>CM032451.1:72573964-72683964 GCA_019049505.1 Pachyrhynchus sulphureomaculatus
AGAAATTTACTTCCAAAATAATTTTTGGGTGAACGTCTTTAAAAAACATTGCTACGTATTAACATCACGTCTCTATAAAATTGCTTTTTCTTAAAACCTTTCTCACAATCTTGCACAGAGCGGAAGTAGAAGAACTATTACATTCCTCCTCTTTATGACTTAAAAGGTTTGTTTTGTGTTTGTACGTGCGGCCACACTGGTCACAAGCGAATTTTTCAGGCGGTCGCGGCTCTAAAATTTATTATCTTGTTTAATAAAACATCATCATCACCATCATCATTAGCTTAATTCATCTATAGTCAAATGTAAGCCTCCCCAAGTTGCCTTTGCTGTTGGCTTTATGCATCCAATCGTGTCCCGCTAATCTTTTTATGTCGTCCGTCCATCTTGTCTGTGGTCTACCTCGGTATCTTTTGTGTTCTCTAGGCTTCCATTCAACTATATGGCGGGTCCATCTGTTATCATTCATCCTTGCGATGTGTGTCCCACCCAATTTCACCTTAATATACAGATTCATTATATTACATCTGTCACTTTTAATCTTCTTCTAATCTCGATGTTAGTAATACGATCTTGGAGACCCCAAGAACCTATTAATAAAACAAACCTGAAGATAATTGCCTTTACAAGGTGTCTTAAAAATTTCTAGATTAGTCTTCGAATCTTTGAATAAAAAGAAGTCGCAAGGTGCTAAAATCAAGGCTATGGGGTGCATGTTGTAACTTCGCAGCTTTCAGTAATGGAGAACGTTGTAGGCCCTGCAGTCACTAAACCGTAAAGTTGTGGATCTTCAAGAAATCGGACGTTTTCTCTAGTAGTAGTTTCAGGTTTTGGATAGTCTTTGCGTAAACTTTTCCAATAATTGTGGATCATTTTTTGCATATATTCAATCCATCACTCGCCTTCCCTGGAGCAGAAGAGCCCTTGCCGACACTTCGACACCTGCTTAGAAGGTGGATCCCAGTAGACATCCAAGTCCCTTTAGCTATGACAATGCGTGCAAAAATAACTCCCATCGCTCCCTAAAATGATCTAACTTTTTTGAGAAATTTCTTTTCTCGCCAGCTTCCGGTCTGATGTAAGGATTTGTGATCCGTCGTGTAGGAACTTTATTCATCCAGAAATCTTCGTACACAATATTGAAAACTGTAGTTTCGTAAACTGCAGCTTCTTTAGCAAGGACTAGGATATTTATTCCTCGATCTGATAGCGGCAAATCCTCACCCAGTAAGGTTTCCTCAGTTTTTATCTCAACCAGTCGTCCTGATCTGGGGTTATTCTGAATTGAATCTTGACCCCATTAAAACGGTTTGGACCAAAGTTTTATTCGAAAATAAGATAGGACGATTGTTGCCTTACACCTGGGACATTGATAGCTTTTAATCCAGTTCCCTCTTTAGTAAGAAACTTTATCACTGTGAGATTCTCAAAATTGCTTTCACTAAATTTTTGGAAGAAAAAAAATCATAAAACTGCAAAACGCATATAAAAATTTATCAGACTACTTGAAAAAGTCCCAGTGATTTGACAACTAAGGAATTTTTTTTAACAGTCTGTCAAGTAAAAACGTGTCGGCAATAATTCATTTTCGGTAAATGTGATTCTAACAATTTAACAAAAAATCGGTAGATGGAACCCTTGTCTACGACGCATTTTAGTAAAAGTATCAGTCGATTCCGAACTTTCTTCGAAATCACGTAAAATCCAAAACGAGTCACTTGTTTGCCCGTCAGTTCGAGGCAGTCTTTCTTTGTTCCCATCCATAAGGGCCTAAAATGACACATTCCGTGGCCGCTAAAATATATTAAAAAGTCTGTGTCGTTTGTGAAGAAGTGGGTAAATCATTTTAACGAGACGAAAAATGTCGACGACTTACCAAAAACGTGGCTCGGGAGGCAAAGCCACTCCGAAAGTCGAAAAATTAATCGTGTCTTTGTTTTCACGGGACCCCAAATTGACGCTGCGTCAAGGAGCGGCAAAATTAAGAAAATCGGGTTTGAATGTGTCCTATGAGACCATTCGACAACATTTTCGTGCTCATGATGTCAAATTCCGAAGCACGTTGAAGAATCCTTTGCTAGGCGAAAATCACGTCGCAAAGCGACTCGCTTGGGCCCACGATAAGATACTAGAGTGGCCCTCACAAAACGCCGGACGCCAACACTACTGAAAAAGTTTGGTCCTTTGTAAAGACAAACCTCTGGGGAAAGAGTCTGAGGAATTTGACTCAATTGTCTCGCGAGATTCGAAAAATTTGAAGATCATTGCAAAAAATCTCGTCGATAACATGCCTCGAAGATGCCAGCATACCCAAGAATACACTGATATTGTAGAAACACATTTTTTCAAGAATATGGGCGGTCACATTCTTATTTGACACACTGTATAAGTAAATTATATTACTAAAAAAAAGTTACAAAAGACACAATATTTTGAAAGCTAGTTATATATTTGATTTTTAAATATTTTTAAAACATGCACAATATTTGTAAAACAAATTTATTCTACACCTAAAATAACGAAAAAAGTTATAGTCCATGTGCTGATGTAAATAAGCAATTTGAACAAAATTATCTACACCTAATAACAACTACAATGTGAGTCAAATTTATTTGAAACCCACTTTCATCTCTGAACTGTATATGCAACTGATCTCAGTGACTTTTGGATATAATATAAATGCCCTTTCAAGGTGACATGTAATGCATGTAAAAAGAATTATTGAAGGCTTGTTGAAAGCGAAACTGGAATCACAGAAAAAAAAAATAGACAAGAACAACAGGGGCTACACAAAGATAGATCTACGACGCAATATCCATTACGAAACAAATTAAAGAAAAAGCAATAGAGTACAATACACCAGCATCAGAGACCTCACAAGATTAATTAATAAAGCAGCAGTTATCTCAGGCTGCTTAGGAGATGTTGTATGTACCAATCAAAAAATGCGAACAAACAGCAATATTAAAATATACAAGACTAATAACTAAGGACACCCAAATATGCAAAGCGCATATATTGCATATGTTGCATAGTATATGCATTTTTCTAAATATTTGCATAAATGCTTTAAAAATAGCATATATGTGCATATTTGAAGGAATTTATAATAATGTAGGTCTTTGGCAGGCGTTTTCATTCATTTTTCGGAATAAGGGTCGCCGCGCCGGTTGTTTTCCCCAAATAAATTTTATTATTTTATGGTCAGTAAAAACCAGTCAGTAAACCCCAGACGGCCATCAGAGCATACTTGTATTATTAATTTATTAGATTTCATTTTTGGTTGTGCTTTTAAAGTGGTTACGTCGATTTGTGCTTTTTATCTTGTGAGTTGTATTTTACTACAGTGAAATGCCCAAAGCCAGTAGTGTGTCAGTGTGGATTAAACCATACAAAGAACTAAGAATAGATATGGGAAAAATCTACTGTTCTGCATGTGTTAAAATTGTAAGTACTATTTTTGAATACCTATTGAATATACAGGGTATTTCATTTTCGTTTAATATTTAAACATAACGAAATTTTTGTCAGGATTTTGCCGTTGATGCTACTTTCAATGTTATTAGAGTTATTTTTGTTCCACTTAACGAACAAAATTTCTATTTAACGAAACCACGAAATAGAAATACATACGTAAACGTATGTATTTCTAGGTAATCTAATAAAAAAGGTACAAAGCAGAATTTTAATTTTTACCTGCCCTAAGCACCTAGTTTTCTATTTAACGAAATTTCTATTTAACGAATTTTTTCCTTGGGATTTTAATTAAATTTTCTTTTTTTTATTGCAGATACCATGCGATAAAAAATTTCAAATACAGCAACACGTGAAAACTACTTGCCATATTGCCAAATTGAGTAAGACGAAACCTGGAGATAGGCCACAACACACATTAATGCAATGTTTCCAACCAACGTACAAAAAATAAAGAGCTAAATGAACAAGACATCTGTAACCGAGATCTATGCCGTGCAATGATGACATCAAACATTCCGTTATCGAAGCTACGTAATCAAAACTTTACTTCCTTCCTTCAGAAGTATTGCAAATTTAATATCCCAGGTGAAACAACAATACGGAGAAACGACGTAAGCTCCTTGTATTCACAGGTAATTGAGGAAATTAAAGGTAAAATTTCGCAACGAACATTTTTACATATGTATTGATGAAACCACCGATTCAAAAGGACGGTATATTGCGCATTTATTGATTGGAGTTCTTAGCGACGATATTTTGCCAAAATCTTATCTGATTGCTTCCAAACAGTTAGAAAAAACAAATGCATTGACAGTGGCCAGATTTGTTCAAGAGGAACTATCGAAGTTTTTTCTTCCTACGCCTGTTCCAGGAGATAATTTTTTGCTTATTTTGTCAGATGCAGCACCGTACATGATAAAGGCCGGGCAAAATTTGAAAATACATGTAACATCTCTCGCTCATGCTTTAAATAGGGTTGCTGAGGAAATTGGGAATCATTTTCCGCTTGTGAATAGCTAAATTTCTAACATGAAGAAAATCTTCCTTAAAGCGCCTTTAAGGGTTCAGTTCTACAAAGAAAAACTACCAAACGCTCCTCTTCCACCTCGGCCTGTTATTACAAGATGGGGCACTTGGTTGGAAGCAACATTTTTTTATTGCGACAACTTCTGTCAACTAGATGGTCTAATTGCAGAATTATCAGACGAATCTTCCCAGCTTTGTTTCTAAAACCATAACTCAAATGGAGGAATCTAATTTGCCATTAACCCGAAGTTTTCAACTAATAAAACAATGTGAGGTTGGCTTTTGAAAATGTCGCAGGTAAAATTGGGAGCTAAATTTTTCAAAAATTTCGGAATGTTATGGAAAAAAATAGTGGGTTTCAATTTGTCAGCCAAGTAGCTAATGTTTTAAAGGGGGTTTTTACTGATTCCATTGATTTAGATCTTATGCTATTAAATAATTTTAAAAACGCCCCTTATTACATCAGTCGATGTGGAAAGGAGTTTCTCAATTTATAAATTTTTTATACAACAATAGAAGACAAAACTTTTTAATGGAGAATTTTGAGAAATATTTAGTAGTTTATTGTTTTTATAACTAACGGCGACCCTGTCTTTTGCAATATTTCCATATTTCCGCTTACTTAGTTGCATCGCCCTGTATGTATCAAATTTAAAATGTATGTTTTATTATGCTGTTTACTACGTATATAAATTTTTATAATATGTACCTACATTATTATTATTATTATATGTTCATCTTTAAGTAAAGTAATAAAATACATTATTATTTATATTTATTTTTTACTTTGTATAATATTATATTCAGATTTAGTTCATTCGCCCTGTATGTTGAAAATTTAAAATGGGGTTTTTATTGCTACATTTGTATAGTACTCGTATCATGTAATGTGAAAAAATAAATTTACATTTTTCAAGTCTATTTCGATTTTTTTTACTGCGTATTTACAACATGTATGTGCATATTTTGAGAAAATTATTTGCATATTTATGCGCATATTTTAAAGTTTTTCACTATTTTGGGTTTCCTTACTAATAACATACGGTATAGAATCACGACAAGATACCAATAAACCAAAAAAAATGCCACATGCCACGGAAATGAAAACCCTAAGAACAATAGTTGAACAAGAAGGAGGGATACGAAATACTGTCATCAGGGAACAATGTGGCGGACAAAGAAGACAGTGGCATAACCACGTAAAAAAAATGAAATAACACAGACTACCAAGGACCGTTCTGGAGGGAAAAACCAGCACGTAAACGTCCAGAGATAGTTGGCAATCTACCTCTCAAAAAATCCCACAACCTCGGAATTACCAGATCGTCAGACCTATAAAAAATTTAAGAAGAAGAAAAAGGATTTAAATGAAAATCAATTTTTCAAATCGATGCCTTTAAGATGGTTCTCTGTGCATAATAAATATTAAACCAAAACTGGGTTATAAATAAATTCGATCCGATCTATATAGCAAAGCCCTTTAAAACAAATCTGCTTCATCACCAACATATTTTCTTCATTTTTCAATAAAACTATAGACTTTAAGAGCACATAGACTAGCAAACAGTTAATAAATCTGGTAAACTATATCTAATAAATACAACACTCTAACCCATAGTTTTTGAAAACTGGGATTTACACCGACACTTTCTTTGGAACATATAAATCGAAATTTTTATTTTGGTCTGAGCTTTTAATGCTCTTCCTCGTAAAAATTAATTTTTACTTCATGCTCTAAATTTTTATATTACACCATCACATGATAACCTTTTTAACTAAATCAACTGATACTTGGTGGTAGTTTATAACTAATTTTAGCTGAACGAAGTAAAATAAAACTATTGCTACTTGAAATTTTCAGTTTGTAATTTCGCATTTACCATCCGAAGAAATCACAGTGTAGTAAAATATGTCATGGACATTTTAATCAAAATATAGTGAATATTTCGAGTAAAAATGGTTTTATTTTACTTCGTCCGCCTAAAATTAATAACCTATTTATAAAATGATACATATTGTTCTTTATATGCAAAAAGTTCCATCAGATTTTAAATGAAAAATATTTCTTTGCATCTGAACAGCAATAAATTTTCTTCACTAAAGAGTGTAAGTAATGATCCCAGTTTTCAAACACTTAGTAAACTAAATAATTCATACAGACTTCGACTATCTTCCGTCTCACTCCCTCATATGCTTAGACCTTATATGCAAGGTCATATCGTACTTTCTTTTGCTCCTATGTCCACAAATTGAACATTGAAACTGAGGTTCCATTCCGCATTCGAATTCGACGTGGCGTTTGAGGATATGTTTGTGTTTGTACCGTTTGAAACATCTCGGACACTGAAATTTTTTTTCTACTTCGCCTTTTTTAAGTATTTTTCGTATTAGATATTCGGCATTTTCATCTAAAAAAAAAATCTTAAGTTAGTACTCGCTGAATAATGATAGACTAAATATATTTTTAGGGCATGTTAAAGCATAGTAGTTCAACACCATTCAAAATGTAGTTTGTTCACTACATGCAGTGAAATAAAACCTCATTTGAATTTGTACATTCTTAAAATGAAGGAAAACACAGACCAAAAAAGTGAATGTAGTTGAGTTAATAATGCACTTTTTAGAAGCAAATTAGTTAGCAAAAGCCTCTTTTTATCCTTGAAAAAAACTTTGATTTTTGTTAAAACTCTGAGCAGGTGTCGTATTCACCATTTTGTTTTTGATTAACTGTGTGTTTATTATGAACAGTTACCGGAATCTAAAAAAATTGCGTCATAATACTTAAAAGAACTTATTTTTATTTTATTTATTTATTATATGAGATATATGGATTTAGAGAAGGTTTTAGTACACTGGACCACATTCAAGTATTAAGAGCCTTAATAGAAAAGTTAAACGAGTATAATTTTAAGATTTAAAAACAAGATTTCTTGTACCGATAGGTTGAAAAAATTTAAAAAGCATTACGGTGATGAATCTTTAGTAACATGAAAACTTTCTACGTAGTACAATGTTAACGAAGCAGTTATAGATGAACTGCGTCTTGGAAAATTATCTACCGTAAGCACAGAAGAAAACGTCAACCAAATCAACGGACTCGTACTCATTAATCGTCATTTAGGTAATAGAGATCTTGTAGATGTTACTGAAATATCAACTGGATCAATACAACCGATTGTAAAAAAAAAACGATTTAGGCTTGTAAGTTATCTCGTATTGTTCCAAGACAATTGAATTTTCTTGAATAACAACGTTATTTAGAATAACCATAGTTTCTCAGTAAGATTAAATATAGTAAAATATTATTCTTGAATTATTAAAGCTAAGGTTCGTTGAAGACTTGACAGGCAAGGATAAGAATACTTTTTGTTTTTTTGAAAATTACGACGAGTAAAACAAATGTTAAAACGGCCTCAATGGCGGTTTTCAAAAGGAATAAATTTATAGAGCAAAAAGTTTACGTTAAATTTTGTCTTAAAAACACAAAATTTCTTGTACCAATGGGTTGAAAAAGTTTAAAAAACGCTACGGTGATGAATGTTTAGTAAGATCAAAACTTTCTACGTAATACAAGGTTAACAAAGCAGTTATAGATGAACTTTGTTTTGAAAAACCATCCACCGCAAGCACAGAAAATAACGTCAACTAAATCTAGACTTTACTAAAATATCAACTGGATCAATACAACCGAGTTTAAAAAACGATTTTGCCTTGTGTGTTATCTCGTCTTGTTCCAAACAACTAAATTTTCTTGAATAACATCGGAGAAAATAGCGTAAAAATCGAGTGAAAATCATGCAAAAGGTAAACCACATCAAAGTCGATCAAAACTCAAGGTCATATTAATAGTTTTCTTCGATTTCCATGACGTTGGGCACACAAGGTTCCTTCCAACTAACTAAACAATTAATAACGAGTAGTATTTAAGCGTAATTAAAGTGGAGATGGGCAGGTCATATTAAAAGGTCGAAGGATAGAAGATGGACTAGAAAAATTACGGAATGGAGGCCAAGAGCAGACAAGCTTAGCCGAGGAAGACCTCCATCAGATGGTCAGATCATATAAAGAGAATCTCGAGAAATTGGATTGCAGCGGCACAATGTAGACATGGAAGCACCTAGCAGTGGACGTAAATTGAGGTTGGATGATGATGATTATTTAGCGTCATTTACAATTCCTAAATAAGGCCCCAATTATATCACAATTCATCGATTTAGAGGCTGTCATAAAACTGAAATCTCAACAAACCCCAAGAAACATCCAATTACATGTATATTATTTGACATTTTATATATTAGGTGATCAATATGGGGATTCAAATTTAGTTTAGTATTCCGATAAATATCAAGAAATCTGCAGCATTCCATCGTTGGGAACAAGATAATTTTACTCTGTTGTTCATGTAAGGGCTAGAATAAGGAAGAGAGTAGAGACTAAAACTGGACCGTAAACAACGCTATTTAGTTTTTGATTAAGATTAAATGAGGTACAATATTATTGTTGAACTATTAAAGCTAACGTTCGTTGAAGACTTGTTATGCAAGGATAAGAACACTTTTTGTTTTTTTGAAAATGAAAACTAGTAAAACAAATGTTAAAATGGAGTATAAAATGTCCATATAAATCCCTAAATTAGGATCAAATTTTAGATATATTAGCAATGTAGGAATTTGTTCTGCAATCTCAAGAATATCTTAAATAACTTTTTTTAACATACATATTTATTTGGATATACTGAGAAGGCATCACTATAATTTTAACATTTTCTTTTCTTTATGGATGCAGGTATGATAGGTAAAAAAAAATCCAACATTATTTAGAAAAATATATTTAAATACAGAACTACGAAATACAAAAATGGCACTAAATATTACAGTTCTTTATACAAATAAAAATGGTATACAAAAATATATTTTTGGCAACACTGGTAAAGATATATCTATCTGCTGATAACGCTACGATATGACTACAGTATAAAAAAGGCACTTGTACTAAGGCGCAAGATTGTTTCAGCGATTTCTTCTTATGTTATCAGTAAAAGTTATAAGTCTAACTTACATCTAAATAATACATTATCATTATTAATTATATTTTCAGTCGTTTCAAAAGGTCACATTATCTGGACACTAGAAAGTGGTAAGGGAAGCAATATTCAAACCACTCTAATTTATGTGACTAAAATTGTTGAAATGTTACCTTTTCAAATCAGTTATGTACTTTCAAATGTCTGTTGCAGCCGCAACAAACGCGTAAACGAACAGTAATACTCCCTTACAACTTTAACTAAATAAATTTAGTGGAACGAAGAGTTGCAAAATTATTTCCTTTCTATTCAGCGTCAAACCCTTCAAAAAGGTGATTTGGAAGCCAAAAAAAAATTTCGTCTTCGACATCACAATTTCAATAATAAAATGAATCGAGAGACTGTTTCGGGGACCTTTATAATTGATGTGTCATCTGTTATATGATATTTGTTACATTAGATGCCTAGTTAAAGTAGTAAGAGTGACAGTATATTTGGGCGAAAGGTCGAAAATTTAGTTTCAAACAAAAAACTGATGAACGCTTTATTTTATTTATCATTAGTTTTTTAGGGCAGAGAATGTATTCTGGTTTTGATGGTTTTAAGAATAAAAAAACATATGCTGCAGCTGAAGTACAACTTAGCTGCAAGAACTAAAGTTATAAGCAAACTAATAGGGTTTATATACGAGGCGGGTTTTTGAGGTCAGTACCGTTTTGAAATACGGCCGCTGTGCGCCTGCAACTATTGACTAGCCACAGGTGTCATTATGAAAGCATTTGTCCAAGCTTATGTTTGTTTATGCGTGCTTAAAATGACTATTGAAAACCCCGCGGATTGTAAAATACGCACTGTAATTCGTTTTTTAAATGCCGAGACCTTAAATAGACTGCGTCGTGCAATCCAAACAAAAAGTGTGGCGTGCTCAGTAAAGGGGCGCGACCACACGTGGATCATTAAACCCAAGATCGCATCGCGTCATATTGCTAGGAACAACTTGATCAACCCCCGTATAATACTGATCTAGCGCCCAGTGACTACCATTTATTCTTGCACTTAAAAAAGCACCTTGACGGTCCAAGTTTCGACACCGGCGACAACGCTAAAGCGGTCGTGCTGCGGTAGTTACCAAACCTGGTAGCAGATTCCGATGAGGATGGAATACAGAAACTTATCTTACGATACGACAAATGCCTTAATATAGGTGGACATTATGTTGAAAAGTAGATTAAGGTCCGAGCGTCTATATAAAAATTAAATTGTTTAAAAACGATGTTTTTGGAATAGCAAAACGGTACTTACTTTAAAAGCGAGCCTCGTAAAATAAATTAATACGCTTTGGTTTAACACCTGAACAACATTTAGGATAGGCTTTGGCCTTTAGGAAAAAATGCCATCAAACGAAACTACGAACGAATGAAGATAACTGCCACGAAGAGTCATAAAATTAAAAATAGCATATGAGAATAAAACTAAATATACACAACCGTTGTCATTCTGACATTATCCGTAACCATTTTTACAACAAAACGAAAAGAATGGACCATTAAAAAAATCTTTAACTAATACAAAACATTTCAAACCTACATAAACACAGACTTAGAAATATATTAAAGGCAATTCTGTTAAACCAAAAAAAGTAGTTATTCATTTGACGATGGCATATCCAAATCAGTCTTAATTAATTTCATATCAACTCCATGTCTATTAAACAAATGCCTCGACAGATGGTACTTCCGTCTAAACATATTAAAGCAAATTTCGCACTTGAACTTGGGTTCCACCCCCAACGCATTCCTCCTTCTCGTGTCGATATAGATGGCGCTTATTTTTGTAACTTTTTTGACATACTTTGCATTCGTAACGTTGCGCTGGTTGCATAACATTTTCGGGTTTTCGTTCGTTTAAATAATTTGCGTTTGCGACGTACGGATTTGGTCGCAAATTCGGAGATGTTAGCGACTGCATTCCTTCTTCCATTTTGATTTTAAGGAATTTGTAATATTGTGCCAAGATATTTGGGTTTGGCATTAGTAAGTTCTCTTGACCTCGAGCTAATAGTTCTTGGATATCTGAGATATTATTAGCTAAAAACAGAGGAAATATATACTTATGTCTTTTTTGTAGATTGAGAACAAATCTACTCAATTTTAATTTGAAAATACCAAAATAAATTCTATGAAAAACAACTTTATTGAAACACTTTAACGCTAGCTACTGGTTCGATAAATAGTATCATGCAATTAAACTAAAAGAACTAACTTTAGAATTGAGGAACATAACTTCACTTTTTATGAATTTTTACTTTTTCCCTAAATTATTTTAATCCAAATACTAGTAGGTCGCGTCCACCATTTTATTGAATGTTTAGTTTCCTAAATACTATTAGTAGTTCCCAACCTCCAAACAATTTCTACCCTGAAAGTTTCAAAATCTTATTCTTACTTATTTTACCATTATATCCGTAAAAAAATCATCCTCTGGAATTGTTTGCATTTCTTCTTGTTTCAGAATCATGACGACAAACATAGTTTTCTGTCGGCAAGATAACTATTTTTCTATTTTTTTTTGTACTCATATAGTACTTAAAGGAAAAAAGGAAACTATAGTTTTTGAGCGATATCGTTCCAAGGAAAAAGTATGAATATAGTAGGGGAACTGGTCCTGGATTTTTGGTGACCAATTTTTAAGCTTCATTATTTATAGTCAAACATATAAAGTGTTAAAATAGCAGGAGAAGGAGTAAGAGAGGGTTGCTTCGGTAAATAGTTATTTTTAAATAATTAAAATCTACAAGGATTCCTATTCTTCTGGTTGTTTCAGTCGTTCTTGTGTTTTAAACATTTTAGACTAGTTAATGGCCGAGTGTGGCGTTGGAGAATCTCATGGCAACTATAAAAAATCAAAAAATTTGTTTCTACTTTTGAAGTTTTGCTTGTTTTTTGTTGGCATTTGACTACTTATATTACAAAACGCACAAAAAATTCAGGAGCAGACAGGAAGAGTCACAAAAGATTGCTTAACTTTGTTGCTCACTTGTAGAACTTCCTATGTGCATCAGCGATAGGCTAACATCACGAATAAAAATCACTTAGTTCAATAGAACTTTGATCGATGGCGCTGTAATACACGAACATAAACAAAAGTCTTTTAAAATGCGAAAATGCGAAAATGCACGAGGTACTCATCTCAAACAAACCAGAGTAAGTGAAATCGACTCTGTGAATATGAGCGGTTAGAATCCTAAAAGACTAGAGGCAACGAAAACGAATGCCTTTTTACCACCAATAGCCACAGTTCTCCTGAAACAGTGTCGTATTAAAGACTGTAATAATTTCCTTTTTTTCTTGGCTTGAAACTAAAAAAATTAGACTTTAGTTCAGTGTTTGTACCACGATCGGAATTTATGTAGCCCCAAGTGTCATTTTCCCTTGTAATCTTTTTCACACTTGGAACCAACAAATTTAACTTCCTAATTGATCAGTTCTTCACGAATATTTCAGTTCATTAATGTAATTGATTTCCAGCATCTCATCGTTTCCTAAAAGAAAAATAAAGCCTTCTTTTTTAAACCAGTTTATATTTAAGAGGAGAAAAAATAAACGGAATGCCAATTGAATAAGATTTTGATTAAGTTATTTTATTCCAACAAAGTTGTTTAAAATTATCTATAGGTGTTTCAGTAGTAAAAAACCGGCCAAAACCAACTCGGACTTGCGCAATTAGTGTTCCGTACGGTGATAAAAAATTTTGTTACCCTAAATGAGTTTTCAGCAAAGTTTGTGTCCGATCTTTGTCGAAAACTGATGACCTTAAAATT
The DNA here is from genome assembly GCA_019049505.1 of Pachyrhynchus sulphureomaculatus. NCBI lineage: Eukaryota > Metazoa > Arthropoda > Insecta > Coleoptera > Curculionidae > Pachyrhynchus > Pachyrhynchus sulphureomaculatus. The sequence continues at coordinate 72,587,311 of CM032451.1, forward strand.
TTTGTTTTTTTATATACCAGTTAAATTGTCAAAAGTAATGCACTCGTGATAATTGTCGTGCAATCTACACCTTGCAGAACATAATTCAAAATTTTTCCAAAGTTTTTGGTCAGTACTGTTCGAGATAAGGAAGAGGGACGGCGATTTTTTAAAAAATAATACAAAGAAAAGTGAGCGCAAGTATTACATTATATATATTTTTGAACTCGTGTTTGTACAAGCTTTTCTTTTAACATCCCACTCGATGACCTGGTAAAAAAAATTTTTCACATCCAATTCCACCCCCCAAAACTAACCCCTTAGGTCAAAATTCAACTTTCAAAACTACACGGCTCTGATGCCGTGCCAAATTTCAAATTTCTATGTCAAATAGTTTGGGAGAAAATCAGGTGTGACAGACAGACAGACGGACACCGAAGTGATCTTATAAGTGTTCCGTACGGGACACTAAAAACACATATTTCAGCTTATTTTAAAATAATTTACACTTATGAAAAATCAGTACTATGTGTTAGATATACCGTCAATAATAGAATTTAGCTCTCTCATATGAATAATAAACCACCCGCATGACCTTCAGTCATGTTATTAGCTTTAAAAAACTTTTAAAAACAACACGTCATTTGACCTGTTCTGAATTATAGGTTTGTACTTCTTAAAGAATAATAAATTTATGTCATATCTCACCGAAAATGGACGAAAAGAAACAGAACTTTTTCGAATATTCAAGAAAATGTAAGCTCCCGCTGTTTCATTATTTTGTAACCGGAATCGGCAGTATGTACTAGGGTTTTCTCAGCTGTTTTATAGCATAATAGATAGCTATCCCTACAGAAAGGTACGTGGAATATGTCGCCGCAAAACGAAGCCGGTAGGCTGCGGCCGGCACGTTACCATAAAATGTACCTCGTGAAATTTCTCAGAGATACAGGCCAATCTTTCCTTATGATTGTTACTTATAATAGAACTTCCACCTGCGCCGCCTCTCTGAGAAACTCCACAAGACATTTTAACGATCTGACAGTAGCCAGCCGGCTTCGTTTTGCAGCGAAGTTTAGTTCCACGTGTTTGTCTTTCTGTAGCTATATTTTTTGTAACGCTACGATTCTTCTTGGTAATGGAAACACAGCAAATGCGTTAACTAAGCTTCCTGGATACGTTCGTAAATGGTAAAGAAACGTAGCTCGAGTGGAGATTAGAGAATGTGTGTTGGATCCCATGCAATATTCACCACAAGTATTCTGACATATAAGTTTGTACTTCTTAAAGAGTAATAAATTTATGTCATATCTCACCGAAAATAGACAAAAAGAAACAGAACTTTTTCGAATATTCAAAAAAATCATACCGCCCGCTGTTTCATCATTTTGCAACCGGAAAAGGAAAGGCAGCATTTACTAGGGTTTTCTCAACTGTTTTATGGCATAATATACAGCTATCGCTACAGGAAGATAAATACATAGAATAAAACGACGCCGCAAAACGAAGCCGGCTGACTGCAGCCGGCACGTTAAGATGTGCGTCGTGAAGTTTCTCAGAGATGCCGGGCATATTTTTCCTTATGATTGTTACTTATAATAGAACTTATACTTTCGCGTCATCTCTGAGAAACTTAACGAGACATATTTTAACGATCCGGCCCTAGCCAGCCGGCTTCGTTTTACGGCGACTTTTAATTCCACATGTTTCTCTTTCTGTAGCTATATTTTCTGTGACGCTGTGATTCTCCTTGTATTAAACTTGGTAATGGAAATGCAGCAAATGCGTTAACTTAGTTTGCTGGACACGTTCGTAAATGGTGAGGGAACGTAGTTCCCGTGGAAATTAGATCACATGCAATATTCACCACAAGTAACGTCCTTTTATTTCCGTATCCAATATAGGTTGGTTCAGGTTTATTCACAAGAAAAAAACAAAGCGACAAATTTTCAAATTTTTATTAAACATTTTTATACTAACCAATTGTTGTAGGTGCATGCTTGTGCAACTCATGCTGTTTCAAATTGGACCTTTGGTGAAAAGCTCTCGAACAATATTTACATTGGAAAGCGGGGCTTTTACCGCACTCGTGCTTTAAATGTTTATACAGGGAAGATTTATTTTTGTAGACTTTATCACATTTCGAACATGGAAACTTATCTAAAAAAACTTTATCATTAAATTTTTTTTAACGTTTTAACAATAGAATCAAAATAGCTTTAAGTGTTCCATAATTCCAGATATTCATGTACTAGCATATTAACAACAAGGTAAACTTAAATAAATAAAGTTGAAGAGGTCACTTAGAATTAGTTGCACCAACACTTAAATTATACTTCCCTTAAATCAGGTGACCTTAAGTGCTCTTGTTAACTGCATCTCACCTGAGAAAAAGTATAACTTAAGTCTACCTTTAATGTTGGTGCAAGTAGCTTTCACGCTGTTTAAGAAGTTTCCCCTAGCAACTGGCTATAGAACCTATTAACCTATTTTTTTTTTTTTCTCGTAGTCGTTTCTAATTTCCCTTTTTTTTTAAAAGAATATTTTTCACATCTTTAATAGTAGGACACTATGTATAATGTAGCTACAGTTTCTAAAATGGTCTTCTCATATTATATCCATAGTTGAAGTGTAGAAAATGAATGCCAATTTAGAGAAAAATTTATTATTGATTTTTAAAAAAGGTAAAAGGCCAACGAATCATGAAGCCTATAACCCCCCCCCCCCCCCCCCAAACAAATACCAACGATGTCACTGCAATCTTCTATGTATACCCCTGAAGTTCCAGTAACAACTAGGAAATGAAATAATTATTTACGTAAAAAGAAACATATTCTATATACCACAGAGTGTTTAGACAAAATATACAATAAAAAAGGAAAATATATCTTCTAGAGAGATCAGTTCGTCAAATATCTTCAAAGTTTATTATATAGCCAGAACTTGTCGATATTTTATTACCGTTTCTAGAATTTTTTACTGGTGCTATCTTTTATGTTCATACCACATCCTCAGGCGGTGGTTTTTTTTTAGATACCACTGGTATTTCATTCGTCTCCTAATCGTAGTTGCCGGAATACCATATTTCCTGGATGCTTCATTAATACTTATTAGACGCTTATGAATTTCTTCGATGGCATTACTTAATTCCTCTTCTGTCCAGGCCCCTCTTGTACTACTAGATTTTCTTTTAAAATTAGTCGCTACCTCTAAAACCCAGATAACAATTAAACATATCTATGTTACTTCTTCGTCTACTGAGAGCTGGTATACCTCCTTTGAGTGGTCGATTGGCTGATCTTTACTGATAGTGATATTTTCCGAAGAAAACTCCTGGAGAACAGAAGGCATACTACTTACGCGGGTATAAGTGACCGCCATAAAAAACCTGATCCTGTCACGTTTTATGCATAAGAAAAATGATAACTATTGTGATGTTGACATTCCATGCATTCCACACATCAATAAATTCTTCAATAGAGGTCTGTGTCTTATAATCCTCGTTAATATTTCAGAACAAATCAATGACGAATCATGTAACCAGAAATACGTTCGGCCAACGGAGATTTATATTCGAGTCTTTAATTTCTAACTGAAATAACAAATTAATTGACAATGAATTTTATTGGATCAGATAAGTATAATATGCCCTTTATATCTGGAACGACACAGATGAGAACCAATTTTTATCTCTTTCTAACTCAAATAGCTAAAAAATTTACAATGGAAAGCGAACAAAATGGAAAAATCAACTTCCTATATACAAACATACCCAGTATAAAAAAAATCTTTGAAACTTATTACGTGTACACGGTGTTATGAAAATCGTTTAATATATTGAAATGGGTGAGTCCTCGAGTCAATTAGTCAGGCACACCTAATACTTATTTTTATTAAATTTTAAAAAGTAATACGCCCGAATGAGAGAGAGAGGCAGTTTTAAAAGCGAGTTGAAGAGAGTCAACAGACAGCCATAGTGAAATGTCAAAGACGTCTAGAAAAAAAGTGCTGTAAAAAACAATATTTTTTATGAAATTGGTAATATAAAAAAGTGTTCCAAGTACCTCACTGATATTGCTTATTGACAATTACTTTTTGTAACAGAAAGGCGTAACTGATATCTAAATTTTAACTTATATGTGTTGTATTTAACCCGATTTTTACTAGGAAATTTAAAACTGCGAAGAGGAAATAAGTTGTTTGTTACTTGTTTTGAAGCATGCCAATAATAAAATAGTCATTGCCATAATAAAGTAGATATCCGTAAGTAATTTTGTTCACGGATCGGCAGACAGAGAGATCATTTAGGAATTTAAAAGGTCAGTTCACTTTGACGCCGAAAAAAAAAAGGTATTTTTGCGAATTTTTCTAGCAATATCTCTTATAAATACTGAAGTAATTCTTTTTGAGCTGTATTAATACACTCTTAAAATATAACATTTTTTTTTATTAATAGATAACAATTATTCGTCTAGATTAAGTTGGGAATGTGGAATCTTTGGCACAATGATACTACTCAGTATATATCACCACTACACCAAACACTTTATTTTTGCACTCGACGCGCGTTTAGCTAACCATGTTAGCTTCATCAGGAGCGATGATTGACTGTCAATCATCGCTACAAAAATAAAGTGTTTGCTGTAGTGGTGATATATACTGAATAGTATTCGTCTAGATGTCAAATAACAAAAGGTGTAAGATAGGGCTGCATACTCTCCCCCCATCCTTTTCAACATTTATAGTGAATTTATAATGAAACACATATTAGATCGATGGAAAGGAGGCATTAATATAAGTGGTCTTCGACTTAGTAACCTTCGATACGCAGATGACACCCTATTGCTTGCAACAAGTCGAGTAGAGCTTTTAATTTAAATTGAAACACTCCGGAGTACCATTAAAAAATACGGTCTACAAATACATAATAGCAAGACAACAATTCTAGTACTCGATAGAGAAAACGATAACTTCCAAAATGTGCAACAGATTGATGGATATGAGGTGGTTAGCAGCTTCACATACTTCGGAGCTTTGATTAATAACACCGGCAATTGTGAAGGTGAAATACGTCGAAGAATACAAATGGGTCACACAGCTATGACCCAAGTCACAAAGCTTTGGAGGTCCATGGACATCAGTCGCAACCCGAAAATAAATTTAGTAGAAACATTTCAGGTATGCATCTGAAACTTGGACTATACGCTAGTCGACGCCCTATAGACTCGTTTGAAATGTGGTGCTGGCAAAGGATGCTGAGGATTCCGCGGACAGCTCGGCGAACAAACGATTCAGTACTTAATGAAATCAAACCGAAACAGAGACTTTCCACCACAGAGTATGCAAACATCCTAAAGTACTTTGATCACATTACACGTGCTGATAATATGGAGAAACTTGTAGTGCTGGATGGATACGACTCTTCGGTTGTACTCCGCACTTGTTCGAAACAGCTCGGTTATTTCGAGGTCGTGACTGTTTACTAGAAGTATGTGGCTTTCACGAACGTCAACAACGGTCTATAGCGGAACTACTATATGGCAGAAAATTCAAATTTATATTTGTCCGGATTTAAGCGCCGCACCCTGTATATATATATATGTATATCTATATATATATATATATATATATATATATATATATATATATATATATATATATATATATATATATATAGGTAGAGAGAGAAACCAACTGCTGAAACTGTTTAAATTATAAAAGAGGTATATTTATAATTTTCTCGAATGAAAAAAAAATAACATATTATGTTCCAAATGATGCTATTCTAGATGTTCCACAAGGTAATACGACTTTCAAGCAATGTATTTTGTACCCCTCTTTGTTATTCAAGGCAACATTTAATGCTTACATTATTTATAAAATCGTCCTCTTTCATATTTATAAGAGTAAGGTGGTTACTTATGCGTTCTTAAATGGTACGGCGGAGGCATTTTTATGATGATAATTAAACGATCAATAAAAAAGCAACCGTTTTTTGCCAGGAGCCTCAGAAATGAGCTAAAATCAGTCTGCAACAAATAGTTTTTTACAAGTCCATAAATTACAAGATAATGCTGCTGTCAAGTACCAGAAAATCATGCCCTGGACTATGAATCTGAATAATAAAAAAAAAACAATAAGATGTACTTACTGTAATTAATGTAAATATATTTTGGTTTTACACAGAAATTAGTTAAACTATGTAAGTTCAATTATTATTTTCACACCTGCATTGTCCCTGGAATTCCTCAAGAATCGAATAAAATACTTAAAACATAGCGTATGAGCAATTTATATTTGAATCAAGAAGAAATAAAAAGTTCTTGTTTACACTACCCTGTATAATGAATTACAGAGCGTTTTTGTGAGTTGGAACAGGCTATAATACTCAATAAAGTAAGTCACTTCGTAAAATATAGCGCACATAAGAGTTTTCAAAAAAAACTATTTTAAAAAAGCATTCTTAAAATTGTACTTGGTTCGGGATAGATAATTGCTGAAATATTTAAAATTACCACCCCCTATTAAATACATTCCCCATCCATAACATACGGTACGCTAACCACACAGCTAAATTGTCTGAGAATATATAAAAGACTGTTTTTGGACAATTTCCACTGGTTTATTTATAATTGTGATGACGCGTTTCGCTGTCGATGCAGCTTCTTCGGATCTACTCGCACATTTTACACACAAGAAGCTGCATCGACAGCGAAACGCATCATCACAATTATAAAAGTGGAAAATAACTAAAAACAGTCTTTTATTATATATTTATAATGAATTTTCATCAAGTAGAAGCTACAACCATTTGAAATTTGTCTAAGAATATTCAGGATTTCCAAGTAACCACAAACAACAAGAACAGAATACGAAAAAAAACACCCCACTAGGGTTACCTTTTAAGTTTTTACAAAATCAATGAAAGAAAACAAAATTTTTAGTACAAATCGTTTTATTGTTTCTCAAACTAACCTTTAAGATTTATATACTTTTGCCTGCGTTCGAACCAATTCCCGAAGTATTTTTTCCATCCTTAAATTGGTACCTCAAAAACATGATTTTGGAAGGATTCAACAGCTTCTTGAGGTAGTAAAAATCGTTATTAATTTAACATTCGGGAACAAAAAGAAGTCGTTAGGTGATAAATCAGGTGAATACGAGCAAACATTAATTCCATGTTTTTTTTCCGTCAAATAATCTTTTGTTTGACGTGCTGTGTGAGAGCTGGCATTATCATGATCAAAAATGATCGAATTTTTTTGAGCATTTCCTTACACTAATTGACACGAGCCTGTTTTTGAGTTTAGGTCAAATTAAGCGGAATCCATAGGGAACAGATCTTTTTCACTGCTAAATGTTCATGCAAAATTGAATGGCCTGTAGTCTTCAATATGCCTAAGAGTCCCTCTATCTCATGGTAAGTCACATGCCGATCCTCTTCAGTCATGTTGCGCACAGCATCGATGTTTTTTGAAACAACAACCGATTTTGGTCAATTTTCACGAAATTTGTCGCTAACGGAAACACGAAATTCTGCAAACCAATTATAAACGATCTTTTCTGATGGTGATTCATTACCAAAAGCTGAACGAAGCGATTCGAGGCATTGTTGTTGAGTTAGGCCTTTACTAAAATCGTAAAAAATCATCCAAAGAAAATCTTCACGCAAAATTTCCATTTGTTCACAAAACTGTTTTTTTTAAACGCTCGCTGTAAACAACTACTCGGCCAATTTCGGAGCTGCCACTCTTTTAACAATAACAAATGTCAAATTTTACAACAGTGGTAATGTCACATCTCAATAGCGCCATCTAGTGGTCGTTTGTAAAAACTTAAAAGGTGGCCCTTGTATGTTATCGGTATTAATATAAGCAAAACCCAACTGATGCTAGTAGGTTAATGATAATGATAACTAACGAAACAAATTTAAATACCTGGACACAACGCTGAACGAAAAGAGAGACAACGATGAAGAAGATAAAATACGTGTGGCGCAACTGATTGAAATGCTTTTGCTAAGTTTAATTCCTACCTACAACATTAGGAAAGTAGTTTTAATTTTACACTTTGATTAATAAAACGCTAAATCTGATTAATATTACTCTGCGAAACAGAAACCTGGTCTAGTCCATCAACATAAGCATAAGAAATCGTGGTTGTGGAGAAAGAACCATGTCAGTTTGGGGCAACTTACCGACGTTTCGCCTACGCTTGTACGAGGCATCTTTACGTTTTGAGAATCATTACACTTCAAATACTCGACTCGACTGAGTTTCAATAAGCAAAGACACCTGGAAAACCCTCATGTAATCGTAGGTGAAACGTTGTACAATTACTCGACATTCACACGGTTTAATCCCAAGAACCACGAGTTCCCATCTAACCAAAAGCGTGAAAGAGTCCGTTCTATGTTATTAGACTATGAAATTTGGACTCGACGCAGACTACTTAATATATCCTGGTAGATGATATAATCAGTGAAAAGATTTTGCAGGTCGCCCTAAATGATGTCAATAGAATATCCCAGTTTTAAGAATATTTATTGAGAAAAAAAACGTAAAGAAACTATAAAGCGAAATATCTTATACAGTACCGACAATTTTAGAGTTAAATGGCTTACTAAAGTAGTAGCCGGCTACTTCTTTTCAGAATCGCAGTTAAACTTTTGAATAATTTCAAAAAACCCTATCGGCTTTTATTTTGCAATGTTTATTATGCTCTGGTTAGATAAGTGATTTATTTTAGTGAATTTTAGTGAGTACTATAAGTTTTTAAACTACATTATAACTCAAAAAATGCTCCATAAAAGTAGTTTTACAAAATAAAGAAAATAATTCTACTTATAGCTATAATATATAACTCCATATTCATCTTCTTTTTTTCTTTTGCACGCCATTGCACAACAAATCTATGCCACGGTAGTACTACAACTTAAAACTGATCTCTCATAAATCATTTAAGTAGGTGAAATCACAGGCGGCGACCGAAGACCGATAATACAATGTAAAACCACCTATCAGGTTGCTAGACGGTATTATTGGTTTTCGGCTACCTTCTTTAAGCTTTCTCACCTAAGTGATTTATGGCAGTTTTGTTACATTTACCTCTTTTGTTGTAACATAACGTTGTTCTACATACATCACTCGCTAACTTAACACATGGGCTGAAAAGTCCCGGGCCTAACAAAGAAAACACGGTTTTTTTGGTTCAAAATTAGCTTTATTCATCAACGTAATCTCCATCAAGAGCAACGCAATCATTCCAGCGCCGCTCTAACAATGGCCAAACACTGCTCAGAATCATCAACACGTTCTTGTTTTTGATAAACAGTGAGCAAACGCGGCACCCACTTTGAACAGAGCTTTCTCATAGTCAAATGCTCATGCAATATAAAGCCAACACGTTCTTTTGATATCTTTACGATGTCAGCTAACTCACGCAACTTCACTTTTCGATCATTCAAAACGATTTTATGGATTTTTTTGATGTTTTCTGGTGTTACCGCCTCATTTGGACGTCCACTGCGTTCTGCATCATCGGTGTCTCTACGACCACGTTTGAAGTCAGCAAACCAACGTTTTATTGTTGTTTCTGATGGAGCGGAGTCCCCATAACACTTTTCAAGCCATTGCTTCGCTTGAACGGTATTTTTTCCCATCAAGAAGCAGTGTAAAATTAAAACACGAAATTGTTTTTGATCCATTGTTTTGAAAATAACAAAAGTAGCGTCACTCTTAGCACAATAACTCACAAACTAATGAATAGAATATCATGAAATTTTAACAGCTGTCTTTTGAAGGTTAGTATTAACTGAAAAAAAGGTGACTGCAATAAAAACTAGCGCCATCTATGTGTTAGGCCCGGGACTTTTCAGCCCATGTGTTATAACTCGAAAACAGAAATGCGTAAAAAAAATTCTTGTTTGCATACACGTTGGGGATTAAATTCCTCCCCTCTCCATCCCTTCACCCTAAACATCCTGTACATTTTTATTTTAGACAAATAGACTCTTCAGTTATTAAGTCAAAAACACACTACTTTTATAGCCATAGCGCCTGCGCTGAAGATACAAGGGCAGTGCATGAACATTCTGGAATTCGTACCAGATATACTCGGTGGAAAAAACTGACTTGTGCAAGTCATTTCAGGGAAATAAAAGCCTACCTATAAAAAAATTTAAAAAGGGTGGTACGCGTGACATGCTAAATCTCGTACAGATTTGCTATATTAACGCAAAATGTATTTCTACCATGCAGCACACCGAACGAAGCCAAGCGGAATAAATAAATCTAATATTTCTTAAGAAAATATTTAGGCAGCCACAATTCACCAACCTTTTTTCTGTGTTCCAAAGAATCAAAGTTTCGAATGAATTTCGGATCCCCAATCACGCAAGAAGCTCTCGAATAAATAAAACCTAGCCAATCCAGAAGCAGTATCACACCCTGGAATGAATCTAAGTCATATTCAGCATTTAAAACTATTGTGAGTATATGCCAGGCAAAATAAATCGCTGGTCCCAGCCGCATGGTGTTAAATATTCTGATACAATACTCGTCTTTCTGGCCTTACCTGCCGGAAGGTGGTTTACTTTGTGATCCGGGGTAGACGTTCCAGGTCACAGATAAGAGCGGCAAAATATCTGGATTTGTTTTTTACGTTTTATTACTTGATTTTAAAATTTTGCTTTGATTTTGGCACTACTAGGCAGAACTTCTTTCAGATCTTTATTCGGTTGCAAAATTTCCTACTGTCTGCAGATAGTTATTTCAGCAACTGGTCTCAAGCCTTTACAGTAAATGGAGAAACAGGCGAGATGTTATGACTAAAGATACGAATTGAATTTTCCTCTCCTTTCCTTACCAGCAGATCGTTAATATACACGAAAAACAGAGTAGATCACAGCATGAGAGTTGAAAATAAAGATATCGGAGAGAAATAAATCAATTACCAATTGCAAAGAACAACCTCTGAACAAAACCGTCAACAAGATCTTAAAGACATACTATCAGACGTTTGGCAAACAATCTGATATACCAAACACTATCGAATGTTTTCGATACATCAAACATACTCTCTTAAAACTTTCCACAATGTTCAGTTGGGTTGTTTAGAAAATAGCCACGTAACCTTGAGCAGTTTTTAACTTATTTTTTACTATATCGGTTAAAATAAAAATATACAGGATGACCTCTTTAAAAACATCACAAGATGATGTTTTTGGGTATAGGGAAGTACAAACCATATTCAAAAAAAATCCGCGAAATTATACCCCCAGTGTAAATTACTTCGCGTATGTTTCAGGAAAACTGTTTTCATGTTATTCCTAACTCAAAATGTCTGAATTCAGGACTTTAATCAGAAGAATTGATTCCTAAGTTACTTTACGATGTTTTAAATACAATTGTAAACAACATCTTCACAGATTTTCACTGAACAGGAAATTGTGGTCCATATCACTCAAATCATGCAGATGTGTTCTGAGATGTTGTTTTAAATTTGAGCGTTGATGGAATGCCTTAGTGCAATATTTACAAAAAAATCCAGGTTGTTTTCCGCATTCGTAGCGTAGGTGGCTGTTTAAATGACACTTTCTCTTATATTGTCTGCCACATTGATAGCATGGAAATTTTTGTTCTTCTAAAAAATTAATGGTGCTTATGAAATATTCTTTTAGTATGGAGTTTTGGATCTTTATACTTGATGTTTATAGTAGTTTGGTCCAATAGTACGACAAGATGAATAGTTTTTATGAAAAAAAAAGAATATATATACATAAACATATACATAAACATATACATATATTATATATATATATATATATATATATATATATATATATATATATAAACTCTATCGATATTTTAACCATTCCCTGCCTAAGTGTGAATAGTACATGTACTGCCTAGGTTCGTATCTTGCATTTTATCGTCGTGAATCTGTAATACCGTACATAATTTAAGTGTAATAATGCCGTTGATTTAGGTAAGTTTTTGTTTGCTTATGGGGTTACACCACCTTGAGATTTTTGGCTAGATAAATTATTTATACTTTTAAGAATATTTTAAAACGTTTAACTATTTCAAAATTCAAATTATTTCCGAAGTTATAGCAATTAGAAATGAGCGCGGCAGAGAATCGGCGTGAAACTTAGGTTGCGATCGGACCGGCACGAGCGGGCAAAGCCTTAACAAAGGGTATTATTCTTTTAGTCAGTCCTTTATAAGAACACTGTTTAGAAGAATACACTCAGAATAACAACGAAAGTCTAAACGCTGTCATTTGGTCTATGGCTCCAAAAGTGCATTACAGTGACACAAAATTTGTTGAGATTGCATCTTATATTGCAGCTAGTATACTTATTGATGGATATACTAGTGTATTACAAATGATACAATTATTAAACCTTGTAATTGGTCCAAGCGCTCCCTAATAGGAGACTACAGAGGCCAGGAAATTGAAAAGAGCTGCTCAAAAGGAGCCGGAGGACATCGCGGCAACAATGGAAGACCTCATATACGGACCAGGAATCGCAGATTGAAGGTAATTTAAAAAAAATATTTGGTTTTAAGACGCTGGCGCCGTACTGTTTTTCTTTTGCGTTTTTTTCGAAACTACTTTTTTCAGACTAGTGTAGAGCATATCTTAAGATCTACTTAATTGATTTTGTTAAAATTTACAACACATATTCTTTATAATATTATCTAAGATGTACCATAGGATTTTTTTGATTAGTTTATAAGTCATAAATTTTTTAAACTCAAAATTTCGATAAAAATCAAAGTTTTTTTTCAAACAGATGTCATTTCTACAAAAAAAAATTAAAGACTTTTTTCCTATGCTACATCTTAGCTATTACTTTTCTAAGTGAGAAAAAAATTATTTTTAATTTTTCAGACGATGCCTAACAGAGAAAATAAGAACACCATCAGCAAGGATTTTCAAAAGAGGGCCCTACTTGATGGCTCATATCTCCGTCATTTTTTAATTTTTTTTATTCGTTATTATTTCAAATTATTCATAAAACTACTATGTCGCGTCAATTTTTTTTTTTATTTTTATACCTATTTTTCCGAGCGCCAAGATGATGTAACCCCTTAAGAACAACAGATTTTTTACATGCTTTTAGCGCTTGTTAATCAAGTATGGAAATCCACATGTACTTTATTATAACACCGTGTTTCTCAATGACTTCATTAGGTTAATTTTTGCTAGAGATAGTAAACATCCCAAATTTGTTCTACATTCTATGAGAAATACACACCACCATACAATATAAAAAAATATGTTTTGGGTACAATGCTCTTATCTCCAGGTAATTTTTTTTTACGAATAAAAAATTAGTTACTAAACTTAACAAACACAAAATAACTATCATTTTAAATACTTGTGAGGTATATTTGGTTGAAACAGAAATATGCTTTGAAAAATATTAACTGTTATTATTATATTAACAGTAGTGTTCTGCTTCTTTAACCTGAAAATCCTGTTAATTTATAAAAATATTTTTAACCAAAGATCAAGTTAGTTTAAGGAAGAAACTTCTTTGTGACATCATTAATTATCAGACTGGGAAATAGTAAAATGAGAATTTTACCAAATTCTAAGTAGGTCCAAATTGACAAAAAAAAGGTATGGAACGTCGGTCTCCGTGATCCAAGGAATCACCCATTTCAATATATTAATGGCGCCACCTATTGGATAAAATATCCATAGGAAAGGTACATCTTTCGCCGACATTATGTCCAATTTTCATGACAATTGGACGAATAGAAGCTAAGATATTGCGCCTAAAGTGAGTGCGTTTTGGCTATCGGTCGAAAAATTAACATCGAGCACAATAAACACAGAGATGTATCAGTTGATGAAACATGTTTATGGTCATAACTGTGTATCCTGTAGCAGAGTACATAAGTGATATAAACGTTTTAAAGCAGATCATAAGGACCTAAATGACGATGAACATGTTGGTCAACCAAAATTCGTGATAACCAAAAAAAATATTGAAATCGTCCGTGAATTCATCAAAAAGAGCCTAAATCTTCGTTGCAACACATGGAAGTGGAATTAAATATATCCAGAGTTTTAATTTATCGCATATTGACAGAGAGATTTGGGATGGGTTTGTACCACAAAAATTGATTGAAAACCAAAAATTGCTTCGAATTCAACGTTGTAAAGACTTGATTCACGAGGCAAAAAATGACAAAACCTTCAATATTGTAAAGACTTGATTTAAGAGTTACAAAAGGACAAAAACCTTTAAGTATTTCATTGTAACTGGCGATGAGACGTGGGATGTTCAATAAGATCCAGAAACCAAGCGCCAAAGGTCCAAATGAAAGCACCCAAGCGAAGAAAATCCGAAAAAAAAAGTCGTTTGGAGAAGTCAAAAGTGAAAACAATGTTGATTTGCTTCTACGATTCGGAGGGCATAGTGCAGAAGGAACTCGTTCCAAACAGTTCATGCTGTCTATTATCTAGGTGCATTCCGAACTCAATGATTTAAAATCATTGACACCCCTTCCCTATCCCATTTAAGAAGTATATATTTAATATAAACGATAAGTGTGGCCAAAAATAATAAAATAACAATAATAAGATCGATTTTTATCAACATATATACACTTTATTAAGGCAATTGTATAAATATGTTTCCTTTTTAAGAAATTAATAACAGTTTCAATACAATTCTATATGAGAATGATTTTAATTTCTTAGATATAGACAATTTCCCAATCAAAATAGAAAAAAAATTGGAATCTACTTCCCTAACATAAACCCTATTCTAAAATAAATAATGAAGTTGACTTTCTCACACTATAGAATAACTCAATCTTACTGCTCCTTGTTTTATTTTTAAAAAAGTCATTTATTTTAAATAATAATATATAGCCTACGCGTTTCTTAGAATAGACCACCATCAGGGTTGCTATACTTTTAAAAAGTTTGAATCAGATGTATAAAAAAATTAGTTGTCTAATAACAATCTGAAAATTAAAAAACTATCCTAAAAAAAAACAGTGATTTAAATAAAATTCAAAAATTCATACAAATATTGCAAGCAGACGCTTTTAATTAGAATTATAATCACTAGAGGTAATTATCAACAAACAAAATAGAACAAAGAAAAAGAGTGAGACCACGCCTCTAAACCGGCTTATTTACAAAGTTACATAAGCATGTTTAATGCAGAAGTTGTAGTGTTTTTCCAGATTTTTTAATGGAGTTAATATGTCATAAAAATTTTATATATTTTAAGTGACCCACCCCGTATATTATTTTTCAGTTTTATAGAACTCTTAATTTTAAATACGCTAATATATATATTTTATATATATAAGCGTATTTAGAATATAATAAATAAATAAATAAATTTATGGTGGTATTGTGGAAAAAAAATCGGGAGAATAACTTTTTCTAACTTTGCCAGAGCTGGTTAAGCATGTTTGATAACAACACAAATTCACAATGCCATTTGTTTATGTTAAGAATTTTAACGGTAATAAGTTGAAGCCAATTTACGGAATATATACGAAATATTTATTAAAAATAGTTGCATTAAGAAGCGAACACAACGGTTACATTCAAGCATTTATGGAAAGCATAGAAGAATCCCTAGCTTAAAAACATTTCCAAGAATCAACAACAAAAACTACGAATATAAAGAATTGGAAATTCTTTTTCATTTTCTAGGTACCTTGCTGTTAAGAAAGCTAATCGAAGAGGAATATTTTTTTTTAGTTTTAAAAATCCAGAAGGTTTCATAAGAAGTAGAAGATCTTGGCTAAACATATTACAAGATTCAAAATATTTTACAGAGACATGGTCATCACTCATATAAAGTTTTACCAGGGCAGGATTTAACACAGGACAACAAAGTACTACATTTAGGCTTTAGTCGGAAAATAATGCCACGTATGGAATAAGAAGCGCTATTTAGTAAAATTGTTTGATCGGATAAGTCGGTTTTCTGACCTGCTAAAGCTTTTAAAAAAAAAATCGCTTTTAGGCTAACAAACATCTACAAGCAATCCAACAAATAAAACACTCTGCCTGTCAATCTGCTTGGGTTTGGTGCAGTTTACTGAAAACTAGAGTAATGAGGCCATTATTTTTAAACATAAATTTAAATGAGGCAACACACTTGAAAACAATAACGGAAATTGTGGCAAATTTGGTGCCATATAATAATAAGGAAATAATTTTGGCGGCGTTCCAGTTTTAAGGAAACTTTCGCCTTATGGAGTGACAGATTTAGAAGATCAAATAGCTCAGATTTAACTATGTTGAACACATTCTTAAGATGACTTATTCTTTATATATTTAAGGTCTCTACATCTAATGATAAAATTTCTAATTACTGACAGGTGCGCCATATAGGTTTTGCAATTTTTTAATTTTAACAACTTTAATTTTGAGATTTTAATATTTATATGAATTTTTGACCTTAAATTATAATCACTGTGTTAAAATTCGTTCAAACATATACCATTTGACATTTAATCTTTCTTATCTTCGACACCTGACAGTCGCAAGTCCGTAGGCAGCGGCCTGCCGTACTTAATCCTTGGGTATAATCAGGTAAAATAAAAATAATGACTATAGGGTTAATACAAGGGGTTCGGAGAAATTGAGTTCAGTTTTGCAAAAGTTCAAAAAGAGTTTAGTCATTATCGTGTTACCCGATATTACTGGATAAAAATGCCTAGTTATAGACCTTTAACTTTGTAGGATACAGAGAATCGTTTCTTCTAAGTTGCCAGAAAACATTTATCATTTGACGCAAAACAAATTTAAAAAAATACCTGGCTAATGAAAAACGGCTGGATAATGTAAGTGCTGTGAAACAAACAACTGATCCATGATATTGTTAAAAAGCCATATTCCGAGAGAAAATTTTGACATAAGGGTAAAACAAAATATTGGGATGTAACTGAAAATGACCTCACTTGAAGAAAAGCGTATCAAATTGTCACAGAAAATAGTATCCCGACACTAAATTCTTTAAAATCGCGTGTAAATCCCGACGAAACCAATGCAGTAGTCCGTAACAGAAATTCCTGTTTTTTGAGGTTATTGTTTCCCCCACCCCCACAATGATTCATTTCTAACCTTATTTATAGTGAAATAGTACGTTGAGACTTCCATTTGACGGTTCGAAGCACAAGTACGTGTGTTTCCGGTAGGGACTTCTAAGGGCAAAGTTTGCGCGTTTTTGGGGGCCCCGGTGTGTCGAACGGTGCAAATTGCTTGATAGGGGTTCTAATCGCAGAAGGTTACTAAGAACCGTGCGAAATGATTCCTGAAACGTCGGTTTGAGGTTATATGAGTTGAGCAGGTGGCGAGCACGTGTGGCCGTGCTTTTTGTGAAAGTTGCGTAATCGGGCTGACAGAATACGGTTATATCCAAAACCAGTAGCAGTTTCCCGAGGAGAACCTTTATTAGAGCCCACGCAGTATACGAAAAGCTTAAGCTAAATATTTAAAATACAAAATCCCTACAAGGTTATGAACACAGTATCCAGATTCACTTTGCTGTAAACCTTGTTGGAAATCATTTAATATCACAGAAAAAGAAAGGTTTTGAAATATAAACCGACACTCGGCGGAATAGTCCTGGCAGCTGTGACCGGACAACGTATTGAGAGAGAGAGAGAGAGAGGAATGGATTCTTCAAGAGGATAACGACCTCAAACATCGGGGTAAACTTGTGGCCAGTGGAAAGGGGAATCCGATATAGTCACATTAGATTGGCCATCCCAGTCGCACGATGCAAACCCAATCGAAAACTTATGCTTATATATTAAAGAGAAGCTTCGTTGTAAAAAGGTGTACACAATGAAGCCGCTCTTACGGCAAATTCGGGCAATTTGGAAATCCTTGCCTCATCGGAAGTAAACTGGAAGATTTATCGACGCTGATAGGGACTGGACGAACTACTGAATCATTGGCATTTTAATAGCAATCCTTTACCGTCGAATGCTAGTTATCACAGCCAACAAATAAAGAAACTACGAAACTTAGTCGACCCAATATCTGAAATACAAGAATTTATATTAGCAAATGACAAAAAAGTTTAAAAAAATCTGATTTGGTACAAATCAAATCAAGAATAAGAGCTGAAAATACAACACCAACTTTAGATCCAAATGTTATTCATTTAATAAAGGGGTTATAAATAATATCCCAGTGGAAAATTGGGAAAAATTCTATTCATTATACCATTAAAGTTGAAAATTCCTAGATTTCTGTACAGAACTATATTGAATCAATCATAATAAATCTAAATTTCGGAATTCTGAAAGATCTTGGGCTAGATGGAGAGCATCTGCGGATTATTAGCAACCTCTACTGGCACCAGATGGCATTTATTAAGGCACAAGGGAAGCCTTCAGAAGCAATGTCGATTGAGCGTGAAGTAAGGCGGGGTTGTGTCTTGTCTCCACTACTGTTTAATATATACTCTGGGCAAATCTTCAGAGAGGCACTCGAAGAGGCTGATAAAGGAATACTGCTTAATGAGGAGTGAATAGATAATATTCGTTATGCTGACCATACAGCGGTTATGGCTGATAACTTCAAGGATCTACAACATCTTATGACAAAAATAAACGAAATCAGTAATCGATACGGCCTCGAACTTAATATCAGTAAAACAAAGTACATGGTAATCAGCAAGTCTCCGGTTAATGCTACCTTGTTGATGGTTAACAATAAACAAATACAAAGAACTCCACAATATTCATAACTAGGTACCATGATAAACGAAAAGTAGAATCACTCGCAGGAAATTCGCTGCCGTATCGAGAAAGATCAGCAATAAAATTAAGCACAAAAATAAAACTCTTAAGATATATTTTTTTCGGTCTTCTTGACGGTGTGGAATCTTGTATGCAGACTGAAGTCACTTCTAAGATACTGGAAGCTTTTGAATTTTGGCTTTATAGCAGAATTTTGAAAATTTCTTATACTGGCCATATTACCAACGAGGGTCTTACGTCGGATGAACAAGAAACTGTTAGGGCACATAATAAGAAATTCCCACCAGGACGCAGATGTATCTCCTCCTGGATAAAGAAGCTGCGAAATTGGTTCTCAACAAATACTACCGGGCTTTTCAGAGCTCCAGTGGATAAAGTAATAATAGCCAGAATAATTGCCAATATTCGAACCAAATAGGCACTTTCAGAAGAAGATGACAGGGACACCAAACTAGATGAAAATAAATATTAGGTTGTAATTTACTTAATTCTGTTTCATATGTGAAACATTTCAAATAATGTATTAACCGTAACTACTTTCTATTTTTACCTTTGTACTTTATTATGAATATTTTTTTATATACTGCATTTTTAGCACCCACTAACACCCCTAACCACATTAAGCAATGCCCTGTGATACTATTCTCCTATAATAATATACGAGGCGTATTCGAAAGTTTGTTTATATTTAAATATATGGCGGGTCTGAACAAAGTTGTACACATGCCGCGCCATCTATCGATTGTTTCCGAGGCTACTGAAGTTATTGTTTTGATTCAGTAGTCGTTTGCCTGTCGGTGAATGCCGAAACAATGTCCACGAAAATCGTTGCTCCTGCCAGTTGCAAAGTGCGTGCACTGATTCGATTTTTATGTGCAAAAGGATCATCAGCTACTCAAATTTATCGAGTGTTGTGCCTAATTTATGGACCTACAATAATGAGTGAAGGAAAGATTAGACGATGGTGTCGAGACTTCAAAAATGGCCGACCAAATGTGCATGATGGAGAACGGAGTGGCAGGCCCAGTATCCAGACCGATGAAATTGTGCAACAAGCGGACCAAAAACTGCGATCTGATCGACGACTACACTTGAAACAGTAGCTCGATGGACAACGGTTTAAAGACGACGAGGAAATCAAGACCGCCGTTGTCAACTGATTCAATTCCCAGGCGGCGAACTTCGATGTAGAGGGATTAAAGAAGCTGGTGCAGCGTTACGAAAAGTGCTTAAAAATGAACGGCGATTATCTGGAAAAGTAAAGTAGCAACTAAGCAGTCAATAAAAACTTTTCTAACGAATATATTTTTTTTATGACCAAAAAGTCCTTACTTTTCGAATATGGCTCGTATACAAAGCAGGACTGGCAGATATACGAGATAAAATTATCAGACGCAATAAATTTAATGACTTTCAGGTATTTACAACCTCACTGAAATTATTTCAATTTGGCAACCTTGGATTTCAGATGTTATTGCAGGCAATTAGTCAAACGGCAGATATTTGAACGGACTTTACATTAATCTGTGTGCAACCGACGGAAATTGAAAAGTGTGTTTTTCGTGAAGCGAAGTTAAAAGAAAAATCGTGACTTGAATCGGAAAATTATCCAGACCTAAGTTCACTTAATTACACTGTACTAATAATCGTTACAATTAATATATTTATGATCCATATGCTTTCTATAAATGTGCGTTTTTAAATTCGACCTCCTGTGAGTCCTATGTGGGCAATACGGGCAAGCTTCCTTCGGAAATTGGCCACACTCTTTCACGTGACATAACATGTGATGGCGATGCTTGAATCGCTTCCCACATTTGAAGCAGAAGTTCCCTAAAACTATTTTATATATATTTTCTTACACAATTATATATTGGGTTATTGCTTAGACAGTAATTACTAAAAGTACTATCATATTTTTATAGTATGTTAGTGTTACCAAGTCCGAAGAAGTTTAAGCATGGTGCTCCCAAAAGAAAAATAGAAATCAACTTGAAAGGTCCCAGTTAAGCTTAAACTTGTCATACTTACCACCATAAGAAAATTAAATGCAATTTTAAATTATTTAAAGCAGATCTACCAGTCAGACAAGCATGTATAGTATACCATTAAACCAAAACCATTTAAGCCCAATAAGTTATTTGCCACTGTCTGGTCTAACTGCAGCAAAGCATGTTAACGGACATATATTTAGTCGATCTTAAAACTAAAACGAACCTGGCTTATGTCAGATTCACATCGTAAGTTAAGAGTCGACTATAAATATGAGCCTAAAACTGCTTGTACGTGTGTGTCTTGAGGTTGGAAGCTGATAATTTAGTCGTATGTGAATTACATCAAAATTACGTAACGTTTCGAAATGCTTTTAATAATACAGAGTGTCTCATAATTAAGTTCAAATTTATTTTGGATTACTGCGCAAACGCAACGAAAGGAACAAAGTCGAGACACAGAGTATAACCCCGCTCATTGAAAATTTAGTATCTATGCAGCGTTTCAAAGGAGCGGACTGTATCTTCTGTGTGCCAAGGGTTAAACAGGTCGCACCACAAATGTTAATTTGGAGTTATTTGAGCAGATAATTGACACCTACTTTACAAAATCTTGATGACTATAACCAGAGAATCTGGTTTCAGTAAGATGGGGCTATATTATCCACTTCAAATACATCTTCGCCAGTTATTCGAGATATTTTCGATCGATCGATTTCTAAAAGAGGTGCCTACACATAGTCCTGATTTGATGCTGATAGATTTGTTTGGGCAAGCATATCTTAACTATAGGGTTAACAGTGATAATCCTCGCCTCCTGAAACAATTAAATGAAAAGATCCAACAAAGAATAGCAGTGACCACGAGAACGACGTAACGAGTAGTCCTAGAATACCGCCGGGAACGTAACGTTGACATTTAGATTACATTATTTTTAGAAAAAAAAACCTCTGACTGTAGTTTAACGTATAGTATTTTTGAAGATCTAAGAAAGTGATTTGGTAAATTGATGCAATAAAAACATTAAACGACCGTTAGGATCTTCGCACATACCTGGCCGTAACAGGGTCGTAATTGATATATATACCTCCCTTTCAATCTAACATTTTATTGGCTACTTCGTGCTTATAAATATAAAGAATATTCTTCACTTTATCTGCAGTATTATATTGAAATAGGGTGTATTATAAAGTTCAATAGTGTCTTAAAATGTCCGAAGCCCTTTCCATCAGAAACCGCAAATGTTTGCCCGTTGAGGCAAAAGTGATAGTTAAATGTGTTTATTTAAAGTTAGTGGAGCGAGGCCACGAAAAGTACTTTTCATTGATGGAGACTTTAACAAGCATCCCTGACAGTACAGTTTGGAAAATTGTAAATAATTCAAATAGCGCCTAAAAAACACGAAAAGACAAAGCTGTGTCGAAATGTATTGATTTCTGTCAAGAAGACTTAATCCGCCGCAAAATTTCTGAAATGTATGCAAAACAAAAAGTTCCTACGTTATTGTCACTTTCACGGAGGCTGTCCGAGGGTAGTTGTGACATAAAATGTTCCACTACAACTTTATGGCGTATTCTACGTCGTTTGGGGTTTTTGTTCAAAAAAATAGACAAAAGGCAAGTTATAATGGAATCACGGCGCTTACAATAACTAAGAATGAAATATCTTACTACTCAGTATATATCACCAGTACTTTATTTTTGCACTCTACGCGCGTTTCGCTAACCATGTTAGCTTCATCAAGAGCGATGTCAATCATCGTATCATTGTGCCAAAGATTCCACATTCCCAACTTAGATACAATATCTTGCAAAAATAAATACAGCTAGATCGGAAAATCGAACGATAATCCACCTAGATGAGACTTGGTATGACACCCACGACACACCCAGTAAAGTATGGATTGATAAATCAAAAAATGCCACACCAAAGCTCCATCAAATAAAGGTTAAAAAATAACTGTTACATGCGGGGTCAGAAGAAGGCTGGATACCAGAATGTCTATTTCTAGCAGCCAAGAATATTTCAGATTCCAGCTTGGATTATCACTGTGATACAACCGCTGAAGTTTTTGAAGATTGGCTTCAAAACAAATTAATGTCGAATATATCACCGAATAGCTGTATTGTGATGGATAATGCATCCTATGATAGTCGCCAAATGAATAAGGTACCAAGTTCCATCAGTAGAAAAAGGGAAATACAAGCCTTTTTGTGCGAATGTGACATATATTGCCATGAAAGTTATACAGTTAAACAATTGTTAGAAGTTTTAAGAAGTTACAATTTTTCAAAGGAATATGTTATGATACGAAATAATTCGGCTTCCACCATATTACTATATCTTTAATGTGATCGAGTTGATATGACATAAAATAAAGTTGTGCTCATAATAATACATCCACTTTAAAAAGTGTGATTGAGTTGATAAAGACAGAAGTCAAAAATGTAACCGTTAAAAACTGGAGAAACGGTATTCAACACGACAAAAAAAGACAAACTCGTCAAAAAAATTAAAAACTGTATGTACATAAATATAAATAGTTTAGAACCTGTAAAAAAACTTATTATTATGCAAGATAGTAGCGATATTGAACTATATATATATATATATATATATATATATATATATATAATATATATATATATATATATATATATATATATATATATATATATATATATATATATATATATATATATATATATAAACTCCTGAACAAAATTAACGCAACAATCTGAAAATTAATTTATCTTTTTCTTATGTCAGTTTTAAAGTTTATCGAGTATTTTAATAGTAGGCTATGCATATTTTGTTTCGTTGTTCATGACAGAAATCAAAACAATTCGTTTAGATTTACAGTTTTAAAGAATTTTTTAGAAGATAAACAATTTTCTGTAATAATGCGATAGATTTTCTTTAAAAGTAAGCTTATAAATTGTTTTCTTTTTCAAAGTAATACGTTTTTGTGGTAGACTGTTTTATTTTTGACCCCGAAGAATTAGAAAAATGAATCGAACAAGGAATTTAACTGAACACGAGGTAATGCGAGCCTCAGTTTTATTGGACGACGAATATTGTCAAAGTAATGTTGCCAATTTGTTAGGCAAACATCGTTCCACAATAAGTCGTATGGCTTGAATGAAGTAGGAACTTATTCTAGAAGGCTAGGGCAAGGGCAAAAACGATGCACTAGCGACCTAGATGAACGTTTTATAAGACAATATGCTTTAAGAAACAGGACTGTCACTAGTTCTATAATAAAAAACGAACTCGAAGCTGTTCGCAATGTCACAATTTCTTCTAAAATAGTTAGAAGACGGTTAAATGAAGCTGGATTAAACAGTAGGAGACCAGCCACTGCGCCCTTGCTTACTAGAGAGAACAGAGTTGCCAGGTTACGTTTTGCTCGAAATCACGAAAACTGGTCTGTGGATGATTGGAAACAAGTTTTCTTCACAGATGAAACTAGGGTTAGTCTAAAACATCCAGATGGTCGTGAGCGAGTATGGCGAAGACCAGGAGAGAGGTTTGCTCCTTGCAATATCTCTGCAAGGATTCCATTCGGCGGTGGCTCTGTTATGTTCTGGGGTGGCATCTGCTTTGATGCTCGCACAGAGTTAGTTCCTGTCCGTACAAGATCCATGAATACTGACTACTATCTTGAGAATATTGTAATAGAACATATGATGCCTTTCGGTCATATTGTGGGGCCCAATTTCCTGTTTATACAAGACAACGTTCGACCTCACGTGGCTAGGGAGGTACTCGATTATCTTAATCAAGTTGATATACCGATTATGCAATGGCCACCAAAAAGCCCGGATCTGAATCCGATAGAACATGTCTGGGATCACTTTAAGAAAAATGTGAAACGTCATATACCTGCACCTAGAAACGTGAGGGAACTTGAAAATGCAGTTATCACAGAATGGGAGCAAATTCCTCAAGATTTTATCCAAAATTTAATTAGAAGCATGCCTAGGCCCATAAACGCTGTCATCCGAAGTAGAGGAGGCAACACACGCTACTAGTGTCCCAGTTACACCATTAATTTTGCTACTAGGTCCCAGTTTATTTTTTTCATTATTACATAATTTCAACGAGTTTGTTATTATGTCTTAAGAATAATTTTAATTCGAATCTTATAGAGAAATATGGTAGCTAATTCACTTTTAAAGTATCCGAATAGGTTTTTTCTAACTTTTAGTGTAACCAATGTTCATAAAAAATTATTAAAATTAATTCATTATAGAGATTTGTATGATTTCATATATTGTTGCGTTAATTTTGTCCAGGAGTGTATATGTATATGTATATATATATATATATATATATATATATATATATATATATATATATATATATATATATATATATATATATATATGTGTATATATATATATATATATATATATATATATATATATATATATATATATATATATATATATATATATATATATATATATATATATATATATATATTAATAACTAAAATTGTAACAAATGTACGCGAGGACACTGTACCCTGTTTTAATATATTTGTATAATTACTATATTGTGTATTATTCAGTACATAAAACATTAAAATTCAACTGCCTTATCACAATAAAAATTTTAAATCCAACAATTATACAATCAGGTGTAGTGCGGCCCTGCACGATACCTTGTCATTAAACAGCCATAAATTAATCACTTCCGAATCTTATTGAATTTTGAATGGGTATCGGTAGCTAAGTCACTTTCTTAGATCCTGAAAAATACTATACAATAAAGAGTTTTTCATTTATTAATTTCTTCTTATAGTATAAATAATTTAAAATTAAACCTATTTATGGGACACCTTGTAAATAACCCCAGACATTGTTTAAAGAGTAGCCTTGTCAATATTTTGATGTTTCAAGTTCTTATGGCAAAACATCATTAAAGTTGTATAAAAATCAAATACAACTAGCATTTATTGTGACAGCTCATTTAATACACTTTATTTACATTCCTGTTTACATAAATCCAGTGCTTGATGTAAAATTCCACTGACTTCTTTTTATCTTCAATATTATCTGTTTATTAAAACTAAAGCTGTGGCCTTGTTGCAACACATTGGCTAATGGGCTGTTAAAAATGTACAAAAGCAGAGCTCACTAAAAAATTGAGCCCAAAACTTGACGTTCCTAAAAATGTTATTAAACTCAATTAGACAACTGATTTTTTACTTTCGTGTGGATTCAATGTCGACATTCAGATGGAAATATTATCTTCGCCCAACCACCTCTGCATTTGATTAAACCTTAAGCGCTTTTAAAATAGTAAGCTAAATATGAGATGTAGTGCAGTAAAAAAAAAGTCAAAATAATGATGAAATAGGCAGCAATATTATGATTTTGTCGTCTCTGGGGTATCACCAGGAGTATAGTTCTGATTTTTGGACCACGAAAAACTTGTGCTATTTGTTAATAAACAATTTAAGCTTTCAAATCACGATTTTAGTGTTCCGTAGAACACTTATAAGATCAGTTCGGTGTCTGTCTGTCCGTCTGCCACACCCGTTTTTTCCGAAACTATTTGACGTAGAAAGTTGAAATTTGGTATTAATATAGAAATTAATGGCCTCATTAGAGCCGTGTAGTTCTGAAAGTTAAATTTGGACTTAAGGGGTTAGTTTTGGAGGGTGAAATCGGAAGTGAAAAAAAATTTTACTGGGTCATCGAGTCGGGTGTCAAATGAAAGCTGGTAAAAATACGAGTTTAAAAATATGTATAATGGCTTACATGCGCACACTTTTCTTTGTATTATTTTAAAAAAAATTGCGAAAAATCGCTCCCCCCTCTATCTCGAAAAGTACTGATCCAAAAATTTTGAAAAAATTCTGGAAAATTTTCCACGGTGTGTAGATTGAACGAAAATTATCACAAGTGCATTAACTTTAATAATTTATCTGATATATAAAGAACTGAGTTGGGAATATGGAATCTTTGGCACAATGATACTACTCAGTATATATCACCACTACAAAGTGAGTGCAAAAATAAAGTGTTTGGTGTAGTGGTGATATATACTGAGTAGTGGTATATAAAGAAACAAAAAAATTTCAAGGTCAGTTTTCCGTAAAGATCAGAAACAAACTTTGTTGAAAACTCATTTGGGGTGTGTTTTGTAAAGTCACTGATCATGTCTCCGTAACAAAAAAATTTATTTCAGAAGCAATCAACGTACGGAACACTAAATGCGCAAGTGCAGCTTGCACTTGACCAATTATTTGAGCTTAAAATGCGACTTAACACCCTAGTTGGTTTTAAGTCGCTCAACCTACAAAATTGATAAAAACATTTTTTTTTTCATTTTATGTACAAGTCAACTAAGTGAACTGATCGGCTTGAAACTTTCAGAAAATATGCCTTTTATTATAGCAAAAATACCCTGAAATTTTGATACAAAAATATTCAACCCAAATGAATTTGTATTTAAAATTTGAACTGCCCGCCCATTTGGTACAAAACGGATCTTTCAAAATTTAGGTCTCTGTGCAAGCTTTCCGATGCTATTAAAAAAAACTTTGTGGAGTCATTTTAACTGTTTTTTATTAATCGATTTTTTTCGTTTCGTTTTTTTTTTTTTTCGGTCATTTAAAAAAAAATTGTTAACGAAAACGATTTTTTTTTCAATAAAGATCTATTCTCCAACAGATGTAAAAAAAAAATGTCAATTTTTTCTTTCAAAATGACCGGAAAAACACATTTGTTGTTATGTGATTAAAAAACAAATGTAAAAAATTGTTAAAATGACTCCAAAAAATTTTTTTTAATGACATCGGAAAGCTGCAGTCAAGAAAAAAAAAATCCCTTTTAGACCGAATGGCATAAAATGGCGGGAAAGTCAAATTTTAAATAACAAATTCAATTGTGCCCACTCGGTTCAAAATTTCAGGGTATTTTTGCTATAGCAAAAGGCATAATTTCTGAAAGTTTCAAACCGGTCGATTCACTTAGTCCACCTGTAGAATAAAATGAAAAAAATAACAGGGGTTACAAAAGGGTACAAAAAGTTTTATAAATTAAAAAGCATTATTGGATTTGTATTGATATTTCTTTAACATACTTTTTATGATTTTTGTTCTAACAGGTAATCAACAATACATATAGACATTGCTGCTGAAAAAATTAGTCTTATTGTGTTGGTTAAATTTAAATCAATACATTTTTCAGTATTTTTTTCCTTATATATCTAAAATCAATTATTGACGCTAGCTAGTAAGCAATAGCTGTCAAATAGACATTATAGTGAAAATTTTTTTATTTATTAATTTCTAAAGAAATAATTCTAGACAAACTAGACAAAGAGGTAATTTTAATTTTTTCTTATGTCCAGAAAATGTTTCTATTATTTTTTGCCGTATAGCATTTTCCACTGAAAAAAATAACCGGTCAAGTGCAAGTTAAACTTACGCAATTAGTGTTCCGTACGTTGATTGCTTTTAAAATAAAAAATTTTGTTACGGAGGTGTGCGGTGTGCCTATTTTTTCAATTTTGTAGGTTATATTCACAACTTGAGCGGATTTGTTGGAAATGTCAATAGGAAGAGTTTGGTTTTTTTTGTCTCGATCCGACTTATATGGCCGGAGTTATTCACATTTTAAGCTCAAAAAACGCGTTTTGAATACTTAAATTGTTTATAAACAAAAAAGCACAAGTTTTTCGAGGTCCAAAACTCAGGACAATACTCCTGGTGATACCCCAGAGAGGATAAGGTCATAATATTGCTGTATCTAGACTGTGCAGTTTAAAATACTTTTTTACAGCAGTAATATAGAAATTATTATTTTTTAAGATTTTTGAACCCATAGCATAGCAAATAATTAGAATATACAATTGGTTTGGTTGTGGCATTACAATAATCTCTTAAATAACACAAAAGTCGTAATTAAAAATATGCGAAATTTAAATACTGATCAAAAATTACAGCAAAATATTACCGGTATTATAGAGATAACCATGGAGAGTAGAGCCAGTTTTATATGGACAACTTTGTTTATCAGAAAATAATACCAACCAAAATATCGAACTTCAAAATTTTTACATTTCACATTAGGGCTGTTGATAGTTTTAAAAATATCGAATTTTCGATATATCGATATTTATAAATGTACTAATATAGAATTCGATGTATTGAAAAAAAATATCGATATTCGATATATCGGCTCTATTTAAAAAAAAATACATAAGTTAATCCAAAAATGAGTTATGCAGTTTTTTTTAATCAAGCATATTTATTAAACAAATCAATGAAAACGTTAGGTCACTGTGCGCTCAGTAATTATTAATAAAAGAAAACCGGTCAAGTGCAAATTGACCTTGCGCAATTAGTGTTCCGTACCTTGATTGCTTTTAAAATAAAAAATGTTGTAACGGAAGTATAAAATGATCAGTGACTTCACAAAACACACCCCAAATGAGTTTTCAACAAAGTTTATTTCCAATCTTTACTGAAAATTGATGACCTTGAAATTTCTGTTTTTTTTTTATATACCAGATAAATTATTATTGGTAATGCACTCGTGATAATTTTCGTTCAATCTACACCCCGTGGAGAATATTCTAGAATTTTTTCGAAATTTTTTGATAAGTACTTTTCGAGATAAGGCGGGTGGACAGCGATTTTTCGCGATTTTTTAAAAATAATACAAAGAAAAGTGCGCGCAAGTATTATATTATATATATATTTTTTACTCATGTTTTCACAAGCTTTCATTTGACACCACACTCGATTACCTAGTAAAAAAATTTTTTTTTCACTTCCGATTTCACCCCCCTAAACTAACCCCTTAAGTCGAAATTTAACTTTCAAAACTACATGGCTCTGATGAGGCCATCAATTCCTATATTATTACCAAATTTCAACTTTCTATGACAAATAGTTTCGGAGAAAATCGGGTGTGACAGACGGACAGACAGACACCGAAGTAATCTTATAAGTGTTCCGTACGGAACACTAAAAAGATAAAACTATGTATACCAATATTTTTCAGCAAGAGTTGTTAAAAATACTCGTTGTTTCATATGTTCTGCTGTTTGACTACTGCGATTATTGGCCACCAGAATATTAATTGTTGAAGTAACTCGTTCAGATGCTACAGATGTAGCAGAATAAATCAAATATGCCTACTACTACCTATCCAGAATTTTAAGGCATTCGATGACCTTGAAATTTTTGGCTAATTTAAACATTGTTTTAATTCAGCAGGGATTGTACCACAACTTGTGCCATACACTTCATTCGACATATTTTTCAAGAGCATATACTCATGTCTGTCCCATAGAAATGACGTTGTTTCTTCTGCTCTACATGAAGAAGCCCCTACCGTAGGTGAAATATTTCCCCTTCTTTTATGTTCTACAGTTATGTCTTTTGACAAATCTGACATTGCATTTGCAATGGCTAGTGCTGAACTAAAAGCATTTTCTTGAAGCGGGGATCCAAGATAGTTGCTTTGGCCAAAAACAAGTTTTATTCTAAAGGCACCAGTATATCATCAATACCTTTCAACAAATCGTTCAATCCAGTAGCAGTAGATAGTTTGGTTTGTTCAATTTCTTGTCTTAATAAATTTGTTAGTGATATGTCCAATAAAAGAGATTAAATGGATTACGGTAATATAGTTTAAATAATTTATGAAAAAAGCGGAAAATGAAAACTTATTTAAAAAAATATCGACGCCGATACCCAGATTTTAATATCGAAATAGCGTTCCAAAAAATATCAGTCATAAATATCGATATTTTCAAAAAATAATATCGATATTTCATCAACAGTCCTATTTCACATTTGGCATATCTGCTTAAAACAACTTTGAGGTTAGGCGTCCTGAAAGTAGGTTTTATCATCATTTATTTACTTTTTAAAAAGCTGTTCTAATAAATGGAAGTGCCATAACCTGCCTAAAATTGCGTAATTTATGATATCACTTTCTGTTTTTTGTAACATAATCTCAAAACGCCAACAGTTGGTAGTATAAAGCAAAACATTAAATATACCTAATTCATGCATAAAATTGAGGCAAGTTACAGTTCTTCAATTTATTGATCAATAAATAATGTCGAGTTATACATATCAATTTGTAAATTTTTTAAAACAGATTTTTTCCGTCGTTGAAGGTATGTTCATAGAAGCAAAAAGCTGTAACAAGGGCGAAACATATGTCAAGTTACTCTCGAATAAAAAAAATGAAACATTAAAAAGAAAAAATAATTTTTTAATTTACTGACCATTCAATTGGGTATAAAATTTTTAAAATTTACTTAATTTGCAATAAAGTAACAACGTGTACACATTTAAAAATATAAACAATTTGGGGATACATATTTGAACTAGTCAAAATTAATATATTGAATAAAATACATTGATTTTCGCAATCATCACGCCACAGCGTTATAAAATCGATACCCTGAAAATTACCACGTTGATAGTCACGTCAAAACATTTCCTATCGTACAGTATGGCAATGTAAATTGATAGAGATATCATGAAAGTAATTTTAACCTCAATATATTCTTAAGCAAACTATAGTAACAAGGATATCTTTATTAAAAAATCGACCTGCCAATAAACACCATAAACAACACTTACAATCAATTTTTCTCATGATTTTTCCACTTTTACCATCATTTTCACAAAATTCACCGAGCATACACCCAAAAAAATCACACAACACGCGTACCATCTAATCTGAGATTACTTTTAATACTGCAACCCTAAGAAAAATTTTACCCTCCGCTGTCGTACCGAGGGTCAAAGTACCTGGGGGGAGTGAAAATCAGCCTGCCGGCCGCCCTATGGGTGCCGGTCCCTTTTGTGTTCAGGTAGAAAATCAATAATGACGGAAGGGTGCCTGAAAATTTTACCCCTCGTGTTATAGTGGATTTAAACTGTACAGAGATCGCTATAAAACTAGTTTTATTTGAATATTTAAGTTATAATTATGAAGTTCCTATTCATTCTGTTAAAATAGAATCGTTACGTACTATGTGTATAGATGGATAGCATTTATTTCAAGGCTGATTTGCTGGCAAATTTACAAAGATGAAAATATGCGGAAGTTTTATAATAAATAAAATATAATAAACATAGAAAATAAATAAAACAAAGAAAACAGTCTACATCGAGTTCAGACATTGTAAAGACGGATAATTCTTGCATCAAGAAATGCCTGATTTATGTAAATTTCAACTTTATTTCTGTAGAGGCCCCGTTTTAGACAGTTAAAAATTATTGATGCCCTTTACAACAATATAGAAAGTAATGCCAACATATTGCTAGATATTTTCTCTTAATGTCAACGAGTGTTTCCAATAATTGTAAACTACCAGTTTTTCTGTAATAGACACTTGCGTGCAAAAGTTTTGGGCCAAAAATATTTTTGTGATTAATTGAGTCATAAAGGGAGAAGAGAAAAAAACTGAATATACCATCATAAACTACTTTAATTATACTAACAACAAATACAACTAAAAAAATCTTCTACTATAAATAACAATCATTCCTAACAAAAACAACATTTTTCGGTTATTCACAAGTATCGGGCCAACTTCTAAGAAACTGTGATTTACTCAGTTATGTTTATATTTCGGATTATAAATCCAGGTAAACATCAAAAATTTAGTTCACTTCATATTTGTGTATCCGTATCATTGAGGGAAGATGTCGAAACGAACGTCATTAGACATTCGGAAAACTGTTATAAGGTGTAAAAGAAAAGTTTCACTTGAAATAGATGAACTTTTATCCATAGAAAAAACAACGGTTAACAATATAATTAAAAAATAAGAAACTAGAGGTACCTTGAACGATAAATCATGTTCTGGAAGACCAAGGAAAAAAAATTAGTGTCGACAATGTAATTAAAAGAAAAGCAGTTGCAGACGTAAAAAAGCAGCTATTGCAATGAATTACGTGAAGAAAATTTAGCTGACATCCGTAGGAGTACTAACACAAGGTGGGCTTGTTGGACGTGTCGAAATAAAAAAACCATTCATTAATAAAAAAAAAACCAGTCGAGTGCAACTTGCACAATTAGTGTTCCGTACGATTGTTTTTTAAAACAGAAAATTTTGTTAGGGTGGTATAAAATGATCAGTGACTTCACAAAACACACCCCAAATGAGTTTTCAATAAAGTTTGCTTCCAATCTTTACTGAAAACTGGTGACCTTGAAATTTTGTTTTTTTTTTATACCAGATAAATTATTAAAGGTAATGATAATTTTCGTTCAATCTATACCCCGTGGAGAATATTCCAGGTTTTTTTTCAAAATTTTTTGATCAGTACTTTTCGAGATAAGGTAGGGGACAGCGATTTTTCACGATTTTTTAAAAGTAATACGAAGAAACGTGTGCGCAAGTATTACATTATATATATATATATATATATATATATATATATATATATATTGACTCGTGTTTTCACAAGCTTTCATTTGACACCCCCCTCGATGACCTAGTAAAAAAAATTTTTTTCACATCCGATTTCACCCCTCAAAACGAATCCCTTAAGTCAAAATTTATGTTACGGTGATATAAAATGATCAGTGACTTCACAAACACACCGCAAATAAGTTTTCAACAAAGTTTATTTCCAATCTTTACTGAAAATAAAGGTGCTCTCTGGAAAAAAGTTCAAGGCCAATAACACCAGAGACACAATTCTCAAATTAATCGAATCAATGCCTCAACGATGTGCCGCCGTATTAGCTTCGCAGGGTATGGCTACAAAGTATGGATAAGAATGTATCTTTTACTGACAGTTTTTTCTGCGTTATAGTGATTTTTTGCTATGTTATATACCTTTTTATTGCAAAATTTGAAGTTGACCCAATACTTATGAACAGCCGAAAAATGTTATTTTTGTTATATAAATGATTAGTATTTATAGAAGATTTTGAATATGTTATTATTATAATTAAAGTATTTGGTTTCTTTTCTCTTCTCCCTTTGTAACTCAATTAATCACAAAAATTTTTTTTGGCCCAAAACTTTTGCACGCAACTAACTGTACATCCATGGGGTGAAAGGTCCCAAGACTTTCTAGGAGATGGTAGCACAAACAAAAAAAAACTATATGATTTTCAATTAGTGCCAACCCTCAGAAGATTCGCGTAAAATTTTCATAACAGTTTGTCTATTAGTTTCCGAGTTTGAGTGACGTTACTTTTGATTTTTGCAAAACGGTAGAACAAAAAGCATTTCGTGTGTTGATTAAACATTGCTTTTGGATGGGAAAACATACAACCAGATCTCAAAAATGGCTTGAGAAGAGTTATGGCCCATCTGCTTCGTCGACAGCAACTATATGTCGATGGTTTAGTGAACTTAAATGCGGTCGTACAAACACCGATCGTGCGCCATGTTCCGGACGTCCCAAATTAAGCAGTCCAAAAAATACAATAAAAATCCACCGTATTGTTCGAAGTGACAGCACACTGAAAGTAAGAAAGATAACCGACATCGTGAAGATATCAACAGAACACGTGAGACTTATTTTTCATTCAACATATGAAAAACCTATGTGCCCGATGGGTGCTACGCACTGTCACGATTAATCAAAAACAGCAACGTGTCAAAGATTCAGAACGTTGTTTGACACTGTATCAAAAGAAGTTTTTGCGCGCGATTCGTAACAATAGACGAAACATGAATCCACCACTACACGCCTAAGTCCAACTGATAGTCCGCACGGTGGCTGGAACCGCATGAAAGCAGACCGAAGCGTCCAGAACCACAAGCATCAGGTTTTGTGATGCGCATAGAATAATACTGATCGAAAATCTTCTAATCGCCCTTAAAACAAAAACACTTTATTCATCGGAGTTCTAATGCTATTATTCCGGACCCTAAAGTAATTTCTTATAAGATCTGCAGAAACCTCGTCGACAGCTGCAATCACATCTTGATGCAAGAATAATGGCTGCCTAGCGGGAGATTGAGTTCAATGATGGTAGATGATTTTTTCTTATGCAAACTTAGTTTTCGCCGAGAATTTTGTAGTCTAATTCAGTTAGAAGATTAAAATACTATTATCCGGTTATTGTTTTTCCTTTTTCAAAATAGAAAATAAACAAAATGCGATTACCTTTCGGCTGGTAGAACTGACCTTGTTTTTTTTACCGCTGAATAGCTGGCATCTATCTACAACGTTTACAACTCATTTCTTAATTATTAAAAACAAAAATAAGAATCCCCATAAACTGCCATGAACATAAAATGAATTTGCAAACCACCATCCATTTTAAGACATATAGAGCTATATAAAGCAAACTACTGGGCGGAATGAGTTATATTTCTATTTAGACATTTATGACGCATATACTATATTTGCAAATAGTGTTGCCATCTATGGTCGAGGCCGAGAACTTTTCACACCACCAACGTAGTTAAGTGATATCTTTTACGATGATAAAACTTCTCTAGATAGTTTTTAAAAAACATAACGCCCTCGTAAACATAAATAATGGGGTATGTTGGGAATGTGGAATCTTTGGCATAATGACCCTACTCAGTATATATCACCTCTATACCAGACACTTTATTTTTGCACTCGAAGCGCGTTTCGCTAACCATGTCAGCTTCATCAGGAGCGATGATTGACTGATTAGTTATAATAAATCATGGGGTTGTAAAAAAACGTATACATGTTTAATATTCCTCGAGAAGATTGAGTCAAGCTTATATTTAATAGGGTTCCAAGAGCTCTTTTTTGATATAGCTATACCGTTACCTAAATTCTTTTGTAATATTAATCTACGTGATTTCTATCACTATTGTGTCAGGATAAATTTTTTTCAGTTTAGAAATTTAACCTACAATGCACAGTGGTGTTAATGAAAATGAGTCCATTCCCGAAAAAACATTTCTTTAAATTTAAAAACTGTTATCCGAAATTGTTTAATTTATTTATCAGTCTTTTCTTTTATCTAAGAAATGCTCACAAGTTTAGATTTAGACAATAATTTTTTTCATGTCTTCTCAGATTACTTCTATTGGTAAAGATTTTGTCACAAAAAGAACATGGAAATGACGGTTCTTTACCCCCACAATTGTATGCAAAATGCTCTTTCAATGACTGCTTCCATTTGAAATGTTTATTACAATTTGGACATTCGAAAATCTCTAAAATAATAAAAACAAATTTTGAAAGGACTTTATTATATATATATATATATATATATATATATATATATATATATATATATATATATATATATATATATACAGTAATACCCCGCTTTACGCGAGGGATACGTTCCGAAAAAAATCGCGTTAACTGAAATTCGCGTATATCGAGGTTTATGATTAAACATAGTCAAAATTTAATACAAAAAAATACAAATCATTTTAATCAATCACTTTAATTCTAAGAACACTTTATGCAATACATACTCTTATTTTTTACGGAAAAATACATCTATTGTCTTTTGGGTAACGTTTTGTTTACGTTCTTGTAAAATACGTTCATAACACCCAACACTGTTTTTAATTGTTTGACACACGGTCAAGACACGGTCATCATTATTGTCTATACTCTGCAATATGTCCAAACCTGAATAAATTTTTGAAAGTGCATTTTGTATTTCCCCTGAAGATAAAACTTTCTCTTCTACTTGTTCTTCCTCATCGTAGATAGGATTATTCTGTAACTCGATCAGATCTTCATTGCTAATAGGATCGTCGTGCGTTGCTACAAGTTCTACGAGATCTTCTACCGTGACATCTTCAAGTTCAGACCCCTCAATCATTGCAGCAATGTCTTCAAGCACTTGTCTCTGCATCTGGACAATTCTTCTAGGTGCTTCCACTACATCTGGCCAAAGATTACGCCACACCCCATTCATACAACTCATTTTAACTTCCTTCCAAGCCTCTTCTATGTTGTGAATAGACTTCATAATGTTGTATGACTTCCACCACTCTCGCATAGACTGTCTTCCTTCCCCGTCAGTTTCATGAATTAGTTGGCTAAAAGTGCGGCGATGGTAATAAGCTTTGAAGTTTGCTATTGCTCCCTGGTCCATAGGTTGTAATATTGACGTAGTGTTTGGTGGAAGGAACTTTACGTACACTTTTAAGTCTCTGGGCGTATCAAGTGAGGTTGGATGTCCTGGGGCATTGTCTAAGAGTAATATAACTTTAGGTTCAAGCCCATTTCTGTCACAGTATGATTTGACTGATGGGCAAAAACTATTAGAATACCATTCTTGAAAAATTTCCCGTGTAACCCACGCCTTTCTGTTTGATCACCACACAACTGGTAGACTTGTCTTGTCTGTGCCTCGCATTGCACGGGGTGTTTCTGAATGGTACACTAGTAAAGGTTTCAGTTTGAAATCACCAGTGGCATTACCACCCAGCAGAAGTGTTAGTCGATCTTTCGCAGCTTTGAAACCACTGGCTTGACGTTCTTCCTTAGAAATGAATGTTCGAGATGGCATTTTTTTCCAGTAAAGTGCGGTCTCATCAACATTGAAGATGAGACAAGCAGGAATTTTCTCTCGTCTAACGAAGTCTTGAAACTTGTCTGGAAACTCAGCTGCAGCTTGAATGTCCGCGCTGGCCGCCTCGCCTGTTATGTGGATATTGTGAAGATTAGAACGCTGCTTGAACCGATGGAACCAGCCTCTGCTGGCAGCAAAAGTCGGAGTGGCACTCCCTTCTCCTTCTTTTGTTTTCAGCATCTCATACAAAGATTTTGCTTTTGTGCATATGAGATCTTGACTTAGTGGTGTGTTCTTCTTATTCAAATCTTCGATCCAGACTGACAGTAATTTCTCCATTCTTTCTAAGATAGATGATCTCGAACGAGAAAGTTTTGTTGCACTTATAGGTGTTGAACCTTCGCTGGAGATTTTAATTTTTTCCCGATTTTTATAAATCGTTCTCACAGTCGATTCTGAGAGTCCAAAATCTCTCCCAACAATTGTTGCTTTGCCTCCATTTTCCATTCTTCTTAACACTTTCATCTTCAATTCCAAAGTGACGCTTTTACGCTCTTTTTTCTTTACAGGCGGCATTTTTAACGTAGGGTTAAATTATGTATGTATGTATCTCCAATAAATATTAAAACAAAACTGCCAGCCGACCGAACTAACATTACGGAACAAATGAACACACGAAACGAACGAGGAAATCCCCATAGAACAAAGTCGAAGGACAGGGAATTCCCAATTCTTCAAAGAGAATATTCAGAGAAAGCGGGGATCCCCCCGCGACCATAGAGAAGTTAATGACTACATGAGCGCGAAATTTGAAATTCGCGTTATAGTGAAACCGCGCGTAACGGGGTCGCGCTAAGCGGGGTATTACTGTATATATACATATATATATACATATATATATATATATATATATATATATATATATATATATATATATATATATATATATATATACACTACCGTCAGAAAGTATCAAGTTGGAGATCAAATGAAAGGAATCCTTACAATGCTTTCGTATATATATATATATATATATATATATATATATATATATATATATATATATATATATATATATATATATATATATATATATATATATATATATATATATATATATATATATATATATATATATATATATATATACACTACCGTCGGAAACTATTTGCCCACCTAGTTATTTCAGTCCCAAAACAACAAAAAACCCAGATAATATATTTTTTTTAAAAATTTTAATGAATTATTATTTATTTTCACATTATTTATAGTCTAGAAAATCAGAGAAATATTCATGATTTTCCAGGATTTTTCTCATCTATGTGACCTCCTTTGTTTTTAATTACCGCTTTACAGAGTTTCGGCA
The DNA here is from genome assembly GCA_019049505.1 of Pachyrhynchus sulphureomaculatus. Taxonomy (NCBI): domain Eukaryota; kingdom Metazoa; phylum Arthropoda; class Insecta; order Coleoptera; family Curculionidae; genus Pachyrhynchus; species Pachyrhynchus sulphureomaculatus. The sequence continues at coordinate 72,625,895 of CM032451.1, forward strand.
TTCTGTCCAGTAGTTTCTTCAGAGATTTTTCGGTTATTTTAACCCATTGTGCTTGTAAAAGTTCCACAAGAGAGTTTCTGATGTTGGATTGAGTTTTCGAACACACCTGTCCAAATGGTCCCACAGCAATTCGATGGGGTTCAAGTCGGGTGATTGTGAAGGCCAAGTCATCACTTCCAGGACGTCATGGGATTTCCATTGGTCCAAAAGTTCTCTAATTTGTTTAGCAGAATGTTTAGGGTCGTTATCATGCTGAAAAATAAATTTCCCCTGAAAAATATCGCTTTAGAATTCCATTGTTCTGATGTCCAATTTTCATGTTCTCGGGCCCATTCTAATCGTTTACGTTTATTCACTTGCCTAAGAAGTGGTTTCCTCACTGCAACTCTCCCGTGTCGTCCACCTTCTGCTAACCTGTTCTTCACGGTTGTCACGCTGATGGGGATGGGCCGCTCCAGGTTTACTTGAGCCGTGATTTCTGGTGCAGTTAGGCCCTGATTACGTCTGCTGGACATTATTATAGCTCTGTCTTCAGCGGGAGTAGTTTTTCGAGGCCTTCCTGAACATTTTTGGTTGGAATTCCATGTCCAGCAGAAAAATTTTTTACGATGTTGTCCACCGTTCTCCTTGGCATCCGCATATCACTCGCGATTTGTCGACTCGAGTGACCATTTTGATGCCTCGCAATTATCAGAGCCCGATTTTCAACGGAAACTTCTTACGTTTTTGGCATTTTCACAAAACAATTGAGCCTGTATCAATGACAAAGTACTGTTTGGGAATGGTTAATTTCTAAAAGGGCGATGGTATTTATAGCATAGTTTTTTTTATCATAAAATGTCACTAGGAATTTCCATAATCCCTAGAAATTTGAAATTAGTTCTTACTTCAACTGGAATTCTCAGAAATCGCCTCAAAACGATTATCATGCACAACTTGGAAATTTGTTCTAATTGGTTTGTAATTTGTAATTTCACCAAAAAGGCTTATCTAAACAATTTTATGATGAACACTTGTTAAGTACAATTAAATTTACCTAATATAGTAAAAGGGTTTAATTAGGTATTAAATTTTGGCAGTTACATTGAAATTTCTAGGTGGGCAAATACTTTCTGACGGTAGTGCATATATATATATATATATATATATATATATATATATATATATATATATATATATATATATATATATATATATATATATATATATATATATATATATATATATATATAAAGTGACCGGCAAAGAGATCGTAACATATGGGAAAGATTTTTATTTTTAGAGTGTCCAAATTTCTTGTTCGAGTAATTACTTCTGCATGTCCAATAACCTAAAAATTGATTTTTACATATGCCACGTGAGCGTTGAAATGGCGGGAAATTTGAATAAGCTAATATTGTAGCATGAAAAGTCGGGTTAATTAACGGAATATCGAAGAAACTCAAAGAATAAAAGTATTTAGAATTTCTATTAAACCCTACTTGTAAAGTGTAAAGCATCTACATACAAAAAAATAAAACCTCAATTTTTTAAATATGTATTTCCTTATCTAGATAAACACTTTTAAATTTTTTTGTCTAAGTAAATTAATTGAGATAATTCTATTTTGCTTCGATCAGAATTTGAAATATTCTCTCGTTTTTTTTTTGACAACTGGGAGACATCATTCACAAAATGAGTTTACCTTTGAATGCCGGCATTAATTTGTATCTGATTGCTATTTCGGTACTTTACAACAAAAAATGTCCTCAAATATGTATCAGTTTTCTGATACTTGTCAAGTTTTACTTAAGTTTTTGGCGAGTTTTGATTTTGATGAACTTGCTTTTTTGTATTACATGGATCTAAATATTATGCAAAAAATGTAAATTTCCTACGACGAAAAAAAATAATGAATAAGAATTTTAATTTACACTGTTGTGTTGAATAGCTAATCTGATAAAAATTAGATTGAAGAAAAAAAAACAATCAACTGAAATTTACTTTTTAAGTTTATTTGCAAATTGCAAAACTTATTTTTTATACTTCACTAAAACTTGTCAAGGATCAGTAAACTGATGCATTTTATAACACCTGAGGATATTTTTTGTTATAAAACACCGAAAAAGCAATCAGGTATAAATTACTGCAACAGATGGCATTCAAGCGTAAACTTATTTGTTCAATTATTTCTCCCAGTTGTCAAAAAAAACAAACGATTGATTTCTAATTATGATCAAAGCAAAGGAAATTTATCTTCATTAAAATAGTTGGACAAAAAGAAAATAACTCGAGAATGAAATATTTTTAAAAAATGGCAATTTTAGTTTTTTTTATGTAGATGCTCAATATTTAGTTTTAAAGGTTTTTCTTAAGTTTAAATCAAATTCTAAGCACTTTTTACTCTTTTTCGATATCCTTTCAGTTAATCTGACTTTCCATGATGCCTTATCAGTTTATTCAAATTTCCCGCCATATCAACAACCATTTGACTTATGTCAAAATCAATTCTTAGATTATCAGACATGCAGAACTGATTATCTCAAAATGAAATTTAGATACTCTAATAATAGAAAGAAACCATATGTTGCGAACTCTTTGCCAAGCACTGCATATGTGCATATATACTCGTATATATATATATATATATATATATATATATATATATATATATATATATATATATATATATATATATATATATATATATATATATATATATATTATATATATATATATATATATATATATATATATATATATATATATATATATATATATATATATATATATATATATATATATATATATATATATATATATATATATATATATATATATATATATATATATATATATATATATATATTTATATATATATATATATATATATATATATATGTATATATAAATATTATATATATATATATATATATATATATATATATATATATATATATATATATATGTATATATGTATATATAAATATATATATATATATATATATATATATATATATATATATTTATATATATATGTATATATATATATATATATATATATATATATATATATATATATATATATTTATATATATATATATATATATATATATATATATATATATATATATATATATATATATATATATATATATATATATATATATATATATATATATATATATATATATATATATATATATATATATATATATATATATATATATATATATATATATATATGAGGATTTACTGTTTTCCACATAATAGATGGCAATTAATAATTTTTTATGCAAGTTTAATTTTCTACAACGTCCGTTACTCTTTTTTTTTTGTCACGTCTATTACTCTATCTTTCAGCACGTCGGTTACGCCTCTTTCTGTTAGGTCCGTAGTACGCTTTTTTTCACTACCCTTTCATTTTCCAGTCGCGTTCGTTACGCTTTTTTAATTCCATTTACTTTGGTTTGGTTCACGTCCATTGTAATGTTTAAATCTTGCGAAAAAATAATCATTCCCTCCATTATATTCTTCCGGCCGATATAAAAGACAGCCAGCTTAGTTACCACCATATGTTGTAAGATAAAATTGGAACCTAACTCTTAACCTGCTTCCTGATGTGAAATTGGATTTAATATATCATACTCCCCCCAACATAAATTTAACACAAATTATTACATTTACCAAAACTAAAACATTTATTTCAACCAATTTGGTTAACAACAGTAAACATGTTTTTTTTAAACAATATCATCATAACCGAGTTACACGTTTTATCAATTAATTAAAATTGTAACCAATTCAGGAATACCAGATGTGACTACTTTGTAGCGGACGTGACAAAGTAATCCGTATTAAAATTTAAACAAATTAGATACCCTCATACTTGACTTCTTGAATCATAAAATCAATATTATTGACGCTCTCTTCGATATTAGTGTCGGTAATACTTGCCCTTGTTACTCTTAAGTCATTGGATCCATAAAATTTTACCATTTCTTGTTCTTTCTCTAGCTCCCTCCCTAATCAGTGCTACTTTTTCTTCGAATAAACCATTTTTTTTTTTCTACTTTTCCTAATCTGTTCTCTGTTACCTACTAAAAGTGAACAAATGTCTTTGAAAATAAACTGCCAATGTAACAAAGCACGTTTGGTAGTTAATTAGGCTGATGTAAACGTTGTGCAAGTAGATATAGTAGTGGAAATGAAACAAGATGAATTAATGAGTCGAAATACATTTATTCTTCAGTATAATCTCCCTTAAGCCCAATATATTTTCTCCAGCGATTTTCCGAATCATTTACCCCATCTCTGAAGTTGTTCTCGGGAAGACCTTCAAATACGGATGCTATCACTTCATCATTTGTCGAAAAACGCTTCCAACGTAGAAATCTTTTGAGGTTGGGAACAGATAGATGTTCCAACAATTCGGACTTTAATCCGACCTGTTTTACCGTTGCCAAAACACCTCTGTGAGCAGGTGCATTGTCATGGTGAAAGATGGATTTGTTTCTTCTGCAAACCGGGCCTTTTCTCACGAATTTTCTCATCCAGCTGGTCCAAAAGGTTACAATAATACTCTCCTGTGATTGTTTTATCGGGTTGAGGGTAATCAATTAACAAAATTCCTTTTACATCCCAGAAAACTGACAGAAATTTTTTGGACGATTCTAACCACCACTTTGGCTGCTTTGGAGCTGAACAACCGGACTCAGTCCACTGTGCGATTTATTGGCACAGTTCAGCATAATACTGATAAACCCAAATCTTATCCATAGTTGCAAATCGGCGCACAAAATCAGTTTTATCTTTGTGAAACGAGCCAAATATTTTTTATAAAGTTTCTCTCGAGTGCGTTTTTGTTCCGATGTTAGCAAATGCGGCACCCATCTTGTGAATAGCTTTCTCATAACCAAAATATTAATTAAGATCTCACGTACTGATTCATGTAAGATGCCTATAGTATCAGCTAAATAGTTCACGGTTAATCGACGGTCTCCCATTACCATATCTTGTACTTGTACAACAGTTTCTTCAGTTGTTGCAGTTTTTAGACATCCTGAACATGGATCATCATTGACGCTTGTACGACCACATTTAAACTCTAGAGTCCATCTATGAACAGTTGGAAATGAAAGAGCAAACTCTTTTAATACTTTGCATAGATTTCAGTTACCGATAAAGCTTCCAAAACAAAACATTTTTTCACTGCAGGATATTCGATTTTTCCCATTTTTACAAAATACACAAAGAGGTCTACTTTAACCAGATGACAAACAATGAATGACTTGACAAATCGACTTGAAATTTAGGGTGTGCATATGACAGATAAAGCTTCAAAATGGTGTCCAATATTTCGTTCAAGTAATGGTTTTCAAAGTTATTGACTGATCTATACATTAACCGAACGACGTAAATTATCGAAATGCCACATGACAATGGGAAGAAAAATATGAAAATTATGTGTTAATAATTCGTTCGTTATTGATAAAGTGTATTTACTGATAACCTAAGATGCCTGATACATTAATCAAGCATTGATAAATGCGATTTGCTGTTGCCTGGATGGATGGGTTTTTCTTATTTTTCTTTGAAATTTCCTTTTCTTATTCAAATTTCAACTTCAAATTCGGATTTTTTCTTTATATGAGTGATTTTTATATTAAATATAATATTAAAGTACTTTTTTCTTTTCAGTTTCTAAAAAACACAAAGTTTTCATAGAACTAGGAAAACAGGGAAAGAAAGAAACAAATGTTTGCGCTTGACACCAATACGTGTAGCATATTTCCCTAAATAATTGTTTCCACCTTTTTTAAATTTCTGAAAAGTAATAGAGATCAAAACCTTTATAATAATTTTCTATTTCTATTTATAATGTACAAGATAGTAACACGATAAAAATTCTTCACAGTTTTTTCCATCTTTGGACTTGACTGTCAGGGAACTTTTCTCTTTTTCTCTAATTTATTTTGGAATGATTCTCCTATTATTTTTGAACTACGTAGACAAATTTTCAACTGATTTATTAATCCCCATATCTCCCTTTTTCCACCTCTCCAGATCTTTTATTTTTTGCAATGCATATTTTTCCGGATCACTTTTGATTTCTTCACGTCGTCGCTTCTCACATTCCCTTCTTCGTCGTCGCCTTTCCTCTATACGATCACTACTTAATTCAAGTGTCTCCTTCTGTCTTCTCCTTTTGTATCTCTCATGGTCTTGCCTTTTTTGCCATGCATACTTTTCAGGGTCGTTTTTTATTTCTGCGCGTCGTCTTCTTGCATATTCCTTTTGTTGTCGTCGTCTTTCTTCAGCAAGATTCCTAACAAATTGAATAATCCCTGCCTCTGTCTTGTCTTGATATTTTGCAGGATATTTTCTTTTTTGAGGATCAAATTTTTCAGCGGTTTCTCGTATTACTTCACGTCGTCTTCTCCCATCTTCCCGTTTTTGTCTCGATCTTTCTGCGATTATATTATTTATTTTTTCTGTTTTTACTAACTGACTTTTTTCTGTTTCCATTGATTCGCTGGGCCCATGTTCTACAATTTCAATTTTGACAACATCGAGAAATCCACCTTCTGCAAATTTGAAAAATAATTATATTAAAATGTCACTAACGTGGGCAAAGTCCCAACTAATTTTAGGTCCGTGTTAGTGACATGCATTTTGATACACAGTAAAGTAAGGTAATAAATGGCATCGTAATATCGACCAATTAAATACATAATTTAACTGCGGTCATTCTGAATTAAATAAGTCTTTTAAAACAGGCAAATGATAGCATTTAATAACAATATAATAAACTACATTAGAATTTCATAACCTGAGGTTCCACAAAATGTGTAAAAGTGCATTTTTTTGTTAATACATTTTACACTAAATTTAAGGATGTTCGTCTTCAGTTTTTACCAAAAAATTTCCTCAATATGCTGTCGTTTCTTCTTTTCTCTGCTTTTTCTGGTATTTTTCCTCCACTTTTCTTGGAGCCTCTTTTTCTCGAATGAAGTAAGATCTTTCGCTAATTTAATTACACCCTTTTCTTTGTTTTTCTCGTATCTCTCATGATCTTTCATTCTTTGCAGCGCAGATTTTTCTGGATCATTTCTAATTTTTTCTCGGCGTCTTCTCTCGCATTCTCTTCTCTTTCTCCGCCTTTCCTCAATTTTGTCTTGTTCTTCAACTATCGATTGGCAGGGTTCATAACCCTCCCCTTCTTTTTTCATTGCCTGAAGGAATCTGACTTCTGCAAATGAAACAATTAATGCCACTAGCATAATTACGGTAGACACTTTTGATCCATGTTAGTGACATCCATTTTTGTACACGTGGCAGTATTAAGAACACCTTATAAATGTAATACGTCTAAGCAGTAGGACTGCAGGTAATACCGAAATAAAAAATTTAGACAAAAGAGGTGTACGTAAGCAAGTACAGAAAAACAATAGGGTTTTGGGTACGGAGATTTATTTAGGAGGAATAAATGCAAACATAAAAAAATGGGTTATTAAAACGAAAACCAAGTGCCAAGATAAAAAAGTGTGTTATTAAAATAAAATTAATATCTGTCTTGTATCTCTGGTTCAAAACATTGAAAAAGAGTCTAACGCGATGGTGTATTTTTATCAACCAGATAATCAAGTAAAAATCATTATACAACATTTAGACAGATACTGCCCTGAGTTATTGGGATTCCTTGATTTTGCTATCAAAAGTTACATTTAAAAAACTATTTGACTATCGTCATAAATCAGACGATTTCTTCGGTATTAACCATCACAGTAGTTCTTTATAAAATCTTCGATATCCTAATATAATCTGAGATAATTATATATATATATATATATATATATATATATATATATATATATATATATATATATATATATATATATATATATATATAACATGCATAGTCGCCCTATTTGTACCTTTCTTTTCAAAATTTATTATCGCAATCAATGTTTTCCATCTCAAAATTTGATGTATTTTCCGTCACTTCTTTTTACCACGTTAATCATCAAAGTGAGGAGCACTTTCCTTCATAACTGCATGTTCATTTGGTTATTGGTTTTCTCTTTCCTTATCCTATTTTCTTCTAATTTTTTAAGCATTCATTCTCCTCTTTCGTTTTAAAAGGTTATTTTTGATTCCTCGAACATTGTGTTTCGTTCTTCCTTTGTAAAGTCTTTTTACTTTATACATTTATTTCTTGTTAGATCTGAGACTTTTGAGAAGATAGCTAAATGGAGATTTTAAACTTCTGATTATAACTACGGTCTGATTATAAGTACCGTAGCAGAGGAAATAAAGTACAAAAATACGTTTATGAGAGTTAAAATGGGTAACCCTGTCTTCGAAATTTAAAAAATCCTTGATATATTTGTGAATAGTCTTGGAACAAAAATTTGCTACGCATAAAACCACTTGAAGGTTGAAGGCAATACGCAACAAATATCTCTTATACGTACTCTTCTCCAACGCTACTTGAATTTAACTGTCTGTCCTATGATCGTTACAAACGGAAAAAAAAAAAGCAATTATTTGGGGGAAGATTTACCGAATGCAATGTGAAAAAAAACGTATATAAGTTTAAGCATTTCCATGAAGACATGTTGGCATATATAGTAGCATATTTAATCTTTAACATCTCTCGTGTTTACTTTTTCCAAGAGTTCAGTTATTATGGAGCAGCAATAATATGCATTGTTTCAGACGCGTAATTTAGTAGATTTAAATTCCAACTTTTGAAAAAAACATATTTAAAGTAAAAAAAGCATAACACCAATCGTCATCTGCAAATTCTGAAATGGTTCACTACAGATCGAGATAAGCTACTGGAAAAAAGATACTTAAAAAGGCAACTGGCTAAGCTACTTAGTAAGCCACATCATATTAAAAGTAGTTAAGATATGGGTAGACATAGAAAAATTGTAGCTCTTCTCTTCTTATCGAATGGCAAGAAGAGTAAAACATGGAAACTTTTGGACAATGGACTTTTAAGCTCATTCCAGAATTAGTTCGAGAGACTACACGGGCAAGTGACCTATTGCTAGGCTCCCCCGTGACATAGCTATTTCCAAAGGTAGGTTTTTACCAGATGATAGATGGAAACAGATGGCTGCATGTACCACGCAAAAATGGATGAAGCTCACCATACGGTTCTGGTCTGTTCCAGGTGGGAGCAGGATAGAGAGAGAGAGCGACCAACTGGCCTACGTTTTGATGCCATCAGTACGATGAACTGTCATTAGATAAAAACTGGAATTCTTTATGAAATCATAAGAAGTATTATCGAAAAAAAAAAGAACGAGGAGAGAGATAGGACCAGTACATAAGCTTAACATATTAATAACGCAGGACTACAATTTTTTTTTTGTGTTTAACATGAATTAAAATAGGTATTTTGTATGTATTTTGTACTATTGAATCTGAAAAAAAAATAACATAAAATATGTAGGACGTAAGGTTTTTTTTGTTATATGTCATTTTAAAATTTTAAAGAAAATTGCTAAGAATTATCCTTCAATTTATTAATAAAATGTATAACATTACTGAAGAAAAATTATTTAACATGCACATATTAATCAGTCTAAGATAATAAGAAACTTTTGCAAGTTAATTTGATGTTTGGTTAATTTTTTCATTCGCTGTGGAGTAAAATCTTCTCTCTTCAAGAACTAGCAATAATCGCCCATCATTGCAAGGTCCCAGCGACCTTGTAATCTTGTTTCAATGGTTCTGATATGCTGATGGAATCTCTCGCTCTGCTCATCACTTACTGTCCCCAAGTTCTCAGGGAAAAAGATCTTATGTGAATGAAGAAAGTGAATTTTCAGTAACATTCGGCAACCCATGGCCTTATGGGCTTTCAGAAGATTTATAACTAAAGTTTTGTAGTTACTTTCTTTTTTTGTTGCCCGGGAAACCTTGTACTACTTGCACAAACGCCTTCCATGCTGCCAGTTCTTTCGGGTTGGCACGTTTTCGAAGTTACTTTTTTTTATGTCAGGGCTAGTAAAAATTCCTTCTTTGATCTTAACTTCACTCAGAGAAGGAAAAAGGTTGGATAAATAACCAAACCCATTTCCTTCTCTATCCATGGCTTTCTTGAAATTCTTCGTTAGTCCTACCTGGATGTGCAACGGAGGAAGAAGGATTTTCTCAGGATCTACTAAAGGTGTGTTTAGGACGTTTTTATCTCCCGGATCGTAAGCTGATCTCTTCAGCCAGACTTTCTGCAAAAAGTGTTTTGTGGTTGCTCCCCAAAGACATAAAAACAGCAGTATTTCGTATAACCTCCTAGTAGACCCATTAGCATAGCAATCACCTTCAAATCCGCACATATTTGTCACTTAGAGTCCTCATATTTAATATCATTTAGTATAGCAGCCATGTTAGCGTATGTTTCTTTCATCAACACTGAATAAGCAACTGATACTGATGGTTTTGTATTACCGTTGTGCAGTACGACAGCGTTTAGGCTATATTTTGAGGAACTTTGAGGAGTCGATGGATATATACGGAAACATAAAAATGTGACGTCCAAAGCTACAGGGTGGCCCAAAATTACCGAAGGGGTTTGAGTTCATTATAACTTTTTATTTAAGACATAATTATAATTTTTTTTTTTTAAATACAGTATATTAATGGAGAATATTTTTAATTTAATTATGAAAAATTAAATCTCGCAAGTGGTGGCCATTTTCTGCTTCGCATATTCGTGCTCTTTCCAAAACATTTTCCATAACCTTTCGCAAAACTTCAGGTGTTATGTTGTTGATTTCGTCGCATATCTTGTTTTTCAGTTGCTAGATGGTTCTAGGCTTATTAATATAGACTTTTCCTTTCAAATAACCCCAAAGGAAACAATCTGGAGCGGTTAAATCCGGTGAATGCGGAGGCCAATTAAAATCGCTTGTACGCGAAATAATTCGTTCACCAAAGATGTCGCGTAAAAGAGCCATTGTATCCCTCGCAGTGTGCGCTGTGGCTCCATCCTGTTGGAACCATACTTGCCGATGGTTTTCCACGGCTGGCCTTAAAAAAATTTCCAACATTGTCCGATATCGAACACCAGTGATGGAAACGGCGACACCGTGTTCATTGTCAAAAAAATATGGGCCAATTATCCTTTCCGACGAAACACCGCACCAAACAGTACACTTAAGTGGGTGTAATTGTTGCTGTTGAACTACTCTTGGATTTTCCGTAGCCCATATCCTACAATTTTGCCTATTAACGTACCCATTTAATTGGAAATGGGCTTCGTAGCTCATAATTAAATTATGAATAAAATCATGATTTTCTTCTGCTTTTTGCCGGAAATAAATTGCATAATCAAGTCGTTGCTGGTAACCTGTCGGTTTCAATTCTTGGACAAGCTGAATTTTGTATGGAAACATTCTTATTGTATGCAAAAATCTCTGCAGCGACCCTCGTGAGAGGCCAAGTTGTGTCGAACGTCTCCTGGTTGATGTTTCTCCATCTTCCCGACTACTCTCCTGTACCCGTTCAATATTGTCATCCGTGTGCACCGTTCGTCGTCTGCCGGCACCAGGAAGGTTCCTTACTGCCCCTTGTTGTCGAAAATTTGCAACCAGACGGTTTATTGTTGACTCTGAGGGTCCAACCCGCACATTAAAATAACCACGATATGCATGCTGAGTCAAAACAATGGACCGTTGATTTGAGAAATAAAGTTCAACGATTTGGGCACGTTGTTCAATTGTGTACTGTTCCATTTTAAATTCTCCAAGTCTCCTTTACAAAATACGGAAAAAAAAATAAAAAACAAAATTATAATAAAAAAGTTATAAGGAATTCAAACCCCTTCGGTAATTTTGGGCCACCCTGTATTTCTGATGTTTGATTTATTAATTGAAAGCTAATAGAATAATAGAAAAGATATTTATAGTGTGTATACCTGTGTAATTAAGATTATAGCATAACTGATCAAGATGGAGTCATGCAGCACTCGGGTAGAGGTAATACCAAAGTAGTCCCGGTACGTATATTAGAAGAAGGGACTACTAACAATAGATTCAAAGAAAATATTCACATATTTTAGTTACGGTTTGACAATACTGCTACAGACGTATAAACCAAGAAAAACAAGGGAATCTACAGCTACAAACTAAAAAGCTATCAAAAAAGGAGTTACATTCGTAACTTGCCACCAGTTTGTGTGTATCTGGGCCAAATAATAACGATAGGAAAGGAAAACCAGCAGCTTGAAATAGAAAGAAGGATACGTATGGGATGGGCAGCATATGGAAAATTGAAATATGTACTAAATATGAACATTCCTCAAAAATTAAAAACCCAAATTTATAATCAATGTATCTTACCAGCTACAACGTATGGAGCCGAGACATGGGTTTTAACTAAAAGAATAGAAAAAAAGTTCACCAACGAGCAATGGAAAGGACGATGTTGAGTGTTACTTTGAAGGACAAGAAAAACTAATAAATGGATTAGACAACAAACAAAGGTGGATGATATCACCAAACGGATAACATCTCTGAAATGGAGCTGGGCCGGCCATGTAGCGAGAGCGACATATAAGTGGAGTGGCAAGATCACCAGGTGGAGACCATGGGGTGAAAAGCGAAGCATAGGAAGACCCCAACAGAGATGGAGCGACGATCTGAAGAGAATCGGAGGGCGTAACTGGTATCAACAAGCACAACATAGAGAAAAATGGAAAGATTTGAGAGAGGCCTATACCCGACAGTGGGTAGAGAGCGGCTGAAGGAAGAAGAAGAGATATAATTGGGTACAATAATATAAAACCATAAATACACAATATACAATTGGAAAAACTTAAATATTTAATCCTGCTTATTGTTCTACGTAAATCTGGTTGGATTAATTTCTAATTTTTTATTAAAGGTTTAATAACGGAGAGTTCTTGATTTCAAGTTGTTGATTCAGTAAAATGTTCCTATTCTTATATTTGTTTATCTCCATGCTTTCTAAGAAATTCAACTTTTTAGATTTAGATTCATTATGAAGAATTTTAAAATTTTCGTCAAAATTGTGGTTTTCTAAGATTAAATGGTCGGCATAATTAGAGTTTTATGTTACATAAAACAACATAAAACAAAATAACACCTCTAATTATGCCGACCATTTAATCTTAGAAAACCACAATTTTGACGAAAATTTTAAAATTCTTCATAATGAATCTAAATCTAAAAAGTTGAATTTCTGAGAAAGCTTGGGATTAACAAATATAAGAATAGGAACATTTTACTGAATCAAAAAATTGAAACCAACAACTCTCCGTTATTAAACCTTTATTAAAAAATTAGAAATTAACCCAACCAGATTTACCTAGAACAATAAGCAGGGTTAAATATCTAGGTTTTTCCAATAGTATATTGTGTATTTATGGTTTTATTAGTGTTCCGTACGGAACACTTATAAGATTACTTCGGTGTCTGTCACATCCGATTTTCTCCGAAACTATTTGTCATAGAAAGTTGAAATTTGGTAATAATATAGGAATTGATGGCCTCATCAGAGCCATGTAGTTTTGAAAGTTAAATTTTGACTTAAGGGGTTGGTTTTGGAGGGTGAAATCGGAAGTGAAAAAAAAAAAAATTTACTTGGTAATCGAGTGTGGTGTCAAATGAAAGCTTGTGAAAACACGAGTAAAAAATATATATATAATGTAATACTTGTGCGCACTTTTCTTTGTACTATTTTTAAAAAATCGCGAAAAATCGCTGTCCACCTGCCTTATCTCGAAAAGTACTTATCAAAAAATTTTGAAAAAATTCTGGAATATTCTCCACGGGGTGTAGATTGAACGAAAATTATCATGAGTGCATTACCTGTAATAATTTATCTGGTATATAAAAAAAAACAGAAATTTCAAGGTCACAATTTTCAGTAAAGATTGGAAATAAACTTTGTTGAAAACTCATTTGGGGTGTGTTTTGTGAAGTCACTGATCATTTTATACTTCCTTTACAACATTTTTTATTTTAAAAGCAATCAACGTACGGAACACTAATTGCGCAAGTTCAACTTGCACTTGACCGGTTATATTATTGTACCCAATTATATAGTTAGAATTATCTAAGTACACTGAGGATTTCTTAAACAGGTAGAACGAAAATACTATATTTAAGCATATGTATTCAATATTACATTTAGTTTAAAATTCTTATTCGTCCGAAGTGTGCCGAAACAATTGTCACGAAAAATAATAATATATAGTGAAAATTAAAAAACATTATTAGTGTTTTATTTGTGTCAAGTTACAATGAATTTCCATTAAGTAACGGTTAACTCAGTAAATTTTTTACTTTTACCTATTCAATTAACTCAGTAAATTTTTTACTTTTACCTATTCAATATACTGGTTCGGAAGTTATACTGAACAAGCTCGATTTTCTTCTTCTAAACAGTTAATTAAGACGACAACTATTAAAAATATTTCTGGAACATGTCATTCAAATGACCGGTGAACTTTGAGCCACTTTTTCATATAAATCAAGCTGGATGACCGCAATAGCATGCAGAATATTTGTTTTCAATGCTTCAATAGTTAATTTATTGCTGTAAACGAGACTTTACATCTCTCCACAGAAAATAATCTAATGGTACTTCTTGAAATGAAATTGTTTCAGGATATGTGTGTCAAGTTGCACTGTCGTATTGAAACAAAATCTCGTTAAGATCGGGATTTTTCAAACTTCTAAACAACTATTCAGTAATTATGAACTTGTATAACATTCCATTGACTGTAACTTCCTCTTCAACCGCATTTTGACAGAAAAAATCCCGATGAGACCATCAGCATAAAATCTGAACCATACTGTAACTTTTCCTGGATAAAATCGGGTTTGTTAAATCACTTTGACACTGTTGTAACCCTAATTCCTACAACTTTGTTTGTTGACAAAGTTATTCAACTAATATTTCGTCAGCAAACAGAATTTCAAAAAAAAAAAAACATGAGAAATACTTAGTTCAACATCAGCAATGATTTCTTCAGTTTAAAGAGAGACTGCTCTCTTGTTCTCGGATTGTGGATGGAGTAATTTGTGCCAAAATGCTACACGATGCGATAAATTGGTCATTCAGTTGGCCGATTATGCTAACGATTGATCGCAGAGCAAGAAAAGCTTTTGGTGTAGAGCTGTTTGGTACAAGTAAATTTTCACAAATTTATAGGTTTGCTCAAGTGTTAAACGTTGCATGATGATTTCCCAAATACTACTGAATGTAAATGTCATGTCAGTGAGAGCGCGGAAACAAAAAACCAACATGGCAGGCATATCCTTTACAGACATACATTAAATTGACTATTATGGGGAATTCCTTTATTTAAAACTGCACATTCTATAATTAGAGATTACGAGAAGCGTTCAATCAGTTATTTACTTCGATATCTAATGTCATTGTTCAAGAGCTGATGATGCATTGTTCCAAAGATTAATGCTGTATGTGGTAATAATGATGTACCTTCTAGCAATCAAATAAAGTTCTAGACCAAACAATTTCAGAAGGAAACGGATCGACTGAAACCCTGACCTGCGGAAGCAACTTCTAAAGAAATATACGAAAAGTAGCGGTTACGATTTAGCAAGACCGTAATGTTAAGATCATTGTTACAGCTCATGAACTCGGTATTTTAACTGAGACAGATCACAATATGCTAGATATATCAGGGGACGTTCAATGATCTAATGGAAGCTTATAACACTGTGCTGAGTTAGTCACAGAAGCTGGATGCGGTACGGACCTAATGCATTTAATTCCAAAAATTTACGACGACATTACCGCTATTATTAAACAACCTAACACCGTGTCAGAGTCTATAAAGGTAACTAAAAGCCGTAGGTAAGGTTAAAGTATATCTCCAATGTTACTTCATACACATGTATAATGGATTTTCAAGAAATGGCAGCAAGTATTTCAATTCAAAATCATCATTTATTTACTCTTATGGTAGCTTTGCTGATGATCAGGTACTTCTGACTTAGGACGTTGCTGACTTAGAATTTGTGTTAATGAGGTTGTGTAAAAAATGCACGAATGTAAACTCAGAAACAAGATTTTAGATCAGAACAGAAAAGGTGCTCAAATATTAGGTGTGTGAATTAATTTTGAGGGATTTTTCGGTAAAAATATCGCTTTATTGTAAAAAATGGTTACAAATTGATTATTCAAAGTATTGTCCATCGCTAGCCACTACTTTCTCCCATCTTTGTGGCAGTATATGAATATCACGTTGAAAGAACGATTCATCTTTTGAAGCTATCCACGAATCGACCCATTTTTTGGATAATCAGTAGAATCAATGTCTGGCGAGTACGGTGGGTGAGGTGGGACAAGCGCTTCTAGCGTCTCCTTGAGTTTTGCAACATGTAGCCAAGCGTTGTCATGTTGAAAAATAACTTTCTCTTGTCTTTTGAGATATTGCGGTCGTTTTTTTTCCTTCAACGCTCGGCTCAATTGCATCAACTGTTGTCGGTAACTTTCCCCAGTAATAATTTCGTTAGGGTGAAGCAGCTCATAATACACTACACCCAGCTGATCCCACCAAATACACAGCATAAGCTTGTAGCCATAAATATTCGGCTTTGGCGAGGATGTTGATGGTTCACCGTATTTCATCTATGATTTGAATTATCGTAGCGTATCCATGTTTCATCACCGTTTCTATACGACGCAAAAAATCTTTCCGATTGTGCCGTTGAAGTAGTTGTTCACGAGTGAAAATTTGCCTATCAAGGTTTCTCGAGTTCAATTCGTACGACACCCAATTTCCTTGCTTTTGAATCATTCCCAGTACATGTAAGCGCTTGAAAATGGTTGTGACATCAACTGCTAATGATTCTGCAAGTTTTTTTTCCATTTGACATCGGTCTTCATCGAGTAATGACCACAAAATTCTTCATCTTTAATCTTTTTTGGCTGGCCTAAACGTTCTTTATTCTCCATGTCGAAATTGCCACTTTTAAAGCGTCGAAACTAGTACTCACATATTTTTATCGATGGAATATAATCAATATAGGTTTCCGACAGCAATCGATGACTTTCAGCGGCACTTTTCTTCGAATTAAACAAGAAAAATAACGCTTCCCGCAAATGGTGTTTTGTTGGCACGTAATTCGCCATATTCAATGCTCAAAAAAAATATCTTGCTTATACTTCGGCAAAATAACATGATGGTGCTTCACCATGAATATACCGTCAGTATGTCCCGATGCGATATAATACAAGTTACGCCCTCTCTTAGAAATCCCTCAAAACTAATTCACACTCCAAACTCCATTTTAAAATGATCAGAACAATATTTAAATGACCGGTATCAGGTAGACCTAAGAGACGATGACCACTCAATTCCCGGATTGAGGTTATTCAAACTCCAATGGCGAAGTCAAACCAGAAGCGCAACCTGCTTAGGATAGGACGACTTGAAGGAAGCTGAGTAGACGATATTTTGTTGTATAGATTATTTTCATGTAAATTTAAAATAGTTTAGTATAGCTTCACAATATCATGATATATAAAGGTTAATTCACAATGAATGGTAGCAACGGAACATATATGAACAATGAAAGGTACCTTCTTGATGTCTCACCGGGTCTCCAGAATATTTAGATCACTCTGCAAGAAATAACTGTGATGCATATTATAAATTTCTTCCAATATGTTTAAATCATTGGCAAAAATCAAAACATTACTGTAGATATATTACCGATGCTGTTGCACCACTCGTGGCATCGAATTTAATAGATCTAAGACCACGGATTTTAATATAGATTATTACAGCCGATTCTTAAGATAAAAATTAAAGATGAAAAAAAAAATCTTTTTGCGTCTTGCGTATAATTTATGCCATAAAATAATGTAACGTATCCACTAAATCCTAGCTAAGACGAATTCTCTAGAAGATAGAGTAATCAACTCTGTCGAAGACCTTTGAAAAGTCCGTGTATACATCAACCAGTTTACGATTGTCCAAGGCCTGCCCAACGTATTGAATAAATCAGATTATCAAGTAATGTAGCTTAATAGAGCTTAACTATCTACCCTATAGATCAGACCAGATATTTTATTTCGGAACATGAAGAAATACCTGCGTCGGCGACTATTTCCCGATGATCACGAAGCAAAAGAAACTGCACCGAGGCTTATGGACAACCGAGATGTTCGATTCTATTGTGAAGAAGTTCGACCACTGGAGGTGGAGGGAACCAAGTTTTTTGAAGTTAAGGTACACTACGTTGAAAAGTGGCGAAAGTTCGTTTTCATGCTAAAGTAGAAGACTTATTGAACACTAATTGTATTAAGTTGGGAATGTCGAATCTTTGGCACAATGACATTACTCAGTATATATCACCACTACACCAAACATTTTATTTTTGCACTCGACGCGCGTTTCGCTAACCAAGTTAGCTTCATCAGGAGCGATGATTGACTCAATCAATCTCAGTCAATCATCGCTCCTGATGAAGCTAACATGGTTGGCGAAACGGGCGTCGAGTGCAAAAATAAAATGTTTGGTGTAGTGGTGATATATACTGAGTAGACTAATTGTATGTTTAAACGTCCACATTTTGACTGAAGTTTTATGTGAATTTTTGAAAACAACTCCAAAATTGACTGGTCTTAATATTTTTTGCACATATTTTGCAAATTATGCTCTTGATCAATGTTTTTCTTCACGTGTTCTACAGTTAATGACTCCAGCCACGGCGTCATATTAGGCGAAACTTTTTATTATTCTCAAATTGTTCTTTAAAAAAATTCCTACTTATTTAATGTCTTCTTGGCACTAATCATTTTCATACCACTAGACTTTCCATGATTGAACGCATATACATTCTAAAAAGCCTTTATATTTAATTTTTCTAAAATTAAACCAAACTTAGGTACTTACATTGATGCAGATGACAAAATTTTTCTCCTCAAAGCTGTTTTCTCCTCATTGACTGTAAGCAAATTACTGGATATCTTTTCTCTGCGTAGAAAAGAGAAGCAAAGACAAAACTTTCTTGGCACTTCCTCTTTCTGTATTCGTATTCATTCGAACTTAGTATTTGTATTTTGACAAATTTATTTACAGGTTACTATTAACATCTATTGTATGTATTTTCCAAATCATATAATTTATTTTATAAAAAAGCTGTGTCGTCCTGTTTTAGATAAACGTACTCAATAGTTGGGAGCTATAAACTATCATTAGCCTAGTAGAAGCTTCTAGAATACGACAATCAGTTGAACTTAGGCACAAAATAGAAATATGTAATAAAATTCAAAATATCACACTTGCTACACTGGTTCTCTGAAAATACTTCCAAAAATAGATACTACTCCGACGGCTACAACTAAATTTTCAGGATTGTTTTTTTCATTTTCCCAAATACTACTTTAATAGCACACCAACTTGGACGTATCCTGTATAAATACAACCAAAATAGTACAATAGTATAAGGACTATAGATGCACTGGTAAGTACTGATCTTACGTTGTTCTACATTTTTGGGCCAATTCGGGCTAATTAAGAAAAGCTAATTTAGTGGACGGCTTTAAATCATAAGTATCCCAATAACATTATTAAAATTTTCGTGTAAATTTCCTAACGATTAATCAGGTACTAACTCTGGCGTTTCACGTTGGTCTCGTCGTCTATTGTATTCTATCTATCAGTCTCTCTAACGAATAATTAGTTTTTTACAGGTTGCCTTAAAAAAGCCTAACGATTCACTGGATATGGAATCAAATTTTTATTTTATATTATTTCTATGAAACTAGGTATCTTAGAAAACTGGGGATGCTTACCAACTTTTGCCCTGTTTTTACTTCATACCTAAACACAGAAATGTAGTACGCTCAATAAAAATCATTGTTTTAGGACACCCTGTACATACCTTTTCTAGATAAAATGCAGCCTTTTACCCGACACACTCACTTGTAAGTGATGCAGAAACAGACAAACAAACGAAAAGTACAAAAAGTTGTTTGAGCCACTATACATATGGAATATTAGAAACTTTTTCGAAAAAAAAAATTGGCAATGTAAACACAGTTATCTTATTATACAAGTTTTTTTGCAAGTTAAGGTATTTTTTGGACAGTGTTCATTAAAATAAATCATTTCAATAAATCCAGCCGAAATAAGTATTTTGAAATTATTTAAAATTTAAAGAGCGAGCGATCGTTTCCAACTTCATTAATCATCGTCTTACCGGCCGCGCCGGATTTCTAATTTCCACTACTATCAATATTTTCAAAGTTTTAAAAAATTAATATTTTACACTCATTGTACAATGCTATTCTTGAAAATTAATCTGTCGCTTATACAAGACACATCCTGTCGATACGGTTGCCTTTATAATCGGTACTCTCAGCAGAATGAGAAATACTACTTTCTGAGTTAATGAAACTACTGTTGTGCCGGAAGTCATTTCAACTATTAGCGATTAGAATGCAGAAAGCGATTATCTTTGGTTCGCTTCATCTATTACGGCAAATTAAATTGGCTGACGATCACAAATTAAGACAGCGTAACGAGTGATTATTAATAACAAACGTAGCTGCCGAGTATATATACACTCAAAATCACACACCGGAAGATTAATAGGTACCTGAACACAAATAAAAGACTAGCTTCAGAATATAATAGCTACCGAAAAGAAGCAAGAGAAAACAAGAAAATGTAAATTTTTGAAATTTATAATTTTTGCAAACTTACACGATAAAAAAGCTTTTGTGTTTATGCTCATCAATAGTGTTTTCTTTACAGTAGGGCAATACTCAGATTTTGCGAATAGCTTTCACAGTACAATAGTACCAACGAAAAATTTACTAGATCAAAAACAGATTAAACAATTTTCTAAGTATTCACGTATGAACAGTTAAAAACCTTCCACTGAAAGCCGATCAAATTTCCAATTGATTATTATTTAGTAAAATTTGTAGGTATTATTAACATTTCTATTATTCTATATGCATTGACCCAGGGGCAAACACGCGATTATTTAAAGAACGCAATGGATGGGTAGACTGAAATAGATCAATTCCTTAGCCAGTGCAACTGATTTTTTTTACTTCACTGCATAGACAATTCGAGGTTACTAACCGACCACACTTAACCTTGGATACATGTGCAACGTTCATCGGAAAGGATTAACCTAGGGGGAACTAAGAAACATTATGGGGGATTTTATACTCGTGGGGAGAATTGTCTTTGTTTAGTGAGAGTGATAAAAATAATGGCCTAACTTGAAAACACTGCATATACATAAATCGACTATATCTATTTTTATGTTATATTTGACAAAATTTTTACACAAAATGCTAGGCAACTGTATTCTACAATATTACATGTAAACATCACATTGTTTTGGAATACTAACATTAGAAAAGTGCCATTTGTTTACACTTCAACGATCATTTATTTGAATCCATATATACCCTCCTCCCTTAGCTACACTTTCAATAGTGTTCATTAGCAAATGAAACTGGAAAAGGGCAAGCAAATGGAACTAGAAAAGAGCAAGAAGTCGCAGTCACACACACAAACTTGGTTTTGACTAAAAAAAACCATGTCGGTGTCTGAACGAACCACCTTCCATTAATAGTATAATTTAAGGGCGGTTAAATCAGTATAAGTGATGAAAAAAGTTGACTTTCCCTGAACACAAAAGTTGTACATAATCATATGCTGCCTTTATATACTATTTTTGTAAAGATTGAAAACAATGAAAAAATGACAGAAATTTCAGATTCGTAGACTCCAACAACCCTGAAAAGGACGTATAACTCGATCGGTTCAAAGCAACACATCTAACATCCTTCCCCACCAATCTAACCCCTTATATATATATTTTTTTTATGGGTCTAGCACACGTGCTGCAAAGAAGTCCCTAAAGCGCTACAGGAGCGACACGTGTGCGGAAAAAGCGATTCACGTTGTTCTTGAATCGCTGTAAATTGTACTCGTTGGAAAACAGTCCTGGCCAAATTATTCCAAAGGGATGATGTTCTCCATATAAAAGACTGCTTGAAAAGCGTTGTATGAGGAGTAACAAGCTGAATTTCATACAGATGTGAAGTATTAGCGTGACGTGTACTTCTAACATGCACCGCTCTGGGAGGAATTAAGCGGGCTACATCCTTCGAACACTTTCCATGAAAATACTTGTAGAATCGGCTTAAATCGCCAACCGTTTTTCGATGTTCCAACGAATTAAGGCCGCCGGTCAGTTCAGGGTTTCCAATCAGACGAATAGCTCTCCTCTGAACAGAATCCAACAAATGCAGTGTATGTCTGGGAGCGGAACCCCAAACATGGGAGCAGTATTCCATAGTTGGTCGAATTTGAACTTTGTAAAGAATTAATTTAATTAAAATAATAATTATGTTGTTCAAGCACAAATAAATTCATTTAAAATTCATTACTCAGGCAAAAGTGAGAAACATTGTCATAATACTATTGAGACTATACAAAGTTTATCAACACTTCCCCCCTCCTTTAAAGCGACGTGACTAAGAAACTTAAGTTCATTCCTACTTCACATACTCTCAGAGTACCAAATCTGGAATCGATACTTCACTTGGTTAGTTATCGTAAGGCAGACGGACAGAATTTGAAACTGTTTTGATCTAAGGATCCTAAAATACGAAGAAATTCACAAATCTCGACATGTCATTTATCATGAATATATTGTCTTAGGAAGGGAAGTAACAAATGGCAACTACCCGTTTAAAGGTACTGCAAGTGACAAATAACAGACCTATCGGCATATCCTGTCAAATTAAAAGTTATTATTTGGAACATAACACAAATCAACCAACGACTGCCGGGAAAAACGGCACTTCTCAGATGTCACCACCACGGCAACCGCGTTTTGACATATAGTACTTTAGAATTGACAGACAGACACTAACAAGCCCTAACATTCGATTTAATTAATGACAACTAAATGGAAACTATTCAAATTTGTGACATAATTGCAGATGAGTAGTAGAAAGTGATCTAGTTTGTACGCCCTTTTTAAATACGTTGTTACTAAGTGCCCCTGTAATCAGTTCAGTTACTGTTGTTCTCAGCAGTATTGGGAGGCAGGTTTGCCTAGGGTTCAATATTTTATGAAACCGTATTCACGACTGATAGATATTTTCATTTTATTCCTATTGTTATTAAAACTGGCGGCGACTTTGTTAAAATGAATCACGTCTAGTTAAAATATTTCGTACAACTCGTTAACCTCATGAAGACACACAGAAACACAGATACAGCAAATTAATTTTCTGTAAAGTGCAAACGTCTCAAATATTTTATATATACCAATTGTAACTCGATTAAAACTGTAGGGACCTTATTAACTACTTAACATTTGCATTCAATAAGAGCAAGAAAAACTAGGAAAACCCTACTCGACCAAATAAAGAAAAACTTAAGATCACAGGTTACATAAAGAGTGGATCCCTCACAACCCTCCGTAAGAAATGATTTTAAGTTTTTTTTTGTCTATTTACATTAAGCAAAACCTTGTAATATAGCGCAGCAAACAAAACATCAAATACAGTGGCAAAACGCTCACTTTTTAAGATATTTTAGCAAAGCTGAACTAGTGTTACATGGCATTGCTAGACGAATTAACTTTCGTGATTTTTCTTGAAACAATATAATTGGTACTTGAATACGCAAAATCACCTAATTTAAGTCATTTAGCTTGGAAGCCTTTCCCATTTGTGGTATTTTGTTGGCATATAGTAATAAACATAAGATGAATCCGACATAAAATCATCTGAAATCTAGTCTAAATATCATCAAAAAATCTAAACTTCTACACGACTGCAAACGCAAGATGCCCGATGTTTTTTTCCGTTGTGTTTAGAGCCTAAACTATAAGATTATTAAATGAAGATTTTAAAAATAGTCACGATTCCGCGAGTGACACTGGCTGTATAGCTGCACCTAAAATCAATTTGTAAGGCCTTAAAGAAAATTTCAAGTCTAATAAGAAAACTTACAGGGTTTCTATAAAATTAAATACTAATATGGTGGACGTCAAGCGTCATTTTGGCCATCATAAAACTTCTTAAATCTTACAAGACGGGTATGAAATGAAAGTGCTTTTTAAGAGTCATATTAATTTTGGATTAAAGGAAAAGAAAAATGAGACGCGACACCCAGAGAGCGGTGACTAATATTAACGAAACACGAACTAAAATCAGATAAAAAATAAGGAAAACAACTGTCAAAATAGGGATCTTTTTCCTTGGTCGCTTCTGCTCTAAATACCTAAGTTCTCTTAAAACAGAAAAGGAAAAGAAATATTCAAAAAAGTGTGCTTATAGAGAATCGTAATCGTGGAGAGGTGATGCCTCGTTTTATCCTTTTCAATTAACCAACCCGGCTAACAGTCGGATATTTTGTTTTTTAAAGAAAATAATTATTAATCTTAAGTCTTCATCTACATAATACGTACTTTTTACAGATAGCTTTCCTATAAGTGACAAAGAAAAATCATGTTCGATACAAATTTCAAAAGAACTGAACAGCGGATCAGTTCAAAATCAGATCATTTTGACGTTGACAAAAGAAATTTCAACTTCTTGCTTACTTCGTATGTTTCAAAAGTTTATGTTTTGAGAAATCAGGATCAAAATTTAAACAGTAAAAGAAATCTCAGATTTTTAATTAGTGTTCTCGACTTATTGACTAAATATAAATTTTTTGAAATTATTAAACTAAAAATAAAAAATTTTGGAACCGATTTTTAAAATTCCTGTTCTTAAAAGGATCCAAAAAGTCTACTCGATATATATTACGGCATAATACAGGGTTTAAAACTAAGTTCTTTTTAAAGTTATATCTAAAATGCATCAATTTCCTTTCACTTACAGAAAAAGCCAGCTTTAACCTTGACGCGAGACCACAAATAAGAAAAAGTAGTATTTACAATATACAAACCAACATTCGACCTTAATCCCACGTTGTTATTAGTAGAACACCAAGAAGAATATCAAATCCTACACCAGAAAAGAAAAAACATCCAGTCGAGAATTCAGAGATATATTAGTATCTACGCAAACATCTTTACACTCATTACGTCATACCTACTAACTTTAGCAATATACAGAAGCCTATATCCTTTAAATAAATGGGTAACTTTACATTTTTGGTATAATTAAGAGTTAGCTAGATTTTCTAATTTTATATTTGATTAAAAATATGGCACGTAAAAAAAAAGTATATAAAATCTTTCTTTTTTGGCAAATTAACGACTAGGACCATTGATTTAAAAAAAAATAAAATTTAGAAAAAAGTCCATTTTTCTTTGGTTCGGATAATAAACGACAAATAAAAAAGGAATATAAAAACGAATGGTAACTTTCTTTTTGTCAAATAGACTAGGAACATGCATTGAAAAAAAATCCAAATTTTGAAAATAAATCCAAATTTTCTTTGGTAGGAAATTAAAAAGAAAAACTAAACATTCTAGGAACCAGAACTAAAAAATAAAAAAATAATTATTACTTGCATAAAAACTTAACTATCCTACAGCCTATAAAATATGACTTAGACGCATATGGCACTAAACTAATCAGGTTAAATTGAGATTTGTTTACTTTGGTAGAGCAGTTTTACCTAATTTTTTTTAAAGGTTAACAACTTGACCAGCTAAAAGTTGGATTTATACGCGGACATTGCATCTCAGGTAAATAATATACATAAGCCGAAATAAAGGCATAAGGAGACAGTCGTTTGTAACAAATTGCTACATTAGGTTTTGGAATCTTTGGCCCAATGGCAGACAGCAATTTCGACTGCACCAAACACTATCTAAGCTAACAAGGTTGACGAAACGTGCGCCGAGTGCAAAAAATAAAGTTTATATAGTGGTGAAAACTGTTGTAGTCGTTCTGGGAAGTACTAAAATTGTAACGTAGGAAATGAACTTGAAAAGCTGAAAATCTCAAAACCAAAAAGGAACTAAAACGTGTTCTTGAAAATGCAGTCGTTTCTTATAAATTTATGTATCACTACTAAAATCGAAAATGGAATTTTGGAAATATGGTATCTTTAAATTTCAGTTCCCAAAGGTTCAATTGCATGCAGTTAAATCTGCTATTTTCGAAGTTGCGATATATATAGAACAAGAGTACCTGCTACTCTTTCTCACTAGTAAAAACATCCGGTTTAAATGTGCGTCTGTCCAACTTTTGGCCGGTCAATGTAGAATTAATTTTTTTTGTATATTTTACAAGACCTCTCGTAAGAGTTGTCCGTTTTGATATTCTTTGGTGTTTCTTATTTGGTAGAAACGACGTATTAAAATTTTAGCAAAAATTACGTTCTTTTTTTATGACGGTCGAAGATCATGAGACTATATATAACCAGACATTAAAAACGCAGGGGAAAAAGTAGTGCGTAGGCACCGATAATTTTAGCTTTTATAGCGATTGAAATTAATATTAGAGATCAATTTATAGATTTTTAGATTTATAGTTTCGCATCTCTAGTTACTTTTTTAGGAAAACCAATTCCTAGTAGCTACTAACTGACGCTGGCTTAGACGTCCGATAAACAGTTATACTTTTGCTGAATTTAGGTAATGAACTCGGTAAAGAATTTTGAACAGGTGGAGGGCTGACTATACTACCCTCACCACACTTATGCTTATTTTCAAAATGCCTTTTAAGATTGCTTTGTTGATGAAACTTTCTATCGCAATAAGAACACTGAAACATTGCTGGTTTACCGCACTCGTACTGGACATGCCGGCGCATGTTTCCTCGGTGTTTGTAGACTTTTCCACAATTTTGACAGGGGTACCCAATCTCCTGTTCTATTTTTCTTAGGTACCAAGAACCATCCTCGCCTGGAAAAAGGATTCTGCTGTACTGAATAGGAGTTTAGTAAAGGTTCTCACACTTTTGGTCCCTTTTTTGGCCTTTTTTTAAAATACTTCCCATGTGTTTACGCTTTCTTTAGGCATCATCGATTGTAAAATTGATTTAAAGTACAATGTTAAGCAAAAAAAAAATGTAAGCAAAAGAAAGCATAAGCACATCGGTAACGAAAAAAAAAACTATAGTCACACAAAAACTAAAAGGGATGCTCAACAAAAACAGAGATTAACTTCAAAAAAACAAATTTATTGACTGCAGACTACATTAATATTTGAAAAAAAAACGCAAGTGTCTTGAAATCTTGGCCTGGACTCTTGACAATAGGATAAACGAAAGGGATTCTGTAACAATAGGAAAACGAAACTTAGAAAAGAAAATTGTAGAATTATCTTTCACAAAAAAACCAAGTAATCGTTAAGTTAAAGAATTTTGCATAAAATCCCCTTACGCTTTTATTTACTAAAGAGGCAAATAAGAGCGTAAAAAAATATTCTTTTGCAGTTTTATGAATTACTAGCACTCCATAAAGTAGAAGTGATAATTACAAAAAAATAATACTCACCCTTAAACAGCCGATTATCTTCCTCTGATCACTAGTCTGCTCTGGAGGTGAATTGTGGACCCTGGCTTGACGACATCTAGTTGGTTGGAAATTAGGCAACATAGGACAACTTTGAAAGGGCTAAATTATGTCAAAGGAAATTATTTGGTTAAAAGGATAACGAGATAGGGTAGGAGAAACGGATTGAAATTGGTGTCTGGACCCAGTCTTCTACTCTTGATTCCCTTTGTTCCGATGTCTTCTGTCTTGACCCATCCCTCCCTTTTGAAACCCTTCCCATTTCGTTTTAAAGACCCTCCCCAGGCCAATAGTAAGAAATACATAAATCCCAACAACTGAATTTGAAAAGTAGTTCTCAAATGTTAAGAAGAGTAATCTTGACTAGAATGTTACTTAATTTTTTTTTCAAACCCCTGTGTATCAATTACTGGCCCGATAAAGAATGTTTCTTTTTTTCATGAACCCTTAAAATATCCCTTCTAGTAAACTTTCTAAAGCATACCCCGCAACTAAATTGTCTGTCTACTCCGCATTCGTATCTTAAATGTCTTTCGAGAGTGTAGGAGACAGAATACCCTCTACCACACCTCTGGCAAGTAAACGGACAGCCCTCTGTAAATACAAGTAAATTTTAAACTTCAAAACTTAGGCAATACTTAAAACTTATTTCTAAAAAAAAATGTTAACAACATCTGAATTCACTAACTTTATAGTTTTTAACAAGCGTAGTAACACTAAAGTAAGATTTTTTTGAAAACTATAAATATAATAAAATCAACATTAGATGTTAACACTTTAATGAACAAGTTTAATTGTGCCAACGTTACGAAGCTTAAAAATCAAACCGATCAACAATCAGGAGTTCCAACAGGGCATGCATCCAAGATTCCCAAACTTCATTTTTGGCCGATTTTACGAGGCAAAACGGCGACGTTAAAGTATGTCGCGCCTTGTCGCGTAGAATCGGATAGTCAGAGGACGACTCGCAAAAAAGGAGTAAAGGTATAATGGAGGCAAGCTTTTTAGTTGGCCCTCTACTCACACATACTAAACACACACAGATTTGCAGAAAGCGGGCCGTTCAGTTGCAAAAGGTTATTAGATGTTTCATTACATTTCTTTAATGACCGAGCAATTTAAAGCCATCGTAAAAGATTACCTCACCACTTGTGTGGCTACAAAGAAAATACGAAAATACCTCACTGTACTAAAGATGTACAGCTACAGGTTTGTATGATTTGTCGTATGTCGTCAGTGTCCAATAGATCCACTGTACACTTAAGTAAATAAAATTATGCACAAACATATCTCACTGTCTAAAACTGTGAGTTATATTTTTACATAGTTTTATCATCGACTTGGTAAGCATACACTGGATATCCCCACGCCCCCCAATCACTTATATGACACAGTTAGTTTTCTTTCAAAACATGAAAATTTAGGACAGCGTTAAGTAATTTAAAAAATCGAAGCTTTAGAAAAAATTACAATAAAAATTATTGCATTTCTTCTAAAACATTAAAAGAAATTAAAATAAACTGTACCTCCCACGTTAAGTAAACGGGAATGTATAGTTAAATTTTAATTTCAATTAGTACCAAATTAAAAAAAAATCACAGATGACACTAAAGTTGATATTCCTGAAAATACAAAAACAATTATTGACCTCAACATTATTAAAAAATAATCTTGACAGTACACAAAAAAGTGTAGTATTTAAAATTATTTTTTATTAAGTATTTGTTAATTAGAAGCCGTCAGACATTAATTAACAAATACTGAAAAAAAAAAAACCTTGATCTTTTGATTAGTTTGAAATAATAAATGAAAATCGGCAAAATTTTGCAGATTTTCGAAAATATCCCTCAGCTCCTCTTGAAACAAAACAAAAAAATTTGCTTTGTGCTAAACTGAAAGCATTACAAAAATTTGTAATGAAACAAAGTATGTCCCATGAAAAAACATGCGACAAATTGTTGACACTATTCCTCCTTCCTTGACTAAAGGATAGTCAAAGAATCAACAGTCGGTCATTTTTACGGCAACTGTCGGAAAATTCTAACAACTGCCGCAAAGGAAAACGTCGAATAAATACAAATCGGCAAGGCTAAAACTAGCCATACCGTCAAAAAAATGTACAGTAAAAAAAGGACATAGGGAAAAATAATGTACACAGTAAAAAAGCATGCAACATGATAGATACTTTGTTAGACCAAAAGTAAATGAGATAGAAGGCCAACAGAATACTAAGGACACCAAACAAACGATACACTACATCTCAGTCGCCTTAAATATCCCAAATTCTTTACAAAAACATTTTACTTAGAACCAAATTCCGAAACAAACACCAAGACATTTACAGACGTTGAATATCGCTTGCTTAGCTTCCCCAAAAAATAAATAAAAAGAAAAAAAATACAAACCCAACAAAAGCGCTTGCAATCGTAAGGCAAAACCATTTAGGATTGAGGATTTGAAAAATAAATTAAAAAATTAAAAAGCTTAAGAAAAATAAAAAGACAAATAATAAACATCCGAAAACTCCGAGACTTGGTCAACAGTCTCCGATTATTTGAAATAAGAGACCACAACGTTGCCAAATTGTTCGCGCTGACAAACAAACACCAACATTTGTCACTATGAAGTGAAAAAGCCAAGCAGAAATACTGAAGCCCCTAAGAAGTAGTAGGAACATCAATATCCCGGGCAGTTACCAAACAAAATAACGGCAGGCAACGTTGTGAAATCTCTCCCTTTCTCCCTTTACTCTTACCTTACATATAAATCAACGCTAAAAGATCGCAAAATATATTAATAGAGAACAACGTATGTTAACTACATTTTGATAAAATTATTAGCTGAAAAGTCTAAGCGCCCCTAATTGTTTTAACGTTGTTAACAGAATAACAACGTCGGTATCGTCACGCGGTAATTGTTTTTAAATAAAGTAACAAAAATGTTAACAGCATAACATTTTCCACCAATTTGCCAGATTAACATAGAATCGATAAGAACGATGTTAGCAGCATAACACCGTATATTTCTCTTGTTCCTATTTGTTGACGATGTTAGCAGAATAACATCGCCTTTTGAAGAAAAAGCATTCTACAAGAATTTCAACTTCTAACATTGTTAAAAAAAAAAACTAAAGAAACGTTATTTTTTATAAAGAAAACATTTTTATAGCTATACCAAAATTTTAGGAGATATAGGTATGAAAAAGCCATTCTTAATAGAAAGTAGCCGTCATAACGTTGTTAAAACATCGAGCTGCCAAGTGAATTCCTCCGAGAAAAAGTAGGGAGAAGGGTTATTTTTTTTTTCTTTTAAAAAAATTTAAATCAATCGACCTACAGCAAAACTACAAAAAGCTACAGGTTAAAATAGGTAAAGCAAACCAAAAATAGACTATACACAAGCAATAGTAGAGTTAAATCAAAAGCTACCCAAAACTAATAGGTGTGTATAAATCATAAAATAAAAATCAGAGACTGGATTACTCGGGTTCAGTTTTGCCTTACGACGTACAAACGTTAAACTCTTGTACCGTTGTGAAGTTAGCCACTGATAATACTTCAAAGAAAGGTTATAACAAACGTTGCGCAGTTTATAATCGACCCGGGTTGTAAAAGTGTAATTCCATCAGCACAAACGATATAGAATTACATTTAAAGCCCCAAGTCACTATTAAAACTTAGACCAAAGTTTGTTGTAACTCGATATCTTCGTTTTCACTAAAATAAAATTCGTTTAAATATTTATTAATGAACAAGAGTGAATTGTGTTTGTTAATTGTCCAGACAAATTTCTAATAATTTTTTTTGTGAAATTTTAGAGATTTAGCCTCTTTCAAAACAGCACAAGAGCCATAAGAAATAAAACAAAAATCTTACCTTGTGAGTCCCTGTGTGCACCGACCGCCTCTTGGGCGGCTAAAAATACCTCGTCTTGTGATTGATTACCCATTTGCCAGTGTCCAAATCCTGAAATCGAGCCCAACGTATTGTTTTTCACAGCCTTACATCAATTAACGTGCTTTTTGAGAAAACACTGTTCTTGCTATTAGGTTATGGCAAAATGTAACTACTTTTCAACGTTTCGCTTACGGTTACACGAGGCATTTTCTTATAATTTTTTTTTTAATTATCTAATCTCTCGGTTACGTCACTGAAGATATGTTGTGTAATGATAAATGAAAAACATAGAAAAGTAGTTTATTTGCCGTGGTCTAACAAGAACAACGATTTTTCGTTGAACTAAAGCCTTGTGTATGTTTTTGATATTAACAACGAATGAAAAATTAATTTAATAAAAATTAATAGTCCCAAGGATATAATAAAAATAAGTCTGTTAACTATCCAACAGAAGAGTAGTAAAACTTGAGCTGCAAACATTTTTCAACATAAAAAAATCAATTAATCTTTGATGTTTAGTGATTTGAGGGCAGTAAACTACCGATTTGGTGCCTATTAGTGGACACATTGAATTATTTAATTAAGAGGGGAAAGAACTCTATACTAAAAGTTATACTGAAACTATTATATTGTGTAAATTTACATGTTTTACGGGTAATGCTTTTAAATAACTAAACCCCCTATACTTTTAAAGTACAAAACAAACCTAAATTAACAAAAAAAAAAAAAACCGGCCAAATGCAAGTCGGACTTGCGCAATTAGTGTTCCGTACGGTGATTGCTTTTAAAATAAAATAAAATTATATCTCTGTACAAGAACAACTCGTCACTCTGGTTACAGTTACCTCTGCGATAGGTCAAGAAACCAGATAAATTATCAAACGTAATTCACTCGTGACGATTTTCGCTCAATCTACACTTTATAAAAAATATTCTAGAATTTTTTCAAACTTATTTGACCAGTACTTGTCAAGATAAGAAGGAAGGACCATCGATTTTTGCCAATTTTTTTTAAAATAACACAAAGAAAAGTGCACGAAAGTATTATATCATATATATTTTGGAACTTGTATGTTCACAAGCTTTCATTTGACACCCCACTTGATTCCCTGGTAAAAAAAATTTTTTTCACTTCTGATTTTACCCCCCCCAAAACTCAACAAATTAAGTCAAAATTGAACTTTCAAAACTACACGGCTCTAATTGGGCCATTAATTACTATATTTATGCTAAATTTCAACTTTCTATGGCAAATAGTTCTGGTGTGACAGACGGACGGACAGACACCAAAATGATACCAGAAGTGTTCTGTACGGAACACTAAAGAAATAATTTTATATTGCAAATTTATATGTAAGATAAGACACTTATTTTTTAAACTTAGACTGAAAACAACTTACGTATCATCTCATTTTAATTTCTTAAACTCAACAATACAGCAAAAAATAATTAACACTCCGGTAGAGGGTAAATAATGACATTGAATCGAGATAGACACCACTCTGGATGCAATTATTTACAAGCCCACCGATGTTAACTTTAAAGCGAATGTCTCTGCCTTGGATTGTTTTTATGTTTGTTTTCAGTAGCAAGATTTGATTAACCACATATAACAATCAAAACTCGTTAAAATGAACAATAATAAAGACATTACAAAAAACTTTCATACTAAATTTAACATTTGCTGAGAGTGTAAACTTACACCTATAACTATCCAATGAGTGTTAATTATGATTTACTGTACACTAGAAATATTTCAAATTTATGTAACCTGGATAAAAGTTTAGATTATACCGCAAAGTAACGGTATAAAAAAAATCCTCTGTCCAGGAAACCTTGAATTTTAATTTGAAAATTTAAGTAAATCTTTTGGAAGAAAGTTGTCCGAAATGATAAACATAAAAAATCTAAACATTTCCTCTAATATTAATATTTAATTTTTTTAGATAAAACTGTAAGCTAGTCCTTTTGATTCCAAAATCAACGGACGCCCGCGAAACGCTCATCCCGCGGTTCAAAATGGCGTCCAGAGCTCTATAGACGGCATCGTCAGAGTACTTTCTACTTCTGAAGGTCCCTCGTAATTTCATTAGAAGTCCGGCAACATCGACTGTTTGAGATTCGCCCCCGTACACGTTGTAGAAGAAGCCGTCCAAATCTGCGAACAAAACCAAAAGTTTGGTTTAGTTCTAGCTTTGAACCGGCTCTGAAATGTCTTTGCACGGGGCTTTTTTGATAAGACAGTTAGCGCTAAAAGAAAACACTAACTTTTGAAAACTCCCGTGTAAAAACATGTTACAAGTATACAAGGGCAGTGCATTAATTTAAAGGATTTTTTGGAAATTTTAGAGGGATCTTCAGACTTTATTTTTAATAATAAATTTAAAATGCTTGCCAGCTGCCACCAAAAAATAAATGGAAGCAATAGCGAGCATTTTAAAAGCTAATATTTTAAAATATTCCAGAAAAATTTACGTTTCACAATATGCATATAAAGTCTATGATATTTTTTTGAAATTTTTACTCCAATTTACACAATATTATAGTACTCAAATGAATAATTTGAGCTGAAGCAAAACTTTGAATTAAAGTACTGGTACATATGCTCAGAACATTACAAGCAAATGGATAGAAAATTACTGAAATCTTTTAGGAAAATATTTTAATCTTGCACCAATTTCATGATTACTTAAAAAAATTAATATTCTCCTGACAAGATAAATATTTAAAGGAATTCTTAAGTGTAATTTACCACATTTTTCAATGCAACAGCTTGCAGCCTAGTTTCTTTTACTGTAAATGCACAAAAATCTTACACTTTCTTTGACAGTATCACCTGGGATATTAATTTTTACTAGAATCTTCAGTTTAACTAACTAATTGTGGGGATTGTTTACCGACATTGAAATGTTAAAAAAAAAATCATGTTGAAAATCGTAAGTATCAACAAAATGAAGTATTGCCAGTCTCCAAATTTCCTATAAATATTTATGTACACACGCTCACAAAACCCTATTAAAATAAAGTGTTATGTTTCGCCCCCAAAGAAAAGAGACATCAGAAACAGTATCGAATTCAAAAATTTGAACCTTGAACAATAAGATTTGAGAAAATCAAAAGCAGTTTTTGTAAAATCTCTTGAACTCCCATCAGTAGAAGTTGCAATTTCTAAATTCCATACCATTCGTGATGCTAGAGAGTGGTGCGAAACGTGCCAAATTATTTTAATAGGATATTATGACCTTGCAAACCAATATTAATAGAAACTTGTAAAAGTAGGCAACCCTATATTTAACTCATACTGTGGTTTCAAATACAATTGACAAAATTTTAATATACATAAACAATCCCATAACCAACAAACTTTTATAGGACAGAAAAACTGATGTTGCCTGCGGCATTTTTTCCAAATACAAAAAAACTAATTTAACTTTGAACTTCTTATGCACTTTATCTCCTATAAATTATATTTCAACTTTTCTCACCCCAAGAAATGAAATCAAATCATATTCTTACCCTGTGACGATCCCTCGCCGCCGTGACTAGGTCCCGCTCCGTCATCCATTTGATCCATATTGCTAATGTCATCGTCGTCCAAAGTCAGGTCCTCGATACTGTCCTCATTCATTTCCTCGACATACTCGGATTTCGGCTCCAGCATCAATTCGGTGTGTGTCTCTAGTTTTTCTTTGATCATAGGAACTTGTTGTTGCTGTGAGCCGATTTCTTCTTTATGCCTGTAACAAGGGATTAAAAAAAATTGTAGCCATATGCTCGATATGTGTACAAAGAAATTACAGAGGCACACAAAATAGAATAACACCAGTGTTACAGATGAAAATATAGTAGACCCGATTCAGTAAGGGAACCTAAATTTTTAAGACCTGATTTAGTAGTCAGGAAATTTAATCGATCCTGGCGTCCAGTTGGCGTTTCTTTACGTCACTGGTTTATTTCGTATGGTCAATGTCGGCAAAGGAATATTCTTAAAAGAAAATTTTAAAAACCGGCCAAGTGAAGATCAGACTCGCGCAATTATTGTTCGGTACGGTGATTGGTTTAAAATAAAGTCTTTACCTAGGCTACATTAATTAGGACCCTGACATCTATTCATCTTAAGATCAAATATATATTTTCACGTTTTTTCTTAGTCAATATGGTATGAAAGTTATAGCATCTCGGCTACCCGATAACAGCCGATAAAACTACTTAAATATTTCTTTAATTATAAACAAATAAAATAAAATTATTTTGTCTCGGTACAAGAGCAGTAAAGTACTAAAAAAAAAAACATCCATCATATTGTCAAGGCACATATTTGTTCTTATATCAGATAAATTATTATCAAACATAATGCACACATGATAATTTTCGTTCAATCTACTCCTGTAGAGAACATTTTAGGTTTTTTTTCAAAATTTTCTGATCAGTACTTTTAGAGACAGAGTGGAGGAATGGCGATTTTTGGCCACTTGTTAAAAATAATACAAAGAAAAGTGTGCGCAAGTATTACTTCATATATATTTTCGCACTCTGTTTTCACCAAAACTAACCCCTTAAGCCAAAATTTAACTTTCAAACCAAGACTACTCCGATTGGGTCATCAATTCCTATATTGTGCCAAATTTCAACTTCATATGCCAAATACTTTAGGAGAAAATCCAGTGTAACAGACAGACACCGAAGTTTTATCCCATAAGTGTTCTCTATACGAAACATTAAAAATATTAAGAAAAAAAACCTCTTAACAGGTAAGAAAATAGATAAAATTTTGAAATAATTTTTCATGTTTTTCAGTTTAATTACAAATAAAAACACCCGAGCTTGTGCTGCACACCCATATATAAATTTAGTCGACTTACTACCGGCGCTCTTGTTAATTTGAACTTCTATTTACCAAATTAAACCAGATGTGAAGTGAAACTTTACTAGTAAATGAGGTACAGTATGTTTAAATATTGTGAACCGCTGAATCCAAATCAGACTAAGTAGAGGAATTTTGATAAGACAAAAAATAAACAAAATGTCATTTATAAAATTAAGCATAATTTCTGGAAAGTTAAACTACAGTTGGAATTAATGACAATGAGAAGCCTATAGCTTTGCTAAACCCTTGATGGAAGATGTTTTTAATTGAACAGAAGTTAAAGTTATATTTTTAACAGGGTATAGTTACTGACTCTCTTGTGTAGATAATATAGTAAAAATTTCAACAGTGAAAATTGGTGTTTTTTGAGACTTCAAATTCAGGTCTGTAAGATATCAGTATACTTTAACAAAGTCAATCGACAGATACATACAATTAGCATGGTTTGATCTGTAAAGCAGAACTAATATTGATTTTTATACAAACACGAACCTTGCCCAAAAAGTTGCTATGCAACTCTGTGAGCATAATTGGAAAACCATATACGTATTTTTATTGTATTACCTCATTAATTGGTTTAAAGAAAAAAAATAGTGAAACTTATTCACTGGAACACAGACATTTTCTAAGAAGACTTGTAAGCAGTATGTATGTGAAAATGATCATCAAATATACATACATATTTTTTTATCAGTATGAAATTCTCTAAAACCTTTTGCGTGCGACATGTGTCAGAAATGTTTTAGGCGGCTCAAAATAAAAAATTATCTAATGGAATGCGAGCACTACTAGAACTTCTCGTCTCGTAGTCACTTAAAATCTTGTTATTTTTAGTTTTGCTGTTAATTAATTCAGAGGGAGATATTAACAATATTAACCAGTAAAAACTTTAATCTGTACTATGGTAAAACAAATTTTTTTACAGCTGAAGATAGTTAACTTCCACAACTACAGTACAATAAATACCTGTATGTCAGAAATGGGTATTTTAATTGGTACATCCTGATTAGCTAATTTGTCTATCAGAAAGGAAAATCCCTCCATAAAACACAGAAATAATAAACAATGAAAATTTTGAAGAAATTATGACTTTTTAACTTTATTGAGTAATTGGTAGAAAAATTTGGAATAAGGACAACAGTCTTGGTGTCATTATTACTTAACAAAACATAAATTAAATTTTATTCAGGCCCCAGTAAAAAAAAAAAAAATGAACATTATAAATTACAAATGGCAACAGATCTATTTTTACAAACAAAAAACACATCAGTACAAAGCAATATTTTTTGTGACATATGTATCGTTAAAGATGAGGTAGATACAAACCTCATCTGTTTCAAATGAAAATTTTTATAAATGAGAATTTTGCAATTTTCATGAATTATTTACGTTAAACATAGAAAGTTGAAGATTACTTTGAAAGATTAACATTAAAATTACTAGCACAGTGTCAATTTTGATTATCAAGAACTTGTACTTTCTGTTTTATAAGTATAAACCAAAGTACACATTTTCTTTTTATATCTCAATTGAACCACAAAACAGGAACTTTAATGTTATCTTTATTCTTATCAAATAATTATGTTTGAATGTATGCTTCTAATCAAAGACATGAGAAAATTGAATGGCATTGTGAAACTGGCTAAAACTGGTTTTGATATTTTACTTTTAATACCCATGTGTTAAGAATGCTTATATTTTTTATTTATTTATACTTTTATTGCAAAATAAAGGTTAAAAAAAGACATGTCAACAACAAATGTAAGCACTTTAACAAATTTAACATTTTGTACGGTGGATTTTTTGTGGTCTCTACTAACAAATGTTAGAAAAGAACAAGCCTAAGCTACCGAAACAAAATGGTAAATTTACGAGTAAGTTTACCAGATGTAGCTAAAAGTAAGGATTACAAATGGTGTAAATTCTTCTAAATTTCTATTACATGCACTCAAAAAGTAATGAATGCAAGTAGTAATAAAAACTAGCCTTTAAAGTAAAATAAACCAAAGCCAATTGAACCAGAAATGTGAAATAAAATATATTAAAAAGGTTCGAGTTATCAAAAAGTGAGAAGTACACAAGGCCATATTCAGACAAAACAGTTATTAATTATGTATTAGGATTAAGTTCATATTCTCATTCGATAGTGAAGTGCACCACCCTTGGTCAAACAAATAGTACATGTCCTTCACAGTCTAGCTGCAGCTTTAAGGGTTTCTAACAGTCTGATATTTAGCCTGTAAGCTACATATATTATTTTTGTGACCAAGGTCATACATGAAAAGAAATAAAAAGCTTAAGAAAAATTCAACTCTAAAGTTCTTAAAAGAACTGCAATATTAAAAATAAAATGGATGAATTCCAAAAATGCAAAAAAATTATCTTCATATCTTTCTACCATTTATGTGTTTAAAACTTAAAAAAAAAAAAAAAAGGGGGGGCAATGTATTATTGAGGCACTATAGAAAAAACTTTTTACAATTGCCAAATATAGCAAGTTTGGGTTATATTGATTTAATTAAAAAAAGTAGGTCTTTAGTGCCACTAAATTTTTATGGATGATATATTTTATGCATTCAAAATTAACTTGACACAGGGTTTAATTAAATGACCTTCACTCACCAAAGATTAATAATATTCTTAAAAACCAGACTAGGATGTAATGAAAACCCAAATAAGCCATCTAATTTTGCAATCAGCAAAAATTAATTTGATGTTTTTTTTTTCAAATTATAGAAACTTCTGGAATTGCATTCATTAAACCCAATACTGACATACATACACAAATTATAAAAATTACATTGACCTTGTTCTGGCTATGCCATAATTCAATGTGTTTAGCAATCCATTCTTATGGAGATCTCCAAGCTGTTGAATCAAACTGTTGTCTCATTCTCAGACAAGAAATTTTGTGCCTTAACAACATATTTATACTAAATAACCAATAATACTTTTTGTCATCAATTTTAAACGGCCAACAAAAACAAATATTTAGTAGTAATGAAGACTGAATACATTTGCACATGTAGCAGCAAATTTTTTTTAATGTCAAATTACATTTACTGTTTACTTGGATAAGACAGATTAAAGTATATTTTACTTGTAACAATTCTTTTTAATTAGAAATTGTTGCCTGGCAAGGTACCCAACCGAGCTAAAACAAGCAAGCTTGGGGCATAAGCTGGTGACATTTTCTTCGAGTTTCTTTAGCACTGGTTCAAGCATTAAATTAACTTAACTAGTGACTCTAAGACTCGATACTGATAAGGACTGTTAGATCCTATAGAATTTTATATTAGTGTCTTGCAGCCTCATCATTTACAAGTGGCAAAACAAATTTCCTATTCGTAAATTCTCTCTCAACTCTTTAACGTGGGTTTTGATCTCATTTTAGCTGGATTATTGAAAACTGAACATTTATGATGCAAAAAATAATGTGATAAATAGACTACCAATGCTTAAAACTTCAAAAATTTTGGCCTGCAGCCAATATAATTTGCCTGTGAAACTTCCTTTTGCTTGTAGAATCAGAGACAAAACGAAATAATATTAGTAACAAACTGTATTCATTCAACTTAGTTTTTAAATTCTGGCCAGCAGCCATATGATTCCCTACAACTTAATTCATTAAAGCCTACAACATCAGTCTTTTGTATTTTTAAACTTAATCGGTTAACTAAGACCATATTGCCTGTAACTTTTCGTCAGTAAAATAATTTTTTAGGTTTTTGTAGGCACCCCCACGAACAATGCTTTATGGAAAGAGGTTCATTTCTACTCTTATTTATAGTTAAATAGTAAAGTATCAAACGTGAGTTCTACATATGTTTGTAGTTTATGTTCCTATGTAATTATCCAAAAGGCAAGTCAAGGACATCCATTAGCAAGTGTGTGAAATGAAACTATCAGAGATAGATGATCTACTAAAACCTGGTTCGAGAGAGGAAGTGTCACACAAGGGTGAAAAAATTATTATTCACATGTTATGTTATCACCCCATGAAACAACCTAAGATCCCATGTTCAAAGATGACTTTTGGAAAAAGCTTTGGAAGACTTTATCTTCATCTACAGTTTAAACACTTGAGAAATGCTCTAAATTTCGAAGAAGCCATTAGTACAGACTGCCAAACTATTTTGTCGCTAAAAATGAGGAGTGACTTCTTCAAGAAGATAATGAGTAAAACATGGAACCAGTGGAAAGGGGAACCCTCATATCGTCACACTAGATTGGTCATCCCAATGGAATCTCAATCGAAAATGTGTTGTGACCATAGATCAAGAAAAAGCTTCATAGTAAAAAGATTTACATAATAAACAGCTGTCAGGGCAAATTTGGACAATTCGAAAATCTTGGCCTTAATATGGAAAATGCCAAAGATATACCTCAAATATGCTAGGGGATCAGCCACACTAACGCGAGTCGGGATGAACTACTGAATCATTAGCATTTTAATGACAATTCTTTACTGTGAAATTATGTTAAAAACAAAAACATTTTTTAATGAACAATGTATAACACATTCCTTCTTGACCTGACTATATTGAAATGGTAATTAAAAAAAAAAACAGGGTCTGCATAAATCAAAAAATTATAGTTAATTTCACCACCTGACTGTAACCTGCAACCAGTATGAATTTGCCTATTGCAAGAGAAGTACCAGCTGCACTGACTTCTTGATATTTAGCAATATTTAAAACATATAATACAATCACAAAATTACTGGATAATTATTTAAAAACCCCCGATTATATAACCGAAAGCCAACACACAACTTGCAGATGACAATTTTCTAGTACCTGCAGTACGGTTCAATTAAAAATATTTCCAACCTGAACTAATCAACTTCTTTATTAAAACTCTTGCCCTGTTTGTATAAGTACCTGCAGTACTAATCATCCAATTTATTTAAAAAAATTTAAAAAAATACAGCAAAACCCTCAATTTACGTAAACATATAGTCCAGTAACCTGGCCCACATTCAATATAATTTGCCTGCAGCAAAACAGCGACTGCAACACTGGCTTTATTCTCTTACACAATAAAAAATTACTAATACTAAATAATTTTTAAAAAAATAACCTGAACTGGCCTGCGGCACAATATATTTTCTCTGCAGCAATAACTTCCTTTAAAATTTCTAGTTAAGGCTTTCAACCTCTTTACCTGCAGCAATGTGATAAAGAACAGTTTTCTTTTTAGCCTGTCACCCATAATTCCCTGCTACAATCCACAACCCAAATAAATAAAAAAAAAATCCTTACCTTGTCAATA
The DNA here is from genome assembly GCA_019049505.1 of Pachyrhynchus sulphureomaculatus. NCBI lineage: Eukaryota > Metazoa > Arthropoda > Insecta > Coleoptera > Curculionidae > Pachyrhynchus > Pachyrhynchus sulphureomaculatus. The sequence continues at coordinate 72,667,392 of CM032451.1, forward strand.
TTTCCTGTTTTGTCTCAATTGTATCAGGCACGTCCGAGTTCAGTTTAATGTTTGCAGGTAGTTGAGTAGTAGCCGAGGGAATGTTTTGTGGAGGCAGACTGTGGGCATCAGAGGAGTTGGACGCATCATGGTGATTGTCCATCTCCTCAGACTTACGCCGCATTCTTTTTTTCTTCCGAGGACCTGGTGATATTGATCCCTCCCTGTAAATAAAAAGAAAATTAAGATATGGTACAATATGGAACATTACATAAATTTTAAGAAGAATAAGGCCTGCAGCCAATAGTATTGCATAAAAACAATAATATATACATTAATGGTAATTTTTTTAAAGAACTTAAAAAAATCTTACCGATCATCACGACTTCGCTGCTCTATCGTCAACCCCTGGACTTTGGGTAGTGGTGCTTGGGGTTGTGGACTTTTGGGGGGCGCAGGGGCGGGTGCCGGCCTTTTCACAGGCTGGTCATCTTTCTTGTTATCACTCAGTCCTTTAATTTGTAATGATTCGGCAGCTTTTAACAGAGCCCCTAACTGATCTTGGGATATGTTCACCTCACCCCTGTACATGTAGTCCATCATGGCTTTCAGTTCTTGGAATTTCACGTCTTTTAGGATGAGGATCGGATGCTTGTCGTAATGTCGAGACAGTAACGACTCAAAATATGGACTACACGCCGATAGGACGACCTTGTGTGCATTAAGGAATTTACCCTCCGCCGCGAGGGTACAGTCCACCAGTTTTTCATTTTCTAATAATGTGTCGAATACCGCTACTAACGTTGACTGGTGGTTGTTCCACCTAAGGCAGAACTGTTGATCGTCGTCCATTATTCTAATAACTGTAACAAAAAAAAAATCCTGTAAGCTTTGAAACAACATTATTTAACAAATATAACTTTTTACAATCTCCATATGCTGCAAAAAAATTAGAAAGTTTGGCAATGAGCAGTATAAGTCATCGTCGTAAATAAGAAGTAGAAATATTAAGAAAGTACTTAATCGAAATTGTTAAACTAAATAAAACACAAAAAAACATTGAATCTAATTCAGAACTAGGTACGGCGTACACAGAGATCTCTTCCAATTAATTAGAAACTGTTTTCTTCAAATCCTAACTTTAAAATTAAGAATTTATGAATTGTATGTGAAATAACGTTAAAAATTCATAACTATGAGAAAATTTTTACCTAAAGGAGAAAATCAAATGAAAATTGTTGAAGTTGAAAACTTGAGAAACGTTTCACAAAAATGGCGGAGTTCAAACAACGCGACCCCGATTTCAAAATGGAGGCCGCATAACGGAACTCACGAACGACTCGATCGATGTTGACGCGATGGGAAAACAAGTTTCTCTCTTTTTCTAACTCATACAAATAAATAGAGAAATAGAGGGCGCGGAGAAGTTGACGCAAGCTCAGTAAATCGCAACGGAAGTCCACGTCAGCTACGGGAAAACGAAGCGTTGGCAATGGAGAACCAAAAATGGCCGATTTTCCGTGGATAAATGGCATGGCGTAAAAGTTTAAAAATTCGTAGAAAATCCATTTTACAAGTTAATGAAGTAGAACTTTAATGAAAAGTTTCGATTTGTTATTTATAAGCTCACTGAAGCTTATTAGAGCTTTCGGTTGCGCTGGAAAACATGAAAAAGCTCGAGGCCCAACCCACGTCAAGTTTCAAAGCCAAAAACCCGAAAAAAATTGCGCAAATCATTACAAAAATTGCTGAAAAAAATAAAACGAATGTTAGAATCACATAATATTTACCTTATTTGGCACCTATACACTAAATATCACAATAAATTCACTTAGGTATCAACTCTCAGAGAGATGACTAAAATCTAGTGTTGAGTCTTCATGAGGCGGCTTCGAACTAAAAGCGACCGGGCCGGTCGAAGTGCTCTAGCGCCAGCGGAGAAGCAGGCCCGACAGCACGAACCTATAATGACGTTGCGATGCTGCGTAGTTATTCGACGCGCCGTCACGCCAGATCTTCAGCCAATCAGAGTGTGAGCTTTCGTCGCTTACCAGACGGTCGGCCAAGCTTCAGAAAACAGGAGCGTGATAGTCGTTTCCGTCTCCTCCTCTCGGCGCCAAGAAATAGATGAAGAGAGAGGAGCGGTGAAAATGGGAAAGAGAGAGCGTGGAGATGAGAGAAAAAGACACGAATTTGATCCACAACAAAATAGTGAGCCTTGATGTTCTAATCGTAAGGTCGGTTTTCCCATGAAAACCTTTTTTTCTACGCGATTTTTAGTCTCATGCCTTTTCGAGCCCAATTTTTTTAAGTTCAATCGTACGCTCCTGACACTAGCTGGCAACGACAGGTAAGAATCCTGTTCATTGCCTCATCTAGATTTTAAACTTTTCCAATTTTTACATAATCTTAAATATTTGCACAATTCTTGCCATCGAAGACCAAAATATTTTGATTTCCCTTGTTTGTTTACATCAGTATGCTTTGCTAAATTTTATGACGTAGAAATGAAACAGGAATCGCGACCTCAGGCGGCAAATTTAAAATTTAAATTTCGCGCCAGTTTTATGAGTTCCTCTATTGAAGCGTTTTTAACGCATGATTATTCTGCCAACCAGTTTTTAAAGATGAATAACTTTTGGTTCTCTGTTTTACACCGTTATCCGTTCAGTTTATTACCGATAAACTAAGGCTAATCGTAAATTTAATAAAAGAATCATTTAGAATTCGAAATTTACGGTATATAAACACTGTTACTGAGCCTTTAATGATACTAACATATTCAAGAACCAGTTAGATTAGACGTTTCTTAAAAATAGCACATTCAGCAGTCTGATCAATTGTACTAGAAAGTACATAGCGTCAGCCATCACTAAAGGGTTTACTAAGTATGTAGGTGTGGTCGGCACCTAAGAATTTTATTTTTGTTGCTTAATTATGCAACCGGATCAAAATAACCGGTAATATTTTCGTTATCGGTAGAATGATTTTTAAAAAGAACATTGGTTAATTAATCTGGGCTTTAATTTGAAAGTTTGTTGTTTTTTTTGATAGGAAAAAAATATGTCATTCTCATAATTGCTTACGGCATATTACACAGTAGGACGCAAATTCTGATAACTTTTTTGAAATTTTAACCTCAATTAAAGTATATTTAAGGTTTAGAAGGTGGGCTCTGTTTATTAGGACAGAAAAATAGTGTTTCTATTGTTCTGTTAATAAAATAAGCTTAGTAAGAGAGTGGCAACTAACTAGCGCATCCGCCAAAGTATTTTTATTGAAGAACAGTTTTTACAATTATTAGTGTTCCGTACGGAACACTATAAGATGACTTCGGCACCTAATCTATCTGTCGGTCTGTCTGTCACACCCGATTTTCTCCGAAACTACTTGACATAGAAAGTTGAAATTTGGTAATAATATAGGAATTGATGGCCTCATCAGAGCCATGTAGTTTTGAAAGTCAAATTTTGACTTAAGGGGTTAATTTTGGGGGATGAAATCGAAAGTGAAAAAAAAATTTTTTAGTAGATCATCGAGAGTGGTGTCAAATGAAAGCTTGTCAAAACACGAGTAAAAAATATATATGTAATGTAATACTTGCGCACACTTTTCTTTGTATTATTTTTAAAAAATCGCGAAAAATCACTGTCCCCCCATCTTATCTCGAAAAGTACTGACCAAAAAATTTTGAAAAAACTCTGGAATATTCTCCACGGGGTGTAGATTGAACGAAAATTATCACGAGTTACTTTTAATAATTTATTTGGTATATAAAAAAAACAAAAATTTCGAGGTCATCAGATTTCAGTAAAGATTGGAAACAAACTTTGTTGAAAACTCATTTGGGGTGTGTTTTGTGAAGTCACTGATCATTTTATATCTCTGTAACAATTTTTTTATTTTAAAAGCAATCAACGTACGGAACACTAATTGCGCAAGTTCAACTTGCACTTAAACGGTTATTCGTTTTTTTTGTTGAGCTCAAAAGGTTTTTTAAGATAACTAAAAATGTTTCAACCGCATGGACTGCACAACCTGTATCATTTAAATCATAAGATAAATTGAAGAAAAAGGTTAAACTCTCATTTAATTTTTTTACTTTACTTTATTACTCTACTATTACTTTAATTAGTTTACTACATTGCTCCTAGCGTTCTCCCCACCCAGCGTTGGTAAAAATCATTGTTATTCCAGAACCACATTTGGGGTTGTAACCTAAAATGTACTTCAACCTTGCGGGTTAACGTACCTGCATATGAAAAATAATTGCGTGCATTATTCCCAGAAATATATATTACTTTTACAAATTAATTCAGTACTTTTGAAATAAGTTTGTCAAAAGTTTTGAATTCAAAATATTTTCCACCACTTGTATTTGTGGAAGTGCCAATCCTAAAGAAAATCACTACTTTTTACGATGCTGTTATTCACATAACCTCAAAATACAGTCTCAAATGCGGTGCTGTTCAACAAGCATCATTTTTGTACCGCATTTTAAATGCAAAAATGCGTTTCAATCTACACAAGTAATATGTTCAACTTTAAAAAAGGTGTTGTGGCACTCAGATCAGCCATTTCGAAACGGTGACTTTGATCTTTCAGATCGTAACTTTCTGGACAACACCAGACCGCACATGGCAAAGAACGACTCTAAATTTTATCTTTTCTTTGAGATTTATAGTTCTCCCTCACGCTGCGCATTTTCCGGACATGTCTTCGCCTGATTACTACTTATTCTACTTCTACTACTACTACTTCACTTTCTTGAAGGACGTCAACATACACATATACATACAGACAGACGTTAAATGTTATATATACCTTCACAAAGTACCGTATCCGATACGGACGTAGGCGATCCTCTCGCCTTTGTCTGTGGTTCGTGCCCTTTTTAAATGTACCACAGACAAAGGGTACCTACAGTTTAATGTCGTTCCCGAACGGCCAAAGTGAGAGGACTTTACTAAACATAATGGGTGGTTTGCCATTGCCTTCCCGAGAGAGGCGACTGTCACGTTTTAACTTCATTATTTTTTCTTTTTTTATTTTATTTCTCGGACTGAGAATCGAACTCAGGTGGCCGGCGTAGAAAGCAGACACGTTAACATCTACGTTATGGCCGCCTCTTTTATGTAAATAGTGATTTAAAATATTTAGAAACAAAATAACAGACGTATATCAGGAACACCCCAGTAGAGAAGGAATAACAATAATATTATCGGCAGCTGTGAGTTATTCTTTCCTGCTTGTCTGTTGGTTTACCAACCCTCATGCTAGAGGATAAGCAGTTCCCTCCCATATCCGATATTACTGAGTTGAACGCTTCAAACAGGTATTAAAACATCTGGAACCGTAATGGGTCAAAATCAAAGTAAAATGAGGAAAAAGACTGCTAGAACAAATGAACGAGAATCATTCTAATTGATTAAATCTTTTAGGATAATGATTAAAACATTTAACGAGTGTGCATGGTCTTTTTTATTTGTTTTGACTATCATTGTTCTTAATTTACCTTGATAATGCTGTATAGGGTGTTTGGGATTGAATTTTGTCAATATTTCTTTACTTCCAATACTAAGGGAAAATATTACTCGAGCAAATTTCCATAAAGAAAAATATAAGTCATAATCGCCTCCAAGGTTGCAGACATTGTTTTTACCCCTCGCACCTCCACCTGGATTTTTAAAATGAAATACCTTGTATATTTTTCTTTTAATTAAAGAAGTCTTTTAATGTGAAGTCGAGGATATAGGGTTTTGTCTCCTCCTCCTTTCTATGGTCTTCAAATAGTAATTGAACTCGGTACGACTATTCGCGTCGAATTGCCAACGAAGCAACTGGATACGTTTTGTATGGATGCTCGGTATAAATAAATTCACGTATGGGATGGCATCAAATAAACATAGCAAAAATATTATTTTCCTTTAAAAAAATAATAATAAACGTTTGACTATGTATCTCCCATCTATCTAATCTCGTTGATAGTCGAATGTCATAAAATCTACTATCAGTTCATACGATACTAAAACATAACGAAGAGAGGTACACTGTTAGTCACAATTTTCAGTATTTTTAGATCCCAAATTTAGCCTGTCACAGGGTAAAACCCTTATTTTTCTTCGCATGCGGTCCCTAGGCAACGAGAAGGAACAGCCCCTTTTAAGGGCACCGTTATTGATCAGTTTTTCTACGAAATAAGGCACTGTTTGTATAATTCAACTAAGCAGGAGAGATCTTGTTTCAAAGTGTACAATCTTCAGTTTTGTTTTGCAATTTTCAAGAGATAGAAAAGGGAACATTCAATTTGAAAAAGTGCTTTTTATTTCACTTCATTATTTTTAATTATATTGGTACGATGGTCATGATATTACTACCATTTAAATCAAGGAAAAGAAGCAAATATTGAGGTGGTTATATTTACTTATTTTTTGACGGTAACTCATCATTCGGATAACCGATTTAAGACAAAAAAAAAAAACGGTCAAGTGCAAGTTGAACTTGCACAATTAGTGTTCCGTACGTTGATTGCTTTCAAAATAAAAAATGTTGTTACAGTGGTATGAAATGATCAGTGACTTCACAAAACACACCCCAAATGAGTTTTCAACAAAGTTTGTTTCCAATCTTTACTGAAAATTGATGACCTTGAAATTTTTTTTTTATGTACCAGATAAATTTTTAAAGGTACTGCACTCGTGATAATTTTCATTCAATCTACACCCCCTGGAGAATATTCCAGAATTTTTTCAAAATTTTTTGATCAGTACTTTTCGAGATAAGGCGGGTGGACAGCGATTTTTCGCGATTTTTTAAAAATAATACCAAGGAAAGTGCGCGCAAGTATTATTTGACACCACACTCGATTACCTACTAAAAAAATTTTTTTTAACTTCCGATTTCACCCCCCAAAACTAATTCCTTAAGTCAAAATTTAACTTTCAAAACTACATGGCTCTGAGGAGGCCATCAATTCCTATATTATTACCAAATTTCAACTTTCTATGACAAATAGTTTCGGAGAAAATCGGGTGTGACAGACAGACGGACAGACAGACACCGAAGTGATCTTATAAGTGTTTCGTACGGAACACTATGGCACTTGTCATACAGGCGAACTTTGTGATCATCCTACAAAAATTTATTAGTGTATACGGGTGGTTTAGGACTAGTGTTGCCAAGTGTCCCGATTGGCGTAGGATGTCCCGATTTTCAGGGGTCTGCGGACACGTCCCGATGCACCCTTGATCGGGACGCCTAATGTCCCGATTTTGGGTCAATCGATAATTATAAAAGATTCAAACTTCGCGCGTATAGTTTTGTGACTGCGAATAGCGCGATAATGGTATCACGTTGTCTCGTTTCGTTATATTTAAGAAAAGTTTATCGAAGTTAGTTACCAAATAGATACTGCCAATTGTACTACTCTACCATTATTTTCACGACTTAGTGATAAAAATAAACGTTGATTTATAAAAACCTTGTTTTCTTTAGTGGGCAACACTATAGGACTGTTACTGCCGGTCACAATAAAAATATTTAACTTTAAAATGGTCTAATTTGACAATTACTGGTTTAAATTAACCAGAGCACCCGTAGTACGTCAACTAAAGTTATGAAGTTGTGCAGTGCATGACCAAAAAAATCGTTTTTATTCATGGCGTTGGCATGCCAAGGTCTCAGTTCACATGTCAAGATCTTACGGACATGTCAATATCTCACGTGGCACGTCAAGGTCTCACCTGGCATGCCAAGTGAGACCTCAGCGAAACGTCTGCAAAATTCCATTAGAACTGCCACAAACAAATATATATATATATATATATATATATATATATATATATATATATATATATATATAATATATATATATATATATATATCTATCTATATATAGTGACATGGGATTTTTCTTTATCATTAAAATTCAAAGAAAAGTAAGTTTATAGGTAGATTCTGCATCACTTGAAACCCAAGAAATGATATTGCACTGCTGTTTGTCATTTGTTGTTTGGCGGGAAATTTGAATTTTCTTATGTTTAAAGTGCAAAAGTCACTCTGTTTGTTAAAATATCGAAAACATTTAGGAAAAAACGTTTAGAATTGCATTTTATGGTAGTGTGAAAAATTTTAGATCGATTGGATAAAAATCGTATTTGATAAATTTTAAGCCGATAAAAATATGATCAGAAGGAAATTTTTATTTTAGGAATCTGAAATAAATTTGTTAGATTGGTCTAAGAATTTAAACATTTATTTTGTGATATCAATTCGTGTTTTACTTGTTTTACAATCAATAATTAAAAAATTGTGATTTTCATAAAACCGCAAATGTCTCACTCACCATTGTCGAATTTTTTTACCCTGTTACTTGCAGTTTGAGGTTTATGTTTTTTAAAGGAGACTCTATAGTCATAATTTATTGCAAAAAATAAAGTAATTCAGGTACATTAATTAATTAATTTTTATTTAATTTGTGAAGTGTCTGTAATTTATTTATTTTTTTTTATTATCTTTAGTCAATATTAATTCATTAGTTTTTTTCTTTTTTTGCAATAAAATTGTCACGCTAGAGCTCCTTAAAAAACAAAAACCTCCAACTGGATGCCATAGGGTAAAAATAATCGATAATTATCCGCGCGACAGTTACGGTTAATCATCATTTTTAAATTTTTAGTTGTGAAAGAACTAAAACATGGCTTGAAATCAACAAATAAATTTTAAAATTCTTTCAGCAATCTAACCGATGAATTTCAATTTCAACAAATAAAAATCTTGCGATCATATTTTTATAGGTCCAAACTTGAAAAAATACGATTTTTGTCCGATCGATCCAAAATTTTACAATTACCATAAAATGTAATTCTCAACACTTTTTCCTAATAAATATTTTCGATATGTTAACAAACAGAGTGATTTTTGGACTTTAAACTATACAAAATTCAAATTTCCTGCTAAACGACAAATGACAATCGGTACTGCAAAATCGTTTTTTTGGGTTTCAAGTGATGCAGAATCCATCTATAAATTCAGTAATGGCATTCATTGTCTGTGGTCTACCTCTGCATTTTTTATGTTCTCTAGGCCTCCATTCAACTACACGGCGTGTCCATCTGTTATTATTCATCCTTGCCTTAGGCTCCGCCCAATTCCACGTTAATATATATATTCGGTGTATTACATCTGTCACTTTTGATCTTCTTCGTATCTCGATGTTAAGAATACGATCTTGGAGTCTAATATTTAGCATTCTCCTCTCTATTGCTCTTTGGGTTACCTGGAGTTTATTTATTATACTTTTATTTAAAGCCATATATTAATACCGGCAGTACATGTTGATCGAATACACTAGCTTTTATTGTATTTGGGATGCCTAATTTAAATGTAGACTGTAACCTACCAAAGGCAGACCAAGATAACGAGACGCTTCTATCCAAGTCAGCTTTTAAATTATTTTTTGATATTTCGATTTTTTGTCCTAAATATAGGAATGTTTGTACCCTTCCTCTTCTTTCACCTTCTATTAATAGTTCCTGGCTCTAATCTCCACCTTCGCTGTTCAAATACATATTTGGTTTTGGTGAAGTTTATTTTTAGACCTATTTATATATATATATATATATATATATATATATATATATATATATATATATATATATATATATATATATATATAATATATATATATATATATATATATATATATATATATATATATATATATATATATATATATATATATATATATATATATATATATATATATATATATGTATATATATATATATATATATATATATATATATATATAATATATATATATATGTATATATATATATATATATATATATATATATATATATATATATATACTAGGCGTGCCCGCGGCTCCGCTCGCGTGGACTTGATTGACTACTATCGTCACTGGTAACGTAATAAAATATCTGCCATTATTTCCCCCTTATCTCCCATTATCTCTCCATAATTTTCATTATCTAGGCTTATCTCTGCTCATCTCCCATTATTTCTCCTTATCTCCGATTATTTCTCCTTATCTCACCTTATCTCCCATTATCTAGGCTTATCTCGACTTATCTCGCTGTATTTCTTCTTATCTCCCATTATTTCTCCTTATCTCCCATTATCTCACCATAACTCCCATTATCTAGACTTATCTCCGCTTATCTCCCATTATTTATACTTGTCTCCCATTATCTCACCTTATCTCCCGTTATCTAGGCTTGTATCGAATTATATAGAACATATGTATAAATTTATAAAAAAACAGGTAAATCGAATAAGTGGTTCTCAAGCGCACTAACGGATAGACAGACAGACAGAGAGACGTTGCATTTTATATACATTATATTTTTTGCAACATGATATTGTTCCATATTTAATGGTTTAGGCAGTGTATTGCAAGAGAACGCGCTAACGGTAACCTTTTTTCCGAATTGATTCACTATTATCGTCACTGCTTATTCTTTATGTTACCTAACGCAATAAAATATATCCTATAACTTGGCTAGAGAACATATGTGTGTTTTAAAAAAAAGCACGTAACGCACTAACGGGCAGAGAGACAGGTAGACAGACAGAGAGACGTTGCATTTTATATATATTATAGATAGATAACCTGGCCAGAGAACATATGTATTTTTTTAAAAAAAAAGCACGTAAATCGGATAAGTGGTTATCCAGTGATAAGCGCACTAACGGACAGACAGACAGACAGGCAGAGAGACAGGCAGACAGACAGAGTGACGTTGCATTTTATATATATTTATAGATATAAGATTATAGATAACCTGGCCAGAGAACATATGTATGTTTTAAAAAAAAAGTACGTAAATCGGATAAGTGGTTCTCCAGTGATAAGCATACTAACGGACAGACATACAGGCAGAGATACGTTGCATTTTATATATATATATATATATATATATATATATATATATATATATATATATATATATATATATATATATATATACAGTCGGCACTCTATTTAGTGAAAGACCAAAATGTTGACCGAAATTTCACTATAGAGAGTTTTTCACTATATAAAGAAAAAATCCGTATATATTGCTATGTATGTAAGGTATTCTAGGTCTTGAAAAAATTGCACTATAAAGAGTTTTTCACTATAGAGAGTTTCACTATAAACAGTGACGACTGTATATATATATATATATATATATATATATATATATATATATATATATATATATATATATATATATATATATATATATATATATATATCATAGACGTAATAAAATATATATCTATAACCTGGTCAGAGAACATATGTATGAATTTAAAAAATTACGTATATCGGACAAGTGGTTCTCGAGGGATAAGCGCACTAACGGACAGACAGACAGACAGACGTTGCATTTTATATATATTATAGATATAGATTATTATTATATAACCTGGCCGAAGAATATATGTATGAATTTAAAAAAAGACACGTAAATCGGATAAGTGGTTCTCGCGTGATAAACGCACTAATGGACAGACAGACAGACAGAGAGACATTGCATTTTATATATATTATAGATTATAGGTATCCTCTGCTTCTTAATATTGTTCCATATTTAATGGTTTAGGCTGTGTGTTGCAAAGGAACGCGATAGCGGCAAACTTTTTTCCGACTCTATTCACTATTATCGTCACTGCTCATTCGTTATGCTACGTATCGTAATAAAATATAGCCTATAACCTGGTCAGAGAATATATGTATGTTTAAAAAAAAAAGTACGTAAATCGGATAAGTGGTTTTCCAGTGATAAGCGCACTAACGGACAGACAGACAGAGAGACGTTGCATTTTATATATATTATATATATATATATATATATATATATATATATATATATATATATATATATATATATGTATATATATATATATATATATATATATATATATATATATATATATATATACGAGGCTGGTTTGAAAAGTCCGTGCAAAGTCCGAGAAGTGGCACCACCGGCGCGTATCGAGGTCATGTTTAGTTAGTAGCATCTCTTGAATGAACGCACACCAAATTTCAGCCATATTGGTCTATTTCTTTGTGTTTGGCATTCGTGTGAATCAAGGAAGTCGAGTGATTTTCAAGAAATGGACGAAAAAAGAATTTCGTGTGATGATTAAACATTACTTTATGAAAGGCAAAACTCCTCAGGAGACTAAAGAGAAGCTTGATAAACATTATGGTGACTCTGCACCTTCAATTAGAACAGTTTATAAGTGGTTTCAAAATTTTCGGACTGACCATATGGGCACAAGTGACGCTGAACGTTCTGGACGGCCTGTGGAGGTTACGACTCCAGAAATCATTGATCAAATCCATGATATGATGATGGATGACAGAAGAGTTAAGGTGCGTGAGATTGCTAGTGCTGTGGGCATCTCGACTGAACGGGTACATAATATTTTGCATAAACATTTGGACATGAGAAAGCTATCCGCAAGATGGGTGCCGCGATTGCTCACGCTTGACCAAAAACGGAATCGTGTGAAGTGTTGCAAGGATGGTTTGCAGCTGTTCCAGAAGAATCCGGAGGACTTTAAGCGTCGTTTCGTCACTGTGGATGAAACATGGATACATTACTATACTCCTGAGACCAAACAACAATCTAAACAATGGGTTGCCAAGGGGGAATCTGCACCAAAAAAGGCGAAGACCGTTCCTTCGGCCGGAAAGGTTATGGCGACTGTCTTTTGGGATTCGCAAGGGATAATCCTTATCGACTATCTGGAAAAGGGTAAAACTATTACAGGTGAATATTATTCATCGTTATTGGACCGTTTGAAAACCGAGCTGCAAGAAAAACGCCCGCGATTGGCCCACAAGAAAGTCTTTTTCCATCACGACAACGCACCAGCACACACCTCAGCAGTTGTGGTCGCAAAATTAATGGAAATAGGATTCCAACTCGTTTCACATCCCCCCTATTCTCCAGACTTGGCTCCCTCGGAGTACTATTTGTTCCCCAATTTGAAGAAATGGCTGGCGGGACAAAGATTTTATTCAAACGAGGAGGTGATTGCAGACACTAATGGATATTTTGCAGACTTGGACAAATCCTATTATTCGGAAGGGATCAACAAACTAGAACATCGTTGGACGAAGTGTATAAGCCTAAAAGGAGACTATGTAAAAAAATAAAAAAGGTTTACCCCAAACACATAAGTAGTTTTTATTTTTGCACGGACTTTTCAAACCAGCCTCGTATATATATATATATATATATATATATATATATATATATATATATATATATATATATATATATATATATGTATATATATATATATATACATATATATATATATATATATATATATATATATATATATATATATATATATATATATATATATATATATATAAGGTGTACAATTTTAAAAATTCATGTGTAGTTTTATATTGTTCTGGATTCGATACACAAAACCACCTCCAAGTTGTTCGCATGAAAATAAACATGTTGAAAAAAGGATTTATTTCGTCTCTTCCATAGAGATAAGAGTATTCTTAAAATTATAAATAATTTAGGTTCTCCATTTTTTTAAAGTTTGTAGCAACATCGTTAATGTGCCCTCGACATTGTCTGAGGCTGTAAGGTTTAGGAAAATGGTAGGCTTAGACCTACGGTCTTAAATTTAACCCTATTTAGCAAAAGTAGCAGGGCATGTTTCTTTCTGTTATATTATTCTGATCAAGTTGTCCAATGACTATGAGTGAGTATGAGTAAACTTTTGTAATATCAAGTGGTGCAATGACTATGAATGAGTATAAGTAAACTTTTCTAATCTAGTTATTACGTCTACATATTTGTGTATTTTAAAAACAAATAAGTCTCATTATTTTCCGAACCGACATTACCTGGTTAATCTAGGAAATTAGAAAGTAGGCGCTTCTATATCTTCGACCCGGCTTGAAATTACCATTATATTGTTGTAAAAAGTCGAGTAAAAAAAGATATAGAGGCATTGTAAAGAAAAAGAAATCGGCATTTCGTGTGCCTTTTCCGTTCTTGTGAACCGTTATAAACTTATTCGAGGTTTTTGACCGTTTTCCCACTCTTTTCCAACGTTAACTTGTTAAATTTTTACTTCGTTGGCTGTTTTTATTGATTTGATTTCTGCTGTTTGTTGTGCTTCAGGAATGTTAGTTTCCCCACAAACCGTTTAAAACTTATTTGGTATTATATTTCAACTAATACTATCTGTATTTTTTTGTTCTCTAGATAAGATAACGTGGTGTATTTAAGATATATTTTATATATTTTTAATATAAATATATTTGTTAGACTGGTACAAGAATTTAAGGATTTATTTTTTTTATTTCAAGTGTTGTCTTACTTGTTTTACAGTCGATAATTAAAATATTCTAATTTTTCCTAAAGCCGCAACTGTTCCACTGAAATATTTAATATTTTTTACGTATTACTTGCAGTTTGAGGTTTTTATTTGACACTCTATGGTCATAATTTACTGCAAAACATAACGGAAAACATGTATCTTAATTTTTATTCACGAACGAATTTATTTTAATACTTTGATAGTTTCCAGGTTTTTCTTACAGTACAGATTTGTATTCACGTATATTGACATGCTAGGTATAAACAATTTCCCGAAAATTAAAAATCTTTTTAGGTTTCGAACCAAAGAACCGAATTAACGTAAAATAGTGCATCTTTTTTTCCTAATAACTTATTTACATACGTGCCGTAAATAACATAATACAATTTTACTTTAGCTTTTCATAAAGTTGGTTATGGGTGGAACAGAAAAATTGTGTTTGTATTGTCTCTTAACGACAAATGGCAATCGGCACTGCAAAATCATTTTTTAAGTTTCAAGTGATGCAGAATCCAACTATAAATTCACCCTTTTCTAAATTTAGTAATAAATGAAATCCATGTCATACACTTTCTGCCGGTCATTACACACACACACACACACACGTATCATCATCATCATCATCATCATCATCATCAGCATTAGCATATTCCATCCATAGTCGGATATAAGCCTCCCCAAGTTGTCTCCAATGAGCTTTGTTGTTTGCTGTTTGCATCCAATCGTGTCCTCCTAGTCTTTTTATGTAGTCCTTCCATCTTGTCAGTGGTCTACCTCTGCATCTTTTTGTGTTCTCTAGGCCTCCATTCAACTATACGGCAGTACATATTGATCGGATACTCTAGCTTTTATTGTATTTGGGATGTTCAATTTGAATGTAGATTGTAACCTTCCGAACGCAGACCAAACTAACGAGACTCTTCTATCCAAGTCAGCCTTTAAATTTATTTTTGATTTTTCGATTTTTTGTCTTAAATATATGAATGTTTGTACCTTTTCATCACTGTCTTTATTGATTTCTAAGCTAGGCAAAGCCTCTTTCTTATAATTTTGAAAGTATAAAGATAATCTCTATTGCTAAATGTAAACTTATTCTATCTTAACCTAAGTTTTTACAATAGGAATCCTATACTAACTTAACCTAGGAAATGTGTTTGGTATATACATAAGATTCTTAATGCTAGGACTTAGAACTGAGACTAAAGTACATTAGACTAACATTTGGACATGAGAAAGCTATCCGCAAGATGGGTGCCGCGATTGCTCACGCTTGACCAAAAACGGAATCGTGTGAAGTGTTGCAAGGATGGTTTGCAGCTGTTCCAGAAGAATCCGGAGGACTTTAAGCGTCGTTTCGTCACTGTGAATGAAACATGGATACATTACTATACTCCTGAGATCAAACAACAATCTAAACAATGGGTTACCAAGGGGGAATCTGCACCAAAAAAGGCGAAGACCGTTCCTTCGGCCGGAAAGGTTATGGCGACTGTCTTTTGGGATTCGCAAGGGAAAATCCTCATCGACTATCTGGAAAAGGGTTAGAACTATTACAGGTGAATATTATTCAACGTTACTGGACCGTTTGAAAACCCAGCTGCAAGAAAAACGCCCGCCATTGGCCCACAAGAAAGTCCTTTTCCATCACGACAACGCACCAGCACACACCTCAGCAGTTGTGGTCGCAAAATTAATGGAAATAGGATTCCAACTCGTTTCACATCTCCCCTATTCTCCAGACTTGGCTCCCTCGGACTACTATTTGTTCACCAATTTGAAGAAATGGCTGGCGGGACAAAGATTTTATTCAAACGAGGAGGTGATTGCAGACACTAATGGATATTTTGCAGACTTGGACAAATTCTATTATTCTTAAGGGATCAACAAACTAGAACATCGTTGGACGAAGTGTATAAGCCTAAACGGAGACTATGTCGAAAAATAAAAAAGTTTACCCCAAACACATAAGTAGTTTTTATTTTTGCACGGACTTTTCAAACCAGCCTCATATATATATATATATATATATATATATATATATATATATATATATATATATATATATATATATGTATATATATGTGACGTTCCACGTCAACCGTGCCACCCATGAGACCAAAATGTATATATGTATATAGCTCCTCAAAATGATATTTTTCCAGACACTTCGAATGATGACACATTCCGATTACTGTCTCAGATGGAACAACTACCA
>CM032451.1:72691464-72701464 GCA_019049505.1 Pachyrhynchus sulphureomaculatus
ATCGGAATCGAGTCAGTACGGACGTGTTTCTGTGGCTTTATGGACTGTGATTGTTTGTTTAACAGTTTTTATACTACTCAGTTATTAGTTTATTTTGTATGCAGTGTTTTAAAAAAGTAATTGGACTATTTTCATTATGGGTAGAAAAGGCGATCTTTCACCACGTAAAAAAGCTGAAGTGAAGGCCCTTGTGATTGCGAAAACATTTACAAATCGAGAAATATCACGAAGA
The DNA here is from genome assembly GCA_019049505.1 of Pachyrhynchus sulphureomaculatus. Taxonomy (NCBI): domain Eukaryota; kingdom Metazoa; phylum Arthropoda; class Insecta; order Coleoptera; family Curculionidae; genus Pachyrhynchus; species Pachyrhynchus sulphureomaculatus. The sequence continues at coordinate 72,691,697 of CM032451.1, forward strand.
TTGGAGGTTTCTGAAGCTAGTGTACGACGCGTAAAAAAGAAAATTGAGTCAGGGAAGGAATTAAGCCCGAAAAGAAAGAAAAGATGCGGTAGAAAACCAATTTTCACTCCACGGTCAGAGAGATGTTTGAAGAAAATTTGTGTAGAAAACAGATTTGCTACCACAAAGGTAATAAAATCACAACTCCAGGATGCTAGCGTAAATGCTTCTGAGCGCACTGTTCGAAGAAAATTGAAAGACTTAGATTTTAAGGCCTGTCGCCCCGCCAGGAAGCCCAAGTTAACAGCTGCAATGAAAGCAAAGCGCCTGAAGTGGGCCAAACAATGGCAAGACAAAGATGTGGACTTCTGGAGATCGTAAGATACAGCAATTTAATCAATAATTGATACATTATTATCATTTTCAGTTAAATAAAGCAAATAAACATGGAAGTTTATATATTTTTCCTATTTTTGACAGGTCTGCTTCAGTGACGAAAGCACATTCGAAATTTTGCAGAATAAAGCTCAGTATGTGCGTCGTCGTCATGGAGAAAAGTTTCATCCTGATTGTGTCGTCCCGACGGTTAAACATCCCACCAAAGTGATGATTTGGTCAGTCATCAGCGGCAAGGGCACTGGACGTCTGTATGTCGTCAAAGGAATAATGAGGCAAGATCAGTACAAAGAAGTATTACAAAATCGGTTGATTCCGCAGCTCAGAGAATGGTTTCCAAATGGGGAACCATTCACTTTCATGCAAGATGGAGCTCCCTGCCACACTGCTCGGTCTGTTAAAGCTTTTTTTTTGCAGAAAAAAATATCCCTCTGTTGGATTGGCCCCATTGAAAATGTGTGGGAGCTGATGAAAAGAGAAGTGGCTAAAGATGTGATCACCAACAAAACCCAGCTCCTAGAAAAGATTATTCATGTGTGGAATCATCATCCTCAAATGCAGGAGACAGTACAATCTTGCATTGATAGCATGCCGCGCAGAATTAAAGCTTTGATAGCGGCTAAAGGTGGCTCATCTAAATATTGACTTTTACTAACATTAATTTCACTTTTCTTTAAAATTTAATAAACTTATGCTTTTCTAAATTAATGCTGTTTTATTTATGTCAAATAAATAGGTAATTGATTGGATAATATAAAAATAAAAAACAAATCAATTTAAAATAATAAAACGGTACAATATCACTCGGTAATTTAATATTTTACATGAAATCTTGCAGTGCGTCTAATAATTTGGCCAGGGACTGTGTGTATATATATATATATATATATATATATATATATATATATATATATATATATATATATATATATATATATATATATATATATATATATATATCATACAACTTAAACTTAAAATAAAAAAAAATATTTAAAAGTGGGAAATGAAAGATAAACGTCTAAGCTTTAAGTATAAAGTATTTAGATTTCATTTAAACATCCAGTTACATCTACTCAGTATATATCACCACTACACCAAACACTTTATTTTTGCACTCGACACGCGTTTCGCTAACCATGTTAGCTTCAGCAGGAGCAATGATGGACTGACTTGAGTCAATCATCGCTCCTGTTGAAGCTAACTTGGTTAGCGAAACGCGCGCAGAGTGCAAAAATAAAGTGTTTGGTGTAGTGGTGATATATACTGAGCAGTGTCATTGTGCCAAAGATTCCACATTTCCAACTTAATCCAGTTACAAAGAAAGCTGTTACTGAAAACCCAAAAATTCTAAATTACTCGAAGAAATTAAATGAATTACGTACTCTCTGGCCTTCATATTAGATCAGCCATTTTGAATTTTTCAAATCTGTCATCGGATCAGCAACCTGAGAAACCCCTTAATAGCCAATTTCAAAATATGTCAAGATATATACGAGGTTGGAAACATGATTTCCACTATAACTGTCGGAGTTAAACCAGCCATTTTTTTTTAAATATTTTTTTCTAAATTACGGTAAAACTAAAAAAATATAATCTATATACTATTTTTTTTGTAAAATTACCCGTTCTGTCACGTGGTGCTATTAAGTTTCGATGTCCTTTTTATTTTTAGAGATTTTTGCGAAAAAACGAATTTTTCATTTTATTTTAGCAGCAAACTTTTTTTTTATCGTATTCTACGTCCAAAAAACTGCTTGCATGCCAAAATACAGCCTGTTAACATTTAATGAGAACTTTTCGTCAAAATTTGCCTCTGACAACTGGAATATTCCCTTTAGCAAGAAATGTAAAAATAAAAATATCTAAATGTTCAATTCATTCCAATAATTTTCGAGCCAACCTCGTACACTGTGTATTTTTTTTATTATGCCGCGCCATTTTATTACATTAATGTATCCACGGCTCGTATCCAGGGTAAAGCAACCGTATTCAGGGTACTGCCCCTTGAGCTCAGCATAGCTATATTGATTTTATTGCGGCGAGCCATGCGCTGAGTGAAAATAAAACTCACGCCTCACGCTATCGTTGTGTTATAGAATCAGTTTTTTTTTCTTAGTGGTAAATAAATTTAAGCTAAAAGTTAGTATATTCGTTAGGAGTTTGGGTTTTATCAGGTTTCAAATATTTATGACGAAAAAATGCGCCGGTCAATGATGAAAAATACTTGCCAAAACAGAAATATAAGTTTAGAAACTTATATTTCTCTTTCGGCAAAATATGTTCATTTTTTATAACAGCCTATGAAAGTAAAACTTTACATTAGTTAACAATTCTTTAAGAATGGAAGAAGATTTTGAGAAATTTCAGATAAAAATATCACTTTTGCATGTCCATTACTCTAAAAAATACAGACAAACTGAAATTAAAAAAAATAAAAGTAAAATTTAAAAAAAAGGGCATAAAAAAGTGATAAATGGTAATAAAATTCTCTTATCCTTAAAAAATTAGTTCTTACGTCCGTTTTTTAGGACAAGGATAGGATACTTCGTATAGATTACTTGGAACATTGCAAAACAGTGACTGGAGAATATTATTCTTCGTTATTAACTAAAGTTCGCCAAAAAATTGTGGAAAAAGTAAGGGGGGTACGATTTTCGCAATGCAATGCACCTGCTCATATATCACTGTTAGTTTTGCAAAAAATAAACGAATTTGGCTTTGAAGTGATTGATCATCCCCCATATGACCCTTATTTAACTCCCCCGGACTATTACGTATTTCTAAAACTGAAAAATTATTTGAAGGGACACAAATTTCATCCAAACGATGAAGAACTAAATGTTGCCGAAGACTGACAATACGTATTGAATTGAGAACATCATTTTTTGATTAAAAATAGGGTGATTTACACAGTAAATTTAAAAATTAGGAGAAAATTTGAAATTATTAAACCAAATATATATAAAACTTTACTTATCCTGATTAGAGAGTTTATGTTTATAATGGGCTTAAATGTTTTGAAGCAAAAATATCAGTACAGGCCATCAGTTGTGAAATTACGATAAACGAATCGCGCTTTTGCAATCAAGCTATTTTTATTGAAAAGCCATACAGGTTTATGAATTTTAAAGGTTTCCTGCAAACCTTACACTCAAAATTTCATTTTTTAGTGTTGTGTATGGAACCCCTATAAGATCACTTCGTATCTGTCCGTCTGTCTATCTGTCTGTCCGTCTGTCATATTCGATTTTCTCCAAAACTAATTGACATAAAAAATTGAAATTTAGCACTAATACAGGAATTGATGGCCCGTGTAGTTCTGAATGTTAAATTTTGACTTAAAGGGTTAGTTTTGGGAGGTAAAATCGGAAACGAAAAAAAAAAAAATACCAGGTCATCGAGTGGGGTGTCAAATGAAAGCTTGTAAAAACACGAATCCAAAAATATACAGTCAGTCCAAAAAGTCTCCATACACCACCTGGTTTCTATACTAGTTTTTTGTTATGTTTAACTAATTAATTGGAACTATGAGAAAACATGTTTAAATTAATATTTGAAATTTAACCAACAAGGATTAGTATTAAAAATAACTGTGGAACATTTTATTTAGAAGTTGCATCATTGTTACAAAAATGTAAACAAAATTAATGTCAAAAAAGTCTCCATACACTTAACAATTATCAAATAGTTTGATGGAGTTTAACGGAAAATAACAACTTCGTTTAAACTAATTAATGGGACCGCCGTCGGCCTTGACAATCTCCTGTAACCTTTTTGTCATGCTTGCAACCAGCTTTCTAGTCACTTCTGCTGGCATGTTCTCCCATTCGTTCAATATTCTATTTTTTAATTCTTCTCCATTTGAAATATTATGTTTACGAACGCGCCGTTTAAGTTCCTCCCATAAATGCTCGATGGAGTTAAGATCGGGTGATTGCGGAGGTGTATGAAGTTACTGTCGTACATTATGGATCATCCATTCTCGCACCAAATTTGCGGTATGTTTCGGATCATTGTCCTGTTGGAAAATATATCTTTTTTGGAGTGCTAATTTTTGGACACTTTCTCTTAAATTGTCTCTCAAAATGTTCAGATAAACATGCTGATCCTGGTACCATTAATAAAATGTAAAATTTTCAGCCCCTCCAGCGGACACCGTGGAACAAATATTTTTTAATATCGAATGTGGGATTCTTCTTTCTCCAAACTTTAGTTCTGCCATCAGACCCAAAAAGGTTAATTTTAGTTCCATCACTAAAAATTGCGGATTCTCAAAATTCAGAAGGTTTAGTAACGTATTCCCTAGCAAAAGCTAACCACTTTTTGCGATTAGCTTTCGAAATTAACTGTTTCTTCCTGGCTGCACACCCCTTATAGCCTGCCCTGTGTAAACAATTTCTCACTGTTTGTGAACAAACATTTTTCGAAAATAGTTCCCGCACTTCTTCTTTTAATTTTGGTGCACTTTTCTTGGGATCTGTAATATCACATCTAACAATACTGGCCTCTTCACATGGAGTCAGTTTTTTGGACGACCATTGCATGGTCGAATTTTATAGAAACCCGTTGATTTATATTGGTTTACAATGTACTGAACAGTAGCATGCGACTTTTTAACAATTTTTTTTCCTATATTTCCGTAAGATTTTTGATCTTTCCACAAATCAGTTATGATTTTTTTGCGAACTTGAAATGGAAATTCACAATTTCTCTCGCTCATTTTTAATACTACTTTGAAGCGCCACTGCAAAATTACTAGCAACAAGTGACAGATTATAAAATATGACAATAGATAGCTTGATAAAATGCGGCTGATTATAAGGTGTTTTTTTCTGTGCAGGTCTTTTTTCACATTAATTTTGTTTACATTTTTATAACAATGATGTAACTTCTATATAAAATGTTCCGTAGTTGTTTTTAATACTAATCTTTATTGGTTCAGTTTCAAATATTAATTTAAATATGTTTTTTCTCATAGTTCCAATTAATTAGTTTAACATAACAGAAAAATAGTATAAAAAGCAGGTATGTATGGAGACTTTTTGGACTGACTGTATATGATATAATACTTGTGCACACTTTTCTCTGTATTATTTTTTAAAAAATTGCCAAAAATCGCTGTCCTTCCCCTTATCTCGAAAAGGACTGACCAAAAAATTTTGAAAAAACTCTGGAATGTTCTCCATAAGGTGTAGATTAAACGAAGATTATCACGAGTGCATTATCTTTGATAATTTATCTGGCATATAAAAAAAAAATTCAAGGTCATACGTTTTCAACAAAGATCGGAGACAAACTTTGTTGAAAACTCATTTAAGGTAACAAAAATTTTTATTTTAAAAGCAATGACCGTACAGAACACTAACTGCGGAAGTCCGACTTGCGCTCGGCCGGTTTTTTTTATTTATTTTTAACCTTTAAAAATTAGCGCCATAAATAGTAATGTCATTATCACCGTTATACAAGCACGAAGTTACAATATGAAAACAATGAAGAAAAATGAATTACAATTATTGTATATTAAAAATAAAAGGTTGTTGGTAGAGCTCTTATATTATCTTGTCAATTCTGGTTTCAGGTAGTACTCTCGGCCTGTTCACCCTACTTCCAGAAACTCCTTCTCGAAAACCCTTGCAAGCATCCGACCATCATAATGCCTCAAGAGGTCGAATTTTCAGACTTAAAGTTTATCATAGACTTCGTTTACAAAGGAGAGATAGACGTCAACGAGGATGAGCTGCAGGTAAAAAGTAGTTTGTAAGTGGAACTAGTGGAAAGTTTTGATGCCGTAAAAAAAAAATTGTTTCGATGTTGGTATATAAAAAAGCCTGGAGTCGCCAAGTTAATCTTCCAAAGGGTACATATATTCTATATCTAAATTCTAGTCTATGTAAAATTCGAAAATGATACAATATACAGAGTGTTCCATAAGAAATAACAAAGTTGATTTCGTTTCCGGTTCAATCAGAAGTAATAGTTACTTGTTTTTACGGTTAGATTCTGTACCTGCTTTATATTAAAATAAGAGCGTAGCTAATATTCTTCTAGTCATCCCGTATAAATAAACATATATATATATATATATATATATATATATATATATATATATATATATATATATATATATATATATATATATATTATATATATTATATATGACATATAGTTGTGTTAAAAAAAAATCTATATGATTTTTAGGAAGTACCAACCTCCAAACAACACGTGTCAAAATTTCATGACATTTCGACGATTAGTTTACAAATTACAGTGGTTTTAGTGATGCTACTTTTGATATTTTCAAAACAATGGAAAAAATCGAATTTCGAGAGTGTGGATTAAACACTGTTTTTTGATGAGAAAAAATACCGTTCAAGCAAAGCAATGGCTTGATAAGTGTTATAGGGACTCTGCCCCTGGAAAATCACTCATCATTTACGGGTATGCTGGATTTAAACGCGGTCGTACAAATACAAATCATGCTGAACTCTCTGCCCGCCCAAATGAGGTGGTTACACCGGAAAACATAAAAAAAATCCACAAAATTGTTTTTGATGACCGTAAAGTGAAATTGCGCGAGATAGCTGACCTAAAGATATCAAAGGAACGTGTTGTTATTTTGCATGAATATTTAGGCATGAGAAAGCTCTGTTCGAAATGGATACCCCATTTGCTCACAGTGGACCAAAAACAACAACGTGTTGATGATTTTGAGCGCTGCTTAGACCTGTTTAAGCACAATAAAAAGGATTTTTTCATGCGATATGTGACAATGGATGAAACATCACCACCACACACCAGAATCAAATCGGCAGTCAGCTGAGTGGATAGCAGCCGGTGAAAGCCGCACGAAGCGACTAAAGACACAACAGTCGGGCTGGGAAGGTTTTGGCCTCCATTCCTTGGGATGCGCATGGAATAATTTCCATCGACTGTGCTGAGAAGGGAAAAACCACTAATAGCGAATATTATATAAAGTTATTGGTGCGTTTGAAGGCAGAAATCGCAAAGAAACGGCCCCAAATGAACGAGAAAAAAAGTGTTCTTTCATCAAAACAATGCACCGTATCACAAGTCAATGGTTACGATGGCAAAATTGCTTGAATTGAAGTTCGAATTGCTTCTTCATCCACTGTATTCTCCAGATTTGGCCCCCACCGACTATTATCTATTTGCAGATCTCAAAAAAATGCTCGCGGGAAAGAGATTTGGCTCCAGTGAAGAAGTTATTACCGAAACTGAGGCCTATTTTAAAGATAAAGACAAATCCTTCTACAAGAAAGGTATAGGAATGTTAGAAAAGCGTTGGATTGATGATATCGCTCTTGAAGGACACTATAGTGATGAATAAAGTCGAATTTTTGCAAAAAAAATGTGTTTTAAGTAGCTAGACCAAAAACTTTTCAGCCTACGTGTAATATATATAAATGTTTGACTCATGGTACTTGCAAGAATGTTTTTTCCCTACAGGTTTAGCACCATTAGTTTTATTTTGAACTTTAATCCACAGCAGAGTTAGTCAGGATTACGTAACAATAAGGACTTATAATACGGAAATTTATAGTCGTGGCACTCGATAAACTGATCTAAGGTGTAGATTTTTATGAAAATCATATGTGTCAATATCTGGACATCTACCGATTTTTCACTAAGGTCATATTTACATATTCTGGCGAGTTATGAGCTGACCTGTCAGCCCTCGGAGGGAATACGTTGGTTTATATATATATATATATATATATATATATATATATATATATATTTATATATATATATATATATATATTATATATATATATATATATAAATATATATATAAATATATATATATATATATATATATATATATATATATATATATATATATATATATATATATATATATATACAGTCGACACTCTATATAGTGAAAGACCAAAATGTTGACCGAAATTTCACTATAGAGAGTTTTTTTCACTATATAAAGAAAAAATCCGTATATATTGCTATGTATGTAAGATATTCTAGGTCTTGAAAAAAATTGCACTATAAAGAGTTTTTCACTATATAGAGTTTTCATTCATCACCATAAACAGTGTCGACTGTATATATATATATATATATATATATATATATATATATATATATATATATATATATAATGAGGTGATGCTACCCGAAGTGATAGTTTTGATGATAATTGCTAGCCTGTACCTAATGTATTTAATACATTTTTAACTACGAAATTTTTTAATTGCTGAGGAGAAACACTTTGTTTGTTACTTATTTGAAACTATACAAATAATGAAATATCGGGATTGTATTACCTAAATAGGTATAGGTAAGTAGTTGCCAAGTCGATGATTTTGGAATAAAAGTTTGAGACTTCTTCGAGTTAGTTTCACGTGTTAGTATATAGACAGACCGTATTTATCAATATTTGTCTATATGCTGCTACTGGCTGAACCGTTAAATAAAATGGTTAACCTATCATTAAGTAAATATACTTATCTGGCTGGACAATCAGCCAAATATGCCCAACACTCAGAAAGGGTTAAAATGATTGACATTTGTTAGTCGTTTATTATTATAGGCTATACTTGAAACAAGTCGATGATTTTGGAATAAAAGTTTGAGACTTCTTCGAGTTAGTTTCACGTGTTATTATAGACAGACCGTATTTATCAATATTTGTCTATATGCTGCGACTGGCTGAACCGTTAAATAAAATGGTTAACCTATCATTAAGTAAATGTACTTATCTGGGCTGGACAATCAGCCAAATATGCCCAACACTCAGAAAGGGGTAAAATGATTGACATTTGTTAGTCGTTTGTTAATATAGGCTATACTTGAAACTTTATATACTTTCTTAATGAAAAGCAAATTCGAATAGGGTTCCTTGATTCAATCACCAATTTATAATAAATATATTTTGGCGATGGATCAGGAGCAAACGAAAATTTTAAAGTACCTTTCTCTAAAAGAGACAGTACAATCTTATTATAAGGGTTCCATTTTAAGAACCCGCAAAAACCCAGTGAATTTCATTCAATAATATTTTTGTTTAAAATTACTAATGCTGTATTGTCTTACTTCTTTGTTTCTAGAGCTCAAGTTTATTGTGCCCTGAAACCCTGATAAATCCATGAAAACTTCTTCCTGGGTTTTTGTAACGTTTCTACTTGGTTACTGTCACTCCAAGATAGAATTTCTATATAAATACTACATATAATAATATTACATCATCATCTATAGCTTATTCCATCCATAGTCGGATGTAAGCCTCCCAAGTTGTTTCTAATGAGCTCTATTATTTGCTTTTTGTATCGAATGGTGTCCCGCTAATCTTTTTATGTCGTCCATCCATCTTTTCTGTGACCTACCTCTGCATCTTTTATGTTCTCTAGGCCT
>CM032451.1:72706464-72746464 GCA_019049505.1 Pachyrhynchus sulphureomaculatus
CTACACAGACTTAGCCCCCAAGCGACCACGTTGAATTTAAGAACGCAGCTATTAATTGTATGCTATACGAACGTTACATGACAACTGGCTTTTCAGGCATGCTATGGTGATGGCAAGTTGCGTTGGCCTTTTCAACCGGATACTAGCGTTTTCTAACCGACTTTTTCATCTGACAAGCGTAAGTTCGACACCATTTCTTCCATACGTCCGCCCAAATAACACATGTTATCATTGGATATATGATAAAACGACCACATGAACCAAAGTTTTTCGTAAGTTTTGGATACTCAACCAGGCACTACTCTATAGATGGTCAAGTTTCAGCTTTATGTAGCTTTAATATATAATTTTTTTAGTAAAAAAGGCAGCTTGGGTTCTTGTGGCGGTAAATTTTTTTTTTGGTTACTGTCATCCCAAGACAGAGTTTCTTCGTTAAATTGTAAAACTACCTGCTTCCTTTAATAAACGATTTACTGTTTATTAGAAGAAAACACATAGGCACACACTAAGTGAAATATTAATGTATTAGATGTATAAATTAATTCGGCATCTTTAAAATACAGTGGAGTCCGCTTATTACGACTTGGTATAAAACGACCAACCGCTTATAACGACGTAAGTGTGAATATTTGTTTGGTTTCTTTTAAGTTATTATTACGATAAATTCGCTTATAACAACTCCGGATAATGCGTCTAACCGCTTAAAGCGACATAATTACGCGCTAATTTGTCCGGTTATAACGACGCGTCAGAAATTTGTTTACAAACAATCCTCGAATTCTGAGCGGTACTTCTGCTGTTTCGTGCACTTGTTGATCGCTCGCTACTCGATTATTCACTTTTTCGTAATCGTCACTCGCTATGTGTGATAATTGTGATAAATTGCGCGCAAAGATGGGAACTTATAAACGTCGAAAGTATTTCTTTATTGAAGAAAAGAGTGCAGTAATTCAACATTTGAAAGCAGATGATTCAAACGTAACTCGCGAAGGAATTTGGTGTATCTCATTCCACCATTTCGACAAGAAAGAAGAACTAAAGCACGATTCAAGGCTTATTTATTGCTGATGTTTTGAATTCTAAACGGATTAAGCAATCTACTCAGGAAGAACGGGAACAAGCATTGTTACAGTGGTTTAAAGTGTAATGAAATCGAGGAATACCCGTAAATGGTCCTAATTTATAGGAAAAAACCCCATTTTTTTACTTCGCAGTTTAATATTGCGAATTTCACATGTACGCCAAACTAGATCCACCGATTCAAAACTAGATGCAATATTGTTGCCGGGAAGATAAGCAAAGAATTATTATCGGTGAGACAAAATGACGTCAGTGATTGATGCAAGATTTACAGATGATCAGATTTTTAGTGCTGATGAGGCAGGGTTGATCTATAGACTAGCGCTAGATAAAACTTTAAAATTTAAGGAGGAACATGTGCTGGTGGAAAGAGATGATTCTGTTTCAAATTCAAATTATTTCCCGCCACCTTTACGTGCGGAAGTACCAATTCATGTGATGCTGCTGTTCACTTAACCTCAAAATACAAGTCGGGAAACGACATCGACAAGCATCATTTTGAGACACTGTATTTCAAATGCAAGAAATGCGTCTGAAGTTATTTGTTCAACTTTGGAAGAAGGTGCTCTGACCCCTAAAACGTGTAAAATATGGTACCGGCGACTTCGCACGGCAAAGACGCTGCGTAATTTGAAATTCTCCGTCAAATGGCATATTATTCAGATTACTATTTATATCAGTCGGAGTAACACCATCTCGCCGATTGCCACTCACTTTATTAAAGGACGTCAAAAAAAAAGCACAACCGAATTCATCGAGTCTAAATCACCACCTTTTTGAGAGAGGGAACCCGTCAGCTGCCGTTTTGTTATTGCAAAAAACGAGCCGAATTAGTTTATTATTATAGCTATTAAAAAGCTTTTGTAAATAAGATATTATCTGATTGCTGACAGAACGCATTCATATCATATTATCATATCATATCTACTAGTTTTGAGATCAATATTGTTTCTTAGTATGACGTTGAATTTGACGTTATTTCAGATAATTTTTTGGCTATATCATTAACAAATATGGGAAAATAAATTGATAAATGATATGGTACGTTTTAGTTTGTTAAATGTTCTCTTACAAACTTAAAAAAAAGTTATTGTTGATATGAAATTAACCCATAGTCTATGGAAGAGTATAATGATGTACCTACACATATATTTCACCTTAACACAACATTTTCCATGAAGCTCCGGATAACTAGGATCTCTAATGGTTGTCGCTCAGAGATATCAATTGCCTCAAACCAATGCAACAGTCCGCCACCGTTTTTATTTTTTATACGGAAGCGGAACTAACAAATTTTTTTTTGTAAAATAACAGAAATGATGTCAGTGAATAATTCATCCTTTAAAACTTACTCCCCGAATTTCTTTTGTGTGTAAGTTGATAGCACTGTGCTTAATTATCACGCAGAATTTTAGGCGAGTTTGTTTATAACAACTGTTTGTGTTGGTAGAGTTCAAGGGTATTGTTTTCTATAATGGATAAACTTGTAGAGCAAAGGATATGTCTTAAATTTTATGAAATTTCTCCTGCTCAATTAATCAAAATACTAGAAAAAGCCTTCAGTGAGTTATACCTATCAAGAGCACAAGCATATGACTCTTATTAGACCTTCAAAGAAAGCCAAAAAGTGGCTATTAATTTGTTTCGTTCTGGTCGACTTTCACAGTCTACAATTGAGGGAGCATCAAAAAAATCGTACAATTAAGAGCTGGTCATCTTTCACATATCCATTTACATTTTGAATGATGCTATATGCATGAAACGCATTTTGTTGAGACATGATTTATTCTGAAAGAATTTTTTGCGAAAAGAACATTGAAAAGTTGTTTCTGAAGGCTTTGTTTTGGGAGATTTTAGTAATCTAACTTTCATAGAACGAATCATAGCTGATAATCAGAAAATATACATGCAGACACATCAATAATCTACAAAATGGCGCTTAGAAAATGAATCGAAACCAGAAAAACCAAGCTAGAGTCACTCAAAAATTAAGACCGTGATCACTGGTTTCGCCAATTATCGTGTTATTATGCACTTAGAATACCTTCCATCCATAAGGACAAACCCTTAATAGAGAGTATTATAACCGCCATCCAGTCCGTTCGAAACAAGGCCCTTCGAATCATTGCCGGTTCGTTCAAAATTCCCAGATTCATCGAAACCTTGTTTTCACGGGACCCGAAATTAACGCTGTGTCAAGGACCAGCAAAATTAAGAAAATCGGGTTTGAATGTGTCCCATGAGACCAGTCAACAACATCTTCGTGCTCATGATGTCAAATTCCGAAACACGTTGAAGAAACCTTTGCTGTGTGAAACTCACATCGGTGTGGTACAAGTTGACATTGTATATTCTTGAAAACTTGGCTCGCTTGGGCCCACGAAAAGATCCTAGAGTGGCCCTCACAATCGCTGGACGCCAACCCTGTTGAAAACATTTGATCCCTTGTAAAGAAGAAAGACTCTGAGGACTTTAACTAAGTTGAAATTCGAAAAATTTGAAGATCATTGTAGAAAATCTCGTCGACGGCATGCCTCGAAGATGCCAGGTGATTATTGATGCAGGAGGCGATGATACAACTTACTAAGGTAATTGTGCCGTTGTTAGCACACCAAAGAATTCATTGAGGGCAAATAATGTTCTCGAACCACATTTTTTCAAGAATACAAGCGGTTACGTTCTTACTTGACAGACTGTAGTGATGTAACGATAAGACTCCACCATCAATTTTTGTACCTGAATTTTTGGCCAAAAACTCAACAAACATCATCGAGCAAACATTCTCTGGATAAGGCTTCCTGTGGCGATTGTAGGTTATTCAAACACAGGTTTCCAATGTAGAGACTGCGTTTTGAATCGTTTGTTGGCAGCTTCAACGTTTGAAAACTTCTTTGAGGACTGAGTTAAGAATTGGTACATGTATCCCGACAAGCCTATTTTGAAGGCAGCAAAAAAAATATTGAGGAACTAACAAGAAATATGTGTTTCACTTACTAGTTCCAGGTTCTTTTCATAGGATATATGAGGGAGTCAGAAGCAAAGGGATGTAAGTGAAAAATTGTCTAAATTAAGTTATATGCTTTAAGAGGTTTCATTACTCAACATATGACTCCTGGTACACAGACTGACCCATTCTCTGTACTAGACTGGGGTGACCTGACAATGTTTTTGTTAAAGGATTCAGGTATTACAGTCTGTCAAGTAAGAACGTATCCGCGATAATTCAATTTTGGTAAATGCAATTCTAGCGATTCAACAAAAAATCGGTAGAGGGAACCTTCGCCTACGACGTATTTTAATAAAAGTATCAGTCGATTCCGAACTTTCGTCGAAATCACGTAAAATGAGTCGCTTGTTTGCGGGTCGGTTCGAGGCAGCAGTCTTTCTTTATTCCGATCCAAAGGGGCCTAAAATAGCACATTTCGCGGCCGCTAAATATATTAAAGAGTCGGTATCGTTTGTTAAGAAGTGGATAAATCATTTTAACGAAACGAGAAATGTCGACGACTTACCAAAACGTGGCTCGGTGGGAAAAGTCTCTCCGAAAGTTTAAAAACGAATCGTTTTCAGGGACCCAAAATTGACGCTGCATCAAGGAGACCCAAAAATTAAGAAAATCGAAATTCTGAAGCACGTTGTAGAAACCTTTGCTGAGCAAAAATCACGTCGTGAAGCGGCTCGCTTGAGCTCACGATAAGATACTAGAGTGGCCCTCACCATCGCCGGATGCCAACCCTATGGAAAGCCTTTAGTCCCTTATAAAGAGAAAGCTCAGAGGACTTTGACACAGTTATCGATACAGGAGGCGATTGGACAACTAAGATAATTGCGCCGTTGTTAGCATACCAAAGAATATGTTGATGGCAACAAATGTTCTCGAAACACATTTTTTCAAGAATACGATCACGTTCTTACTTGACAGTCTGTATTTGAATTTTTAAAGTTACAGTAACTTTGCTTCTAATCCCCTCGTATAAGAACTCCATCAGTGTAACCAAGTATGAATAGCATTGTAGTGTCGAAACTGCACCCAGCTGTTTCACAGGCAGCTTGGGTAATGTAAACCCAGGCGGACGGCTCCGATATAACGTCACGTAGCTGCCAGTTGCCAGGCTCATGGGTTTCGAAAAACCGAGGGAAATGCGAAGGTTGCATGTGGCCGAAGTACAGTTTTGTATAAAGTTTCATTGTTTAAATGATACAGTATTGAATGTCATAATGATGAGCATAGCAGTAGAAATTTTATAATTGGAAAAATTATAGTTTTAAGTTCACTTAAGTAACAGTAATTTTATAATTTATAAAATGCACCTTTTAAGTTTAAAAGAGGCCTATTCTGGGGAAAAATCGACACAAGCCTTTTTTACAGTTTTTCTGCACTTATGGGATCAATTCAGTGTCTGTTTGTCTGTCCGTCCGCCGGTCTGTCATGCCCGATTTTCTTCGAAACTATTTGATATAGAAAGTTGAAATTTGGCACAAATATAGGAATTGATGGCACAATCAGAGCCGTGTAGTTTTGATAGTTAAATTTTGACTTAAGGGGTTAGTTTGGAGGGTGAAAAAAAATTTTATCAGGTCATCGAGTGGGGTGTCAAATGAAAGCTTGTGAAAACACGAGCTCAAAAATATATATGATGTAATACTTGCGCACACTCTTCTTTGTATTATTTTTAAGAAATTCCCGAAAATCACTGTCTCCCCGATATATCTCGAAAAGTACTGATCAAAAAATGTTGAGAAAATTCTGGAATATTCTCCATAAAATGTAGATTGAGCGAAAATTATCACGAGTGCATTACCTCTGATAATTTATCTGGTATATAACAGATACAAAAATTTCAGGGTCATCAGTTTTCATCAAATATTGGAAATAAACTTTGGATGTCTTGTGACGTCATTGATCATTTTATATCTCTGTAACAGGTCATTGTCATGGTCTTTATTGAATCTAAGATAGGCATAGCCTCTTTCTTATAATTGTAAAAGTATACTTATTCTAATTATAAATGTTAACTTATTCTATCTTAACCTAAGTTCTTACAGTAGGGGTCCTATACTAACTTAACCTAGGAAATGCGTTTTATGTATACATGGAGTTTCTTAAAGCTAGGACTTAGAACTAAGACTAAAAACTACCTTAGACTAAGAACTTAAGCTATCTTAAGCTAGGATAGATATCAAGACTTAAATTAGAACTAAATTAAAACTTAACCTAGAATGACATTTTTCTTGTCTCGGTGGGCGTGGGGGGTCATCGTCTTCGTCCGAGAGCAGCAGCGGGTCCAACGGTCTAGGGAACTGGCGGTTGACTTGAGGTGGGAGTCGGAAGGCGTCCCTGATGCACGGGTTGGGGTGCTGGGACGCCTTCTCGAGGAACTTCTGTTGTGTTTGCCTCATGTGTGCCTTTACGGTAGGCACACCGAGGTCCCTGTGAATTTGCCGGTTCCTCATGAACCACGGGGCTCCCGTGATCATCCTCAGGGCCCTGTTCTGCACTGCTTGAAGTTGAGCTCTCCTTGTTCTGGAGAGCTGGCACCAGGTGGGGCAGGCGTAAGTGAGGCCTGCCTTTACGACGGAGTTGTATACTAAGAGCTTGGTTCGGGGGAGCAACTTACTGGAGCGGTTCAGGATAGGGTAGAGTTTCCCCAGTAGTTGCTTCGCCTTCTTGGTAGCAGTGCAGACCTGGTCCTTCCATACGAGTTGTCGGTCGAAATGGACGCCCAGGTATTTGATGGTCTTGGCCCATTGGATACGGAAGCCTTGGAGTTGAAGATGTCCATGAGAAGTGCCGCTTCCCTTGGAGAAGACGATGGCTTGTGTCTTGGTGGGGTTGAGTTTGATCCTTCAGCGGTCAAACCAGGGATCCAGGATGTCGAGGTGGCGCTGAAGTCTGCTGGTGATGAGGCGGCTACTTCTGGAGTGGGTGATAATGGCGGTGTCATCAGCATAAAGGAGGAGGTTAGTCTGATCCGATTTGGGAATGTCGGCTGTGAAAATGTAAAAGAGGTGGGGGGAGAGGACGGAGCCTTGTGGGACTCCGGCTCTGATGGCCTTGACTTCGGAAATGGCCGTTTCGACTCTGACTTGAAAGGTTCTGCCAGAGACGAAGGACTGAATGAGTTTTGTTATGACAGGGGGATAGCCGTGTCGAATCAGTTTCAGAACGAGGCCTTCGTGCCAGACTCGGTCGAAGGCCTTTGATACATCGAGAAACACAGCTCCAACTTTCTGGTGTTTGTTGAAGCTGTTAGAAATGGTTTGGGCGAGTATAGTGGTGTGGTGGGTGGTGCCATGAAGAGGTTGGAAACCGAATTGTTTGTCAGGCAAAACATGTAGAGCCGTGGACTTTGCTCTGAGGATTTCGAGGATGACTTTTTCAGCTATCTTGCCTAGCCCGGGAAGTAGGCTGATCGGGCGGTAACTGTTTGCCTCGTGGGAGGGAGAGCCTGGTTTTTTGATCATAATGACCTCAGCTTTCTTCCAGTAGGGAGGAAAATAGCTGAGTCTCAGTATGCTGTTAATGATGTTGGTGGTTTCGGAAATCTGTTTTTTCGGGAGTTTCTTGAGGGCTTTGTTTGTGATTTTGTCATGACCTGGGGCTTTACGGATGGAGGTAAGGCGGATGATCTCATTAACAGCGGAGGGGGTTGTGAACTAAGTGTTGCGAGGAAGTTGGGCGAGATTGAAACTACGTATGGTAGTAGCGACTCTAAGATCACAGGCTGGGTCAGGATGAGCGGGAGGGTTGGGAGAAAACTGGTCCTCTAGCAGGTCTGCCAGAAGGTCAGCCTTCTCCTGGGTTGAGGAGGCGGTGGTGCCGGCGTGGGTGAGTGCGGGGATGGATTTTGGCTCGTCATTGGAATGGCTTTCGCCATTTTCCAAAGGGAGCAATCCTGGCTGGAGAGGGATTCGACTTTGGACTCCCATCTGCTGCTGAGGTAGCTCCGTAACAAAATTTTTTATTTTGAAAGCAATGGCCGTACGGAATACTAATTGCGCAAATCCGACTTGCACTTGACAGGTTATTTTTTTTTCTAGGTTTTGGTAGCCTTAAGATTTTGTTATGGGCCCCCATTTTCTTAGAGCCGTATAGTTCCTAGATTTTACCCATTACACAGAAAAAATCATTATAGAAATTTTACTCAATATTGAGTATTATTTCTAGAACTTTTATGCCTTATACAGCATTCAAGGAAAGCCGAAAGCTGATTATTGATTTGCAACGTTCTGATCGACTTTCAGTGTTTACAACTGAGGGGAACATCGAAAAAATTAAGAATTTAGTGCGTATACTCAATATTGAGTATCATTTCTAGAACTTTTATCCACAAATTATAGAAAAAAACACTACACACTACTTTTTTCTGTTAAATTCAATGATGTACCCTTGTTCAAGAAGCATATGTATACAAAGGGTATTCATTAATAGGAAAAAGAAAATATTAAAGGCAAAGCTGCCTATGGATGGGGAGGACGCCAAACGAAAGCCGGAAACGCAGCCCTCGAAGAAAAAAACGCAGTCAACTGAAAATCGACGACCGAGGGGAAGGCGGGTAGATTTTTCGAAAAAAGCCCCTTTCATGCAGTGGCCCTTTAAAAACTTGTATCCAGTTTACAAAGCGATGACTGGGGTGCGGGGAGATTTTTTACAAGAAAGACATACGGTAACATTTTAAAAACTTACACCCAATTTAACAATTGATGACCAGGGTGTGGAAATCTTACACAAAAAAAGCATTTTTTACAATGAAGCTTTAAATGTTACCCTCAACATAAAAAAAACCCTATTTTTTTGTAATCTGCAGGGCCGGGGAAAAAAAAGTCCTTTTATACATATATATATATATATATATATATATTTATATATATATATATATATATATATATATATATATATATATATATATATAACAATCCTAAGTTTAACTGCTGGGAAACGCCCTTATAAGGAGAAGAGAAATTTTTAAAAATACAAACATTAAAATTGCCAACTACAACATAAAAAGAATGAATTGTTTTTATACCAATTTAAAAGATAAAACCGATACTTTACAAAGATCTAATATAATCTATGGCATTCCCTGTCAATGTGGTTTGGTCTACGTTGGACAAACTTCACAAAAGCTCTCTAAGAGATTAGCGTTACACAAAAGTGATAGTAAACACAAACCTAACGCAACTAGCTTGAGCTTACACGTAAATAATACAGATCACAGAGTACAATATAACAACAGCTTCATTCTGGATGTTGAGACTAATTATTTCAGAAGAAGTTTCTTGGAAATGTGTTACATAAAAACCTGTAAAAATAATCTCAACCACAAAAAAGACATAGAAGGATTGAGCTCCATGTATACTTATTTGCTAACACAAAAACTATACCAAACCAATAAAAAAGAACGATCTTTATGAAAAAATTAGTTTCTAGTAAAGTTGACGTTTCTGATCTCTTTCTGTCATTTCTTGCTATTTATTTACCGGTTACTTTTCTATATTTTCTTGTTAAAATTACATAATAAAAAATTAAATATGACTAATAATAAATAACGTCCAGTATTAATTTTCGATTTCAAATTTTAAATTTTTAAATTAGCCTATGAATCTCTTGATTATAAAATTAAAAAAGAATTAATATAATTAATAATAAATAACTCGTCGAAGAGTAACATTCATCAAATCTAAGTCCCCCTTTTTTTTTATAAAATTAAAACTAAAAAATAGATATCATTAATAATAAATAATTTATCTAAAATTAGCATCTACCTAATAAATAAAATTTACCACATCCCTAACTCTAATGCTTTTTTTGTCGACCTGATGACGACATAGACTACCAACAATATCCAGTTCGGACTCAAATATCACTAAATAGTTACTAAACTCGACGTCAAAAAATTTTAAAATGGAGTACCATTTCAACATCATGGTTTCTTTGCAGTTGTGTTTCTGTCTTTAAAAAAGTGTTTTAACTAATGTTTATTGACTAAGTTTTATTTTCAATATTTGTGTAACTCTCTAAGTGTCTTTTAATCATGTTTGTGTAATCATGCATACTACCTGGCCAACAAAAATGCAAATTTCATTGTCTTCACCAGAGATGAACTAACTGCTAAATTTTTGTAAGTAATTTCACATTCAGTCGTACAATTCATTTAATCACGTTTTAAAAAACGAACGTTTTAGTTTATTTTCTGTAACTGGTTTGCATTTTTAGAATCCAGAAGAAGCTACCATTAGGCAGCGAAAGCTCGATAATAAAAATAAAAAGCAGATACTAGAGCCTTTAGATCTTTGATTGCTCATCTCTTCTCCTTATAAGGGCGTTTCCCAGCAGTTAAACTTAGGATTGTTTGTTGCCAGTGCCCTGTTACTGTCCTTCCTCTTTCTTATATATATATATATATATATATATATATATATATATATATATATATATATATATATATATTTATATGAAGGGTTTTAATTCAAAACTGGACATGTCCAAAAAATTCAACAACGAGTTTTAACTGTCATTTGTTGGTATACAGGAAGTACTAATGGACAGACAATTCATTTCTGTTCAAACCAAGAAATGTCCTAGGATAGAACTTCTCCAGAAAGAAAACAGCTTAAAACTGGGTATGTTCATGGTGGCCTGATGTGGAGTGCGACAAAAACATGGAATTATTAACATCAACAAAGCAATGAAGACTCTTGAGGATTGGTTGGAAAATGTCAAGACAGCAAGGGCCACACCTAGTCCCTTCAAGGTTATTAATGTTCAGCAGCGGCTGATTAAAAGTTAGACGGACTTTTTTGAGGACAAAAAATACAGAAACAAATGCCCCTTTCCAATACAAAAAATAAGGGAGCTTCAAATCGTATCGAACTGCAGCGGTGTTTTTCAAAGAAATAATTATAATAGAATCTGATCACAAAAGTCACTCAACCCAACCAAGCAGTCAGGATCCACGAAGACCAGCAAGTCTAAGAAGTCCAGAAGAATAGCATATGCCAGACCAGTCGAGTTTCAGCTGCCTTTGCAATCTTATTTCAAGAAAATTCCCATTCCTGCAGAAAAATTCAAGGACATTATTCACTTATTTAGATTTTGTAGCAAAAAAACTAGGAAAATGTTTAATAAATTTCCCTCAATTAGTCAAAAACCTATTTTTTTTTTTCAATATTTTTACAAAAACACAAATAATTTAAGTTTTAGCTAATAGTTTATAACTTATTAATTTTATTTTTTTAATTACTTTTAAAATTAAATAATTTACAGAAAATTAGTAATGGTTCTGAAAAATGCTACTGTTTTGTAATTGACTTGTTTTGAACAATTTAAGAATTTTGACATTTTTTTATTTTAATAATTTAAACAATTTTTCATTTAGTTTTAAACAAAAAAGAATTACATTTTTTAATTATATATATTTGTCGAAACAAACATTACTTTTTGGTTTCTTAATAATCCATTTTCCCTCAGTTTTGGATTTCTGGACATGTGTATTTTCGAACTAAAATCCTTCATATATGTATATATGTATATATATATATATATATATATATATATATATATATATATATATATATATATATATATATATATATATATATATATAATACATTAAAATTCCGGGTTTCAATCTGTTCGTCTAACAATGAATTTGCACGTCGTTTCGCCAAAATCTCATTTGGCATTTTCAAGTGCTGCCGCTACTCGATATTGTGATCTTGCTGCTGCTGCAGCTCGAAACGGCAGCAGCAGCTAGATTACAGTATCGAGTAACGGGAGCAGCGGGAGCACTTGAAAATGCCAAATGAGATTTTGGCGAAACGTCGTGCAAATTCATTGTTAGACGAACGGATTGAAATCCGGAAGTTTAATATATTACATTCCACCATCCGTGAAAACCTCTATTGTTATATATATATATATATATATATATATATATATATATATATATATATATATAAAAACGCCTTTTTGTCGCATTTGTAACTTGTTTTAATGTAATAAAGTTGGGCAATTTTAATAACAGATTCGTTTTTATGCCTTAAAAATACACAGGATAAATATATTTCGATTTTTAGTACACGCTCTGTTTGATAAGAGAGAGACTTTTCCCTAGAAACCGTAAGTGGGAGGAATCGAACGTGAGCAGGTGGCGGATTCTATCCCCAAAATTTTTTGTATAGAAAGCCTCAGTTGCCATTTTCCCTTGGACACAAAAGGACATATTTTACCATGAATACGCTGTATGGATCACATTACCAAGCCGAGTTTCTCTGTTCGTATCCAAAAGAACCCAAAATATTACTCGAACTGGCTACCAATAGATGAAAAAATCTAAAGATATTTGTAAGGAAAAAGGTAAAACGGTATTCCGACCTTAAAAAGCAACAAATCACGGTTCTGTGTAAAAAACGACAGAAAAGAAAGCTAGACTGCTTTTACTGGTCTTTGAGAAGCATCCTCGTCTATTATTATGTGACAGGCAAGAAGTTTTGTGTAAAGAAATCTATATTTGTCATGCGAAATTATAAGATGACGTTTATTGTCTCATAAAGTGAAACTTGGAAGCACAGTTAAGAAACCCTGCTATTGTACGAGAGACACATTGAAAACAACTGACCAGGGCGAGAAAAAATTTGGATTGCTACTGGGACAACGTAATTTTTTTTGCAGAAGAAGCTTCTGTTGGGCACCTTTTCCCGTCTGTCATATCTGGTCTACCTATGCCAGTAGACTCATCCAGAGGATCGTTCCAGATCAGACTAATTTGACTCTTTGGATACATACCAGTTATTTTAAAATTGAGGACATCATATACCAACCAACTAAATAAGTTTGTTATATTTGTTATATCCGAAATCTTTCGTGACTTGGCTGCCATGTTTTATTTTTCGCTATAAAGAAATTAAACGAAATCAAACAACATATTTGTTTAGAAAATGCTATTAACTCCACCCCTGTGCATTTTAATATTATCATCACCATCATCAATTCGGGTTTATAACGTCCGGCGACGTTGTCTGATTTTAAATGCCAGTGTTGTCTATCATTACCATTGTCATCACTCAAGCCTCTGTCCTTGGTCTTCCTCTCCTTCTCTTCCCAGGCGGTATCCACTTCAGCACCTTCCTCGGCAATCTTTCTTCTCCCATCCTCTGAACGTGCTCGTACCATACAAGCTGACTCCTCTTTACACCTTCCATAATTGTTTTCCCCACATTCATTTGTTCTCTAATAATTTCGTTTCTAATACGTTCTAGTCTTGATGTTCTCATTGAACGTCTTAGGGCGTCCATTTCTGTGGCTTCTATTTTTCTCCTTATATGTTGTTTTATACGCCATGTTTCTGCTCCATATAATATTATCTTTTCTTAAAAAAAACTTCCCAAAAAACTGCCACTATCTCTTGGTCTGTAATCAAATTATTCAATGGTTTGCTTCAATTGTTAAAAAGTTTCACAATATGAAACACATTTGTGCTAGATTAAAGTTGATATCAGCACACATAATGATATACAAATTATTCTGCAAAGTGTACTGTAAATAGTTGAGAGAAAATTTTAGAAATAAACTTATTTTTGCCCTATAATATTATCAGTTATCGATTGAATTATATTTACTCTCAAATCATACTGATAAATATCCTCATTTTTATTACTTTCGAACAAAATAGAAAAGATAACAGCACAGTTAGATTGTATAAGCGTGTAACCATGGATTACCTACTTTCATGGCAGTTTCCTTTCTCTGATGGTGTACCTATTTCGCCGATGGTATTTTAGAAAGGTAGTTTGGTACCTGAATAAAGTCAAGATAAAATTCATTTATTAAAAATAACGATATTTAAGAACCTACTTATATTAAATGAAATAACTTGCTTGTTCAATAAAAAAACAAAGTCAGAAGGAACCTCTTACGATCTGGTTATCACTATTATATAAATATGTATGAACACATTTTTTTAATTTAAAAATTAGCACTTGGAAATCAGGTATCTATCTAAATAACCTTGACCCTCAACTTAGAACAGATGTTTATTATGTATATGCTTTTTAATAGATTAGCACTACCAATTTCTAAAGATTTATTTGCTAACCATTTTTTGTATACTTTTAGTGTTCCATATGGAACACTTCGATCACTTCGGTGTCTGTACGTCTGTTCGTCTATCTGTCACGCCCGATTTTCTATTTGACCTAGAAAGTTGAAATTTGGTACTATTATAGGAGTTGATTTCCTCATTAGAGCTGTGTAGTTTTGAAAGTTAAATTTTGACTTAAGGGGTTAGTTTTGGGGGGTGAAATCGGAAGTGAAAAAAAATTTTTTACCTGGACATCGAGTAGGGTGAAAGCTTGTAAAAACACGAGTTCAAATGTATATATATATATATATATATATATATATATATATATATATATATATATATATATATATATATAGTGTGTACTTGCGCCCACTTTTCTTTATATTATTTTTAAAAAGTCGCTAAAAATCGCTGCCCCACCCTTATCTCGAAAAGTACTGATCAAATAAGGGTGTAGATTTAAACGAAAATTATCACGGGTGCATTACTTTAAATCATTTATCTGATATGTAAAAAAAAAAAACCGAAAATTTCAACGTCATCAGTTTTCAGTAAGAATCGGAAAAAACCTTGTTGAAAACTCATTTGGGATGTGTTTTGTGAAGTCACTGATCTTTTTATACTTCCGTAACAAATATTTTTATTTTAAACATACGAAACACTAATTGCGCAAGTCCAACTTGCACTTGACCGGTTATTGCTGATATTATGTGTAGTGCCGGTGATTCCGGAGACATTACTTAAATAACAGAGCCACATTTAGTTGAAAGTTACCGTAACAGCATTTTTAGTACAACAATTTTAGTTTTACCAGGGTACTGGTAAACTTATTCGGTGCTGTTTGAACCGATAGAAAGAATAGACAACATTATGGGCTTAGAATTCTTGGCCCTGTACCCTCAATAGTTTTCTCTATCTAAGTGTTGACAGTTATTTAATCTTTATTCTGATGCTGTGTTTAATGAGGCCGTCTATGACTCCATTGAAGGAATAACAGATAATGGAAGTACACTGAAAAACATACGATATGCTGATGATACTATTATATTAGCAAATAATATCAAAGATCTCCAGCAACTGATCAATCGAGTCGTAACAGCCAGCGAAAGATTTGGATTAACTCTGAACTGAATACAAGAAAAACTAAGTGGATGGTAATGACAAAGAAAAATCTACTACCAGAATCCCTCGAAATCAGGGAAAACACCGTAGACCAGGTCTCCACATTTAAATATTTGAGAACCAATATAAGTGGGACCCAAGAAAGAAAATATATTCCCGAATTGACCAGGCCCGAGTATTTTTTTTTATGGGTGCTGCAGGGAAATCCCTAAAGCCCTACACGAGCGACATGTGTGCAGAAAAAGCGATTCACGTTAGTCTTAAATCGCTGTAAATTGTACTTGGTGGGAAACACAGTCCTGGGCAAATTATTCCAAAGGGATGAAGTTCTCCATATAAAAGACTGCTTGAAAAAGGATGTACGAGGAGTAACAAGTTGAACCTCATATGAATGCGAAGTTTTAGCGCGACGTGTATTTCTAGTATGCACCGCTCTGGTAGGAATTAAGCCTGCTTTATAAAAATCGAGTTAGAATGTGTCCATGAGACCATTTGACAACATCTTCGTGCCCATGATGTCAAATCCCGAAGGACGTTGACGAAACCTTTGCCGGCGAAAATCACATAGCCAAGCGGTTCGCTTGGGCCCACGATAAGATACTAGAGTGGCCCTCACAATCGCCAGAGGCCAACCCTATTGACTCTGAGGACTTTGACTCAGTTGTCTCGCGAGATTCGAAAAATTTGCAGGGTATGCAGAAAATCTTGTCGAAGATGCTAGGCCATTATTGATGCAGGAGACGATTGGACAACTTACTAAGGTAATTGCGCCCTTGTTAGCACACCAAAGAAAACATTAATGGCAAAAAATGGTCTCGAAACAAATTTTTTTCAAGAATACGAGCAATCACGTTCTTACTTGACAGACTGTATTTCCAACAAAGAAAAATTTTAGGAAACATTTAAGAAAAAACAAAGGCAATTTTTATGTAAATTTACTTGGACCAAATATAAAAGAAAAATTACATTTCTATAAGAAATTATGTTGGAACGGAACATAGATTTTTTCAAACGGTTTTAGATATACCCGCATTACTGTTATTTTTAATATTACAGCAGATGTGCTTATGATTATTTTCTCAACGAGTCACTTTATTAACATAGAATTACACCCCAAAATTATAGGGGACTTTTGTCGCCTCATATCCCTCTTGTACCCACTACTATAAGAGGGGTGCCAGATTTTATGCACCATAATTGATCGAGCTTTTTGTTGAACACTGAAAACTAGGGTTAGCTTGAATATTCAAAATCCCTGTGATTATATTTTCTCTGTAAATAAAACTTAGTTAGCGATGATAGTTTATCTGTCTGTCTATTCAGATGCAGAAAAACATGTTGGAGGGAAATCCTTAGAGCACTACAGGAGCAACGCGTGTGCAGAAAAAGCGCATTACGTTGGTCTTGAAAGGCTGTAAATTGGATTCGGTGGTAAACACAATCCTGCGCAAATCATTAAATTTTGACTAATGGCCTTAGCAACCAACCAATTAGACCTAGAATCGTTGGAACAGGCAAGAAGTTTGGTTTTAAGGCTTTAATTGTGTGCCTCGTTAGTTTCGACGATAATTTCTTTGCATCTTAGCCCAATTGCCAGAGGTTTCGAGCTCTCATTAAATGTTAACAGGCTGCATTTTGGTATACAGGAAATTTTTTGGACGTAGAATACGATAAGTTTGCTGAAATTTGATGTACGCTGAGTCCACAAAATCCAAAATAACATCAAAAATTCGGTTTTTCGGTAATATCTCGAAAAATAAAAAAGGCATCGAAAAATTAATAGCACCACCTAAACGACCGGGAAATTTTACAAAAAAATAGTATGTAGATTTTTTCCAGATTTTTTTTTATTACCGTGAGAATTTATTAAAAATTCAGATAGGTGATTCAAAAAGTGTAACGCGCTAAACAAGTTAATTTGAAAGTGTGCACGCACCGCTCGAAGGTTAATCGATACTACTTGTTTTCAGACTGTAAAAAAAATCAAAAGGTAGCTTTATGAAGAGGAGACTTTCAGCTTTACGATGATACTATTAGTTTTTATTTTTGTTGCTTTATAATTTATAAAACTTAAAACGAAATGTTTGTTTGGGCATACAATAAATTACAAATATTTGATAAAATATAATATTGAAAAAAAAATACTTGTGCATATATCATTATTGTACCTTAAGTTTCAGTATAAAAATAATTTAAAATATCCACATTGTCTGGGTTATTTAAAAATTGAATTTTAAAATATGAAAATTTGCTTATTGTAGAGCACCGCCGGCAATTTTACGTTCAAAGCAGTACGAAATGGTAAAGAAAAGTCGGATAATTTTTTTTTAGTTACAGTTAAAAGTATACTTAATATTAGAAAATCATTAAAAATTTCTTCTTTTTTTGTAATTTTGCTCTTAAAAAAGTTGTCATGATAAACGTATTTTTTGCTTATGATTAATCATACAACTTAAATTAAAAAAAAAATATATATTTATATTTAAACATCCAAATACAATGAAAACAGTTATTGAAAACACAAAAATTCTAAATTACTCGAAGGAAATTTGTTAATGGCGATCGGATATGAAACGCCACTAGCCCGATCTGGTTGTGTTGTTGATTGTCTAATCAACTTTTGCCAAACAGTTGGGGTTGGAAAATGGAGAACACCAACTCAAAAATAATAGCACCTGTAAAAGTGACGAAAATGCCAGCCCTTGCATCCCTATTAGCAATAATATTTTGCAATTGAATCGGTGAGTTCGACAACCGTACATGTCCGAAAATGTCATTTTGAGAAATTTAAGAAAAACTGATAATCTTTTAAATTACTTATTTCTCAGGTTTGGCATACACAGAGAAGTTTTAGATCTGGTGATCTGGGATTTATATCTAGTAAGAGTTTTTCTATAAACGAAACGGTCTAATAGTTATAGCTAAAAGAAGTTAGTGGACAAGTACGGTTTTCGAAATCAGTATCGTAAAAAAAAAATAAACCAGGTGAAAAATGATTACATTTTTAATAGTTCTAAAAGAATAACAAATAAATACTGATTTAAACATTTTAATCGTCATTTTCTGCCGTTGTCGTATTACAGGATGTTATATGGTAGAAAAATTCTAACATTTCACCAGTCATATATTGCATAACTTTTTTAATATCCTCGACTTTTTTCTCATTAATAGGTAGAGGATCTTTATAAGCGCCAGCAGTCGGTAGAGAAGGACTTTCCTTATGTTGCTTTAATAACTTAAATGTGTAGGAGAGAAAACCGTTTATGTAATTCCATGTTGTCACATAACCTGGAGTTGAACTGTCATAAAGAAATTGCCTATAGTTTGACACAGCAAAATTTTCTTTTCTAGTATTATCACCACTGACTAAAATAGAACACGTTTTTTTTTATAATCAGTCGGCCACCACTTTTTAAAATCAATAATATCGTTATGTCGAATTAACTTTACAGTAAATGGCTGTTTTTTCCTTGAAGATAGTATTATTTCTTGATATTCTTCTGGAATATAAATTCGATCGTGTTTTTTAATCACCCTCTTGACACAACCAAAATCCCTGTCGCAGGGCAAAAATGAATGCCCTCTTATTGGAAAGTAATGGTATATTTTGTTAAATCTCTTGGTCGCCTGCAATGCTAGCAAAAAGCGAACCATGGTCTGGTTACGATTCTGTCCCGCACATCCATCAGAAAATAAGTGTAACTCAGTGATTTCAGATGGTATGTGGTTCAATATATAATCATAAAGAAATGTGCATACTTCATTAGATCCTTTTAGAGCTTCACCCTCGTGGTAGCTATAAAAATGACCAGTGTTGTTTTTAAGATTATGAATCTGAAATGCATATACCCAAAGTTGCCTCAGATAAAAAATTTCTTGAACCGGGATATGTGGGAGGGGCATATTCTGCATATAGTCAAAAGCTAGGCCCATTACTTCTGGTCGTTCCTTACCCAGAGATTGCACTTCTTTTAGTTTCGTGTAAAACTTTTTTGCGCGCCTTTTATGAACTATGAGTTCCGCTGCAACCACTCTATTTGCATTATCATTAAGATTAACATCTTTAAGTTTAGCTCCAAGGCTTTCACATACCGAGCAGACATCAACCTGTGGTCTTCCAAACCTGAGATTGTAGTTTTCATTATAATATTTTAGATAGAATTCGTATTTAACCAAATTTTCTAGCTGTGGATTTTTATCTATAAACAGATTGTACATTTTCTTCACATTTAAAGATGCATCCAAATAATGAATGGTTTTTGAGGAGTAATGGGAAACTTTAACCGGGAATGACTCAATGTGTTTTTTTATTTTCACAATCCATTCTTCGCATATTGCACGAGGTCTGTTGTTGTGCCGGCCTCTTAAATCCTTTGGTGATTTTGTAGCTAGAAGTAAGGTGTTTAAACGCTGAACTTGCCAATGAGATATGGCATGAAGACTGATAAATGCCTGTTTACATACGGAAATTCGATTTGATTGTTTCATAACAAAGTACAAAAAATTTGATTTTCTTTGTTGTTTAGGTTTTACGCCTCTTATCCGATGTCTTTCAATAGGCTTTGCTTCAATAAGCCCCTGCAAATACGTATCTTGTTCATTTTTTGGCTTACCGTCGTATAATTTTGATATTATTTCTGTTTTCTCTTCATCAGTAAACTGCTGCATGCACTTTTTTTTACACCTTAAAAATGTATTCATTAGTTAAAATTAATTAATTAAAAAAAAAAATGTAAACTTACATGCATGTAGGTCCGACAGTTTTCGCTTCAATATGTTTTCCGTTTTTACCAACATATTCCTGACCGTGCAAACGTGCTATTTTTCTTTGGTTATGTTTCCAACTAACAATATTCCTTTTTCTTTTTTTGTTGCCATTGCTAGTAACCACATCTTCTCTGTCACAGGATGACATATTTTATTTAAACAAATTTAAAAACACACGATAATTAAGCTATTTTAATTAATAAAACCCACACGAAGTCAACTCTTTCTTTGTAAACAAATAACTGCAGATATTTTAGTAGCTGAGATGAAAAACCGTACAAGTCACGGACATGTACGGTTTTTCCAGTCATCACCGAACGGCAGCCTACTGTAGAGCGTTAACGTTTAAGTATATCGTACGGTTTTTATGCTCAGTTGATAGGGGGATATATTTAAAACAAAATGGCTATCTCAGTTTAAAATGTCAAATTTTGGACTTGTACGGTTGTCGAACTCACCGATTCAATCGTAAAAAAGATCGTGGAAAAAATTGTAGCTGCAAAATAGCAGGACTGCTATGATCTTCAGTCTGTGGCTTCTGCTTTTCTTCAAAAGGTTGCACAAATTTACTTGTTCTTCTATCATTACAAGAGAATAGTGATGATGAATATTGTGAACAAATTGAAGAAGATGAAAGTGACTAAAAAATAGTATTTTGTAAATATTTCTGTTATACATTTTTTATTCTTTATTTTATTGTATTGTATTTATACAACTATTATTAAATATATTCATTTTCATTTATTAGTTTTTTTTATATGCACTGACTACCATTTTGGATCACCCGTTTTGAATTTTTTAAATCTGTCCTCAGATTCTTAATCAGCACCCCAAAAAATCCCTTAGTAGACACTTTAAAAAAAAATTGGAAAATTAAATGAATTACTTACTCTCTGGCCGCCATATTGGATCTGCATTTTGAATTCTTCAAATCTCGAATTCTTAATTTTAAAATATTTAGAGGTTGGGAGCATGATTCTAATCTATATACTATTTTTTTGTAAAATTTCTCGTTCTTTCATGTAGTACTATAAGTTTTTCGTTGTTTTTTTTTTATTTTTCAAGATATTTGCGAAAAACAGAATTTTTCATTTTGTTTTCGATTTTGTAGGCTTAACGTACACTTTAGAGCAGCAAACTTTTTTTTATCGTCTATTTAATGAGAGGTTTTCGTCAAAATTTGCCTTTGACGACTGGGCTATCTGTACAAAAAAAATTGTTATGATTTATGACGTTTTCACGCCACTGTCGGTAGGAAAGATGTTCAAAAGCAACAGCTTTCTTACATTTTGATCGAATCAAGGTTTGCCGTTTGAAGGGAATTTCTCCCAAAAAGGATGTAAGCTTCCATGCTAGTAAAAATGACATCGGAAATATTATTTTATGATCTCAGTAAAAATAATGCCTAATGCCTTAAGCCTACATAAAGCCCATAAAAATTCTATAATAAGACACTGTTCGTGGTACCACAATACAGTCAAAACAATAGATCTGCGTAAAACAGTTTATCTTGTAGTCTCTCGAATACGGTTTTATTGTTTTTAAGTTGCTATTTCCTGATACTATTGTTATGGCTTATTCCTATCTTTACACTTGAAATTTCCATTGTGTATTGTTTAAACTCCATAGTCAGCTTTTGCGCTAATTAGATAGTTGTATGTTATACTTTATGTCTGTTTAGTGCAGTCGCTTATTTCAGTGAATATTCCCACAGTAATAACGACCTGTTTTTTATATCTTTTTAACAAGATATAGAAATTAACATTACTAATCGTTAGAATCTACTCGTATTCATAAAGTTTTACTGCCAAATCTACTGCCAAAATCATCGAAATGTAGTTGATAAACTGTAAGAGTTACTAGAAATTAATTTTACCTACTCTTGGAGTACAGGTGCAAAAATGCACGATGCACAAGATTTTTAAAATCTGCTAATAAGGTAGTTCACTCGTAAATCCACTTTTCTTAAGAATTTGACGAAACTGGAATATGATGTTAATCTAAATGTTTTTCATTTAATTGAAAAAAAAAAGTTTGACCGATTGCAAAGCGAAATATTCATAATTAAAGTGCACATAATTAACATGCAATAGGCCAATGAAGTATAAAAAAAGGCATAGTTTCGTGTATATCTTAAGAACTTTTCTTACGAATTTTTTAATAAACTGATATTTGGTAAAAAAAAAATTAGAAATATTTTGAAATAAAAATTTTTTTTTATCGATTTGTTAAAAATATATAAATATGTAAGGTTGATATTTGTTTAAAAGAAATAACCGCGTAATGAGAGACAAATATCACAATTTGACAACGCTGTATGTCGTCATATTTTTCGCGTCAACGTTCAAACAGCGTTTAAAACGGTTAACTTTTAAACCGAAATTCATTTGTAGGTTACATCATTTATTGAATAAACACAATATATTTATCAACTTTATCTATAATCATCAAATAAAAATATTACATGTATTAATTAAAAATTTGAATTTGTATCTTGATACATATTTATTATTTTTTTCTTTAGTATTTAAAAGATTTGTATTTAACAAAAATATGTTCGTAGGTTCAATATATATATATATATATATATATATATATATATATATATATATATATATATATATATATATATATATATATATATATATATATATATATATATATATATCAGTCGGTTTTATAACGTCTTCCGTCTTCCGACGCCTAATTTCCACTCCTCCCGGTTTCTCCATCCCTCCTCCTCCAGATCTCTCTCTAGTACTTCCTTGTTGATTCCTGCTCTCCAGCTTTGGTGTGGTCTTCCTCGCTTTCTTTTTCCATGAGGGTTCCAATTTAAAATCTTTTTAGGCAGTCGGTCTTGTGACATTCTCTGTACATGTCCGTACCATACCAACTGTTGGGTTCTGATTTCGTCCACTATATCGTGCTTTATTTCTAAAGCTCGCCTTATCGTGTCATTTGGTATGCGGTCTTTTCTGGATTTTCTGGCTGCTCGTCTCCAGAAATCCATTTCTGTAGCTTTTAGTATTTTTTCTGTTCTTTCCTTTAATGGCCACACCTGGGAGCTGTAAGTTATTATACTTTTCACTATTGAGTTGTAAATTCTCTTCTTATTTTCAATGGTTATGTTTTTGTCCCATAGAATACTATTAAGCATTGCAATCGCTTTTCTTCCTTGGATATTCCTCTCGAATATTGCTTCTTCCAGTGTTCCGTCCCTAGATATTCTCGTTCCCAAATACTTATAACTGGCACGGTGTTTGATGGTGTGTCCTGTGGCCAGTTTCAAGTCCTGCTGTTGTCCTCCGACGCACATGTACTCGGTCTTTTTTAATATTGACTTCTAGGCCCCATTTTTCATATTCATCCATAAGTTTTCGTGTCATGTATTCCATATCATCGATGTCCTGAGCGACTACTACCTGGTCATCTGCAAAATGATAGCGTGTACAATGTAGTATCGTCATCCAGTGGTAATCCCATACTGCTGCATTTCCTTTTCCAGTTCTTCAGTGCACTCTCCAAATAGATTTTAAATAGCGTTGGGGATATACAGCAGCCCTGTTTGAGACCCTTTGTGACCGAGAACCCTGTTGTTATACCATATTTGGTTTTCACACTACTTCTTGCGTCTTGGTATAAGGATTTTACGGCTTTAATTATTTCGGTGCTTACATTACTCTGTTGTAGTGTTTCCCACAATCTCATTAGGGGCACGCTGTCGTAGGCCTTTTTTAGATCAACAAACAAGACATGGACTTCCTGATCAAATGCGGTTTTCTTTTCTAGGATTTGTGTCAGTGAGAAGAGATGGTCTATTGTGGATCTTCCTGCTCTAAAGCCTGCCTGTTCTTCAGCTTCTACGTCCGCGTATTCCGTTTCTATTCTATTTTTAAGTATTTTTCCGTATATTCTGCTAATAGATCCTGTAACCGTTATTCCCCTATAGTTATCGCAATTATTTTTGTCTCCTTTCTTATGAATTGTTGATATGTATGATATGTTCCATTCCTCGGGTATTTCTGATGTGTTAATGCATCTTTGGAATAAGTTCCTCAAAGCGCTAAATAGCTTTTCAGTTCCGTATTTTACTATCTCTCCTGGGATGTTTCCTGGTCCTGGAGCTCTACCATTTTTTAGCGTTTTACATACTTCTTTCACTTCTGATGTTGTTATCCTTATTGGGGATCCTCGTATAACTATATTTGGGTTTCCATGTTGGGTACTTTTGAACTCTGGTCTATCTTCTGTTAGCATATTTGTAAAATATTGGTTCCATTTTTCTGGTGTTATTGATGAGAAGATTTCTCTTTTCCGTTCTGCTCTTATATTTTTAAGAAGTCTCCAGCTTTCTGTGCTTTTTCTTCCTCCTATGTAAGTGTTGAGTCTTGAGCATGTCTTTTCCCATTGGTTGTTCTTTTTGTCACTAATCATTTTGCGTACTCTAGCTTGGGATTCTTTGTATTTTACTTTATCGTTTGTGCTCTTTGAACTTAAGTATTTGTGATAGCTTTTCCGTTTTTCTTCAATTTCGTATTTAATTTCTTCATCCCACCAATATGGTTTTTGCTGTTTTTCCCTTTTCTCTTGGTACCCTAATGCTTCCAGTGCGGCTGCGTGTAGGCATTCCTTTATATACTTATATTCTTCTTCTATATTAACAAATCCCGTCCGTTGTATCTTTTGGTCCAGTCTACTCTTGTATAGATTTCTGATACTTTCATTTTGTAAGCTGTCTGTATTATATCTTATTGTTGTTTCACTTGTTGTGTGCTGTGTACTTGTATCTTCCAGTTTGCTTTCCCGTGTTGTTCGTGAGATTATCTTTCCTTTCACGAGGTAGTGGTCGCTGCCACATGAAGCCCCTCTTTGGACTCTTACATCTAGGAAGTTTAATCTAGATCTCTGACGTATTATCATATAGTCGATAATACTTTTTAAATCTCTTGTTGTTTGTCTCCACGTATATTTATGAATATCTCTATGCTGGTAGTGTCCGTTTAATATTGTAAGGTTGTTTTGTTCACATATCTCTATAATTCTTCTTCCGTTGTCGTTAGTAACTTCTTCGCCATATTTTCCTACCACTTTATCGTGTTCTTTCCTTCCTATTCTTCCATTTAGATCACCCAAAAGTAATATCTCTCTTGATGTTCCAATTTTGCGTATTTCCTCATTTAGTTGTTCAAAAAATGAATCCTTGTTATTAGCCCGATCGTCGTCGTTGACAGCGTATACCCCAGTAAAGTTGTGTTATTACCTAGTATTTTGAGATTCATCTTTATGATTCTTTCACTAATCGGTTCCCAGGTGGTTATGAATTTCCTCAGTTTTCTGTGTATTAGTATGGATACGCCTTGTTTTGCTCTATCTTCTTTGGGCACTCCACTATAAAAGTGATCGTAATGCCCCCAACTTTCGGAGCCTTTTCCTTTCTTCTTTGTTTCCGTCAGTACTGCAATTTCGACTCGAAGATTTTCTAATTCATTTACAACTTCATTTACTTTCCTGGAGAGACCTTGTATGTTCCATGTACCACATATCGTTGTCCTTCTTCTTTGCTGTTTTCGTCTTCGTGTATCCGTTCGATTCCGAGGCTTTGGATTAGGTTTTTTAGCAGAGGCTTTTTTTACATAGGGTAGGGAGCTGGCCTACCGCTACAACCCTCCTCCTTTGTCCGGGCTTGGGACCGGCAGTGACAACTCTAAGCTACTCAATCCACCTACAGCCGCCCCAGGTGGAGTTTGTAGGTTCAATAATTTTTCAATATTTTAAGTTAATATTATATTTATTTATCAACACTATTACGTATCATTCAATAACAATATTAAATATATATTAAAAAAACGGTTTTATAAATATTCCTCATAAAACTAAATAAATAATTAATGATACTAGTGATAAATAAATAAAGTACTATAAACTATTTGTAAATTAATTAATTTCTTTATTTACTACTCGCGTATCTTTAGTTACACGTGGTTTGCCATTATCTTTTCGACTAAATAATAATTGCACTATTCTTGTAAAACCAAATTTATCATAAGACCTTTTTAGATCTTTCAAAGTTATACATTCAGATGCAATTCTTTTAATCATAAGATCTGAAATAACACTTTTTAAAGGCATTAACGATTGCAATATTAGTTTTTCCATGACGTACTCTTTATACGATACGTAATTTGTAACTAAATCTTCTTTCTTCAAAAACTCATTTGCCAAATTCTCAAGGATTTTAACGTCATTTATCGCCTCATGGAATTTTTTGTTTGGTGCTATTTGCAATAAATCATGCGCTAACTTTCCGAGCTTAAATATTTCTGAGCCTTTTCGCTCAGGAAAGGCTTACCATGTCCGAAAAACCAGCAATATTTTTAAAATCCTTGCTTATTGCCAAATTAATTATATCTTGAATTAAATGGGACAAATCAAAACTTGCACTATGGGGTACGCAAGCTTTTGAAGAAAAATTTAAAAACTGTTGGAATTAAATTAATGCGTCCTTTAGAGTGACTGTTTTGATAGGGTGATAAATACAGGTCGCCATTAATATGTTCTAACCCTGTAACTTTGAAAGCATGGTAATTAATCGGTTGCGTAGGCCTAATAAGAACATTGAATGTTTTATCCCGATGTTTCGCCGCTATTTACAAAATATCAACTGTACTTGAAAATCCCGATGTTTCTAAATCGAATACACCAAGCCACAGCCCTCGGATGTAATTGAAACATATTCAATATATTAGTTAACGCTTGAGGATTAATAATGTCACTAGTATGATAAACGTGCATCTGCAGTCCACAATTTGATTGATACCGTACCCCTTCATGTTTTTCTTCATTTTTCTCGTGGCGTCTTTATTTCTAACCAATAAATTTATAAATTTTTTCGTTGCAGCCAAATTAGCTCTTGATGCTCTTTGTTTTCTTATTTCATCTTTTTTGCCATATAAGATCTTGTATGTTTCCCAAGGGGTTTATTGATGAGCCTTCCTTTGCAAATTTGCCTTTATGTCGCATTGAGGCATTTTTTATTTAACTTATATTTTTTTTATTTTAAATAGACGTAATACACTCTAAACAGCCAACATATAAAAAATATAATAAATAACCTGTATAAACGTCATTCTATAGAGTATTCGGTATACGCATTGGCCGTTGCCACACTTATTTTCATTAAAAGTGTGTGTCTGTAAATGAAAGTTTCGAGGTATCGAATACAGTCTCCGACAAAAATAAAATACTCTGCCATTGAGTATTTTAAACTTTTTGTATTTATTATCGGACTATACTTTTGACTCCGATTGTCATGAGTGAACTACCTTAAAAGAGCAAAAATACCACCAATAAAAGATACAAGGGTTGTATGATAGGTACCTGGCCTTAACAAGAAAAAAACATTTTTATCTGTAAAATTTATTTTATTTTCCAACATAGTCTCCTTTTAGCTCGATACACTCAATCCAACGTTTTTCTTTTTCTTGTATCCCATCTAAAAAATACGATTTCTCAAACCCTTCACAACAGGAGCTTGTTTCAGCAATCACCTCATCGTTCGAGCCAAATTTTTTTCCGCCTAGCCATTTTTTTATATTTGGAAATAGGAAATAATCACTGGGGCTAAATCTGGCGAATATGGTGGATGTGGAAGCAAGTCGTATCCTAACTAATGAAATTTTGCCAAAGCGACGACATAAGTGTGCATGCGTGCATTATCTTGATGAAAGAGATTTTTTCTTCGCCAAATACGGACGTTTTTCTTTAACAGCATGGTTGAAACGATCCAGTAAATTGACATAATACTTTCCATTAATCGTTTTGTCCTTTTCAAAGTAATCGACTTAGATTATGCCGCATGTATCTCAAAATACTGTGGCCATGAGTTTGTTGGCAGATA
This sequence comes from Pachyrhynchus sulphureomaculatus, assembly GCA_019049505.1. Lineage (NCBI taxonomy): Eukaryota > Metazoa > Arthropoda > Insecta > Coleoptera > Curculionidae > Pachyrhynchus > Pachyrhynchus sulphureomaculatus. Next base: position 72,734,416 of record CM032451.1, read on the forward strand.
AAGTCGCCTTGGCTTTATAGGGCACCGGTTCGCCTCGGAAAACCCACTGTTTGGACTGTTCTTTGGTGTCTGGTGTAATCTGATGAATCATGATTCATCAATAGTTATGAAATCATTCCGATTGCGCTTTAACATCGGCAGATATTCTTTTGAAGTTGACACATGTGCGTGTTTATTTTCATTTGTGAGTAATCGCGGCACACATCTTGCGGAAGGCTTTCTCATATCCAAATAAGTTGTTAAAATATTCTGTACCCATTCAATTGAGATGTCCACAGTCTCAGAAATCTTACGTATTTTTATTCTCCCATCATTTATCATTATATCATGAATTTTTTCAATCATTTCTGACGTGATGACCTCATTTGACGCCCTGGACGTTCTTCATTAAAAATGCTTATACGGCCGCGTTTGAATTCAGCTGTCCAATATTTTATGGTGCCACTTAAAAATTAAATCACTCAGCAACTTGAAAATTCGACAGGATTCTTGTGAAGGGTTATGTTGACAAAAAATGTAATTTAAATAGTAGTAGCTCTATTTCTGACCGAGGCCAGGTCCTTATCATACATCCCTCGTATACTGTTTTATTCTAGTCACGTAAAAGCGTGTCCTTTAAATGTTTAAGACTGAAAAAGTTTTAAAACGCGGCAGGTGGCAGATTTTTTAGTCTTTGTTGGGTCCCATTATTATGAATAGCTTCTTAATTGGCCCCATTATTTTGAATAGCCTTATGGATAACTTGTGAGTAGTATTGTTCCACAGCCTATTATACAAATAATTTTTATATTAACGATTCGCGACATATAAATCCAATCTTTTACTCTAGTAACATATAAATGTATCGTTTAAGTGTTTTTTTTTTTTTTTTATTATTTACGAATGAGAAAATCTCAAAGCACGGCAAGTTGGCAGATTTTGCCCTCTGTCGGGCGCCACTATTATAAATTATCGAGCGCCATTATTTTAAATAGCCTCTTGGATGACTTTCAAGCACTATTTTTCAATAGCTTATTATTTAATTTATTTTTGCTATTTTGTGCCTTACTTTAATAACGAATAAATGTATTATTTAAAGTTTTTGACTACTTAAGACAGAGTCTTACAACGGGGCATGCAGCCCTTTATTGGGCGCCATTATTTTAAACAGCCTCTTATAACGTATAGATAGTATTTTTTTAACAGTATATTATGTAAATTATATTTGCAGATATATATATATATATATATATATATATATATATATATATATATATATATATATATATAAATAAATTTGTATACCATCAAATTAAACTAGTCCATTCACTAAGATTCTCAAATGAAAAATTGAAGATTTAAAATAAGCTTAGTGTCACCTATGAGATTTTATCTTTACTAAACTGAATCAACATATGACAGAGCTGGAATATTCCGAGCTAAAAATATATATAATAGAGCCAGCAGGCGCCATCTATGGGAATTTAAAGTGATTGATAGCTCAACGTAATAGTATTAGTTACGGTTTCTATCTTACAAAGTTCCCAACGATCAATATTAAAGCAGCATTTTTATAACTTCCTTCCAGATTTGTTGTTCACCGCTTTTGTTGTTCGAGAAGAGATGGCGCCACTGGATCTCCTTATAATTAATTTACGAGCGTGTTTTCATGGTAATATGTCTCTAAAATTATTATTCCTGCATATCACTATTTTTTTTTTTTCATTTTGTGGTAACGGATTATTCTTAATTCTACCAGCAAGAGCATGTTCGAATATGAGATAAAGATGAACACAAGACCTCGTTCATTAAAGTTTTCTGACACTTTTAAAGACAACTGACAAACACATATACATAGATATATATATATATATATATATATATATATATATATATATATATATATATATATATATATATATATATATATATATATTCTGGTGAGCAAAAAAATTGACTCAAACGATTTTGCTTCATTTAACACCGATCCATGAATTTAATTTTCAAGCGGTGGTATTATTTTCGGTATCATTAGAAAACTGATTTTCTACTCTTTCCAATAATATCAAAGACATTTGGATTTCCAAAAAGTTTTACTGATTTAGACGGTTTTACTCAATAGAACCGTTTTTGCTCGCTCAGAGCCGTATAATTGCACTATTCTTGTAGAACCCAATTTATCATAAGAACTTTTTAGATCTTTCAACGTTATACATTCAGGTGCAATTCTTTTAATCATAAGATCTGAAATAACACTTTTTAAAGGCATTAACGATTGCAATATTAGTTTTTCCATGACGCACTCTTATACGATACGTAATTTGTAACTAAATCTTCTTTCTTCAAAAACTCATTTGCCAAATTCTCAAGGATTTTAACGTCATATATCGCCTTATGGAATTTTTCGTTTGGTGCTATTTGCAATAAATCATGCGGTAACTTTCCGAGCTTAAAACATTTCTGAACTTTTTCAGTCAGGAAAGAGTTTTTTAAAAAGTCTTACGGTGTCCGAAAAACCAGCAATATTTTTAACATCCTGAATCATTGCAAAGTTAATTATACCTTGAATTAAATGGGACGAATCAAAATGTGCACTATGGGCAACAAGTACACAAGGTTTTGGAGAAAAATTTAAAAACCGTTGGAATGAAATTAATGCGTCCTTTAGAGTGATTGTTTTGAGATAGGTTTACCATATAAATACAGGTCGCCATTAATATGTTCTAAGCCCGTAACATTGAAAGCATGATAATTAATCAGTTGCGTAGGTCTAGTATGATCATTGAACGTTTTATCCCGATATTTGGTCGCTATTTGCAAAATATCAACTGTACTTGAAAATCCCGATATTTCTAAATCGAATACACTCAGCCACAGCCCTCGGATGTAATTGAAACATTATTCAACATATTAGTTAACGCTTGAGGATTAATAATATCACCAGTATGATAAACATCCATCTGCAGTCCACAATTTGATTGATACTGTACTCCTTCATGTTTTTCTTTATTTTTTCTCGTGGCCTCTTTATTTCTAACCAATAAATTTATAAATTTTTTTCATTTTGTGGTAACGGATTACACAGGTCTGCAACAAAAATGCTGTCTGGATGTTTTCAACTGATTTCTATGTATTTAGGTGTTCTGAAAACCCAAAAAATTTCAGAACGTCAGGTTATTTTGCAAAACGCAAAATTTTATTATAAAAAAGGGTTTTTTTGGGCTAACTTGAAGTCATAAATAAATAGGTACAATTTTATTTTGATTACTGTTTTTAAATGTATATAGGCCATAACTATCATTACTTTCTGAATAAAGAACGCCCTGTGTGAGCTAAATTAACAAACATAAACGTTGTAACCAGAACGTGCGCGCTCCGATAGTGTAGAAAGTGGCGCGGTACAATAACGTGTTAACTCGTCATTGTTTTATAGATCTTGGTTCAATATAGTGCAATGTCATCTGTGCGGAAGTGTGTGAATTCGTCTGACAGTTTCTGTTATATTTGTGGCGAATATATGGTATTAAAGCAACAACTTAATATTACGGACTTTGTAAAAAAAGTATACTTCACGTATTTTGGCTTAAAACTTGGATATCAGGATAAAGTTTGGGCACCTCATAAAGTCTGCAAACGATGTGTTGAAGACCTTCGAAATTGGTTTAAGGGCAAGAAAAAAGCTTTCGGATATGCAATTTCTATGGTATGGCGCGAGCAAAAGAACCATAGTGATGATTGTTACTTTTGTTCGTGTAATGTGAAAGGGTATAATTCAAAATGGAAGCAGTCCATTTCATACCCCAATCTGCAATCAGCTATTCGTCCCATCCCTCATGGAACCGAAATACCAGTGCCCAAGGCCCCTGCTACCTTGGAAGAGATTCCAAGTTCTGACGAAGATGGTGCTCTACCTGAACCCGATGACAAGTCATGTTTTCAATTTGAAGATGACAGCAGTCCGAAATTGTTTTCCCAGGGCGAGCTAAATGATTTGGTAAGAGACTTGAATCTTCCCAAAAACGCAGCTGAGTTGCTTGGATCAAGGCTCAAAAGCAGGAACTTACTTTTGCCGGGAGTGTCTTCCTCCTGGTTTAGATATCGTGAGAAGCAGTTCACTTCCTACTTTGCCCAAGAGGACGAGTTGGTTTATTGTACCAATATTGAAGGTTTGATGGATACATTTAAGATCTCATACGACCCAGCACAGTGGCGTATTTTCATAGATTCTTCAAAAAGAAGCCTTAAAGCAGTTCTGCTTCACAATGGCGGTTTCTATGCTTCCATTCCTGTCGGTCATTCCGTACACCTCAAAGAAACCTACAAGAACTTGGAATTGGTTCTTTGCAAATTAAAATATAAAGACCACGGTTGGCAAGTGTGCGGTGATTTAAAAATCTTGGGCATGTTGCTCGGACAACAATCTGGGTTTACCAAATTCCCTTGCTTTTTGTGTCTATGGGATAGAAGAGACCTAGCAAATCACTGGACCAAAAAGTGTTGGCCTCCGAGGGAGCTTAAAGTTGACGAAAAGAACGTCCTGCATGAAACTTTGGTGCCTCCTCATAAAGTTCTTCTACCACCGCTTCACATAAAGCTGGGATTGATGAAGCAATTTGTAAAGTCACTTCCAAGAGATGGAAATTGCTTCAAATACTTAATATCAAAGTTTCCAGGCCTCTCGGAGGCAAAGTTGAAGGAAGGTGTTTTCGTTGGACCAGATATTAGACGGCTTATGGCTGATCCACAATTCATCACAACCATGACGGATCCTCAAAGAGAAGGGTGGATTGCCTTTAAAGGGGTCAATAGAGAAATTTTTAGGCAATAACAAAGACCCTAACTACAAACAAATCGTCTAAAGAATGTTAAAAGCATTTCAAGCTTTAGGTTGCCTAATGAGTTTAAAAGTACATTTTCTTCATTCCCACCTCGACTACTTTCCAGAAAATTTAGGAGATTTGAGTGAAGAGCAAGGTGAACGATTTCACCAAGATATTAAGGAGATGGAAAAAGAGACCAGGGAAGATGGAGCGTCTCAATGATGGCAGACTACTGTTGGACGCTTCAGAGAGACCTTCCAGATGCTTCCTACAAGCGAAAATGTACCAAAAGGAGTCTCACTGGGAAAAAGAAATGTGTTTAGTGCTTACTAATGAATGTATTTTAGATAAAAAAAAAAAAAGTTTTGTTACGCAATTATAAATTAAAAAAAATTTTTTTAGTCTTTTATCTTTTATTTTAAGATGATAACTTGTTTAACATAGATGCCTACATTGTCAGAAAACGTGACGTTCTATGACAAAATGAAAGTAATTTTCGGATTCAGTACACCCAAAAACCTAAGAATTACGCAAAAAAAAAACCCAAAACAGCTCTCAATTTTTTTTTTTTGCAGAGAGTTCTGAAAACTTCATTCTACAGCAAGAGCATGTTCGAATATGAGATAAAGATGAAAACAAGACCTCGTTTATTAAAGTTTTCTGAGACTTTTAAATACAACTGATAAGCACATATACATAGATATATATATATATATATATATATATATATATATATATATATATATATATATATATATATATATATATATATATATATATATATATATATTCTGGTGAGCAAAAAAATTGACTCAAACGATCTTGCTTCGTTTAACACCGATCCTTGAATTTAATATTCAAGCGGTGGTATTATTTTCGGTATCATTAGAATACTGATTTTCTACTCTTTCCAATAATATCAAAGACGTTTGGATTTCCAAAAAGTTTTACTGATTCAGACGGTTTTACTCAATAGAACCGTTTTTGCTCGCTCAGAGCCGTATTCGTTGCGCGTTATTCTTCCCTATAAAACCACATGCAACTGTATTTTCGTAACATTCTTTTATCGGACCTTGAACAGTTAACATTTCTGCTGCACTTGCTCATTAATTACGTCACAGGAAAATTGATACCACCCCGGAAGAAACGGCACAAGTCATTGCTCTATTGCAAAAAGGACATAGCTAACGTGTAGTCGCTGCGCAACTGCACCTGAGCCAGTCAGCTGTCTCCAGAGTCTACAGACGTTACCAAGAGACTGGCGCCTTTACACGAACACCAGGATCAGGAAGAAGAAGGTGTACCTCCGAGCGAGACAACCGCTTCATTGTCAACACAACTGTACTAAATCGTCACTTGACTGGCGTTAAGGTCCAGCAGGAGCTCCGACAAGTTCGTGGTCAGGCTGTCAGTCATTGGGTAGTCAGAACAAGATTTAAAGAAGCTAACCTGACTCCGAAGAGACAAGCTAACAGATCCAAATTCACAGCAGCCTATCGACAAGCGCGATTCCGATTTGCCCGAGAACATGTCTACTGGACCTTAGAGCAATGGCGCTCCGTTTTATTCTCCGACGAGCCACGAATGTGCCTACATGGCAATGATGGATGAAGACGAGTCTATAGGAGGCCTGGGGAGCGTTATGCGCAGAGCTGGATTACTGAAACGATCGCCTACGGAGGAGGTTCTTTCATGGTGTGGAGAGGCATCTCACTGGATGCGAAAACCGATTTATTTTTCGTGACCGATGAAACTCGTAACCGTGGATTAACTGCTCATCGGTAGATCGAGGAGATTCTGCAGGAAAACTTCGTTCCTTATGCTGGGTTTGTTGGCGACAACTTCGTGCTAATGCACGACAACGCGAAGCCACATGCTGCTGCATCGGTGCTGCAATACCTGGTAGAAGTGGGAATACCCACATTAGACCGGTCTGCGCGGAGTCCTGACCTTAATTTAATCGAGCACATGTGAGATAAGCTCTAAAGAGGGGTCCGAGCCAGAAATCAAGCCCCCACATCGCTGAGGGCTTAAAAGTTGCGATGGCGGAAGAGTGGGGAAGAATCTCACAGACAGTGGTGAAAAAGCTCCCCGCTCCATGAAAAATCGGCTGGAAGTAGTAATAAGGGCTAGGAGGATAATACAAAATATTGATTTTGGTTTTTATCAATAAATTTAATGGTTAAACTTAAAATTTAATTTTTCCTTGCCTTTACCCCTATTTTCAATCCTTGTTCTCCTTGTTTCCCCTTTCAATTATTCTAATCAGTAAAAAGTATGACGTATGCTATAGAATTTTATGTAATTAGAAAGAGAATAGAATGGGGTTTCAGATGATACTAAAATCCATAAAATATATGAATACTAAATTCTAGGATTCGTGTTAAATAAAGCCAAATAGTTTGAGTCGATTTTTTTGCTCACTAGTGTTCCCAAACATAATCCGTATTTGTTAAATTCTGCTCAGAAAACTGCTATTCGCCTGTTTGGGGATCCTAACCTCACCAAAAATCTTGAGGCTTTGGAACATGAGAGAACAGTTGATGACTTGCCTATAAATGGATGTAGTGCGCTTGATTCCTGTCAGCGTGGTTCAATCTAAAAATACACTTCGCGCCAATACGAGGCTGGTTTGAAAAGTCCGTGCAAAAATAAAAACTACTTATGTGTTTGGGGTAAACCTTTTTTATTTTTCGACATAGTCTCCTTTTAGGCTTATACACTTCGTCCAACGATGTTCTAGTTTGTTGATCCCTTCCGAATAATAAGATTTGTCCAAGTCTGCAAAATATCCATTAATGTCTGCAATCACCTCCTCGTTTGAATAAAATCTTTGTCCCGCCAGCCATTTCTTCAAATTGGGGAACAAATAGTAGTCCGAGGGAGCCAAGTCTGGAGAATAGGGGGATGTGAAACGAGTTGGAATCCTATTTCCATTAATTTTGCGACCACAACTGCTGAGGTGTGTGCTGGTGCGTTGTCGTGATGGAAAAAGACTTTCTTGTGGGCCAATCGCGGGCGTTTTTCTTGCAGCTCGGTTTTCAAACGGTCCAATAACGATGAATAATGTTCATCTGTAATAGTTTTACCCTTTTCCAGATAGTCGATGAGGATTATCCCTCGCGAATCCCAAAAGACAGTCGCCATAACCTTTCCGGCCGAAGGAACGGTCTTCGCCTTTTTTGGTGCAGATTCCCCCTTGGTAACCCATTGTTTAGATTGTTGTTTGGTCTCAGGAGTATAGTAATGTATCCATGTTTCATCCACAGTGACGAAACGAGGCTTAAAGTCCTCCGGATTCTTCTGGAACAGCTGCAAACCATCCTTGCAACACTTCACACGATTCCGTTTTTGGTCAAGTGTGAGCAATCGCGGCACCCATCTTGCGGATAGCTTTCTTATGTCCAAATGTTTATGCAAAATATTATGTACCCGTTCAGTCGAGATGCCCACAGCACTAGCAATCTCACGCACCTTAACTCTTCTGTCATCCATCACCATATCATGGATTTGATCAATGATTTCTGGAGTCGTAACCTCCACAGGCCGTCCAGAACGTTCAGCGTCACTTGTGCCCATATGGCCAGTCCGAAAATTTTGAAACCACTTATAAACTGTTCTAATCGAAGGTGCAGAGTCACCATAATGTTTATCAAGCTTCTCTTTAGTCTCCTGAGGCGTTTTGCCTTTCATAAAGTAATGTTTAATCACCACACGAAATTCTTTTTCGTCCATTTCTTGAAAACCACTCGACTTCCTTGATTCACACGAAGGCCAAACACAAAGAAATAGACCAATATGGCTGAAACTTGGTGTGCGTTCATTCAAGAGATGCTACTAACTAAACATGACCTCGATACGCGCCGGTGGTGCCATCTCTCAGACTTTGCACGGACTTTCCAAACCAGCCTCGTATATCACTTCCGTTTCAGGTTCAGTTTGTCACTTCTTGTACCCTTATCTTAAAGAATTCTTTTGCCTAAAAAACACTATCCCTTTGGAATAAACTGGCTAAGACTGTATTTCCCACCAAACTACCAGGAAGAAAAATGTTTTTTTCTAATGGTGATCTACAATTATGTCACATAGCTTTTAGTTGTTTTATCCTTCATCATGTCGAAATTTACATTAGTTGACAGGACCTGTCAGTGCATGATAGATGCGTCGACGGCCACTTCAATTGTCATATACACAGAAAAATTTTTGTATTTCTCTTAGATCAACGTAAATTATTATTAGTGGGTAATCAGTTCATTACACAGACAATTTCCAACATAATTGTGGTCTCTTAAAATATGCAAACCTACTGACATATATAACGAATGATTTACAAATGGTGTTAACCGCCATATTGCTTTTACATTTATAGATAAAAAATACGATTCACAGTTAGAGAAATGTATGAAAGTGTTAAACCGGGCATACATCCGTTCGTTTGTTACATTTCGAAAAGAAAGAAAGAATTATACAGACGAGGTCTAACTTGGTATTTTCAATGTTGGCTCATTTCGGACATATATATATATATATATATATATATATATATATATATATATATATATATATATATATATATATATATATATCCATTTGGGATCAGGAGAGAGGCGTGTGAGGAAAATGCGATTCGCGTTGGTTTTGAATCATATATATATATATATATATATATATATATATATATATATATATATATATATATATATATCATCTTCATCATCATCATCATATATCAGCCCTTAGCGTCCACTGCTCGATATAGGCCTCCCTTAATCTTTTCCAGTTAAACCGGTCTTGGGCTTTTTGGATCCAGTTTCCTGCTACTCTTCTCAGTTCATCTGTCCATCTGGTGGGAGGCCTTCCTCTATTCCTACACGCTTCTTGTCTAGGTCGCCATTCCAACACCTTCCTAGTCCATCCGTTATCTTGAGTTCTGGCTAGATGATCGGCCCAATTCCATTTCGAAGATAGAACTTTCTCAACTGCATCTAGCACTTTCGTTAAGTTCCTAATTTTTTTATTTGGGACTTTATCTCGAAGAGACAAACCCAACATCGACCGCTCTATTGCCGCTTGAATTACCCTTATCTTATTTATTGACTTCTTTGTCAAAGTTAGAGTTTCTGCTCCATAAGTAAGCACAGATAACACACTGATTAAAGATCTTTCGTTTAAGGCAAGTAGGTATGCCTGATTTCAGCGTTTCTCGTAGTTTGCCAAATGCGGCCCAACCTAGAGTGACCCTACGTTGTAGTTCATGATTATCTCTGTTCCAATGTCCCAAATATTTTTATGTCATGACTTACTCGATGTTTACCCCGTTTACTGAAAGTGGCTTGGTAAAAACCAGGTTTGTCATAAACTGGGTTTTCAAAAAATTTATCTTTAGGCCAATTTTATGGGACTGTTCTTTTAGGGTGTTAAGCATGACATTCGCATGATCTGCGCGATCTGATAACAGGACTATGTCAACGGCGAATCTCAAGTTATTCAGCATTTCTCCATTTATATTTATGGCCATGTTGCTCCAATTCAGGTTTTTAAATATGTGTTCCAGAAGGATGATAAACAACTTTGGAGAAATAGTCTCACCCTGACGCACACCTCTTTCGACATGGACTTTGTTTGTTTCCCTATGTAATTTAACTGTTGATGTTGCCTGACAGTAGATATGTCTTAGGATTTCGATGTACCTTAAATCTATACGGCCTCAGAATCTTAAAAAGCATATCCTGGTTCACTAAATCGAAGGCCTTCTCATAATCCTCGAAGATTTATATTAAAGGCCTGTTATATTCGACACACTTTTCCACAATTAACTTAACAGTCAAAAGGTTCGGAATCCAGCTTGATCGGGTGTTTGGTAGAAGTCTAGCTTTGAAGTCAAACGTTTTGTCAATATTTTTTGTGAACATGGAAGAGGATGCTTATAGGACGGTAGTTTGATAGATCTGTTGAATCGTCATTTTTATAGAGGAGAATGATAATCGCGTTGTTCCACTGCGTTGGTTTTATAGACTTAGTAAGACATAGGTTAAACAGTATTGTGAGGACCCTGATGACAGTAGCTCCAGCCAGCTCTATGACTTCAACCACAATACCATCCTCACTTGAAGAGTTATTATTTTTCATCTCACTCAAGACTTGTATAATCTCATTTTCTGTTATTTCGGGAATATCTTCTGAACCTTGATTTTGAAATTGTGGAATCTTATACGGTGTCTCGCTGTTAGTATTTTTATAAAGCTGTTTATAAAAACCTTCAATAATATTCATAATCTCTTCCCTATCCGTTATTACTCTTCCATCTTCGTTCTTTAGTTTTTGTATAATTTTTGTTCCAGTAGATAATCTGGATTTCAAAACTTATAGACTTTTATTCTCCTCGATTACTTTTGTTGTTTGTTCGGTGTTAAACTTTCTAATATCTCTTCTTAGTGATATCGATACTCCTTTGTTGAGAGCTCTATGATCTTGTGTATTGCCGCTTGTTATTTCTCTTCGTTTCTTTAATAATTTCTTAGTCGGTTCACTTAGTTTTTCCAATTTTTTGGGTTGTTTTGGAGAATGGTTATCTATTGCATCTTTTATTGTTTTAACAAGAGCATTATTCAGGTGTTCTACAGAATTTACGTCCAACTGCTGCAGATTTTATTCTACTGTCTTTGAAAATTCGGCTGGATTTTCAATCTAGTTCCACTTACTGTTTCTGATATTCTTCCTTGTAAGTTTTTCTCTTTCTTGTTTTATGTTCAGTCTTATCTTTGGCCTCACCAATCGATGGTCGCTTCCAGTTGAAAACTTGTTCAAGGCCTCCACATCCTGAATTATCCTCTTCTTATCTGTTAAAATGAAATCAATCGTATTTCTCGTGGTTCTATCTGGGCTTATCCACGTCCACGATTTGGGTGTTTTTTGAGAAACGTATTCATGATAAATAGGCTATTTTGGAGTGAAAAGTTTATTAATTTTTCTCCTCGAGGATTTTTTTCCCCAAAGCCATAACTTCCGATACACCTTTCAGCTTCGTCGTCCTTTTTTCCTATTTTGGCATTAAAGTCTCCAACTAAAAGTGGGAAGTGGCATTTGGTATATTCCATAGCCTTAGTAACATCGTCACAGAATGAATCTAAATCCTCTTCAGAACTATCTGCTGTTGGTGCATGGCATTGGATAATCTTCAAGCGGTAGCGTTTATTTAGTTTAATGACAAGGATTGCAACCCTTGAACTTGTGCTTGTGATGTCTGCAAT
>CM032451.1:72751464-72838898 GCA_019049505.1 Pachyrhynchus sulphureomaculatus
ACCGAAATTGTAAACAACCGGAAGGAGAACTGGTCTAATGAAGGGAAGAAGAAATTACCAATTAAACGAACTTAAAATCGATAAGGAAATTCGGATCGAAAACTACCATAAATTTTGGGTAAAAAGGGGACAAGAGATCTAGCAAAAGAGAAATAGAGAAGGAAGGATGGAAGACTAATTCTCCTTTTCAGTTCTTGCTCTGAAGAAGGTCCCAACCAAGGACCGAAATATTGGCTTAATGAACATTGTGTGAACTTTTATCACGCCCTTTGCCGAGTTCCCCAACAAATTTTATATTTAAGTATATATACATATATATATATATATATATATATATATATATATATATATATATATATATATATATATATATATATATAGATAGAGATAGAGAGAGAGAGAGACAGAGAGAGAGAGATCCTATTAAAGTAAAGATGAATTTCTAGTCATACGATATTGACGTACTTAAAATATTCCTTGGACAGTTAAGTTTCTTAAAAAGATATAGTGTTATATTATCCAATCGAACATATTTCTTAATTTTTTGCGCCACTCTATACACTTTATTTCCTGCACGGCCCCTAAGGCAAGCAGGCAGCAAGGGAGTTGCGAATCGGCAAATACTAACTGTCCTACAAATATAGGCCTGAGTTTTCTGCAGTAATCGATGTTGCCAACACAGAAAATTTTTATTAAATCTGTAAAGTTCCCAAAAGAGTTAAAAAATCTCGATAAATCTTGAACTTTCTTTTGAGTATGTCAGCATTTAAGAGTACCTTCTCAGTATGATAGTTATCATGACAGCGACTGCTCTGGGGACTGCTACCACGACAGTGATTCCCATGAATAGGGAAAATAGAAAAAAAAGGTCAGTTGTGTGTGTGTGTAAATTAGTAAACTAATGACGTCGAGCTTAAGATGTCCTTTGACGTTGTGAGCTCATGTCTTTCTGTCATTCGATCGACCCCCTCTTATTTCTCATGAGCTTGTTGCTCTGGAAATTGCCTCTTTCCAGGTCTTTTTTAGTCTTTCAAGCAATTTGATGTTACACATTTCGTAACATTTCCAGGTACATCTTGTTACCTCCATACTCTGTCTATGACCGTACCCTCTTAATTGATTTGTTTTAATATCATTCTCTCATTGGGGTATCCCCCATTATCGACTCTCTTAATGTCTCTCAATGTCTCTGTACCACAAATCGGTTTAACTTCTAACTTCATAATATACTATGTTCGTTTTTTTTCCAATATCGTAGAACCAGAGTATTCCATTTAGAGAACAAGTTTCCTTGCTTGTGTTATTCTTCTGTTAATATTCCTGTCTTTTGTTCCTGTTGTATCAAAGGCTACTCATAAGTAGTAGAACTCATTTCGTCGGTTTTTAATAGTACGTTTATTGACTTGTCCAAATAGGATATTTATGCGATACTATAATTTGAAAAGTTATTAAATACGAAAATATAGTGGAATTTGGACAAGAGGGAATGTATTATTGATATTAAGGGGAAGGGAAAGGAGAAGAAAAAGAAGTTATTCTCTCTGCTGAAGGATCTTTTCGATAAAATGTTTCTATTCAGAAAAAATGCTTTCTCAGGATCTTGGTACGTCATATGAAATGCTACCCAAATTGAAATAGCTCCCTTTGTAAATATTGCAAAGCTTAATTAACTTAGTTCTTAAGGCATGAATTAATCCATGATCCCAATCACAATGTTATCGGAACTGAGGCTGCAAACAAACTAAGGATTTTACCTTGTTCTGGGAAGTCACAACTTAAGTGGTCATAAAAGAGAAGCTGTCGTATCCTAAATCCCCTTGTCGATATTTTTACTGGATATTGTTGATAGAAAAGGCATTTAACATTCCTAAATATAGAGGATGACCCGAATTGGTTTGTCTGGAGGACGAAAAAACCCTGTTTTATTTCTTCTTCGCCTGTGAGACGCTGAGCATAAATCCTCAAACACGGACCTGGCAATCTTTTGCTGTAAAATTGTTTAAATAAAAGAATTATTAATTAGAGATAAGTTTCTTCAACTGACTATCGACAACACCGTAAGCAACAGACCATGTCATGTAGCAGGGAGGCAGGCAGGAGCAATTGATTTTTATCGCAAGTCTGCCTGCTAGCAGGAGCCAAGCTTCCCCGATATAAAATACACAACGCTTAATTGGGACTTGATAAAATTTTGTGCTAGTTTACAGGATAGAGGAGTCTTTCAATATTCTGAGAGAACTGATTCTCATTTCATATTAAATAACTCCACAACTTTAAAGTTACAACTTAAAAAAAAATGGTTTTAATTTTATGAAATTATTTTAACTAGTTGGTCGAGGAATTTTTATTTTTTGAGCTGGGTTATATATAACTTAAAGGATTTTATGCTTGGTTTTTTTTGTTTTCCTAAAGTTAACCTTACTTATGTTCTTTACTATTTAATCTCGATAATTGGAAATAGGATTATCGCTATCTTATTTTTAGTCTGCCACTCCTTTAATAATCAAATGTAGACTTTCAGGTCACAAAATGTGTTCAATTAACCTTTTGGTACATCATTTTTTTAGTTTCGTATTTGATAATGAAACTTTCTTTTTAACAGGAATCTTTTCTCCGTCCGAAATTTAATACAAAACAGCTAAAACTGTAGCGTTATCTTTCATTTGAACCAAAAGAAGAAACTAACATGTTGTCTCCATTAACACAATGTTTTGCCGCCTTTTATCTAAATTTCTCTTGTAAACTCAAATCATTATAGAACATAATCTTTCTGGAAGTTATATTTTTCTACTTTTACGTGAAGTCTACGGTTGGCTGGCTTTTTTCTCTTTCTCCACAAGGCACTTCCTTGGAATTCTTTTCCTGTTAAATCTGTCTTCCTAGGATTATTTTAACCCGATCTACCCATCTCTGTCTTGGAATTCCATTAAGCTCGCTCTACTGTCAATTTAAATGTTATTCCTTTTCCTTAGATGATCATAAGGGTTCAGTCTTCCTTTTGTGTCAACGGTTCTTACTTTTCGTTTCTTTCTCCACCTGAACTCCTCTCTTCTTCTATGGACTTAAGACTATTTGCGACCCTGTCTACCAGTGCCCCTCTTGAACTTCCTTTAAAATCACTCTTCGATCAAGATAAAGATCATTATTTCTTTTCAAATGTCCGTGCCAGTTCATATTTTTTCGTATTTTCTCAGATGTCTCTATAACCTTGATTGTTTCATTTGCCATCTCTTTTTTCCTTATATATCTAACACCGCATCCTCAGTTCAGCCCCTTCTCCACCTCGCTTTTCCGAACGCTCTTCATTACCTATGTTTCTACTCCGTACATCATTGCTAATTATTCAAGGAACAGATTTATAAATCACGTCTCTGTTCTGCGGTCAAAGAGTCAAAGTTACTTCTTCGTCCAGTTCACCCCATCTTCTAAAACAATCGTGCCTAAATCTTTAAAATTCCTAACTATGTTTATTCTTCCTGCCTGCAACCTTTTTTACTCATTTCCTCCCCCGTTAAGCTCAATATACTATTTTTTTTCTACTACTTTTTGGACTTCTCTCTTCCAGAAACCTTCTTTTACGTTCTACCTTCTTTTTAAGTTCTTCCCTACTAATATTTTACATTAAAACATTGTCAGCAATCTTTATGCAACAAGGTGCATCACTTCTCACATCCTGGGTTGAAGCGATAAAATCGACTTAAAACTGAATCCCGATGTGGTCCAACCAAAACTCATAGCTGTCGTCGAGTTTTTAAGTACATTGAAGATATTTACATAAAGGAAACCACCTCTAGTACCATCATGAAACACTCATGGTAGAGCTATGATAATACATTACACTATTCTGATTAAGAGGGACATGCTAGACATATTTCTTCTACCTTATTGCTATTTTCCGATTGATTAAGTTAAAATGTAAGTTCAAAAATATAGTATTATATAATACCATATAAAATTATAGTTTATATAGTATTTATTTAATGTAAGTGGCTTAGAATGTGAATTGAAATATGAAAGTCAAGATAAACAGAAAAATGTCCGTCCCTATGACCAACTGTTAGATTTCTCCATTTAGCAGTATCTGAATAAGTCAGTAGTGTTCGTTAGAATATTCTTAAGGAGTCTCACTAGATTATCCCACTGCATAGACTTTGATGAGCGAGTGGATCATTCAGTTCCAAAGTTAGCGATTCTCTGGAGCTTGAATCTCCTAACCTTTTCTGGGTTATTACGAAATATATATTAGCTATATATCCAACTCCTGTGATAATAGCGAAATTACGGTAGTGAACAATAGGCTTTATTTTGGTTCAACTAAATAGTCCTTGTTCGACGCACTCTGTTAAGACGTAGATTACAACGTTCATTTTTAACAATTAGTCATACAAACATAAATCACTAAATGAAAAGAAACTCTATTTATCAAATTACAGTCTAAAATTATTTCTATAATGTCGTCTAAATATGATCGTTTACTTTCCCGGCATCCTTCTAAGCAAGTAGTGAAATTATTGGTCACTGCTTGGTCACTGCCTTTATTTTTAAGATATTTCGATGAGAAATAACCGGTCAAGTGCAAGTTGAACCTGCGCAATTAGTGTTCCGTACGTTGATTGCTTTTAAAATAAAAAATGTTGTAACGGCAGTATAAAATGATCAGTGACTTCACAAAACACACCCCCAAATGAGTTTTCAACAAAGTTTATTTCCAGTCATTACCGAAAATTGATGACCTTGAAATTTCTGTTTTTTTATATACCAGATAAATTATTACAGGTAATGCACTCGCGATAATTTTCGTTCAATCTACATCCCGTGGAGAATATTCCAGAATTTTTTCAAAATTTTTTGATAAGTACTTTTCGAGATAAGGCGGGTGGACAGCGATTTTTCGCGATTTTTTAAAAATAATACAAAGAAAAGTGCGCGCAAGTATTACATTGTATGTATATTTTTTACTCGTGTTTTCACAAGCTTTCATTTGACACCACACTCGATAACCTAGTAAAAAATTTTTTTTTTTCACTTCCGATTTCACCCCCCAAAACTAACCCCTTAAGTCAAAATTTAACTTTCAAAACTACATGGCTCTAATGAGGCCGTCAATTCCTATATTATTACCAAATTTCAACTTTCTGTGACAAATAGTTTCGGAGAAAATCGGGTGTGACAGACGGACAGACACCGAAGTGATCTTATAAGTGTTCCGTACGGAACACTAAAAAGTCTGTCTGAACGACTGGTAAAGATATATTTTAAGTATGTGTGTGTGTGTGAGTGCGTGTTAAGTCAAGTGGGAAGAACTTCTTAATTCATCACATAATCCTCCGAGTTAACAGTTGTGTGGCCACTACCGTCCTAGAAAAAGTACTGTTCGATTACTGCACATGCCGACGTCCTGTTTATCGACGTTGCTATTAAAGTGATAATGATGTGCCTGATCTTAGAGTAAAGCGTTTAAACATTTAATTAACAACTCTTAAACTCTCAGTTTACAGTGCTCCACTGATCAATATATAGTTCGTTTCTTACATTCCGGGTGAAATTTTGTAGATGTTTCGCTTAGCTTAGCAGTGTCACACACTGACAGATTACGTTGTTGCCGGGGATTTATATTTGCGCTGAAGGTTGCAGCGGGTCTGATTGCTCGCAGTTGGCTCCGCCCCTTTGACTGTCGTTTCAGAGTCTTCGGTCCTGGTCATTTGTCTTCTATCTCTCAGTTCTTTTTAATCACTGTTTTCCACGTATTGCGCAAATTTGGTGCGTCATCTCTTCTGTACCAGTGTCCCGTTTTTTCGATTTCGGTAGCCAATCAGATTTTTTTTGTCTTGTGGTTTTCTATGTTGGCTATATATTTGCAGCTGTGAATCTCTGTTTTGTAACCTGTCTCAAATTTGTGTTGGAAATAGATAATATCTTAAGAAATCTGTTACGTGTGCAGAAAGATTTTTGTTCTATGCCATTTGTTATAACGCTTCATCAATTGGTATGCTGGGATATGGTGACTTGACGTCGAAATTAGCGACGATGTCGTTGAAGCTTATGGTAATTCAATCTAGAATATACGTGAACTGCTTAGAATTTCATACGTATGACTCGGCCTTTTCTATTTAAGTTAGTAGTAGGCTCCGACGAGCCAGCATTGAAAATGTCAAGTGAGACCTTGATGAAATGTCTGCAAATTTCCGCCAACAAACCGATGTATTTCCGTATTAACACTTCTAGACATTTCTCCATTCGTTAACATATATATATATATATATATATATATATATATATATATATATATATATATATATATATATATATATACTCATATATATATATATATATATATATATATATATATATATATATATATATATATATATATATATATATATATATATATATATTATATATATATATATATATATATATATATATATATATATATATATATATATATATATGTATATATAACAGTCATTTATAACAAAAATAACATTTTTCCACTGTTCATAAATATTGGGCCAGCTTCATATTTCACGATAAAGAGGTATATACCACAGCAAAAATCACTATAACTCAGAAAAAATGGCAGTAAAAGATACATTCTTATCAATACTTTGTAGCCATACACTTCGAAGCTAATATGGCGGCACATCGTTGAAACATCGATTTGATTAATTTAAGAATTCTGTCTCTGGTGATATTAGCCCACTCTTCTTGAACTTTTTTCCAGAGAGTACCTTTATTGGAGCAATTCTAAGTTCTCACTTTCATTTTCAACTCTTCCCACAAATGTTCTATGGGGTTCAAGTCCGAAGACTGACTTGGCCATTCTAAAATTCGAAGCTTGGATCGATGTTTCGGATCATTATATTCGACGTCCATGAGGAAACATGTAGTTTGATAGAATACCTCTGTACATAAGAGTGTCCATAGTACCTTCAATTTTAACTATTGGCCCGACGCCTTGCCACGAAAATGCCCCCTAAAGCATAATACTACCACCACCATGCTTAACAGTCGGTATTTGATACCGAGAATCATGTCTAATTACTTTTGGTCGTTGAACATATCTTCTTCCATCATTTCCAAATAAATTAACTTTAGTTTCGTTCGAAAATAGCACTTTTTTCCAGTCTTCAACTGTCCAATTTTGGTGCATTTTTGCAAATTCATATCTGGAATTTTTATTTTTTTTTACTGATGAACGGTTTTTTTTACTCTACCATGTCCAACAAGTCCAACTTATATTAGTCTACCAGAAACAGTACTCCTACTGATATCAGCTAAATTTTCTTCACGTAATTCACGGGCAACAGTTGCAGTATTCTTTTTTACGTATGCAACTGCTTTTTTTAATTACTTTGTCGACACGAATAGTTGTTTTCGTTGGTCTTCCAGAACATGATTTATCATTCAGAGTACTTGTAGTTTCCCATTTTTTAATTATATTGTTAACCGTTGTTTTTCCTATGAATAAAAGTTCAGGTATTTCACGTGAAACTTTTCCTTTACCGTACAACCTTATAACAGGTTTCCGATATCTAATGACGTGCGTTTCGGCATTTTCCCACAATTCTTCTGGTGTCATATCCTCATTGGATGTTGACAATCATCCTGGCCCACATCACTTTATCAACTGCTGATCGGAACAGTTCTGCTGACATAAGGCTTGTCCATTGTCTCAAGTTCTTGAGCCACAAGGTACACCTTCTGCCTGGACCTCAATTTCCTGCAATTTTATCTTGCATTATAAGTTGTAACATTTCGTATTTGCTGCCTCTAAGTATATGTCCAAAGTAACACATTCTTCTCCGTTTTATTGTGACAAGCACTTCTCTGTCTTTAGCCATCCGTTGCATCACAATATCGTTTGTAACATGATACATGTATGATATACGTAGCATCCGTCGGTAACACCAAAGCTCGAAAGACTCCAGGCGCCTCGTGGTATTGTCCGTCAGTGTCCACGCTTTCGCACCATAATAAAGCACAGAAAGAACACAGCATCGCAAAACACGTAATCGAAGTTGTAAGTTGAAGGAGAGATTACTTAATACTTTTTTCATTCGGTAAAAAGAACTGCGTGCTCTCTCAATCCATATCTTAACTTCTCTTGAGTGGTCCTATTCCTCATACAGGTTGCAGCCAAGATAATTGAAATTTTCCACTCGTTGAAGTAGGGTGTCTTCTGCATAGAATTGTGTATGCACGTTCCTGTTCTTACTGCCCGCAATGATACTGATACACAATTAAGTGTACTAAATTCTTGATGTTTACCTGGATTCACGATCAGAAATGTAAATATAACTGAGTAAATCACAATTTCTTAGAAGTTGGCCCGATACTTGTTATGTTAATGATATTTTTGTTATGAATGATTGTTATTTTTAGTAGAAGATTTTTTAGTTGTATATTTTTGTTAATATAATTAAAGTAGTTCATGTTCCCTTTATAACTCAATTAATCACAAAAATTTTTTTGGCCCAAAACTTTTGCACGCAACTGTGTATATATATATATATATATATATATATATATATATATATATATATATATATATATATATATATATATATATATATATATATATATATATATCTATAATATATATAAAATGCAACGTCTCTCTGTCTGTCTGTCTGTCCGTTGGTGCGCATATCACTGGAGAACCACTTATCCGATTTACGTACTTTATTTTTTAAAACATACATATGTTCTCTGGCCAGGTTATAGGCTATATTTTATTACGATAGGTAGCATAAGGAATGAGCTGTGACGATAATAGTAAATGAAGTCGGAAAAAAGTTTGCCGCTAGCGCGTTCCCTTGCAATACACAGCCTAAACCATTAAATATAGAACAATATTATGTAGCAGAAAATATCTATAATCTATAATATGTATATAAAATGCAATGTCTCTCTGTCTGCCTGTCTGTCCATTAGTGCGTTTATCACGCGAGAACCACTTATCCGATTTACGTGTCTTTTTTTAAATTCATACATATATTCTTTGGCCAGGTTATGTAATAATAATAATAACCTATATCTGAAATATGTATAAAATGCAACGTTTGTCTGTCTGTCTGTCCGTTAGTGCGCTTATCCCTCGAGAACCACTTATCCGATTTACGTGATTTTTTAAATTCATACATATGTTCTCTGACCAGGTTATAGATATATATTTTATTACATCTATAATATATATAAAATGCAAAGTATATCTGTCTGTCTGTCCGTTAGTGCGCTTGTCACTGGAGAACCACTTATCCGATTTACGTACTTTTTTTTAAAACATACATATGTTCTCTGGCCAGGTTATACGCTATATTTTATTACGATAGGTAGCATAAGGAATGAGCAGTGACGATAATAGTGAATGAAGTTGGAAAAAAGTTTGTTGCTAGCGCGTTCTCTTGCAATACACAGCCTAAACCATTAAATATGGAACAATATTATGTAGCAGAGAATATCCATATTCTATAATATATATAAAATGCAATGTCTCTCTGTCTGTCTGTTTGTCCATTAGTGCGTTTATCACGCGAGAACCACTTATCCGATTTACGTGTTTTTTTTTTTTTAAATTCATACTTACATTCTTTGGCCAGATTATACAATAATAATGATCTATATCTATAAAATATATAAAATGCAACGTCTATCTGTCTGTCTGTCTGCCTGTCTGTCCGTTAATGCGCTTATTACTGGAGAACCACTTATCCGATTTACGTACTTTTTTTTTAAAACATACATATGTTCTTTGGCCAGGTTATAGGCTATATTTTATAAAGTTAGGTAACATGAGGAATAAACAGTGACGATAATAGTGAATCAAATCGGAAAAAAGTTTGCCGCTAGCGCGTTCTCTTGCAATACACTGCCTAAACCACTAAATATGGAACAATATCATGTAGCAAAGGATAGTTATAATATATATATATATATATATATATATATATATATATATATATATATATATATATATATATATATAATATATAATGCAACGTCTCTCTGTCTGTTTGTCCATTTGTGCGCTCTCCACCACTTATCCGATTTACGTGTTTTTATAAATTTATACATATGTTCTATATAATTCGATATAAACCTAGTAATGGGAGATAAGGTGAGATAATGGGAGATAAATATAAATAATAAGAGATAAGGAGAAATAATGGGTGATAAGCAGAGATAAGTCTAGATAATTGGAGTTATGTTGAGATAATGGGAGATAACGAGAATTAATGAGAGATAAGGAGAAATTTTGCGAGATAAGTCGAGATAAGCCTAGATAATGGAAGAGAAGGTGAGATAATGGGAGACAAGGGGAAATAATGGGAGATAAGGAGAAATAGTGGAAGATGAGCAGAGATAAACCTAGATAATGGAAATTATGTAGAGATAATAGGAGATAAGGAAACATAATGGGAGGTAAGGGAAAATAATGGCAGATATTTTATTACGTTAGGTAACATAAGGAATAAGCAGTGACGATAGTAGTGAATCCGGAGCCGTGGGCACTGCTAGTATATATATATATATATATATATATATATATATATATATATATATATATATATATATATATATATATATATATATATATATATATATATATATATATATATATATATATATATATATATATATATATATATATATATATATATATATATATATATATATATATATATATATATATATATATATATATATATATATATATATATATATATATATATATATATATATATATATATATATATATATATATATATATATATATATATATATATATATATATATATATATATATATATATATATATATATATATATATATATATATATATATATATATATATATATATATATATATATATATATATATATATATATATATATATATATATATATATATATATATATATATATATATATATATATATATATATATATATATATATATGTATATATATATATATATATATATATATATTTATATATTCCTTTCATTTGATCTCCAACTTGGTAAGTAATATATATGTTATATTTTATATATACGCATTGTAAGAATTCCTTTCATTTGATCTCCAACTTGGTAAGTAATAAATGTTGCTATTTTCATCGTAGAACAAAATGGCGTTTGTCGTCTGTTAGATAGTGAGTCTTACTTGCGAAACCATAACAACTTTTGAGCTCTCATTCCTTAAAATCCACCTGGCACTTTAAATTCTACGAGTGAATAAAAAACATACATACATACATATATCGTGAGTAAAAAGTACAAGAAATAACGATTCTGACTACTAAAACTCCATACTTATACATATAAGTAATGTTTTAAAGCTGTATACTTAAATCTGAAAAATTCCGTTATCATTGTCACGTAGAGTAAATAAAGAAAAGGCCATAAAACGAGACCCCGATGGCCGAATAAACTTCTTGCACTCTCTCTTTGCAAACCGTTTCGCCTGCTCGTTCAGAAGTGCATCAAGTACGCTGCTCTTGCAGTCTTGACCTACATCCACAAATCTGTTTATTTTTCCTTTTTATGTTTCTTACGTCGTTCCATCTTTCACCCGATTCCGTAATAAAATGTTCCTTTTACTTCACCGTCTTTACACCCGGCTTTTCGTTTGAACTTTTCGAACTTCCTTCGTGAAAGTAAAAGTACGTAGAGTATCTAGTCGAAAATGGCAGAAAGACTAGACTGAAAACGTTAAAATTTGATTGATAAAATATCACTTTTGCTGAATATATTGCAGCTTTCGTTCATTGAAGAAACAGAAAAAGAAGAATGTGACAGTAAACAATAATAAAACAGGTCAGGTGCAAATTAGACTTGCGCTATTAGTATTCCGTTCCGTGATTGCCTTGAAAATAAAAATTTTTTTTAGACTTCACAAAAAACACCCCAAATGAATTTTCAACAAAGTTTGTTTCCAATATTTGTTGAAAACTTATGACCTTGAATTTTTTTCTATACACTCCTGGACAAAATTAACGCAACAATATATTAAATCATACAAATCTCTATAATGAATTAATTTTAATAATTTTTTATGAACATTGGTTACACTAAAAGTTAGAAAAAACTTATTCGGGTACTTTAAAAGTGAATTAGCTACCAAATTTCTCTATAAAATTCGAATTAAAATTTTTCTTAAGACCTAATAACAAAATCGTTGAAATTATGTAATAATGAGAAAAATAAGCTGGGACACTAGTAGCAAAATTAATGGTGTAACTGGGACACTAGTAGCGTGTGTTGCCTCCTCTACTTCGGATGACAGCGTTTATGCGCCTAGGCATGCTTCTAATTAAATTTTGGATAAAATCTTGAGGAATTTGCTCCCATTCTGTGATAACTGCATTTTCAAGTTCCCTCAGGTTTCTAGGTGCAAGTATATGACGTTTCACATTTTTCTTAAGGTGATCCCATACATGTTCTATCGGATTCAGATCCGGGCTTTTTGGTGGCCATTGCATAATCGGTATATCAACTTGATTAAGATAATCGAGTACCTCCCTAGCCACGTGAGGTCGAGCGTTGTCTTGCATAAACAGGAAATTGGGCCCCACAAAATGACCGAAAGGCATCAAATGTTCTATTAGAATATTCTTAAGATAGTAGTCAGCATTCATAGATCTCGTACGGACAGGAACTAACTCTGTGCGAGCATCAAAGCAGATGCCACCCCAGAACATAACAGAGCCACCGCCGAATGGAATCCTTGCAGAGATATTGCAAGGAGCAAACCTCTCCCCTGGTCTTCGTCATACTCGCTCACGACCATCTGGATGTTTTAGACTAACCCTAGTTTCATCTGTGAAGAAAACTTGTTTCCAATCATCCACAGACCAGTTTTCGTGATTTCGAGCAAAACGTAACCTCGCAACTCTGTTCTCTAGTAAGCAAGGGCGCAGTGGCTGGTCTCCTACTGTTTAATCCAGCTTCATTTAACCGTCTTCTAACTGTTTTAGAAGAAATTGTGACATTGCGAACAGCTTCGAGTTCGTTTCTTATTATAGAATTAGTGACAGTCCTGTTTCTTAAAGCATATTGTCTTATAAAACGTTCATCTAGGTCACTAGTGCATCATTTTCGCCGTTGCCCTAGTCTTCTAGAATAAGTTCCTACTTCATTTAAGCGTCTTATCATACGATTTATTGTGGAACGATGTTTGCTTAACAAATTGGCAGCATAACTCTGACAATATCCCTCGTCCAATAAAACTGAGGCTCGCACTACCTCGTGTTCAGTTAAATTCCTTGTTCGATTCATTTTTCTAATTCTTCGGGGTCAAAAATAAAACAGTCTACCACAAAAACGTATTACTTTGAAAAAGGGAACAATTTATAAGCTTACTTTTAAAGAAAATCTATCGCATTATTACAGAAAATTGTTTATCTTCTAAAAAATTCTTTAAAACTGTAAATCTAAACGAATTGTTTTGATTTCTGTCATGAGCAACGAAACAAAATATGCATAGCCTACTATTCAAATACTCGATAAACTTTAAAACTGACATAAGAAAAAGATAAATTAATTTTCAGATTGTTGCGTTAATTTTGTCCAGGAGTTTATATGGTAAATCCCAAGATATAAGATCCCGCCTTTTTGCTTTTTCAATGGGGCAATAAACGACCCTATTAAGGTTTTGTGCATAGTTGCCAGGTATTACGATAAACGTATTTTTATCTTACCTGCTTTGTATGCCGCCCTCACTTGCAATCATATTGGATCTATTTTTACCTATATATTTACTACCTGGTAACCCGGTTTGGAGCCCTTTAAGTATTTGATAATATAAGCCTAATGACCAGAGGTCCCCATTAGTATTCGAGAGATACTTTTTATTATTTTTATTTTTAGTTTTACTTACAACTTATAACGTAACGGTTCTATTTTAATTATGTGGCGTCTGTGGGAAAATTGCAGTAGTGGTTATCGCAAGAGAAAACATTTATCACTTGACGCTAAACAAATAGTGAAAAATGTTTACGACAGTTTGGTAAAAAGAAATTTGAATAAACAAAGAGTTTTGTAAGAAACCATTGAACTAACAAAAACCCCAATTTCTACGATTAAGGGTATTGTAGGAAAAACATCCCTCAGAAAAACAAAAAGATTTTCAAATGCATGATGTAGACGATTGTGAAAAAGACGTCATCAGGAGAAAATTATATTCTATGTATGAAGAGCAGTTGGTGCCGACAATAGATAAAATAAAATTAAGACTGGTGCAGGACGGGATCAATATACATTGTGGCCGATCAACCCTTCTTAGAATTCTCTTAAGAATGGGATTCACGTTCCGAAAAATCAACAAAAGGCAAGTAGTGATGGAGTCACAAAGATTACGAATCTTGCCATATACTTATTTACAAGAAATTAGAAAGTATCGATCAAAGAATTGGCAAATAATTTACCTTGACGAAACATGGTTCGATACCCATGACACTGTGCAAAAAGGGTGGGTTGACAGCAGTATAAAATGTTAGACTAACGCACCTTCAGATAAAGGTAAACGAATAACCTTTTTGCATGCTAGATCTGAAAAGGGCTAGGTTTCAAATTGTCTACTATTATCTGCAAAAAATATAAAAGATTCTAGTTTGGACTGTCACAAACACACGACCGCAGAACGCGTGTCAGTGGTTGAATTAGTAAAAAAAAGTTATAAATAATATACTTTGTGAAAGCTGGAAGAATTCCATTCAGCACGTTGTTAAAGTTGAAGATTCATATATTTATGTAACTAATATAAAACCACTTATAATTACCTCAGCTAATTACATACAATATGTCTCCTCTTGTAAACCCCATTCATTCAAACTGAATGTTTTCTTACATGTTTTTACATGCATCTATAAATAAACATCATCTCCAAAAACACTTACAATTTTATATATTTGCATTAACGAATAAAATTCTTAAGTCCATCTCTGCAACCTATCATAAACAAAAGGTCAGAATCTTTATATTGCCCACTTAAAACTTATCTTATATTTTGGGACAGGCTATACCAGATAAATTATCAAAGGTAATGCACTCGTGTTAATCTTCGTTCAATCTACACCTTGTGGAGAATATTCCAGAAGTTTCTCAAAATTTTTTGGTAAGTACTTTTCGAGATAAGGAGGGGACAGCAATTTTTGTAAATTTTTTAAAAATAAGATTTCACCTCCCAAAACTAACCCCTTAAGTCGAAATTTAACTTTCAAAACTATACGGCTCTAACGGGACCGTTCATTCCTAGATTAGTGCCAAATTCCAACCTTCTGTGTTAAATAGTTTCGGAAAAAATTGGGTGACACACGGACAAACACCTAACTGATCTTATAAGTATTCCGTATGGAAGACTAAAAAGTAAGAAGCTTTACTTAGTAACTCTTAAACTATAAGTAAAATTAAAATTACTCATTGGCTATCGACCAAACTGTACCGTTTAATTTTTACAATATGCGTAATTTGCGACATGGTTATTATGTAAACGTTATCAAAATTTAAAATTGCGTTAATTTATTGTTCATGATATATAGTCTCGTTTTAACAAACGTAGTGTATTTATTTTAATCCAATTGATAATAACACATATGTTTCAGTTAGGAATTTTGATATTCTCCTATTTCATGATACCAGGCGTTTTTTACTTGACAACAATGATTCAAATTAACTTAAATATAACAATTTATAGTTTTTTTATTGTTTATGTCTTTCTTTTGTAATTGACGGTTTCCTGACAGTAAATTCATAATTATTTCTTCATATAGATATCTTTTCTTCTTTAGTTTTAACTAACTGGGACAATGATTATTAAACGTACCCTCATTATTTGGATTTATTTTCAACTACCATATAATCGCACAGTTCGACCTAGTCATACAACCTTATTGTTGTTATTATTTTTTTAAATTTGATTCTTATGTGGAATTGGAAATGATCTTGTCAAAAAGGTCTTTTCTTTTTTCAACATTTTATTTTATTGTACTCAGCACCCGAATTAATTTCGTTCATCCCGGATGGTGAAAATCCTATAGAAAGAGAAATTTTCATCATTATCATTTTTTGTCTAACAATTCTTTTAACTTTTAATGTTTTAATCGTCAAATTATCTTGATATGAGTTACGTAACTTTCTTTTATTAAAAAAAAATTATGGTAATGAAAATAATCTATTTGTCAAGAAAGTTCTGCAATGTTTGGCAGGAAAATACTTTAAAACAGTTTCACATTGAGAAATTTTCTTAGAGTCAGTTGAAAGCTGACATCTGACAGTAGTAGACGTGCAAAAATAACTGGAATTCGTTTATTTAAATGTAATTTGGAGCGCCTTGAAAATGAGCGAGATTTCTTCAAAAGTGCGCTACATTTTACGATTATATTGTGATAAAGGCACAAATACTGCGCAGATCTATGAAGAAATTTATGCCAGCTATGGTCAAGATACGTTACCAAAAGCAACAGCCAAAAGATGGTTCAGTTGCTTTCCTGGAAATTTCGTTGTCAAAGATGCTTCTCACACTGTTCAACCAGTGACAGAAGAAGTTGATATAATTTTGGCAAAAGTTGAGGAACACCGGCATGTATAATAGCCATGACATCGCCAAGGAATTAAACATCCACCACCACCAAACAGTTTTAAATCATTTTGAAAACGCTGGCTACAAGAAGAAACTCGATATTTGGGTACCACATGATTTGACGCTAAAAAATTTACTCCATCTGCAAGTATCTACAGAGATGTAACGAAATAAAGCAGCTGATCCCAGATAATGAAAAGTCTATCACGTATGATAATAATGTGCTAAAAAAATCTTAATCGAAGAAAGATGAAGCTCCACAAACGATGGCAAAGCCCGGATTGACGCCAAGAAAGTTGAGGCTATGTATTTGGTAGAATTGGAAAGAAGTCGTGCATTATAAGCTGGTACAGTCAGACCAAACGATTGATTCGGTGTTCTACTTTCAGCAATTGACAAAATTGAAGCAAGCAACTGAAAAAGATCAGCCGAAATTAGTCGACAGAAAGGATGTCGTCTTCTACCGTGACAACGCCAGATCACATATCGCTCGGCAAAAATTAATAGAGCTTAGCTGAGAAGTTTTAATGCATCTATTGTATAGCTCACAGCTTGCTCCGTCAGACTACCATGTGTTTCGATAGCTGTAGAACTGTCTGAATGGTGTTAAGTTTAAAAGAAGCCTGTAAAAACCGCTTGTCACAATTTTTTGCCCGGAAACTACAGAAGTTCTACAATAAGGGGATTATAATATTACCAAAAAATGGCACATACTTGGTTCAATAAAGTTCTTTTAAAATATAAGAAGCAGTTGTCTCAATTTTGACTTTAAAAGGCTCAATTTCGACAATAATTTGTTTACACAATAGGCCAAGAAATTGTAGGAACTTAAATAAATTAATGTTTATTTTAGCTACGACCCTTTTGTTTCATTGCCTAGTTGATAAGAGACTCAATTCTTTCGTTCAATAACATTTGTGAGACCTAGCGTCTCCTATTATTGAGCTAGGCAGAAAAAATTAATAGACGTGAAATTGGTCGCGTCTACATAAAAAAAACATACTAAACAGTATAAGGTCAGTCAATAAATTTTTAAGCGAAAATTCTTCAGTTTTCAGTATAATCTCCCTTAAGCTCTGAAATGGCTTTCCGGAAGACCTTTAAAATACCTATCTACGGATGCTATCACCTCATCATTTGTTGAAAAACGCTTCCTACGTAGAAATCTTGAGAGGTTTGAGAGCAGATGAAAGTCAGACGGAGCCAGATCTGGTGAATAGGGTAAATGTTCCAACAGTTCATACTTTAATCTGACTGGTTGCCAAAGTACCTCTGTGAGCAGGTGCATTGTCATGATAAAAGATGATTTTTTTTCTTCTGCAAACCGGGCCTTTTCTCATGACTCTTGTCATCTAGCTAGTCCAAAAAGTTGAAATAATACTCTTCTGTGATTGTCGTACCGGTTTGAAGATAATTAGTTAACAAAATTCCTTTCGCATCCCAGAAAACTGATGCCATACTTTTTTTTGGACGACTTTAGCTGCTTTGAAGCTGAACGACCGAGCTCAGCCCACTGTGCAGTTTGTTGTCGCAGTTCAGGATCATACTGGTAAACCCAAATCTCATCCATAGTTACAAATCAACGCACAAAATCAGTTTTATTCTTTGTGAAACGAGCGCAATGTTGTTTAGAAAGTTTCTCTCGAGTGTGTTTTTGTTCCGATGTTAGCAAATGCGACACTCATCTTCTGAATAGCTATATGATACCCAAAAGATTAGTTAAGATCTCATGTACTGATCCATGCGAGATGCCTATAGCTTTAGCTAAACCTTCCACAGCAAAGAATTTTATCACTGCAAATTCGATTTTTTCCAATTTTATCATATACTGCAATGAATGACGACAGATATTCATATGATTTCAAAAAGTGGTTTCCATTTTTCCGTAGGTGTCGCTTTTAAAAATTGACTCATATCACGTTATTAACAAAAAGAAATTTTCGTAAAGGTAAGCCAGCTAATCACATAATAGATAAACAATGAATGACTTGACAGATCGACTTGAAATTTATGTTCATATGACAGATCAAGCTTCAAAATGGTGTTCAATATTTGGTTCAAGTGATGGTCCGTAGGTGTCGCTTTTAAAACTTATTGACCTTATGATAAATAACAGGTCTCACGCTTATTAACAAAAAGAATTATTAAAAATAATAATACAGTGTCTTTCAACCGTTCGTAAAGGTAAGCATTAAACAATATGCCGGTGCCACAAAAAGATAATCACATAATAGAGGAATTTTCTTTTTAGACATCACTTTATACATTCTCTACGTAAAACTAACTTCCTTTGGCAGAAACTCAAAGTTAAGAGGCTCATTACTATTTTCAAATCACCTATATTTATTTCAGTTTTCTCTTGTTGTGCTTTATTTTAATTATTAAGCTTTTCTTGCCAAACACTTTTGAGTAAAAGAAAGTTTTTTCGCTCTATGTAAGGGCAAAGGTAACGGATATTTTCTCTAAATAAAATACGCTTTTTTTCACGTTAAATATGTTCTTAGTCTGAAAAGCATACACTCTAGAACACAATTCTGAAAAAAATACAACCCACCGTGGATTGTTATATCTTCATTTTCGTACAAACGGTGCCTAAAGAGTGCTCTCTAAGGAAATCCCAATAGGGCTTGAATTTTTAACTTAAAGAAGACTTAAATAATATACTTAAATTTCGAGATTTCTGTTTTAAAATTTAAGAACATCGTTGAATAATAATATTAATTATTATTATTATATTCTCTTTACATATCAACTTTCAGGTTCGCATATTCATCTGCTAATTGTTAAAAAATTTAGCTGAACTAAAATGTCCGTAGACATTTTTGGACTGCAAGAAAGCTTTATTTGTGATTCCTTACCCCTTATATCTGTTTCGACCATCTAATGTCCTTGTCAGTAAAACTGTGACAATCTCAATAATACAGAATTATAATATAAAGGGATGCTATCACTTTTACAATTATAACAGTATATTAAAAAAAATCAGGATCAACTTTATAAAAGTGATTGAAGGAGTATAAAATCATATATGCATCTTAAAACCTACCCGCACATAAAAGACATTTTGACTGTACTCGCTCTAAACGAAAAACTGAAAAAATGTAAATAATGCGTAATTAGTACTTAATACACAAAGTATAATATGTAAACCTACAAAATTAGGCAAAATTTTGACATCGGGACAAATGACACACGCTTATTTTGATTTGCTTCAAATTTCATCAGATAAACTCATTTTTTTGTCGGTGGCGTTGCCAAGAAGGGGAGCAAGGGGAATATGCCCCTCCTGCCCGTATGGATGCAGAAAAAAAGAGCGCTTTAGAAACAGAGCTTTTCTTTTAGAGGGTTTTTGTGAGAAATCTAACTAATTATTGCGTCTGTCGTATTATGTCCAATATCTCAATACAGTCTGTCAAGTAAGAATGTGTCCGCGATAATTCATTTTTGGTAGATGCGATCCTAGCGATTCAAAAAAAAATCGGTAGAGGGAACCTTTATCTACGACACATTTTAGTAAAAGTATCAGTCGATTACGAACTTTCGTCGAAATCACGTAAAATCCAAAAGGAGTGACTTGTTTGCGCGTTGGTTCGAGGCCGCTAAATATATTAAAATGTCGGTATCGTTTGTGAAGAAGTGGGTAAATCGTTTTAACGAGACGAAAAATGTCGACGACTTACCAAAACGTGGCTCGGTAGGCAAAGTCACTCCGAAAGTCGAAAAACAAATCGTATCCTTGTTTTCAATGGATTCGAAATTGACGCTGCATCAAAAAGCAGCAAAATTAAGAAAATCGGGTTTGAATGTGTCCCATGAAACCATTCGACAACATCTTCGTGCTCATGATGTCAAATTCGGAAGCACACTGAAAAAACCTTTGCTGGGCGAAAATCACGTCGCGAAGTGGCTCGCTTGGGCTCACGGTAAGATACTAGAGTGGCCCTCACAATCGTCGGACGACAGCCCTATTGAAAACGTTTGGTTCCTTGTAAAGAGAAAGCTCAGAGGAAAGACTAAGGAGTTTTACTCAGTTGTCTCGCGAGATTCGAAAAATTTGCAGAGTATGTAGAAAATCTCGTCGACGGCATGCCTCGGAGATGCCAGGCGATTATTGATGCAGGAGGTGATTTGACAAATTACTTAGGTAGTTGCGCCGTTGTTAGCACAATAAAGAAAATTACGAGAGGTCTCGTTTTTACTTGATAGACTGTATATTTTTACGTATGTTCTTTCAACTCTGACAACCAGTTACGGGGTTATAGAGAAAAATTAGGGTATCCGAACTTGAGAGGATAATTTTACCGCTAGAAAATACACTTGCATCTAGAATCAAGAATAAACGTCTCTGGGCGATAATCTCACACAGTTTCTCAGTAAAAACGAGTAATCTCAGAGACACAGTCACGACTATAGCGTGTTGACTATGCCCAGAAAAAAAACCTTATCATACAAGATAAAGTAAAATAGATTAAAAGATAGTACTCTTATCATCTAACTTATACCACACATATTTGGAACAATGCAATTTTAGGAAATTTAAAGAATCTCGAGTAGTTTCACTTAATATATCCAAGGCATTCGACCATGTTTGACATGAGGGATTGTTGATTAAGCTACGCTCTTATAGTGTGTCTAAAAGGTTTTGTTAATCTCTATCGTGTTTCGTAATCAACGCAGGTTTGTCACAAGGCTCCCTAGTGCCTCCTACTATATTTCTCATTTATATTAAGGATCTGCTGAAAAGGACTAGAAAACCAATCTACAGCTTGGCCGATGACAATACGTTTATTTCTTCATTTACCTTGAACCAGGGTGCAGAGTACTTGAACCATGCAAATATCCACAGACAGCGGGATGCTGTTCAATTTAACAAAGACCTGGATAAATTCTATTTTGGGATGATAATAAGAACGTAGAATTTAACGCTGCAAAAACCCAGGCGACATTGTTGCCTAAAAAAGTAAACGTTGCATAATCGGACATACCTAGACTGTCTGAAAAGTTTTCGACCTGACACACAGATGGCGTTAGAAACTGTGAAACCATAATTGTATTGGAAAGTTCCATCCTTTATATAAACACGTGTAAAATTTTATTCTGATCTGTTAATTCATTCGAGTAGTATTAGCTGTTTAATATTGAGGTGCCACTGAGTTTTTAAAAATGGAAAAAATTGAATATCGTGCAGTCATTAAATTCTTAGTTTTAGATGGTTTAACACCAACAGAAATTCATCCGAAATTGTTAAAAATGGGCACCTCTTTTTAAATTTGGTTGTACCAACCTCGAAGATGATCCACGCGAAGGATGTCCAAAAACTGCTATAGCACCACAAATCATTCAACAAGTCCATGATATGGTGTTAGATGATCGACATGTGAAAGTACAAACAACAACAAACAAGAAAATTACAGTGTCAGACAGTGCTCTTTTCCAAACAATAATCAACTTTAACATTCCGGAAGTCACAGATGATATAGGCAAAACGTGGACAAATATTAAGAAGTGGATAACAAATGCTGCTACACAATGCTCGGCAAAAATACAAAAACACCCTCAAAAACATTGGCTGACCGACGATACCCTTATAGAAACAAGAAGAAATATGATTTTAATAAACAACATATCGGAGAGTGAAGACAGAATCAGATCAATCAATAAAGAAATCAAGGTGGCTTGTAAAAAGGACAAAAACGCAACCACAAGAACTTTATGAAAAGGTAAAATACCTATCGAAAGAATTCAAATCTAAAACACAAATAATCAGAGATAAGGAAGGTAGAACAGTGACGACATGCCTCGAATCATTGACGTTTGGAAGGATTACTGTAAAATTTTTTGTGGCTCAACTAGTGGCTGACTGCAGTGTTGACAAAGAAGCCGCAGAAGAACAAGAGCCGTGTATTCTTAAGTCTGAAGTCAGGAAAGCTATTCAAAGATTAAAGAATAAAAAAGCAGCAGGTACTGACAAGATCACTGCGAAAATAATAAAGATGTTGGGAGAAACCGCCGTGACTACAGCAACTATATAATGAGATATGGAAGACTCGAAGATGGCCGAAAGACTGGTGCGAAGTTGCATTTATACCCTTGCATAAGAAAGGATCCCCTAATGGATTGCAGAAACTATAGAACAATCCCTCTAGTGTCACACGCTGCTAAGGTGTTTCTCTGGATCCTAAATGAAAGGTTCAAAACTTTTCTGTTACCGCAAATATCTAACAGGCTTCATTCCAGGAAGAGGGACTAGAGAACAAATTCTCAACATACGCCAGATAATAGAAAAAGTCAGGGAATTCCAAATAACAACCTATATTTGTTTTATAGACTACCCTAAGGCTTTCGATTGGATACAATGGAACAAACTCTGGTCGATTCTAGTCAGCATGGGAACAGCTATACATCTTGTAAACCTTATCTGATCCTTGTATGAGAACACAAATAGCAGAATTAAACTGAATAATTCTTTTTCCGATCCCTTTATCGTAGAAGCCGGCGTCAAACAGGGCTATATTCTGTCACCTTTACTTTTTAACATATATAGTGAACATATAATGAGTTCTGTTTTGGATGGCTGGAGTGGGGGTGTGACAATCGGTAGAAAAAAGCTAAATAACCTTAGGTATACAAGTGTTACTGTTACACTTGCAACTTCAATACAAGACCTAGAATCAGTTATGGAGCGCCTGAAAATCACTAGCAAAAACTATGGATTGACAATTAATAGAACGAAGACCAAAATAATGATTGTTCATGGTAATGAAGATCTGTCACACATAAATCACTGTTGTAGATCATTTCAACTATTTGGGGTCTCTCATAACTAACAATGGTGGTTGTGAAGCGGAAGTAAGAAGACGTTTGGCAGTGGCTAGAAACTCGACCATCAAACTCACTAAGGTCTGGAAAGATCGAGCTGTCGCAAAAAATACAAAGTTAAGATTTCTATCCAGCCTTATATTCACCATAGCAACTTACGCATCAGAAACATGGACCATTAAACAAGCTGACAAAAGACAAATCGATGCGTTTGAGATGTGGGCATATCGAAGAATCCTCAGAGTATCATATACTGAATCCCGTACTAATGTATCTATTTTAAAGAGCTTGGTATAAATGACCAACTTTCAAATAGAATTAATAGACAGTACCTAAACTATTTTGGTCACATTATAGAAAAGCTTGTAGTAACGGGGAAGGTAGAAGGTAAAAGATCAAGGGGACGGTCAAGTCAAGTCGCGCAGGAACGAGATGCCTGGAGATTGACTGTTGAGGCAGCAACTGCATAGTGGCACCGATACTCCTATTGGGGTGAAAAAATTGAAAGAGAGAGAGAGAGAGAGACGAAGTGCATGAATTAGCTGAGGCCATAGGCATCTCAAAAGAACGAATTGGAAATATTTTGCATGAAGAATTACATATGAAAAAGCTTAATGCAAGATGGGTGCCGCATTTGCTGACAACTGACCAAAAACGCATTCGAAAGTATATTTCTCAAGCGTGTTTGGATCGTTTTAAAGCAAAATAAAATGTATTTCAAGCATCGTTTCATAACTGTTGGTGAAACTTGAGTCTACCACTATACACCAAAATGAAAAGAAGAGTCGAAACAATGGATTGAAGCCGGTGGAAGTGCACTAAAGAAAGTAAAGACTATTCCATCAGCAGGGAAGGTTATGGCAACAGTTTTTTGGGATTACAAAAGTGTTTTGTTGATCGATTATCTTCAGAAAGGTATAACAATTAACTCTGAAAGTTATTGTAACTTTTTGCATCAGTTAGATGCAAAAATTCGTGAGAAAAGACCTGCTTTAAAGCAGAAAAGAATCATTTTTCATCAAGACAATACCCGTGTTCACACAAGTGTTTTAACAATGACAAAATTCAACGAATTAAAGTACAAATTGCTTGAACATCCAGCGTATTCACCACATTTGGCTCCCTCTGACTAATATCTGTTTCCAAACCTGAAAAAATTGTTAAATTATACAGTATTTTGAAGAGAACGATTCGCGTGATTGAAGAGCCAGAATTCACCAACAACCTTGATTCCATCAATCCTCGAAGAAGAGTTGGCGATTTGAGTCTATTATAAGTGCCTTCAGTGAAATTGTTACATGAATGTAGCCCGCTTAATTCGTCCCAAAGTGGTGTAGCACTTTAGGAATTTCCCTGCAGCACAAGTGCCGCGCCCAATAAAAAAATGAATAAAAAAACAAGCGAGTCGACTGGAAAAGTCGGCGCTACATACATCAAAGAGTTTTCAGACTTTGTGTGGGAATTTTCCATAGATCGATTAACGGCAAAAGCTGTCTCAGCCTTAGTCGGATATAATGAAACAAGGTCTGATAGAGATAAAAATAACGTTGTATAATATTTAATTGTAGCAAGGGTAAACTTACTCAAAATAATTGTTCAATAATTTTCTTCTTACTTTCTTCTCACTCACATATATCAGGTGTACAAGTATGAAATACGAATTTTTTTCTAAAAAACATGTTAAATTCAGAAGAATGATAAAATGTGCTTTATTCAAAGTATGCTCCATCGCTTGTTATACATATTTCCCATCTTTCGGGCAATTTGTGAATACCACGCCAGTAAAAATCTTCCCCTTTTGCTACGAACCATTCATCGAGCCATTTTTTCACATCTTCGTACGAACCAAAGCGCTGCTCAGCAAGTGCGTGAGTCATCGATGCAAAAAAGTGGTAATCGGAAGGAGCCAAGTCTGGTGAGTAAGCCTCATGGGATAGAACTTCCCAGCTGAGTGCTTCCAATGTGTCGCGGACTGGTTTTGCCGTATGTGATGGAGCATTGTCATGAAGAAAAATGATTTTGTGTTGCCTTTTTCGGTATTCTGGCCTTTTTTCAAGCAGCGAACGGTTCAAAATCGGTCAATTGTTGTTGGTTACGTTCAGTATTAACCGTTTCTCCAGGTTTTAACAGCTCATAATAGACCACGCCCCTCTGGTCCCACCAAAGACAGAGCATCGTCTTTCTGCCAAAGCGATTCGGTCTTGCGGTCGAAGTGGGTGGTGCGCCTGGAACTACCCATGATTTTTTGCGCTTGGGATTCTCAAAATAAATCCACTTTTCATCCCCTGTAACTATACAATGCAAAAACGACTTCCTTTTGTACCGAACGACCAAATGTCACAGGTGTTTTTGCGCTTTTCCATTTGCCTGCCGTTCAACTCATGTGGTACCCATCTGCCGGCTTCTGAATCTTTCCCATCTCTCGTAGCCGATTGGAAACAGCTTGTTGACTAACGCCCAATTGCTCGGCGAGTTGTTTTTGTGTTTGCGAATCATCTTCGTCCAACAATGCTTGCAATTCCACATCTTTGTCTTTTTAGGGCGGATTTCCACGTTCCTTGTCTGCAACATCGAAGTCACCACTTTTAAAACGCCGAAACCATCGTTCACACGTATCTTGCGATGGAGCATGTTCACCATAGGCTTGTCGAAGTAATCGGTATGATTCAACAGCAGTTTTCTTCAAATGAAAACAAAAAATTAATGCTGTCCGCGAATGCTCTTTGTTCGGTATAAATTTCGACATATTGAACACAACAACACAACACTATGCACACACTTTTCCAATTTATCTCTCATGCGCGTCTGACACTTGTTGATGACACAACAAAATGGCGCAGTGTGCAAATCTTTATAGCACAAACTGCATTGGTGCACCATCTGTTGTCTGAAATCCGCATTTCATACTTGTACACCTGGTAACACTTTTTAATTACTTAAATACATTTTTAACAAACAGAGGGTGTTGTTTATTTAACTTCAACACTAAGATATGCATTAGTTCACATAGGATGCGTCCAGAAATGCAATGTTAAAATTATAATCAAAACTACTAACTTCAAATATTGGACGTTTCACATTACGAAAAACTAACAACTCAGACATAACACTTAGGCTGAAAAATTTTTGGTCTAACACATAGATGTCGCCCTCTTCAAAAAATCCATAAAATTTTTAGGAAGTACCAACCTTCAAACGATACGTGTCAAAATTTCATGACATTTCGATGATTAGTTTACAAGTTACAGTGGTTTTAGTGACGCTACCTATATTTTCAAAACAATGGAAAAAATCGAATTTCATGTGTTGATTAAACATTGTATTTTGATGGGCAAAGCAATGTCTTGCCCCTGGAAAATCACTCATCATTTACTGGTATGCTGAATTTAAACGCGGTCGTACATATACAAATGATACTGAACGCTATGGACGCCCAAATGAGGTGGTTAAGCCGGAAAACAAAAAAAATACACAAAATTGTTTTCGACGATCGTAAAATAAAATTGCGTGAGACACCTGACACTCTAAAGATATCAAAAGAACGTGTTGGTTATATTTTAGATGAACATTTGGGCATAAGAAAGCTTTGTTCGAAATGGGTACCGCATTTGCTCACAATGGACCAAAAACCACAACGTATTGATGATTCTGAGCGCTGTTTGGACCTGTTTAAGCGCGGATTTTTTCATGTGATATGTGACAATGGATGAAACATGGATCCACCACTACACACCGGAAACAAATCGGCAGTTAGCTGAGTGGACTGCAGCCGGTGAAAGCCAACCGAAGCGACCAAAGACACAACAGTCGGCTGAGAAAGTTTTCGGATGCGCATGGAATAATTTTCATCGACTATGCTGAGAAGGGAAAAACCATTAATAGCGAATACTATATACAGTTATTGGTGCGTTTGAAGACAGAAATCACAGAGAAACGGCCCCAAATGAACAAGAAAAAAGTGCTGTTTCATCAAGACAATGCACCATGTCATAAGTTAATGGTTACGATGGCAAAATTGCATGAATTGAATTTCGAATTGCTTCCTCATCCACCGTATTCTCCAGATTTGACCTCCAGCGACTATTATCTATTCGCAAACCTCAAAAAAAATGCTCGCGGGAAAGAGATTTGGCTCCAATGAAGAAGTTATCGCCGAAACTGAGGCCTATTTTGAAGGCAAATATAAATCCTTCTAAAGAAAGGAACAGAAATGTTAGAAAATCATTGACTGAATGCATCGCTCTTGAAGGGGACTATATTGATGAATAAATTCGAATTTTGCAAAAAAAAAAAAAATGTGTTTTAAGTAGCTAGACCAAAAACTTTTCAGCCTACATGTTAAGTTTTTAAACATCAAACAATTTAAAATGGTCTTTTTGATTATAAAGGGCGTTATTCATCAGAATATCTTGATTTTTTTCTTATTAAAAGGAAAGGTTATTAGTGTTCCGTACGGAGCTTCGATACCCGTCTGTCTGTCACGCTCGGTTTTCTCCGAACCTATCTGACATAGGAAGTCGAACTTTGGCACAAGTTGATGACCCAATCAGAGGCATGTACCTCTGAAATTTTAACTTAAGGGGTTAGTTTTGGGGGGGTGAAATCGGAAGTGAAAAAAAAATTACCAGGTCATCGAGTGGGGTGTCAAATGAAAGCTGGTGAAAACGCGAGTTCAAAAACGTATAAGTTGTAATACTTGCCCACACTTTTCTTCATATTATTTTTTAAAAATGGCCAAAAATTGCTCCCCCCCCCCATATCTCGAAAAGTAATTAAACAAATATTTAGGTAGTAAATATTTGTTTTTATTACTAATTCGTAGATTGAGATGGATTGATTTATTTGCTATTAGATAGCTAACATGCTATAACTATTATACATTGTTGACTAAGGAAAAACGTGAAAATACATATTAAATCTTAAGATATATACATGTCAGCGACCTAATTAACTTAGTTTTCCGATTCCGTTCCAATTCCACCAAACACAGCATCACCTTTTTTTGCGTCAATCTGTGCTTTGCCATCGTTTATGAAGCTTCATCCTTTTTCGACCACGATTTTTATAGCACATTATTGTCATACATAATCCACTTTTCATCGCTCGTGATCAACCGTTTGAGAAATGGCTAGATTTCGTTACGTTTCTATGGAGGTTCGCAAATGGAAATTCGTTCGAGTAAATTTTTTAGCATGAAATCATGTGGCACCTAGACATAGAGCTTATTTTTTTATGTAGTTTTCTCCAAATGATTTTAAATTGTTCGGTGATGAATGTTTAGTTCTTTTTTTTTATGGGTCTAGCACAGGTGCTGCAGGGAAGTCCCTAAAGCGCTAAAGGAGCGACACGTGTGCGGAAAAAGCGATTCACGTTGTTCTTGAATCGCTGTAAATTGTAGTCGGTGGGAAACACAGTCCTGGGGATGATGTTCTCCATATAAAAGACTGCTTGAAAAGCGTTGTGCGAGGAGTAACAAGCTGAACCTCATACGGATGTGAAGTATCAGCGCGACGTGTACTTCTAACATGCACTGCTCTGGGAGGAATTTAGCGAGCTACATCCTTCGAACACTCTCCATGAAAATACTTGTAGAATAGACTCAAGTCGCCAACCGTTCTTCGATGTTCCAGCGAATCAAGGCCGCCGGTCAGTTCTGGGTCTCCAATCAGACGAACAGCCCTTCTCTGAACAGAATCCAACAAATGCAGTGTATGTTTGGGAGCGGAGCCCCAAACATGGGAGCAGTATTCCATAGTTGGTCGAATTTGAGCTTTGTAAAGAATTAACACTTATTGTGGAGTGTAAAGCTTTCTGGTTCGAAATAATATTCGCAACTTTTGAGAAGCTCTCCTTGCTATGCCTGCAACATGTTCATGCTAGGACATATTTGCTCCCAAATTAACGCACAACAAATTGAATGACGATGCTAGGGGAAGGGAGTGTCCCGACATAACTATGTCGGGTTCAGCAACGTTAACTTTTTTAGAAAAAACTGCCGCCTGGGTTTTTGTAGCGTTAAATTCCACTTGGTTACTGTCACCCCAAGTTAGAATTTCTTCCAGATCTTTGTTAAGTTGAATGACTTCCTGGTGTCTGTGGATATTCGCTTGAGTAGCCGATGTCCGAGCGTTCAAAGTGAATGAAGAGATAAGCGTACTATCATCTGCAAAGCTGTAGATTGGTTTCCCGATCTTTTCCAGCAGATCATTAATGTAAATGAGAAAGAGAGTAGGAGACAGTATGGAGCCTTGGGGCACACCGGCGTTAACAGTAGAGGTGTTAGAAAGAAATCCGTCGACTGTGACTCTTAAAGAACGCTCTCTGAGGAAACATGAGAGCCACAAACAGAAATTTTCAGACATACCATAAGAGCGTAGCTTAGCCAACAGTCTATCGTGTCAAACATGGTCGAATGCCTTGGATATGTCAAGAGCAACCGCTCGAGATTCTCCGAAGTGTTCAATTGCGTTGTTCCAAACATGTGTTACATAAGTCAGAAGATCTCCTGTTGATCTATGTTTACGAAAGCCATATTGGTGATCGCTAATAATGTTGGATCCTTCACGGTACTTTAGAAGATGCTGATTGACAGTCTTTTCCATGACTTTCGATATTATTGAAAGCAGTGCGACTGGTCGGTAGTTGTTTGGCAAGGTCTTCTTGCCTTTTTAGGTATCGGCTAAACTATGGCACATTTCCAGCAGGAAGGAAATATTCCCTTTCTGTAGGATAGGTTGAAAACTCTACAGAAAACTGGTGTTAGTTCCCTTGCACAGTTTTTGAGAACTATGGCAGGTATTCCGTCAGCGCCAGAAGTTTTTTTTTGGTGTCTAGCTTCATTAAAATACATTTTATGATACGCTGTCTGAAGACAACATCGGGCATCCTTGGGTGCACTATGGGAATAGTAAGGTGGTGGTGTTTTTCCTTCGAAATCGGCAGTAGAATGTGAAGCAAACAGTTCGGCCAACAAGTTTGCTTTCTCAACAGGTGTCGTTGCAATAGAACTATCTGGCCGTGTGAGTGGTGGTATGGTGGATTTGGTGAAATTTTGACTAACTGCCTTAGCGACTGACCAAAAGGACCTGGAATTGTTGGGACAAGCGAGAAGTTTGTTTCTAATTCGCTGATTGTGTGCCTCCTTCGATTATGGTGTTAGGATTTTCATGCCATTATCGGTAGGCAAGATGTTTAGAAGCAACAGCTTCTTTGCATTTTCGGTCAAACCAAGGCTTGCCGTCAGAAGGACATTTCCCCGAAAATGGAATGCAAGCCTCCATACCAGCTAAGATAACATCGGAAACCTCCCTGCGCAGTCAGATGGGTCGTCGGATCGAAAACAAACGTCTAACCAAGGGAAAGTTTGAAATTATTCCGTGTTCTTTGACGAAGTCATGGCTACTTACATGCCGGTCTTCCTCAACTTCCATCATTGGTCGACAAGTGCGAGAAGCATCAAAAATCGAAATTTCCAGAACGAACGAAAGCGACTGAACAATCTTTTGGCTGTTGGTTTTGATAACGTAACATAACCTTAAATAGTACTGCGCAGCATTTTACTCATCTTCAAGGCGCTGTAAATCAACTCTGAATAAACGAATTCCAACAGTTTTTGCACGGCTACTAATGTCAAATGTCAGGTTCCAATTGACGCTAAGTATGACTCGATGCAACTTATATTACCTGAGATATATGACACTAAAACCATACAACGAGAAAAAGGCCAATACTTTTCCGACTACCTGATATATCTGATAAGCAAGGTGACAATTCTCAGTTATCATTGACTTGTCTTATTCGTTTATTAAGCGATAATATAAATGTAAATTAGTATTGTAGACATTGGAAGTAACAGTCATTAATTTTTTAATAATAATTATAAAAATTATCCTTTTTTTAAGAATTTCACGTATATATATATATATATATATATATATATATATATATATATATATATATATATATATATATATATATATATATATATACTTTTGACTAGAAATGGGTGTATTCTGTTGGACAATAAAATAATTTATTTATGATATTCCAAATCTGTTCTGCTATTCATCTCTCACATCCGCCCCACAGTCCAATAAGATCAATTAACTCAACACGCATCCGGCCGAAACCTTCAAAGACCCATTCCACCCTCACATCGGCAACGCAGCGCTAACCAAGAACACAGCCATCGCCATAACCAGCCGGCATCGTCCGTTGCGACGACGTTAGTCCTCGTCTGCAAAAAGCCCCCAATTAAAATCCAACGACGGCAAGTCGTAGCTTTGCAGTGCGTGCGCGTCGTCTAAAGCCCCTTTCGAAACGATCTATCACTTTGGGGAGCGCAGCATCTCTATCCCCATTCCCCCCGGCGGCAGTAGGCTCTCTTCTCTCTGCACTCTCTCCTTCGAATCGGGACTCTAATGTGACAAAGTGTGCCAAAATTTGTGCCTAGGATACCTTAAATGTAAGTAAATTCCTCAATTTTTACGATCAGCTTGCTTGAGATTATTTGTGCAGAGTTATATGAAAGATTCGCACTACAACTTTACACTTCAAAGTCTCTTAATTTAGTTTCAACATGACTGGGCCGTAACGATTTATTTTAGATTCTAATTATTTTTGCTATTAAACAAATATTTCCAATATAAAAAGTATATCCTAAACTTTCCAATTCCTCGTCGCCAGTACCTAAAATGTTGTGGAGAAAATTTCCCAAATTTCTGAGTATGATTCAGTTCAGACCAATAATGGTTGATTCAAGGATCTTTTACAATAGATAATATTCAATACAGTTTATAGTATTATTATTACCCCCTGTCAGTAAAACTGCGTAATTTGGATTAAGTAATATTCATATGTCCATTCCATTCCTTGTCATGTGGTTTGTCTCAAATATTTAGGTGAACAAACTAATTCTCTCTGCTATATTTTTTTAAGTAAATCGTACACCTACAATATACCGTTAATAGACTAAATTTCCAATGTATCTTGTTTTTCCTCTCATGTAGGTCCGTACAAACAAGAGCAGATGAATCCTTCGGAGCTGATTGCAGGGTAGTCCCAAAAAGCTTTTAAGAAGTGCGGCTTAAAATTTTAAGATTAAGGATTCAAGCACAAAAGCCAAACAGTTCTTGTG
This sequence comes from Pachyrhynchus sulphureomaculatus, assembly GCA_019049505.1. Lineage (NCBI taxonomy): Eukaryota > Metazoa > Arthropoda > Insecta > Coleoptera > Curculionidae > Pachyrhynchus > Pachyrhynchus sulphureomaculatus. The sequence goes on from CM032451.1 coordinate 72,784,002, forward strand.
ACTCTAAAGTTACGTTAATTTTTTTTTTAACAGAAAGTGAAATACTACATTCGTTTTACCTTTGCCTCTCATTACAGTTAACTGACACCCAAAACTTATCTTTAAGAACAATCTGCTATTAATTTTCTTTATAATGACACCATGGAAAATGGCTTCTATTTTCGGTACATCTTAGTTATTTTAGGCATAAAGAAATGAGCTGATATAGACTTGAAACTCACATCGCCCCTACTTGACGGGTAATAAAAATTCTTAAAAGCCATAAGAACTGCAAACACGCCCATTTTATTTACACATCAGATGATGAATTCTACGTGCTATTGAAATATGCGGTCCCCCCTTGTCATACTGGAGTGACTTTCCGATATTTCGCCTAAAATTACACGACACATCTTCCGGGATTTTTACTCTTTGAAATTATTATATTGAGTACAGAGAGATAAAAGTCAAAGATTTATATCTAACTGATGTTTGCCAATGTAATAATTCATTTCCACGTGTTACGTATGTAGACCGTAAACCGCGTTAATGTTGTTAGGAGGTTTGTAAATTTCAATTGATTCCCTATTATTTCGTTCATGGAAACTGTAGACTGAAGCAAGAATTATAGTTTTTTTTTTTTAATTTTTTCAGTTAAAAAAAAGATTTTTCTTTAACCGTAAAAAATAACAATGTTTACGCATTAATGCCAGTGTGCTATTAAATTACTTTTTTTCATGGACAATTTTCTTTAAAAGTTACCATTATACCGTGCCCAAAATATATTGCGACCTAGTCTTCAAATTATTTTGCACACATAAATAAAATTAATAGGATATAATATTTAATTATTAATTTAATTTTTTTCACCTTTTTTTTGAAGCTTATAAAAATTGAACAATAAACGAACTTTCTAATATTCATAAGTGTTGATTTACCATTAAATATAGTGGACTAACCATTATGTTGAACTTTTCCGCAAAATATGCCAATAACACATTCCCAAACACTCTTGCTTTATTTATATCACGCCATTCTTTGAAACTTTCAAGAATTTCGATTATTTTAGAATCAAATCTATTTAGCGCTAAAGTTAAAAACCGAAGCACATGTCATTTTAGAATCTTGTTGTCAAACTTGGCCTAGAGAAATCATAGGCAATCATAAATTGCTTTATTTTAAAGTCAAAATTTAGCTCTGTAATACAGTTAGTTAACCATTTCTTATTGTATTTATATTAAAACACAACGGGTGTAGAAAACATATTATTTCAGAAATCTCTTTAGTACTCTCAAATAATTTTTTGTTTGTTTGAAGTAATATTTCACACTAAAGGTACAAAAATAACTATTTTTTTATGTTTTTTTTTTTCTAATAAATTAATCAGTTCCCAGTTTGTTTATGTCTTTTTGACCCACTCTTGGAGTAATTTCTTATTCTGCTTTCACCTATTTCTTAATGTTCCGATAAGATCGTCAATGTAAACCTTTTCGTTTTGTTTTGATCCTTCTGTGCATCCGATCTCTCCTTCCTACGGTTATCCTTAGCTTGAGGCCCTGTGTTGGCATGTGCCAGCGGTAACTTTTACTATCACTCTATAGGTCTTTTGAGAAAACTAAGCTTTGATGTTCGTGTACGGGAGCTGAAACGAAAGTTTTACAAACGTGAGAAGAAACCAAAATATAATCTTATAATGAGAGGTAAATTGTGGCACTCTGAAAATCTATACAATTTTAATTTTAAATTACTTCATGATATATTAATTATTTTATAAAAAGGCAAGGCTAAATAATAAATAAAATTAAAATTTAATAAAATACAAACCTACTTCAAAAAAGTGATAAAGAGTGCAAAATAATATTTTCAATTAATGTTAAAAAGTTCGCACCTACCTCATTATAAAAGAAAATATAGTTAAGGAAAAAAACTATTCTGGGTTGGCACTCTAAATAAAAAGGGCAAGAAATGTTAGCAGTACGTAATTTATAGGTAATATACAAAATATAATCCGTAAACACACAAAATTAAGCAAAATTTTAAGTTGGCGCAAGTCGCACTCGCTTATTTATTTACTTGTAATTTCAGACTTACTTAGTTATTTGTCAGCAAGTGTAATATTAATCTAGCATATATATATATATATATATATATATATATATATATATATATATATATATATATATATATATATATATATAGATGTTATCAACAAAGTGTGTAAGTCAGGTATTCGATAGAATGCCGGGCTCGTTTAGACAACATATGAAATATTTTCTTTCTTTTACTTAAACTATTATATACATTGCCTGGATCATCTATAAAATGCCTAGGAATTCTATAGAATACCTTAATACCAAATGTACAACGGCAATGTGTATAATAGATATTAAAGTATAGCATTAACTGTTACTCGTGCTGCGGGTGATGTGGAACGCGGTGGGGGTGAAGTCAATATGAAAAAAGTGCGTAGGGAAATGAAACTAGATACTTCGGCAATCTTTGAAAAATCAAACGTTGATTTAATTTGTAAAATACATACCTATTGTTTTTTTTAACTTAAAAAAAGATTAGTTCAGGTTAGGTGTTCAGGTGGCGGCCCGTGGCTCCGTAGCGTAGTACCTTGCTTACGGTGCCGAAAGTCGAGGATTCAATCCCGCAGGTCGGTATACTCATTTATTAATTTGTTTAAGTATATTTGGCCTGGCCACGTACATAGGTAGTAGTTGTTCGCAGAAATGCAATAACGTCCGAGGCAGCACTACCGTGTTGTCTAAAAGGTGCTGTAAAATACAGAAATGTATGTTTCGTCGCTTGAACAACGTTGACGGGTATTACGACATCCTCGCCGATATCCTTAGGATATGAAAAAGAGTAAAATCCCTATTCAGGCGAGGAGGTGAACGATAAAAAAAAAGTTAATGTCATAACGTATTGAGTCCGCCCCCTTCGCAAGTTATACGTCGGACCGATGGAATTTCTTTTTTTAAAAAAACACTTTTTGTTTCTTACAAAATACTTTTATTAAAAACGTACAATTTTGGGAGATTTTTGAAAATACAGATTACAGTGTCTACAACAAATGAAAAAATATTACTGAATCATCTTAGTTTAGAGTTTTTATAACATTTCCTTATCTACTTATGATTAATGCTTATAGGATTATACGAGGGTCGTAACTCGCGCTTCCCCACCACCCGCAACACGAGTAATGTTAATGCTTATTGTTTTTCTAGTTGTATCCCACTAGTCCTTTGATATTGTCAGACTATAGGGTTTGTGGGCGTCGTCTACTTCTTTTTTCATTCCAGTGCCTCCAATTGATTATTCTATGGGTCTATCGATTATCAGAGAGTCTAGCGATGTAACCTACCCACCTCCACTTTAATCTACTCATCCTCTCAGTTATCTTAGACTTTCTTTGAATTTTTATTTATTTATATATATATATATATATATATATATATATATATATATATATATATATATATATATATATATATATATATATATACAGTAATACCCCGCTTAGCGCGACCCCGTTACGCGCGGTTTCACTATAACGCGAATTTCAAATTTCGCGCTCATGTAGTCATTAACTTCTCTATGGTCGCGGGGGGATCCCCGCTTTCTCTGAATATTCTCTTTGAAGAATTGGGAATTCCCTGTCCTTCGACTTTGTTCTATGGGGATTTCCTCGTTCGTTTCGTGTGTTCATTTGTTCCGTAATGTTAGTTCGGTCGGCTGGCAGTTTTGTTTTAATATTTATTGGAGATACATACATACATAATTTAACCCTACGTTAAAAAATGCCGCCTGTAAAGAAAAAAGAGCGTAAAAGCGTCACTTTGGAATTGAAGATGAAAGTGTTAAGAAGAATGGAAAATGGAGGCAAAGCAACAATTGTTGGGAGAGATTTTGGACTCTCAGAATCGACTGTGAGAACGATTTATAAAAATCGGGAAAAAATTAAAATCTCCAGCGAAGGTTCAACACCTATAAGTGCAACAAAACTTTCTCGTTCGAGATCATCTATCTTAGAAAGAATGGAGAAATTACTGTCAGTCTGGATCGAAGATTTGAATAAGAAGAACACACCACTAAGTCAAGATCTCATATGCACAAAAGCAAAATCTTTGTATGAGATGCTGAAAACAAAAGAAGGAGAAGGGAGTGCCACTCCGACTTTTGCTGCCAGCAGAGGCTGGTTCCATCGGTTCAAGCAGCGTTCTAATCTTCACAATATCCACATAACAGGCGAGGCGGCCAGCGCGGACATTCAAGCTGCAGCTGAGTTTCCAGACAAGTTTCAAGACTTCGTTAGACGAGAGAAAATTCCTGCTTGTCTCATCTTCAATGTTGATGAGACCGCACTTTACTGGAAAAAAATGCCATCTCGAACATTCATTTCTAAGGAAGAACGTCAAGCCAGTGGTTTCAAAGCTGCGAAAGATCGACTAACACTTCTGCTGGGTGGTAATGCCACTGGTGATTTCAAACTGAAACCTTTACTAGTGTACCATTCAGAAACACCCCGTGCAATGCGAGGCACAGACAAGACAAGTCTACCAGTTGTGTGGCGATCAAACAGAAAGGCGTGGGTTACACGGGAAATTTTTCAAGAATGGTATTCTAATAGTTTTTGCCCATCAGTCAAATCATACTGTGACAGAAATGGGCTTGAACCTAAAGTTATATTACTCTTAGACAATGCCCCAGGACATCCAACCTCACTTGATACGCCCAGAGACTTAAAAGTGTACGTAAAGTTCCTTCCACCAAACACTACGTCAATATTACAACCTATGGACCAGGGAGCAATAGCAAACTTCAAAGCTTATTACCATCGCCGCACTTTTAGCCAACTAATTCATGAAACTGACGGGGAAGGAAGACAGTCTATGCGAGAGTGGTGGAAGTCATACAACATTATGAAGTCTATTCACAACATAGAAGAGGCTTGGAAGGAAGTTAAAATGAGTTGTATGAATGGGGTGTGGCGTAATCTTTGGCCAGATGTAGTGGAAGCACCTAGAAGAATTGTCCAGATGCAGAGACAAGTGCTTGAAGACATTGCTGCAATGATTGAGGGGTCTGAACTTGAAGATGTCACGGTAGAAGATCTCGTAGAACTTGTAGCAACGCACGACGATCCTATTAGCAATGAAGATCTGATCGAGTTACAGAATAATCCTATCTACGATGAGGAAGAACAAGTAGAAGAGAAAGTTTTATCTTCAGGGGAAATACAAAATGCACTTTCAAAAATTTATTCAGGTTTGGACATATTGCAGAGTATAGACAATAATGATGACCGTGTCTTGACCGTGTGTCAAACAATTAAAAACAGTGTTGGGTGTTATGAACGTATTTTACAAGAACGTAAACAAAACGTTACCCAAAAGACAATAGATGTATTTTTCCGTAAAAAATAAGAGTATGTATTGCATAAAGTGTTCTTAGAATTAAAGTGATTGATTAAAATGATTTGTATTTTTTTGTATTAAATTTTGACTATGTTTAATCATAAACCTCGATATACGCGAATTTCAGTTAACGCGATTTTTTTTCGGAACGTATCCCTCGCGTAAAGCGGGGTATTACTGTATATATATCATCAGCTTATACTATCCACTGCTGGACGAAAGCCCCCCTCAGGTCTTGCCACTTCTTTCTGTTCTGGGCCGCTTGTACCCAATTTTCAGCCACTCTTTTCAAATCATCAGTCCACCGACTTGGTGTTCTACCTCTGCTCCGATAGGCTTCGGATCTTGGTCGCCACTCTATGATTCTCTTTGTTCATCACCCATCCTTAAACCTGGCAACATGCCCAGCCCAGTTCCATTTAAGATCTAGAATGAATTTGACTGCGTCTTGTACCCACGTTCTCTTCCTGATAATGTGATTTGGGATGTGATCTTTAAGAGTATCGCCTAACATTGACCTCTCCATTTTTCGTTGCATGACACATATTTTATTGATGTTTTTCTTCGTCACTGTGAGAGTATCGGCTCCGTACGTAAGAACTGGGAGTATGGATCTATCAAATACTTTTCTTTTTAAACACATAGGAAGGTTAGATTTGAATACATAGGGCAGTTTGCCATATGCAGCCCAGGAGAAACCTATTCGCCCCTGAATTTCATGTGTTTGGTTATCTCGTCCTATGCTGATTTCATGTCCCAGGTATTTATATTGGTGCATTTGCTCTATCTCTACGTTATTCAGTTTTATCTTCTTCTTCTTCCTACGTTAGGACCATGTCCTGTGTTCACTTCAAAGGTTTCCCAGAAACAATTGCGATGTTGAAGACCAGCTCTCATACCATCTTATTGGTGGTCTTCCAAGCGGTCGAGGTGTGTTTGGTCGCTTCTCTTTTGCAACCTTAGCCAACCGGTCATTTGGCATTCTGTCCACATGGTCTCTCCTATTCCTTGCCCATCTCACCACATCCTGTATTTCACACATTTCCCTTATTTATTCACATCTCTTCCGGTCAAATAAGGTATGTCTTGTTATCGATCTAAGTGTTCGCATTTCTGTTGTTCTTAGGAGTCGTTTTGTTATTGTGTTCTCCGCTCTGGTTTCTATCGCGTATGTCATGATCGGTCTTACGCATGTTTTGTATGTTCTTACTTTGCTCCTGGTGCTCATATATTTGTTTCTCCAAATTATATCTCTTAAGTATCCTGATATTAATGATGCCTTTGTTGTTTGAGTTTTTACTTCCTCCTTAAGGTTCCTGGTACTTGTTCTACACTCTGATCATAAATCGCGAGTTTGCATCTTTTCGGTTCTTTAAATATTGTAAGGGATTTTGTTTTCTTTACAGATATTTGCATATTAAACACTTTTGCTGTTTGTTGGAACTTATGTAGGAGTCTCTGTATCTGCTTGTCTGATTCCGGTTGTCATAGGTATTTTATTGCTTAATTTATTTGCCACTCTTACATATGTGTGGTTGTTGATGTTCAACTCTTCGATAGTTTTTATTATATTCGGGTGAATTCCTCTTTTTTGTAGTAGGGTTATGACATCAGTTAACCGTACCCTATCGAATGCCTGGGTAAGATCAATGAAACACATAAAGGCTATCGTATTAAACTCTATGGCTTTTTCGGTAATTTGCCGGATTATAAATATGGCGTCTATAGTAGACCCGTTCTTTCTGAACCCTTGCTGTTCTTCACAGATTCCGGTTAACATTATTTCTTCTGCTAAAATTTTAGTGAACAATTTTAGTACCGCACTCATTAAGCTGATACCTCGATAGTTTTTTGGATCTGTCCTTTCTCCTTTTTTGAAAATTGGTATCAAGATGCTTTCTTTCCATTCGGATGGTATAATCTTGGCTGTGAGTATTTTGTTAAAGAAAATATGTAATTCTTCTAGTAATTTATCACCTCCATATTTGATCATTTCGTTCTTAATTTCGTCCATGCCCGGGGCTTTTCTGTTTTTTAGTTTCGCTGCCATGTGCTGTATTTGATTCAAGGAAATGGTCCTATTTGGTTGGGCAACATTTTCATCTTCATGCTGTATTTCCTGTATTAATAAATTGGTTTCTGATGGACTATAGAGTTCTTCGAAATATCTTTCCCATTCTTCCACCGTAATTTTTGTATTTTGTATATACTCATTTATTGTTTTTTTTTCTATTTCTCAGTAGATTCCATATTTTTTTGTCCTCCGTACAGATCATGTTCCATATCCTTCGAAAATTTCTCCCAATGCTCTCTTTTGATTCTCTGGATATTCTCGTTGACCCTGTTTCTTACATTTTTATAATCATTGTATGTTAAAGCATTGGATTCAGTTTTATAGTGTCACTTAATACAAGATTTGTCATTAACTGGGTCTTGGATAGATTGATTTTTATACCAACCTTTCCTGAAGCTTCTTGAAGCATGTGTAGCATAGTTAGTGCTTCTTGTATTTGATCTGTTATTAAGACCATGTCGTCGGTGAAACAGAGCTGATTTGACTTTTCACCGTCAATGTTAAGTCCTATTCTTACTGATTTTTGGATACTTTCTAGAAGTATTACGAAAAGCTTGGGTGAGAACGCATCACCCTGCCGCACTCCTCTTTCGATTCGAAATTTGTTGGTAGATTTTTTGAGTTTTAACATGAGAGGTGACATTTTCATATATGTATTTAATTACATTGGAATATCGATGATCAATACGATGCTCAGTAAGCGCTTCCAAAAGTCTCTGCTGATTTACAGAAACAAAAGGCTTTTCGAAGTCCACAAATATGAGTACAAGTGGCTTATTATATTCTATACATTTTTCAATGAGGATTTTAACTGTAAGTAGGTGGTCGTTTGTTCCATACCCTCAACGGAAACCTGCCTGTTCTTTTGAAAGGAAAAACTGGAATTTATTTGCTACGCGTTTGGTAAGTATTTTCGTGAATAACTCGTATACATGGCTCAGAAGGCTAATGGTCGGTAGTTTGTAAGATCTGAAGTATCTCCTTTTTATGTCTGATGACAATAGTTGCATCATTCCATTGCGATAGGGTTATTCCTTCCAGGAGGCATATATTGAATAACATTTTAAGTGATTTGATAATTTGCTGTCCTCCTTGTTTAATTACCTTTACTACAATATTGTCTTCACCCGGAGCTGTTATTTTTTATGTCCTTCAAGGCTGATGTGATTTCTTCTTCTGTGATGTCTGAGATATCCTTCGACCCCTGATTTAGGACTTTTGGTATGTTTATGTTCTTTTATCTTGTTTGGTATAAAATAATTCGATGATCTGTAAAATATCTCTTTTGTTTGTTATTACATTACCATGTTTCCTTAATCTTGCATATGTCTTTCTTTCCCATTCTGTTCTTACTTCTCAAGACTTTTACGCTTTTATGTTTTTAATTTCCTCTGCATTTTTTTGTCTTTTCTAATTTCCCTCGATATCTCTCTATTTATAGTTCTGTATTCATCTGTAGTCTTATGTACCATTTCTCTCCTTTGCTTCATTAGCTGTTTTACTCTTTGATTTAATTTCTGTACTTTTTGTTGTTTTGGGCAACTTTTGTAAATGGCATTTTCTATACTATTTTTGATGTTTTCAAATATGTCATCAACTGTTGTATCTTCACTGTCTTTCAAGGAGCTTGCGATCTCTCTTCTGAAGGAATCCACATCCTCCGGGGTTGTCCATTTCTTATGGTTTCTTTTAAGAATTATGTTATTTCTTTCCTGTTTAATGTTAACAAAACACTTTTCCTTTCACAGTGCGATTGTCACTCCCAACTGAAGGACACTTACGCCTGGAATAAGGTCTTTCCCTGTTACTGATTATGAAATCTACTGCATTTTTTGCAATATATATATATATATATATATATATATATATATATATATATATATATATATATATATATATATATATATATATATATATACGCATATATATATATATGAAATCGTTTTTTGATGTTTTTAAGTTAGATTTTTCAACATAGTACTTAATATATTTTGTAAATACTGAATAATAATACAAGTTACTCTATGATGGAGACGCCTTTCAGTCTTGGCTTAGACCTAACTATGAAATCTGTCTGTTATCGCAAGCATTTTCTCGTGCCAGCAGCAATCTAGGGCAACAAGTCAACAAACCACAGTATTGAGCTGCTGCTGTTTTCATCGACCTTCAAATGAACTTTGTGCCACTTTTTGCTTCTCTTGCAAACGCCGTCCATTTTTAGCCAATTAATCACTGTGTGCTGAAATTATCATCCTAACAGCCTTGTAGCTACATGTTCATAAGTTTTTTTTTTTTCATTTTTATAATTGTTTTCCCAGTATCCAAGCTGATCATTTTGAATTACGACACCCCTTGTACCTTAGCTATGCTTCCATTTCTTTAGAACTCATTCTACATAATCTTACTCAAGATGTGTAGTTGTCTCTACTGGCTCTGACACATTCTAATGGTGTCGAGTAACAGCAGTAGTTTGGGAATTCAGTACAAGAACATTTTGATACAAAACTTCTTTGATCCTTATCAATCACGTCTTATAATTTTTTTTTAGTTTCAATAATATTACGAGAATTTTTTCTTGGCTTTTAGATAGGGAGTATATTTTAACTATAATTATTTATAGTCAACCATATAAGAGTTCAAATAATCGGTCAAGTGCAAGTTAAACTTGCGCAATTAGTGTTCCGTACGTTGATTGCTTTTAAAATAAAAAATTTTATTACGGAGGTATAAAATAATCAGTGACTTCACAAAACACACCCCAATTGAGTTTTCAACAAAATTTGTTTCCAGTCTTTACTGAAAACTGATGACCTTGAAATTTTTGTTTTTTTATATACCAGATAAATTATTAAAGGTAATGCACTCGTGATAATTTTCGTTCAATCTACACCCCGTGGAGAATATTCCAGAATTTTTTCAAAATTTTTTGTTAAGTACTTTTCCAGATAAAGCGGGTGAAACAGCGATTTTTTCGCGATTTTTAAAAATAATACAAAGAAAAGTGCGCGCAAGTATTACATTATATATATATTTTTTCATTCGTGTTTTCACAAGCTTTCATTTGACACCACACTCGATGACCTAGTAAAAAAATTTTTTTTTCACTTCCATTTTTACCCCCCAAACTAACCCCTTAAGTCAAAATTTAACTTTCAAAACTACATGGCTCTGATGAGACCATCAATTTCTATATTATTGCCAAATTTCAACTTTCTATGACAAATAGTTTCGGAGAAAAAATCGGATGTGACAGACGGACAGACACCAAAATCATCTTATAAGTATTCCGTACGGAACACTAAAAAATGGAGATAGGTTCGAATATATCATACTGTACGTCATTTTGGGGGTTCTTGAAGTCAGGAAATCTAAAACTTATGTTATCTGTTCATTACTTCCAGTTTTAACGCAAATTTATACAGAGAAATATCTGTTTTTTAGTAGTATGTGTCTCTGGCGATCTTTGTCTGGTTTTGTTTTTCTTATAATTTTTATCGGACTATAAAATAAAAACCTATCATTTAAAATATATTATTTTAATGTTTGGATTAGGCTACTTTTTAGTCTGAAAAAGTTAATGCCAGTATTAATTTTAGAACTGTGTGATTGCGACGAAAGTAGTAGATAAATCACTTCGCCCAGTTTTTGTTAATATAAACCTTGGCTTCACTGTAAAAATGTTTAAAATTAAATTCTAGAAAAATCGTTGTGCCCAGAGATATCTTTTTTACTTATTATTTATTTATAGCTTACAATAATGTTGTTCGTATAAACAAAAATTGTGTATGGTCAAGTAAAAAATTAAAAATATTAACAATTGCACTAATGTTAAAATAAATAATACAAAGCCAATGATACAAGAATTATTCTTATCCTAAACTGAAATCCGAAGATCATAATACGATTTTTTTATTAAATTGGCCCTACGTTGAGCGCCAAGATTAACTGAACAAATGATCTTAACTAGATTGTAAAGCCATTACTGTAACTGGAAATATTTTTTAGTTATAAAATGATTACTTATGTATAAAAATTACGCTTCGTGAATATTGCAAAATCAATAATGCGAAGCGAATGATACAGAAATCTTTCTCAACTCAATTTAAAGACTGAACATTATGATGTGCATTTTTCTCGTCTGGCCGGTTGGTACTCTCTGTAGGTCGTACCCTGCTAGCTGTCGTTGGCCTTGAAATGGGAGTTCGGAATAAGTACCTGCCACCTGCCATTGAAACGGTTCTTTTTTCACTGCGCAGTGTTGCCAATAACGACTTTTTAGAGTTAAGTACTAGGTACTATTATTTTTTGTATTTATTTAGAATCAAGTCATTTAAAATATATGTATCTGTGCGTGTGAACAGGTAATTTTGCCTTTTCTGTACTACCCTACCTGGAGATGAGAGCATGCACTTGTCTCTACCTGGTATGTAACATGTAGTTCCGTTTATAAAAACAATAGCAAATTTGGACTATAAGCGTTATTTACAGACGTAAAGACTGTCTCATAAATGTTTGCACGGTTTGAGATTTTAGCTGATATATTTACAATAACAACTATTCGCTAAGAATATTTAGTTGTCATTAATCAATGGTTTTCTATTAACACGTAGGCTGAAAAGTTTTTGGTCTAAGACATATCCATGCATATGATTTTTAGGAAGTACCAACCTTCAAACGATACGTGTCAAAATTTCATGACATTTCGACGATAAGTTTACAAGTTACAGTGGTTTTAATGACGCTACTTTTGATATTTTCAAAACAATGAAAAAAATCGAATTTCGTGTGTTGATGAAACACTATTTTTTGATGGGAAAAAAATACCATTCAAGCAAAGGAATGGCTTGTTAAGTGTTACGGTGACCCTGCCCCTGAAAAATCACTCATCATTTACTGGTATGCGGAATTTAAACGCGGTCATACATATACAATTGATTCTGAACGCTCTGAACGCCCAAATGAGGTGGTTACACCGGAAAACATCAAAGAAACCACAAAATTGTTTCGGATGACCGTGAAATGAAATTGCATGAATTAGCTGACACCCTAAAGATATCAAAGGAATGTGTTGGTCATATTTTGCATGAACATTTGGGCATGAGAAAGCTCTGTTCGAAATGGGTACCGCGTTTGCTCACAGTGGACCAAAAACAACAACGTGTTGATAATTCTGAGCGCTGTTTGGACCTGTTTAAGCGCTTTAAAAGGATTTTTTCATGCGATATGTGACAATGGATGAAACATGGATCCACCACTACAAACCGAAATCAAATCGGCAGTCAGCTGAGTGAACAGCAGCCGGTGAAAGCCACCTGAACCGACCAAAGACACAACAGTCGGCTGGAATAATTTTCATCGACTATGCTGAGAAGGAAAAAACCATCAATAGCAAATATTATATAAAGTATTGGTGTGTTTGAAGGCAGAAATAGCAAAGAAACGGGCCCAAATGAACAAGAAAAAAGTGCTCCTTCATCAAGACAATGCACCGTGTCACAAGACAATGGTTACGACGGCAAAATTGCATGAATTGAAGTTCGAATAACTTCCTTATCCACCGTATTCTGCAGATTTGGCCCCCAGCGACTATTATCTATTTACAGCTCGTGGGAAAGAGATTTGGTTCCAATGAAGAAGAAAGGCAAAGACAAATCCTTCTACAAGAAAGGTATAGAAATGTTAGAAAAGCGTTGGACTGATTGTATCGCTCTTGAAGGAGACTATGTTGATGAATAACGTCGAATTTTGCAAAAAAAATGTGTTTTAAATAGCTAAACCAAAAACTTTTCAGCCTACCTGTTAAATAAGCAAACTATTCTCTTCACACCATCCCATAATTTCTGCACAGTATAAGCTTATCGTTATCTAGCTCAAAGAACATTCTTGAAGAGATTTAGTAGCTTTTTCATTTATTTCTAAAACCCAGTCTCAATTGAGCGCAGGTCTAGTGGATTGGGTGGATTCAGATTTATGGGGACCCAATGATTTTCTTCATGCACCACAAGGCTTCTTGAGTATGCTTTCTGACAAACGACAGTAATCTTTTCTTCAAAGATGCAATGATACTAATTTCGCAGTTAATTTTTCCTTCCGTTTTATGCGAATGCTTTACTGCGAATACCCTGGGTGAAAATTTTCTACTGCAATTTATTTTATATTATATGGAACATTATCATTACACACTACTTTGTGAAATTATGGCACCGTAAAGTACAAAAATCGTATTGAAATTATAATTCATCATCCGTTATTAACCACTTGTTAGTGGTATTCACCAAGGGAGCATGCAGTTGCTTTGTTCATTTGATAACAATATTCCTTGTTTGGCGGTACGTTTTGAAATTTTGGTTTATAATTTGTTTACTTCTCGGTATGTCCGACATATACTTATTATCTCTAAATCTATAATTTCATACATTTTCAAAAAACCTCAATTAACATTTTCTGCTATTCTTCGGCGTTATAATACTTTCAGAAAGGCTTCAATAGTCAGTTTATACAGTGTGTCAAGTAAGAACGTGACCGCTCGCATGCTTAAAAAATGTGTTTCGAGAACATTTTTTGATATCAGTGCATTCTTTGGTTTGCTAACAACGGTGCAATCACCTTAGTAAGTTGTCCAATCGCCTCCTGCATCAATAATCGCCTGGCATCTTCGAGACGTGCTGTCGACGAGATTTTCTGCATACTCTACAAATTGTTCGAACCTCGCGAGACAACGGAGTCAAAGTCCTCAGAGTCTTTCCTCTGAGCTTTCTCTTTACAAGGGACCAAACATTTTCAGTAGGATTGGCGTCCGGTTATTGTGAGGGTCACTCTAGTATCTTATCGTAGGCCCAAGCGTGCCGCCTCGTAACGCGATTTTTGCCCGGCAAAGGTTTCTTTATCGCGCTTCGGAATTTGACATCAAAAACACGAAGATATTGTCGAATGGTCGTATGGGATACATTCAAACCAGATTTTGTTACTTTAGCCGTTCTAAGACATGATTTGTTTTTCGTCTTTCGGAGTGACTTTGCCTACCGAACCACATTTTAGCAAGTCGTCGACATTTTTCATCTTGTTAAAATGATTTACCACTTCTTCACAAACGATACCGACTTTTTAATACATTAAGCCCCTTTGGATAGGAACAAAGAAAGATTGCCTCGAACCGACGCACAGACAAGTGACTCATTTGGGATTTTACGTGATTTCGACGAAAGTTCGGAATCGACTCATAGTTTTACTAAAATGTGTCGTAGACAAAGGTTTCCCCTACAGATTTTTTGTTGAGTCGCTAGAATCGCATCTACCAAAAATGAATTATCGCGGACTCGTTCTTACTTGACAGACTGTACATGATTATAATAATAACTTATTCCTAACTTTATTTTTGCTAAAGTTTTCTTTAAATCCTGAAGATGTTCCCACTCTTACTAATTTTGTCACTTTAAAAACATATATTTGTATCGCGCTATCATTCATCCAAAATTGAGGGAATGCAAGTCGTTCCCAAGATGTTACAAACTTTATATCACTACATACGTGAAATTTTTCTGTCTTATTTTTTCGAATACGGATGAGCATGGTTTTTGATCCATATTTTGCAAATTATCTCTTAAAATGACGCTTTAAAAACATGCTCATATAAAACAAATCCTAAAAACGACGCCTCTCTTACCAAAATTGATATCTCGTAAGATTCGGAAAGACATAATTTCTTAAAATTAACCATGGGGTTTTCCATTAAGAGCGTATTAAAATTGAATAAAATAAAGAGTTTTTAACCAAAATTCATTCCGAAACTTTTATTTAACGGAAAATTTTATGCCATTTAAGATTTAAACAAGGTATCGCTCACATGGCTCGTTTTGCAGACACGAATCTGCTTACTCCAATTTTCCATGACTCGGGCCAGCGTTGCCGGCCTTACGCCGGCTATGACACGACGAATGTTGGCTTCAAGTATTGCTGGTTTGTTGCTGTAAACTTGTGATTTAACATGTCCCCAAAGAAAATAGCCAAAGGCGTTAAATCGCACGATCTCGGCGGCCAAAGCCATGTTTGGGCGAAAACGCCACGAATCAAGAAACCCACATATTATGCATAGATCTAACTAAGGCATATAATAATATACCAACTAGTAAACTGTGGAAAGTACTACAGTAGTCAAATATAAGCCACACTCTAATAAGAGCCGTACAAAATTTATACTCCCAATCGACATCTAATGAGCCACGCTTTGAAAGTAACGCTTAAGATCATTCACCATAGAATACGCAATAAATGCGAACAAGATGTTACCGAGGAGCAAATGCTTCAAAATATGGGCCTTGATGAAAATGACATCAGATCCATTACTCACATATATTGGGATCAGGTGGCGACAATACGAGTAAATAGAAGAGAGACTGAGGAAATAGGCATAAAAAGAGGTGTTCGTCAGGGATGTGTTCTTTCCCCGCTCCTGTTTAATCTATACTCTGAGCACATATTCCAGAAGGCCTTAGAGAATGCCACAGATGGTATCAAAATTAATGGCAAAATCATTAACAACCTAAGGTACGCTGATGATACTGTTATTATAGTAGATGGACTTCAGCGTCTTCTGAACAATATATCTAGGGAAGACGATATTTTAGGCATGAAAGTGAACGTTAATAAAACGAAAGTAATGGTTATTTCAAGAACACCCGGGTTGCAAACAGATATTCGTGTTTACGATCAATTGATAGAACAAGTAAACAAATTTAAATACCTAGGGTGTTAGGTAACTAATGTTTTGAATCCTGAAGTTGAGATACGAGTTCGCATTGAAATGGCTAGAGCGGCTTTTCTCAAAATAAGACACCTCCTCACAGACTCAACCTTTCTTTGGATACCCGTTATCGTTTTGTAAAGGTCTATATATATCCAATGCTTTTATATGGAGTTGAGGCCTGGACTTTGGGAGTAGGATCAATGAATCGTTTGGAGTCTTTCGAATTATGGGTCATGCGCAGAATATTGAAGATCTCTTGGACAGAGCGTGTCAATAATGAAGATGTACTTCGTCAAATGGGTAGAGAAAGAGAACTATTGTCATTTATTAAAAGACAAAAAAACTCGTTACTTGGGACATATTTATAGGGGTCCACGTTACTCACTTCTCCGGTTGTTGATGGAAGGGAAAATTGAAGGGAAAAGAGGTGTGGGGCGACGAAAATGTTCCTAACTGAAAAATATACGAGATTGGACAGGTCTGGATACCCATACTTTATTAAGAATTGCCCAGGACAGGGAAGAATTAGCCGTGATTACAGCCCAACTTCAGTAATGGAGATGGCACTATAAGAAGAAGAATCGACATCTAGAGTAAAAATAGGTAGCAAATTATCGGAATCCTTTCCTGTCATCAAAGGATTGCGCCAGGGCTGCTGTTCAAAATTTACATAAAAAAAGCGTTACAAGTGTGGAAGAGGAAATGTCACGGAATGGGAATCCCAATAGATAACACAACAATGTATATACTTCAGTTTGCAGACGATCAGGCTGTCTTAGCTGGTGATAAAGAAGATCTAGAATATATGGCGCGCAAACTAAAAGAAACTTATGAAGACTGGAGTCTTGAAATGAATGTAAAGAAAACAAAATACTTGTACGTAGGAGGAAATAACACAAATTTGAATCTAGACACGAACGACACCATTGAATCATGTAACGGATACAAATATCTGGGTACGATCTTTGATTCCACAGAAACAGATGACAAAGAAATAAGGTCCCGGATTATACAAGCAAAAAAAATAATAGGGTCCTTAAACGGAGTCTTATGGAGTGAAAAAATAACGAAAAGACGAAAGTTTAACATATATAACACACTAAATGAGAATAATCTACTGTATGGGTCAGGGACATAAAGACTAACAACACGAAATAAAAACCGCATAGAGGCAACTGAAATGGATGCTCTAAGAAGATCAGCCAGAGTATCGCGTATAGAGAGAGTGCGGAATGAAGTGATACGACCACAAATGGGGATAGAAGAAACTATAATAAAAGATATTGAGAGAAACCAACTTATATGGTTATTACAACGAACGGCAGAAGAGAGATTGCCTAAGAAAGCAATGGAATGGGTGCCGCAACAACGAAGATCGAGAGGAAGATCCAGGAAGAGCTGGGGAGAGGGAGTGAGGAGAGCGATGAGTGATAGGAATCTCAATGAAGGAGAATGACAGGATCGGAAGCAGTGGAGTCTAGGGATCGGACAACATCGTCGAACGTTTTAACCGATATATATATATATATATATATATATATATATATATATATATATATATATATATATATATATATATACTAGCAGTGCCCGCGGCTCCGCTCGCGTGGCCTTGATTCACTATTATCATCACTGCTTATTCCTTATGTTACCTAACGTAATAAAATATCTGCCATTATTTCCCCTCATCTCCCATTATTTCTCCTTATCTCCCATTATCTCTACATAATTTTCATTATCTAGGCTTATCTCGGCTCATCTCCCATTATTTCTCCTTATCTCCCATTATTTCTCCTTAGCTCCCATTATCTCACCTTATCTCCCATTATCTAGGCTTATCTGGACTTATCTCGCAATATTTCTCCTTATCTCCCATTATCTCACCATAACTCCCATTATCTAGACTTATCTCTGCTTATCTCCCATTATCCAGGCTTATATCGAATTATATAGAACATATGTATACATTTATAAAAACACGTAAATCGGATAAGTGGTTCTGGAGTGATAAGCGCACTAACGGACAGACAGATAGAGAGACGTTGCATTTTATATATATTATATTCTCTGCAACATCATAATGTTCCATATTTAATGGTTTAGGCAGTGTATTGCAAGAACGCGCTAACTGTAACCTTTTTTCCGACTTGATTCACTATTATCGCCACTGCTTATTCTTTATGTTACCTAACGCAATAAAAATATATCCTATATAACCTGGCCAGAGAACATATGTATGTTTTTAAAAAAAGCACGTAAATCGGATAAGTGGTTCTCCAATGACAAGCGCACTAACGGACAGACAGGCAGAGAGACAGATAGACAGACAGACAGAGAGACGTTGCATTTTATATATATATTATAGATGTAATAAAATATATATCTATAACCTGGTCAGAGAACATATGTATGAATTTAAAAAATCACGTAAATCAGATAAGTGGTTCTCGAGGGATAAGCGCACTAACGGACAGGCAAACAAACAGAGAGACGTTGCATTTTGTATATATTATAGATATAGATTATTATTATTATTATATAACCTGGCAAAGAATATATGTATGAATTTAAAAAAAGACACGTAAATCGGATAAGTGGTTCTCGCGTGACAAATGCACTAATGGACAGACAGACGGACAGAGAGACATTGCATTTTATATATATTATAGATTATAGATATTCTCTGCTACATAATATTGTTCCATATTTAATGGTTTAGGCTGTGTATTGCAAGGGAACGCGCTAGCGGCAAACTTTTTTTTTCCGACTTCATTCACTATCATCGTCACTGCTCATTCCTTATGCTACCTATCATAATAAAATAGAGCCTATAACCTGGCCAGAGAACATATGTATGTTTTTAAAAAAAAAATACATAAATCGGATAAGTGGTTCTCCAGTGATAAGCGCACTAACGGACAGACAGACAGAGAGACGTTGCATTTTATATATATTATATATATATATATATATATATATATATATATATATATATATATATATATATATATATATAAATAAAAATTGGGCGGGTAATATGGCGGTGCGCCATCCTGTAGGAAATAAAAGTCGTCTGCGTCCATTTCGTCAAATTGTGGGAAGAAAAATTCTTGCAGCATCGAGTTATTTTGGAGTAATTTTGGAGTAATTGAGTAACTTTGGACAATTTTCAAGCATTCTTTTAACGTGAAACGATTCACGACCGAATGGCAAACCTTACTAAACACTACTGACATCATATGTCGAACATCTGCCAGTCAACATGGCCGCTATTAGCTGTCAAAAGTTAGATATTCCTAATGGAAAACCCTTTACATGTGATTCTGTAAGTTGTACAAACGTTTAAAATTTAAAACTGATGGATCATGTAGGGCATGGAACCCTAAAAGATGCATTAATGGCCCCTAAAATTGTTATTTATTAAATAGGTCGCTTTTTAAAAAGAATATCCTTATTCGTTTAATAAATTCCTAAATGCTGAAAAGAAATAACGTTCCTATTGTAGATAAAATTTACAAATTGAATGTCTTAGACTTGTAGTTGCTCGTCTTCCTTACGATCTGAAGATAACCGACGAACAGACATTGCATCAGAATTGATAGGGGTCCGTAAAAACCCTTCGGATATGAATGTATGAAAATATTTTTTTACACTCTTAACTGAACTGAATTATAATACTTGCAACGTACCTTTTATTTAATTCTCTCTCTCACACCCCTTCCCTCTCGCATTTGTGTCTCATCGCGACCCACACGCCCTAAGCAAAAATTACACAGCAGCAGGCTTATCGCCTCGGAAGAGCAAATGCACGAGGAAAGCCTCTCTCGTACTTTTTCGTTCCTTGTCTCACCCATTAACGAGTTTGCGAATTTAGTTTTGAGAAAGAGCGAGGTTGCCGATTTCTTTTACTAAATAATTTGTAGGGCATACAGTGTCCACCTCACCTCTCTATTGAAAAACAACTAAACATTTGTACAACTTGCGAGTGTTTCTGACCACAGGAAAGCATACATTTTTACCAGGATAAATATTTTTTTTTCTCTATAAACAATTTGAAACAAATAGAGGAAGGCTTCTACGTAACTATGCATAAAGGCCCCATACCAGGTGTACAAGTATGAAATGCTGATTTCAGACAACACATGGTGCACCAATGCAGTTTGTGCTATGAAGATTTGACACTGCGCCATTTTGTTGTGTCATCAACAAGTATCAGACGCGTACGAGTCATAAATTGGAAAAGTATGTGCATAGTGTTGTGTTGTTGTGTTCAATATGTCAAAATTTATACCGAACAAAGAGCATTCGCGGACATCATTAATTTTTTGTTTTCATTTGAAGAAAACTGCTGTTGAATCATACCGATTACTTCGAGAAGCTTACGGTGAACATGCTCCATCACAAGATACGTGTGAACGATGGTTTCGGCGGTTCAAAAGGGTGACTTCGATGTTGCAGACAAGGAACGTGGAAAAGCCGCCAAAAAAAATACAAAGATGTGGAATTGCAAGCATTGTTGGACGAAGATGATTCGTAAACGCAAAAACAACTCGCCGAACAATTGGGCGTTAGTCAAAAAACTGTTTCCAATCGGCTACGAGAGATGGGAAAGATTCAAAAGACCGGTAGATGGGTACCACATGAGTTGAACGACAGGCAAATGGAAAAGCTCAGGAAAAAAGCGCAAAAACACGTGTGACATTTTGCTCGCTCGGTACAAAAGGAAGTCGTTTTTGCATCGTATACTTACAGGGGATGAAAAGTGGATTTATTTTGAGAATCCCAAGCGCAAAAAATCATGGGTAGACCCAGGCGCACCATCCACATCGACCGCAAGACCGAATCGCTTTGGCAGAAAGACGATGCTCTGTGTTTGGTGGGACCGGAGGGGCGTGGTCTATTATGAGCTGTTAAAACCTGGGGAAACGGTTAATACTAAACGTTACCAACAACAATTGACCGATTTGAACCATTCGCTGCTTGAAAAAAGGCCAGAATACCGAAAGGGGCAACACAAAGTCATTTTTCTTCATGACAATGCTTCATCACATACGGCACTTGTTTGCATCGATGGGTCACGAACTTGCTGAGCAGCGCTTTGGTTCGTACGAAGATGTGAAAAAAATGGCTCGATGAATGGTTCGCAGCAAAAGGGGAAGATTTTTACTGGCGTGGTATTCAAAAATTGCCCGAAAGATGGGAAAAATGTATAACAAGCAATGGAGAATACTTTGAATAAAGCACTTTTTATCATTCTTCGGAATTTAACATGTTGTTTTTAGAAAAAAAAATCCGCATTTCATACTTGTACACCTGGTATGTTGTTTTTTAAATAAATTTTGATAGCTCAAATCTCTCTTTGGGTATTTTTACGACTTGCATCTCCAAGTAGTGTATAACATTAAGAGTGACAGACTCTCCTAAGTTGTACTACACTGGTGGCGAAAACAATACAAGTTCCCCATCTGTATATGTAGGCATAAAAAATCTCCTTTATATTGGGTATAGCTAAAATATACTCACTACATGATAAGAAGGGAGAGTCTGTGACAAAATGGATATTACCTAAAATACGATGCCATGTATTATCTCACCTCCAGAGTGGAAAAGTTGTGTAAATATTGTTGAATATACTGAGACGTCATGCATCATACTGGAATTTTCGGGCTGGGCCCTAATGAAGAGGCTAACTACTGAAGTCCTTGAATATATTTCGGTGTAAATCAGACTTGTCTCTTAGCCACAACAGCCCGATGAATGCCATCCCGCCGCCGAAATTTGGTGCCTATAGATAATACTACATCGAATTATAGAATCTCAGATATACAATAAGTGCTCTCAAGTGGCAAAAAGACAAAGAGGAAAAAAGAATCTCTAATGCAGCATTTATGAATGCGGTCTTTCGACCTCTAAGCATGCACATAATCATTTTAAATGATGCTGAACGCATATTATGGGTTCAGAATCTAAATTTTTATTGGGGTGAAAGATGCAGAAGTTCTGTTTAATTTTAAGAGATATATCGTGTGGAGAAGACGTGTATACAGCTTCGTGACTGGCACCATAAGAGATACTTAATATTTTAGACAGCGTTGAATACAGTGCTGTCATCCTACAGCTAGATATATTAAACCAGATATCCACCATCAAGTACCACATTCCAGCAGGACAGAAAACGGTAGCGAAGATACAAGCCAACTTTAAACTAGAATATACTACGTTGACGAGTAGAAAGACGTGCATACTTATATACAGATCTTAAATGTTATACATATGTATATGAGTATGCAAAAGATTATTTTTTCTTTTAAAAAATATCCAAATCGAGCAATTCGACAACAACGCCTCCGTCGCTGATTACCAGCAAGTCTTGTGTCCTTGAACCCGGTATTGATTGGTCCAGCCCGCACAGCTTCACTTTCCCCACAGAATCGCCCGGGTGCGTACCCCCAGAGCCACCCTCGGGGGCAACTACTCCACGGTCCCTTTAACCCCGTTGCGCCCAGCGGCAGAGGGTTGGAACTCGTGTGACGTTATACGGAATGATTTTTGCTGTTACGAATTATTATATTAGAGTCACTGAGTCTGAAAGGGATGAAATTAGAATTTTTGTTGATATGTTAGAAGCGTTGTTCGTATCGTCATTTTTCTGTTTTTTTTTTTTATTTTACGTAATTTTGTGTTCAGAAGTTTGTAAAATATCGCATTTATCTCAAGAATAACTAAATGCAACCAAACATTTCATATATTTAAAACAAACGGGAATACTATTTACACAAAAATAAATAAAACAACCGATCTGCATGACAGGAATCGCGTTAATTTGATTTTGCGATGTGTTATTTTCAACCTTTTGTAACAGTAGAATAAACGTGTCTGAGAAGGAAACATGCATATTATGTTTATGGTATTCGAGTGACCTTCTCGGTGATTTTAGTTGCAACGACATTCTTCTTCTTCCAGTGCCCTATCCGTTTCGGACGTTGGCCATTACCATGGCAATCCTGACCTTATTAACGGTGCTTCAAAAGAGCTGAACAGACATAAGTCCGAGCCATTGTCTTAAGTTATATAGCCAAGAATGTCTTCTTCTCCCTGGACCTCGTTCGCTATCTATCTTTCCCTGTATTATCAGCTGCAAGAGACGGTATTTATTATGTCTCATGATGTGGACAAGATATTCAAGCTTTCGCCCTTTAATTGTGAGTGCAATTTGTTGGTCATTGCCTATTCGCCGCAGAACTTCTAACTTGGTGATATGTTCAGTCCACGAAATCTTCAGAATTCGGCGGTACACCTACATCTGCAAGGCTTCAACTTTTTTTATGGGTGTTTCCGTCATCGTCTTTGATTCGACACCGTATAGCAAAACAGGGAATACATAGCATTTGGCTAATCTAACTTTTAGTCGGAGTGACAAATCATTGCATGGAAATAGTTTTCTAATACCATTAAAAGATGCTCGAGCTTTTTCGATTCTTGATTTTATTTCAACAGATTGATTCCATTTTACATTAACCACTATCCCCAACTATATATAGGATTCCACAGGGTTGATTATTTGGCTATTTAACTGAAACTGTTGTTGAGATTTGCTTATTATCATCCACAAGTGGAGACCATGCTCTTATGTAGTTAATCATCTCGCCATTTATTTTGATGCCTTTGTCAACTCTCTCTAGTGCTTTGTTAAATATTTCCTCGAACTATAGGTTAAAGAGGAAGTGAGATAAGATACCGTAGGTCGCACGCCTTTTTTAAACTCAACATTGTCAGAGTAGGATTTATCTATTCTTATGTTAGCCGATTGTCCCCAATACAAATTTGCTATAATGCGAATATCTTTGCCATCAATATCCATTAGCCGTTCCGGTCCAAAAAACATAGGAATGCATCTTTGTTCATATTCCTGTAGAGCTGGATGAGCACTTGTAAGCTAAAAATGGTTTCTCGTGCACCTAGAGCATTACGAAAGCCAAACTGTGACTTGCTGATGTTTGCTCCACATTTTCTGTAGATTCTGTTATAAATAACTTTTGTGAAGATCATTGCAACGATACAAAACGGAATCAATGTGATATTCGGAGAAAGCCCTTGAAACTTTTAGAATTATATTTAGAAAATTGTCCAGAGTTTATAGTTATAGCAGGTATTCCACAACTTTGGTCCTCGAGCTATCATTATTTTTAATATTTCAGGAGAATCCGTCATTAAAACCGCAAAAGGCGTCAAAGTAACATGCTGTGCTAACTATATCAACATTTTAGTAATTACTAATGATATGAGGTTTCCACATATAAGTACTTGGCACATGAAATACAACTGGGGAAAGACAACCAAACTCACGAACTTCAAAGAAGAGTGAGTCTAGCATGGGCGGCATGCGGCAAACTCCAGACATGTTTTCGAATCCGATTTGTCTCAAGAAAAAAAGTGTTAGATCAGTGCGTGTTGCCTGTACTGACGTATGGTTCCGAGATTTTAACTGTAACTAAAAAGACAGTAAACAAAATTCAAGTGACATGAAGAGCAATGGAATGTTCCATGTTGAGCTTGACTCTACGAGATAAAATTCCCAGTATGATCATAAGGCAAAGAACAGGGGTAACGGACGCAATATATAGAATAACAAGTCTGAATTGGAATTGGGCTGGACATGTGGCCGACAATAGATGGACTAAGCGTCTGGTGGAATGGAGACTCAGACCCCATATGCTAGGTGGACTGATGATATTAAGCGAATTTCAGCTTATTGGATTCAAGCTGCTCAGGACCGTGATGGATGGAAACATTGAGGGAGGCCTATATCCAGCAGTGGATGCGGACGGCTGTATGATGATGAATGATATTAATTATGTTAAAAACACAGCTGAAATTCTATATAGACCTCCATGGCATAGTTTTTTTTAAGAGCCTGCATAGTAACCGGATAGTCCCCGGTTAGATTCCAGCAAACAGCATGGTATTTTGTGTGTTTATAGGTACTAGTTAATGTAGAGATACAATAACGGCCGTGATAGCATTACCGCGTTATGACAAAAGTGGGTAACCCCGTGTCAATATATCGCAATATGGCAAAAATCCCTATTGAGGCCGGAAGGTATATATATATATATATATATATATATATATATATATATATATATATATATATATATATATATATATATATATATACATATACATATATGATGTTACATAAATCACTACATGAAATGGGGGAGAGAAGGCGAGATTATGAGGGAGAAGGCCAGGTTATGGGAGATAAGGCGAAATAATGGGGGATAAAGCGAAATAATGATAGATAAGGCGATATAAGCCTCTATAATGGGACATAAGGCGAGATTAGGAGAGATAAGGCCAAATAATGGGAGATAAAGAGAGAAAAAGATAAATAAGGCGATATAAGCCTCTATAATGGGCCATAAGGCGCGATTAGGGGAGATAAAGCGAAATAATGGGAGATAAGGCGAAATAATAATAGTTAAGGCGATATAAGCCTCTATAATGGGAGAGAAGGTGAGATTATGAGAGATAAGGCGAAATAATGGGAGATAAGGCGAAATAATGATAGATAAGGCTATAAAAGCCTCTATTATGTATAAGCACATTCAGTACTTTTTTCAAATTAAAAAATTTTTGAAAAATTGAAAAAAAGAGCAACACTGGTTGTTACCACCAAACCAACCCGCACATGAAAGGCCACCATTGTACGAACTAGCTCACTCGCATTGTTGCTCTTCGTACAGTATCAGGTTGTTGTTAACAATCGGCCATATTATTTAGTTGCTTTGTTTACTAGTGGCGGAGCCAAAATAATATCTTCATTTCATTAATTTCATCATTTTTTAAGTTCGATTTTTTACTTTATTATTGAAATCCTCTATTTAAGGTGAATTTTCTGCAATCGATCTTGCTACAAATAAGTGCCAGTTCCAATATGTGCGGTGATTTCCATAACACCCTATATATATATATATATATATATATATATATATATATATATATATATATATATATATATATATATATATAAAATATATGTTACCATAGACATTTTACGGATGGTGGAATGTAATATGTAATACATTAAAATTCCGGAGTTCAATCCGTTCGTCTAACAATGAATTTGTACATTTTTAAGTGCTCTTGCTGCTGCTGCCGTTAGCTTCGAGCTGCAGCAGCAACAAGATCACAGTATTGAGTAGCAGGAGCAGCAAGAGCACTTGAAAATGCCAAATGAAATTTTAGCGAAACGTCGTGGAAATTCATTGTTAGACGAACGGATTCAAACCCGGAATTTTAATGTATTACATATATATATATATATATATATATATATATATATATATATATATATATATATATATATATATATATATATATATCTGCTAAAAATAACTTGAATTTAAACAAAACTAAACAATTTTTGTAGTTTTTACCAATGGAGCTAAATAATGTTGTGAATTCACATCATTTGAGCACTAACTGGAATGCTTGGAAGTTTGCATGCATGCATTCTTATATGTACGTATGTATTTTTATTATTAGCAGGAATTTATATTTTATTAAATCGTTCAGCACATGATTAAGAACTGTCCTATAAAGGTTTTGCATGGATTTAGACTTAAGCTAAAAATATATAGAAAATGCAAATTTTAAAAAAATTATATTTCTGATTCTGTATTTACAGTAATTCAATAATACACTAAAAATACTTAATAGTTTGAGTTTTCTGCTATCCACACATCTAACTACTTCAGTTCGATGAAAATTCGTAGTAGCTTTTCCATTCTTCTAACATATTTTTTACTTAAGCTCAGTACTTCCAATTGGACGGAATTCTGGTATGTTGGGCGAATTCAGATTTTTAAAGACTTAAGGGTGGTATTTAGTTTTCTAGCCGCTGTATTGTGATTTTGGCATGATATTCCGTTGCTAAATCTGACCACAATACAATTTTTAGAGTGTATGCTTTCTGACAAATGGCAGTAACGGTTTCTGCAGTTATTTAATAATGTGAATTTTATGATTAATTATTCATTCCATATCACGTTGGCTAATATCCTGCTAGAGAAGTACCTTGGTTCCGAATTTTTCTATAGCAATTTATTTTACTATATCCAAAACATTCTCCTTATCTCTCTCTCTCAATCCGTTCACCCCAATAGAAGTATCGGTGATACTATGCAGTTGCTGCCTCAACAGTTATTCTCCAGGCATCTCGATACTGCGCAACCTGACTTGACTCGCACATACCCATACCAAGAAGAGATCTTACTTGGTCGGACCAACTTGTTGAAGACCGTCCCCTTGTACCTTCCCCGTTACTACAAGCTTTCCACCATCCCATCCACTTTCCAAAATATTTCAGGTACTGTCTATTAATTCTATTTGAAAGTCAGTTATTTATACCAAGCTCTTCAAGAATAGATACTCTAGTACGGTGTTCGGTAGAATGGGTGATTTTAATGCTCCATATTTTGTTGACGGCAACGTTTCTGATCGCAAGACTTTGGTTATCAGCAGCTTTCTTGAAATTAATCAGTGTAAGCAATGGAACAGCATAACTAACTCGAATAATAGACTACTTGATTTGATTATCTCTGGATCAGAGTGTATTGTCAGGAGAGATGATACCCCAATGGTCCCGGAGGATGCACATCATCCGGCGCTTATGTTCTCCATTCCAAAAATAAATATAAGACAAAAAAAATTCTCTACTAATTCCCCGGCTAAGATTTATAACTTTAGAAAAGCAAATTTTCCTGAATTATACAGAGCCCCATCAGCAGTTGACTGGACGTCTCTTGAGGGTTGTTGCGATATTGATCTTGCACTGGAGCAGTTGTATGATAATGTTTTTCATTTGTTTGATGAACATGTTCTGGCATACAAAAATTTTGCTCATCAGTATCCTCCAAGGTTTTTGCTGCTGATATTATTAAAAATATAAAAAGGAAAGCAAAGCATGCAAAAAAATTCAAGAGATATGGTAATCACAATGATTATCTAGAATTTAGACGGTTAAGATCAATTTCTAAGCAGCAAATTAAAGCGTCATATGTTAAATACATGGAGGATGCACAGACTTCTCTGGCACTGGATCCCCAACGCTTCTGGAGTTATGTCCATTCCAAAAGTAAATCTTCTAGGATTCCCGGTAGGATGATGTATAGAAATGACATTCTGAAGTCTCCGTCGGGCATTGTTAACGCGTTTACAGATTTTTTCAAGAGTGTCTTCGCGCTGTCGGAACCAGCAGGGACTTGTCATCCGCTTAGTACGTCGTTGACAATTGTGGAATTCTCGCCCATTACTGGGGATGAAATATTGATGGCCACGAAAAAATTAAAAAATAAGAAGACCTCTGGCCCTGATAATATTCCCTCGTTTCTCATTAGGGACTGTGCGACTGTCCTTGTAAGACCTTTAAAGTATATATATATATATATATATATATATATATATATATATATATATATATATATAAACACCCTGTTTAATTTATCAATTAAACAGGGTGTTTATCCGAAACGATGGAAAGAAGGTAGATTAAGTCCTATTTTTAAGAATGGAGACAGGGGAAATGTTGAAAATTACAGGGGTGTCGTTCTACTTTGTAACTTCTCAAAGGTCTTTGAGTCAGTCTTGTATGCACGTATCTATAGCCAAATGAAAAATCAAATTTCTCCTTATTAGCACGGATTTGTTAGTAAGAGATCTACGGTAACAAATCTAACTGTTATGACACAGTTTATTTCGGAAATATTAGATAATGGTGTGCAGGTTGATGTTATTTATACAGATTTCTCGAAGGCCTTTGATAGGATCGACCATCATGTTCTCATCAATAAGTTGTCTTTCTTTGGTTTCACTGATGGTGCGAGGGCGCTTATAAGTTCTTACTTGTTTAATCGAACTCAGTTTGTAGCCTACAACGGATTCAAATCAGAAAGATTTGTGGCTACCTCCGGCGTTCCACAAGGTTCAAATTTGGGACCCTTGCTCTTCATTATGTTCATAAATGACCTTTGCGAGGATTTAAAATGTAACAGGCTAATTTATGCTGATGATTTAAAAATGTTTATGCCAATAGAAAAAACTGAGGATTGTTCCTATCTACAAAGCCAGTTGAATTTCGTACATTCTTGGTGTTGTGACAACAAACTACATCTAAATGCTCAAAAATGCAAAGTTCTAACATATACTAGGAGGGTAGCGTCAATAGAGTTTCAATATAGAATTCAAGACCATAATTTAAGTAAGTATAGCACAGTGAAGGATTTGGGAGTTGTTTTTGATGCAAAACTAACATTTGCTCAGCATATAGCATTGAAAGTTTCTGAAGCAATGAAGTCTTACGGGTTCATCATTAGGAATTGTAGGGGTTTCACTAGTATTGCATCACTGAAGGTTTTGTATTTCTGCTTTGTTCGCTCGAAACTGGAATATGCAAGTATTGTCTGGAGTCCAGTGTACGAGGTGCATAGAGTTTCACTTGAAAAAGTGCAGAGGAGATTTCTGAAATTTCTGTTGTTTAAGATTAATGGAATGTATCCTGAACGGGGAATCAGCAGCGATTATTTGTGTGAACAGACAAATATTCTTAGCCTGGGAATCAGGAGAGTTTGTGCTTCAATATTATTCCTATATAAAGTATTGCACAATATGATTGATTGCACGGATATACTGTCTCGTATTAACATCAATGTGCCACGGATACACTCACGATCAAGTATGTTTTTTAGATGTAACAGACCTAATACTAATTTGTTATTGAATTCACCTATTCATGTAATGTGTACTAATTTTAATCATATTTGTAGTGTTTGTGATATATACTGTTGTACTAGGAAGCAATTACTACAGACTGTCATTGAATATGTAAATATCTAAATATTTACCCTATTAATGGGAAACTGTTGGGTAATAAAGCTATTATTATATGATACTCTGAGGATTCTTCGATATGCCCACATCTCAAACGCATCGATTCGTCTTTTGTCAGCTTGTTTAATGGTCCATATTTCCGATGAGTAAGTTGCTCTGGGGAATATAAGGCTGGATAGCAATCTTAACTTTGTATTTTTTTGTGCCAGCTGATCTTTCCAGACCTTAGTAAGTTTGATCGTCGAGTTTCTAGCCATACCCAAATGTCTCTTTACTTTCGCTTCACAGCCACCATTGTTAGTTATGAGGGATGAAATGGTCTACAAGAGTGAAACCAGCAATTTCATTTATATGTGACAGATTTTAATTACAACTAACAATCATTACTTTAGTTCGAGGTGCTCATAACTGATTCTAGGTCTTGTATTGACGTTGCACGTATAACAGTATCATCCGCATATCTAAGGTTATTTAGCTTTTTTCTACCGAATGTCACCCCCCACTCCACCATCCAAAATAGACCTCATTATATGTTCGCTATATATATTAAAAAATAAGTGTGACAGAATGCAGCCCTGTCTGACGCCGGCTTCTACGTTAAAGGGATCTGAAAAAGAATTATTCAGTTT
Source organism: Pachyrhynchus sulphureomaculatus (assembly GCA_019049505.1). Lineage (NCBI taxonomy): Eukaryota > Metazoa > Arthropoda > Insecta > Coleoptera > Curculionidae > Pachyrhynchus > Pachyrhynchus sulphureomaculatus. The sequence continues at coordinate 72,814,743 of CM032451.1, forward strand.
ATATATTATAATATATAATATATTCTATTTATTTACTACATTGTAAAATTGTGGCCATGGTAGAATGCTAAAATCATATTTAAAATACAATTCGTCATCCATTATTAAGCACTTCACGTTCGCTAAGAAAACATAGAGTTGCTCTGATCGCTTTACAACAGTATTTTCTTGTATAAAAGTACAATAAAAAAAAATAATTTCTATCTCTATAGAAAGACAAACATGTGGAACAAAACGTCGCCGCAAAACGAAGCCGGCTGGCTACCGCCGGCACGTTGAAATGTACCTCGTCGAGCATCTCAGAGATGACGCTCTTGTTTTTCCTATTATATTGTTATGTATAAACAACTTCTACTTGCACGACATCTTTAAGAAACTCAACGAGGCATATTTGAACGATCCAGTGGTAGCCAGCGGCGACAATGTGTTTCATCTGTTCGTCTTTCTGTAGCGACAGCTACATTTTGTAAGGGGTGGAGTTTTTTGTTATCATCAAAAATCATCGACGTACTGGTTTTAGTTATTTAAGCCGTATCTCGAACGGGCATTGTTTTGTTTGCTTCAATATATTTTAGATCTTTCTTCTCTGTTTTTCTGACAACTTCATGGCTTTTCTTTCGTATATTGATCGATTTTAAAATTTCATAGCAGACCTACCAGATTTTACTTCTTTAGCTATAAAAGAAAATAATTTTTGAGAATTTGAAGCGCAGACGCATTAGATTTCGTACCGCGTTTTCTCATGTCTTCAAGTCAATTATCGCAATCTTTTTAGTGATCCATACGGAACACTATTTGACATATAAAATTGAAATTTGGCACAAATATAAGAACTGACGGCCCACCGTGTAGGTTTAACACGTAGGAAAAGTTTTTGGTCTGACACATAGACGTCACCCTTTTCAAAAAATACAATTTTTAGGAAGTACCAACCTTCAAACGATACGTGTCAAAATTTCATGACATTTCGACGATTACAGTGGTTTTAATAACGCTACTTTTGATGTTTTCAAGACAATGGAAAAAATCGAATTTCGTGTGTTGATTAAACACTGTTTTTTGATGGAAAAAAATCCGCTCAAGCAAAGCAGTGGCTTGATAAATGTTACAGGGATTTTGCCCTTGGAAAATCACTCATCATTAACTGGTATACTGAATTTAAACGCGATCGTACAGATACAAATGATACTGAACGCTCTGAACGCCCAAATGAGGTGGTTACACCGGAAAACATAAAAAAATCCATAAAATTGTTTTGGATGACCGTAAAGTGAAATTGCGTGAGATAGCTGACACCCTTAAGATATCCAAAGAACTTGTTAGTCATATTTTGCATGAACATTTGGGCATGAGAAAGCTCTGTTCGAAATGGGCCCACAGTGGACCAAAAACAACAACGTGTTGATAATTCTGAACGCTGTTTGGACTTGTTTAAGTGTAATAAAATGGATTTTTTCATGCGAAATGTGATAATGGATGATACATGGATCCACCACTACAACCGGAACCAAATCAGCAGTCGATGAAAGCCGCCCGAAGCGACCAAAGACACAACAGTCGGCTGGCCTTCTATGTGATGCAAGTTGTTGAAAAATCTAAGAGTTTTTGACTGATGATTTATGCCTTGTCCTACCATTTAAGTGTTTGATTTTATCATTCTCAGTATGCTGATATCTTCTCCATTTATTGTTGTTTTTTTTAAAAAAAGTTTTAATTCAATAAATAAAATACAGCAGAACCCCGATTAACCGAGTCGCGATTATCCGAGCTCCGGATTAACCGAGCCAATCTAAGAACCTGATTATCTGAGGTACGCGCGTCTATGCTGCGTATTAACCGAGCTTCTAAAATATGTATGTACATATTTCCATTTAAAATGGTCGGGGCCTTTGGGGAATCCCCTGGCCCGTGTGAGGGGTTCCCCTATTTATGTTTTTGGACTCTTTCAGCATATAAATTTACGTGAATGCAGTGCGTTATAGCGTTTATTACGGAGAAGTACGAGCATACTCACATAATTTATTTGGTTGGAGTTCTGGTAGTTAAGTGTAATTAATACGAACTGCTTTGTTTCAATGTTTGTTTGTCGTATTAAAATGGACAAAAACAAGCGTAAAACAATCGTCGTTCCTATTGAAGAAAAATTAAAAGCCATCAGAAGAATTGAAGCAGGAGAGACAATTAAAGTTGTTGCACGAGATCATGGAGTAGATGAGGTAACAGTTGGAGATTGGAAAAGAAACCGCACAAAAATAGAAGAGTGGTGTATAAATCAAGCCTCCTCGTCCTCAGGAAGAAAATCAATGAAAACCGGCGACTATGAAAAGGTTAACGAAGCTTTATTCATGTGGTTTAACCAACAGAGGTCAAAAGGTGTGCCTCTGTCAGGTCCAATTTTACAACAGAAAGCAATAATGATTAGTAGGCAATTCCCAGAGATAGATCAGTTTACCGCCAGTTCTGGATGGCTTGACCGCTGGAAAAAACGGTACGGTGTACGACAACCGATTATATGTGGTGAAAAACTTTCTGCTGATGTGTCACCAATTGAGTAGTTTAAACAGAACATTAAAAAGCAAATCGAAGATTGTGGATACACATGTGATCAAATTTACAATTGTGACGAAACTGGTCTGAATAATAAAATGCTTCCATCAAAAACATTGGCATCTCGACAGCAAAAATCAGCTCCTGGGCACAAACGAAGTAACGAAAGATTAACTATAATGGTATGTTCCAATGCATCTGGCAAGCACAAAATCCCACAGATGGTGATTGGCAAGTCCGCACGTCCAAGAGCTTTAAAAGACATTTCACCCAAAGCCCTACCAGTCTATTACAATAGTCAGAAGAGCGCATGGATGGATGCGACCTTATTTACCAACTGGTTTGAAGAAAAGTTCGTGCTATCTGTGACTAAATTTTCGAATAGAATCCGTCTTCCTATTAAAGCAATTTTGTTAATGGATAATGCTCCCTCTCACCCTGGAGAAGGACTTCATGTGGGCGAAATTGTTGTAAAATTTTTTCCTCCAAATGTAACCACCTTATGCAATGGATCAAGGCATCCTCGAAAACATTTTAAAAAATTATAAGCGTTTATATCTTGAACATCTGTTAGAGTACACAGAAAAGGAGGATATTATCAATGGGATGAGAAAGGTTACACTGAAAAATGTTATTTACTGGGTAAGTCTAGCTTGGGATTCTGTGCCTACTACCACTATTCAAAAATCTTGGTCAAAAGTTATTGATTTTGAGGATTATAATGACATTGAAGATGATACTCCATTAAATGAATTAGCTTTGAAATTGAGAAGTCAAAAAGTTTATTTGAATTAATGCAAAAATTAAAAGGTTGCGAAAATGTGACAAGAGAAGATGTTGTTTAATGGATTACAGCAGATGAGTTAGAACAAGAAATGAGTATTGAAGAAATAACGAATGCCTTTCAGGAAACCGAAAAATCAGATGACGATGACGAAGCGGCTGTGGATGAACAGTCTCCTACTAAGATCTCTCATCAAGAAGGTTTTGCTTCTTTGGAAAAAGCTTTGAGGTATATCGAACAACAACCAGAGGCAACCCCAGCGGATTTGCTTCTTCTTAATAGATGGAGAAACATTGCAGTGCAAAAAGAAGATGCAATATAAAACAGAACCGCATAGATACCTATTTCACTGTTTTATAATGTATGTACTATTTATATGTTAAAAACGTTAATACATCGGTTTAAAGTATTGGTGTTTATTTTTTGAATGAATAAAAAACAAATTCGGATTATCCGAGTTTTCAGTTATCCGAGGAGGGTGCCCCCCCACGTTACCTCGGATAACCGAAGTTCTACTGTATATGATTTTAAATTTGATGTGACGTAATAAAAATTTTCCTTGCGAGATTAAATGAAGATTTTATATTATTTGCAGTCCCTACTCCGCACTGCCGACCAACTGAAAATCAAAGGCCTCTGTGAATCCCCGAAAGAAGACGCAGTAACGACTACCTCAATAACGAACAAATCACCTCAATTTTTTAGAAAAATCGACACCCAAGCACTCAAAAGAAGCTCGTCCCCCAGTTCCAGTTTGCAAGACAATAATCATCGGCAGTACAAATATAGGTAAGTCCTACTGACCCTACCGAAATCCTACCGACAATGGCGTAAAAATCCTAACACTATAAATCGTAACACCTTTGTTCGTGCCCAGAACAGATGCAAAGGAATTATCAACGAAACCAAGGAGGCACACAATCAACCAATTAGAAGCAAACTTCTCGCATGTCCCAACAATTCCAGGTCGTTTTGGGCAATCTCTAAGGCAGTTAGTCAAAACTTCACCAAATCCACTATACCACCACTCACACGACCAGATAATTATATTGCAACGACACCTGTTGAGAAAGCGAACTTGTTGGCTGAACTTTTTGCTTCACATTCTACTGTCGATTTCCAAGGAAAGGTACCACCTGCTATTCCCATATTGCAGTCAAGGATGCCCGATGTTGTCTTCAGACAGCGTCTCATAAAGCGTATTTTAATGAAGCTAGACACCAAAAAGGCTTCTGGCGCTGACGGAATACCTGCCCTAGTTGTCAAAAACTGTGCAAGAGAACTAACACCAGTTTTCAACCTATCCTACAGAAAAGGAATATCTTCTTCCTGCTGGAAATGTGCCACAGTTCAGCCGATACCTAAAGAAGGCAAGAAGACCTTGCCAAATAACTACCGACTAGTCGCACTGCTTTCAATAATATCGAAAGTCATGGGAAATGTTATCAATCAGCATCGTCTAAAATATTTTGAAGGGTTCAATATTATTAGCGATCACTAATATGGCTTTCGTACACATAGATCAATAGGAGATTTTCTGACTAATGTAACACATGTTTGGAACAACGCTATTGAACACTTTGGAGAATCTCGAGCGGTTGCTCTTGACATATCCAAGGCATTCGACCGTGTTTGGCACGATGGACTGTTGGCTAAGCTACGCTCTTATGGTATGTCTGAAAAGTTCTGTTTGTGGCTCTCATGTTTCCTAAGAGAGCGTTCTTTACGAGTGGCGGTCGACGGATTTATTTCTAACACCTTCACTATCAATGCCGGTGTGTTCTAAGGCTCCATACTGTCTCCTACTCTCTTTCTCATTTACATTAACGATCTGCTGGAAAAGACCAGAATCCAATCTACAGCTTTACAGATGACAGTACGCTTATCCTCTTCATTCAGTTTAAACGCTCGGACATCGGCTACTCAGGCGAATATCCGCAGACAGCAGGAGGTCGTTCAACTTAACAAAGACCTGGAAGAAATTCTATCTTGGGGTGACAGTAACCAAGTGGAATTTAACGTTACAAAAATCCAGACGGCAGTTTTTTTCTAAAAAAGTTAACGTTACTGAACCCGACATAGTCATGTCGGGGCACTCCATTCCCCTAGCATCGTCACTCAATTTGTTGGGCGTTAATTTGGGAGCAAATATGTCCTGGCATGAAGATGTTGCAGGCATAGCAAGGAGAGCTTTTCAAAAGTTGGGAATATTATTTCGAACCAGAAAGCTTTACACTCCACATCTGTTAATTCTTTAAACTTAAATTCGGAACTATGGATTACTGCTCCCATGTTTGGAGCTCCGCTCCCAAACACACACTGCATTTGTTGGATTCTGTTCAGAGAAGAGCTGTTCGTCTGATTAGAGACCCAGAACTGACCGGCGGCCTTAATTCGCTGGAACATCGACGAACGGTTGGCGACTTGAGTCTGTGCAACAAGTCTTTTCATGGAAAGTGTTCGAAGGATGTAGCCCACTTAATTCCTCCCAGAGCGGTGCACGTTGCGCTAATATTTCACATCCGTATGAGGTTCAGCTTGTTACTCCGCGTATAACGCTTTTCAAGCAGTCTTTCATATGGAGAACATCATCCCTTTAGAATAATTTGCCCAGGGCTGTGTTTCCCACCGAGTACAATTTGGAGCGATTCAAGAACAACGTGAATCGCTTTTTTCTGCACACATGCCGCTCCTGAAGCGCTTAAGGGACTTCCCTGTAGCACGTGTGCTAGACCCATAAAAAAAAGTATTATTATCTGTTTAAAATATATGTTCAACAATTAAGGGGACGATTTAAAGAAAAAACGGTCAAGTGCAAGTTGGACTTGCGCAATTACTTTTCCTTACCGTGATTGCCTTTAAAATAAAAATTCTTTTTGCGGAGGTATAGTCTGTCAAGTAAGAACGTGTCCGCGATAATTCATTTTTGGTAGATGCGATTCTAGCGATTCAATAAAAAATCGGTAAAGGGAACCTTTGTCTACGACGAATTTTAGTAAAAATATCAGTCGATTCCGAACTTTCGTCGAAATCACGTAAAATCCAACATGAGTCCCTAGTTTGTGCGTTGGTTCGAGGCATTCTTTCTTTGTTCCCGTCCAAAGGGGCCTAGAATGACACATTCCACGGCCGCTAAATATAATAAAGGTCAGTGCCGTTTGTGAAAATGTGAATAAATCATTTTAACGAGACGAGAAACGTCGACGACTGGCCAAAACGTGGCTCGGTAAGCAAAGTCACTGCGAAAGTCGAAAAAGAAATCGTGTCTTTATTTTCAAGGGACCCAAAGTGGACGCTGCGTCAAGAAGCGACAAAATTAAGAAAATCAGGTTCGAGTTTGTCCCATGAGATCATTCGCGAAGCGGCTTGCTTGGTTCCACGATACTAGAGTGGTCCTCACAATCGCCGGACGCCAACCTTACTAAAAATGATTGGTCTCTTGTAAAGAGAAAGTTCAGAGGAAGGTTCTCATTGATTAGAACATGATGGTCAAAATGAACTGTGTCATAATAGTTAGATTTGTTACCGTAGATCTCTTACTAACAAATCCGTGTTGATAAGGAGAAATTTGATTTTTAATTTGGCTATAGATACGTGCATACAAGACTGACTCAAAGACCTTTGAGAAGTTACAAAGTAGAACGACACCCCTGTAATTTTCAACATTTCCCCTGTCTCCATTCTTAAAAATAGGACATAATCTACCTTCTTTCCATTGTTTCGGATAAACACTCTGTTTAATTGATAAATTAAAAATATACTTTAAAGGTCTTACATCTCCAACATTTATATTTCCGAGTTGGGACTTTAGTGCTTTGACCTCACGTTGAACCTCATCTATCCTCCTCTTTGACCATAATATTTAAAAAATTCTATGAGCAAAGGTTTGCGCGATGACACTATATATATTTTTAAACAAGCTTTTATTTGACACCCCACTCGATGACCTTAGAAAAAAAATGTATCACTTCCCCCTTCAAGCGATTAATAAAAAAAATTATAAAAATCCCCTTAAATTAAAATTTAACTTTCGAAACTACACGGCTTTGATCAAACCATTAATTCCTATATTAGTGCCAAATTTGAACTTTCTATGTCCAATAGTTTCGAAGAAAATCAGGTGTGACAGACAGACAGACAGATAGCGAAGTGATCCCATACGGAACACTAAAAAGATATGCCGTATTGCTGTCTATTAAAATATTTGTTTTTTAACAATGGACAAAAATTTGCTTCATTATGTTAGAATTAATAACCGGTCAAGTGCAAGTTGAACCTGCGCAATTAGTGTTCCGTGCGTTGATTGCTTTTAAAATAAAAAATTTTGTTACGGAGGTATAATATGATCAGTGTCTTCCGAAACACACCCGAAATGAGTTTTCAACAAAGTTTGTTTCCAATCTTTACTGAAAACTGATGACCTTGAAATTTTTGTTTTTTTTTTATATGCCAGATGGATTATTAAAGGTAATGCACTCGTGATAATTTTCGTTCAATCTACACCCCGTGGAGAATATTCCAGAATGTTTTCAAAATTTTTTGATAAGTACTTTTCGAGATAAGGCGGGTGGACAGCGATTTTTTTCGCGATTTTTTAAAAATAATACAAAGAAAAGTACGCGCAGGTATTATATTATATATATATTTTTTACTCGTGTTTTTACAAGCTTTCATTTGAGACCACACTCGATGACCTAGTAGAAAATTTTTTTTTCACTTCCGATTTCACCCCCCAAAACTAACCCCTTAAGTCAAAATTTAACTTTCAAAACTACATGGCTCTGATGAGGCCATCCATTCCTATATTATTACCAAATTTCAACTTTCTAGGACAAATAGTTTTGGAGAAAATCGGGTGTGACAGACGGACAGACACCGAAGTCATCTTATAAGTATTCCGTACAGAACACTAAAAAACGTGTTTTATAATTGCGAGATTTTTTTTATTGAGGACTATTAAAATGCATGAATTTATTATGCGAAATATTTGCATCAAATTTTCTTTTAAAAAACGAAATTTCTCACACCAATACCTTAAAAATGTTACGAAAGTATGAGAATAATGAATATATAGTTAGATTAAGTTTTGAAGTGGTACTACTCATTTAAAAATGGTCGAGGGGCCATTGGAAGCGAATCGCGTTCTGGAAAACTATTCACCGCAACCGTAAGAGAAAACATCAATAAAATCAAGAAACCTATACTCAGTATCGCCATTTAAGTAGCAGAGATATTGTAGACATTACTCAATTATCGGTTGGATTGAGGCAATCGATTTTGAAAAACTATTTGGGCTTGTCTCGTGTGGTGTAGATTTGGCAGAATACGTCAGTAGCTTGTATTTTATTTGATCAGTCCTCGTACTTTCTGAACATATTAGTATTTTAATACGTTAATACGGAACATGCATAGTGTAATGTATTTAAAATATCTCTCTAATTTTTATTCTTAAAATGTTTTTTTTACAGACGCTTAGAAAACCAACAAATAGCAACTAAAGAATCCACACTACCAGATACTGGTGTAACCAGAGAAATTAATAGAGAAAAATTACAGAAAAGGCTAGAAGATCATTCTAATACCGAAAATGATATGCCTATAGGTATAAATCAATGCTTTTTAACATATATGATTATTTAATTTTTAATTTATGTAGATAACACCACATTCCCTATCCCACCAGTGTTGTTCCTATAATATAGCTTGAAAGTTGTGTGCAGAGGCTGTAGCTAAAAAGTTGCAAGACAGAGTGGCAAATAGATAACCGCAGTAGTTAATCAATAACACTTGTAACTTCATGGAAATTTAGAGGTTTTTACAACTGAGATGGAGATTCGACAGCCAATACAGTTGGGCCGTTCAGCGATGACCGAACTTACAAAAATATGGAAGACAGACAAATATCCTTGAAAACCAAAACAGCACTGGTTAATTCCCTAGTGTTCTCTGTTTTCTGGTACGCTTCTGAGACCTGAACCATAAAAGCCGCTGACAAACGTCATATTGACGCATTTGAAATGTGCTGTTGGCGAAGAATATTACGGGTCCCTTGGACAGCCCACCGAACAAACATTTCAAATTTAAACATAATTAAGCCAGCCAATCGTTTAAGCAATATAACATCAGCTCGAATCTTAAAATTTTTTGGACACATTTTGAGGCATAACAACATGAAAAAATTGTACAGGGCAAGCCTATGGGTAAACGCAGGCGTGGGCGTTCCTCGTCTAGGTGGACAGATTTAATAACTCACACATCAATTTGAAATATGATCAGAATTGCTGAAAATCGGCCCGATGGTGCGAAACGGTTTCCAGAATCTTAAAGGACTCTATATATATATATATATATATATATATATATATATATATATATATATATATATATATATATATATATATATATATATATATATATAAATATATGTATATATATATATATATATATATATATATATATATATATATATATATATATATATATGTATATATATACGTACATACATACATACATACATACATATATATATATATATATATATATATATATATATATATATATATATATATATATACAGATATATATATTGTAAGGTGTTAACTTACCCGCTTTTTGAGGCGTTGTGAAAAGTTGTTTTTCCCACGCTTGGGTGCAATTTTCTTGCAACCTCTTTTTAATTTCTGATAATGAATTGAGTGGATCCTGATTTTAAAAGAACTAAAGAAATTAAACACACACTAGCTCAGTTTTCCTTGGTAGAGAGATATGGGTAAGAGATAATTTTTGTACGTCTTTTTGGATTTATTTTTTTCTTACTTTTTAAAAAACCTCAGCTGTACGACTTTTGGGCACCATTCATTTTAAAATAAAAAGGATCTAACTTCAGCTAAAAAAATGAAAAAATACTGAAAGGGTGTACAGTTGTTAAAAATAAAAAACAGTTTGGTACAGCCGTCATTATCCTGAAAAGTAAGATAGGTATTCAGTGAGACACTAGCTTTAATCAACAAAAAGAAAATTTATTCATGATTTTAAAATAAAAGTTCTAACCTCTGTGTTTTTAAGGATTACAAAAAATTCTAGCCTAACAGGTAGTTATTATTATTATTGTCCCTAAATCAGACATTTAAATTCTAAAACCTGACTACCCCCGAAAGCGAAGAATCGTGATTTTCACTTCACCTTTTGTCAGTTCCAATTGCTATTAAGACACTACTTCGGGAATCGGTCTATTGATGAATGTTCTGGTAACTTACGGTTTTTATTTGGGCTTCTAGGCCTTCGATGGAACACAAAACCGATTACACTTTGTAGGAAACACTCAGAGCCCACTACGGCTTTACGTTAGAAAAAAACTTGTGCTTTACTTAGCTCTCATAATTGTTGCTATGAGCCTCTACTGCGGCTCGGTCGAAGTAAGCCTCACTGCAGCTCGATGGAAATTCGCCTACTTGGCAGCTCGGTCGAAACAACCTGCTTGGCGGCTCGGTGGAAATAAGCCCCTCTTCCTGTCCACCGGACTCTTAAATAAACCGTGGGCACTCTCTCGGTAATATGGCTACGCCGGAACCAAAACTGCGGATACAAATATTTGACCAATCCCGGCGTATCGAGAGATTCGGTCGCAAACCCGCACAGCACACTAATATACCGAACGGCTTGGAATTTCTGATTAATATACCGCTCGATACAAAAATGAAAAGAAGTACAATTTAAAGTGAAAAATCAGTAACATTACATGGTCTTAAAATCTAGGAAAAAATGAATGTTACATTTACCCCCTTCCAAAAAGAAATAGACTACACTAGTCTATTAAACTAAGGCTACTTATGAAAAGGTACAAAGTGGTACACTATCACTTACTACTAAGGTCAGAACTTAAAACAAAATTACAAACTTCGGACCTTACTACTAGACTTAATTTAATTAAGCACTAATATTAAGTACAATGAAAACCAAATGAAAATCTTTGCAAGTACACAAGAATCTTATAACTAGACTTAACTTAATTAAGCACTAAGGTTAAGTACATCAAAAAGTAAATAAAAATCCTTGCATGAACATAAGAAATACCTTTCTAAAGTAACAATCGCGGTCTTCTTATATAAAAAAGAATCAGCTCTGTTATTGTTACCAAAACAAAAAAAAATTTTGTCTAGACTCTTGTCTAAATCAAAAAAAAATGAACTGAAACAAAGTATGAACACCCCCCTTAAAATATTTTAAGGATTGTCTGAAAATTTTCTATATCAGCAAAAGAAATTTAGAAAAATTCTTAAATAAAGAAAAATAAAAAAATGATTCTAGTGCAATCACTAACACTAAAAGGAAAAAGTCTTGTCAGACCATTTAGCACAAAGCCAAAAAAAAATGTCTGGATAAATATCCAGGCAAACGCTCGGGAAAAATCTCATCAATGCTCTAGCTCACAGCTAAGAGAACATTCTAAATCTAGTATCACTACTAGTCGCACTCGGAAAATAATCGCACTCTATAACGCAATGTCGACGTCCTAAGACATCCAGACATGCTAAAATCGCTAGGGAAAACGCTCTGGTTAACCGCCAGAAAACACGTCAGCTCATCGCCAACAAAACACTCTGGTATATCGCCAGAAAAAACCCTCGGCTCCTCGCCAAGAAAACACTCTGGTATATCGCCAGAAAAAAGCCTCGGCTCCTCGCCAAGAAAACATTCTGGTATATCGCCAGAAAAAACCTCGGCTCCTCGCCATTAACATAGTGAGCAGCTATAAAAGCTAACAATATCACTATAGGCACAGTGAATAGCTATAAAAGCTAAAATTCACCAAACTGAATGATCCTGCTTCAAAAAGCAATGTTCACAAAGAACAGAATGATTAGTCTGCGCACAACTAACATTCAAGGAAACATTCCCAATATAACTGTATGAGACAGCAAGTCTCGAAATAGGGCCTCCCTAAAGTCATAATCCTATATATAGGAGTCCATAAGCAAAACGACTCAAAATCACGCATTTTGAGCACATGCCCTCAGGCAACCAACATACATTGAAATATATACAGAAATATATACAGAAATATATACAGAAATATATACAGAAATATATACAGAAATATATACAGGAGTTCAAATCCCAAACTCTTGGTTATGATAACTCCATACTGAGCTTGGTGAAAGCTCTTAGCAAAAGCTAAACAAATCTTCGGCACATCGCACCAAAGTGACAAATCTGCCTAGAAACATGAGCCAGAAGAAACGCCCTCCATCATTCTTCAGGGTGGCTACACAGAGATATAAAACTTAACCAGCATTGCGCTTCTTCAAGTTGCATGAAGAACCCTCGTGTACTGGTCTCGCCCTAGAACAACAACGAAAAACATTCAATCCATCCCACATAACAGGAGACAAACACCTCACCACGATATACTGAAAGGTGGAGACAATAAAATACGGAAATGGTGACCCTGGTGTCCACCAACAAAAGGGAGTAGATTATAGCATCCACTAAACTAAAACGGTGTCTACCACACCACCATAAGTCAAAAAAATTTAATCAATAGGGTGTTCCGAAACACACTACTGCCAACAGCCTGTCACCACTAATAGGCTAATTGGAGCTGAGGTCGACTACAGTAGCTAGGCTCTCCTTTGGCTCAAATAGAAATAGCCATTGGGTAACAAAACCTCTAAAGGTCCCAAAGGTCAAACGTGCGCCCCCCATAGACTACCCTTCCAATCAGTCTGTTCCTCAGGAAGACTAACTCCCTGCCAAACGTCGTAACGGCATCTGTTAGCACCCGGTGCATCACAGCCTGTAAAAACAGATAACTGATGGGATACAACCTAAAAGGTTTACAAGGTTAGCTTAACCAAGTTTCTAACGGAAATTTCCAAAAAACGAAAATGAGCTTAAAAAGCTACATGAAGCAAAAATTTCTCTATTTTTCGGTGGCAACGCAACAAAACTGTTGAAGACGACAAGAGCTTTTCCAGCTTAATCAGAAACAAGAAGAAAACATCGTTGACAGCTAAAATATTCGATCATGGTGTTAATCGTCTTCCTAGACAATAGCCTCTAGAAGAAACTGCTACAGGTATCAGGCATAACCGTTTTCTGTCAGCCCAAACTTCTAGATTACCTCTTGGAAATCTAAAAATTCGGTTAGGAATCTTCCTTCACTGCGCTTAGCCTCTCTTGACAAGGTTCTCATCTCGGTATCAGATTTTGATCATTTCTTTGTGAAACGACTGTCTTACTCTGCTCTCATCTCTTGTAAATGATCAGCCTTTAGTTCTCCTGCAGGACTTCAATTTCCTATCAATCTGATAGTAGACCGAAAAAAAACTCATCAGACGCCTATGAGTCTATGCAAAAAAAATTTTAAAAAAATTTGTGACTCAAAGGTAACGTTTAAACGGCCCTGAAAAGAATAGAAAGTACCCTCAGTTTGTCAATTCAGAAGAAGATCTAAATCAAAATAATCCGAGTCTTAGACTTACTGGATAAACCAAAATCAATTTACTCTTAATTGCACCCAACATATACCACTAAGGTAATAGAAATACACCCACTCGGGTAACAAACTTTGAAATTGCTCATAAAATTTTGACTCCACATCACACTACACGAGCTACATCTTGCGCTTGTCCTAACTCAAGATCACCTTGGATTGCCTCTAATCAAAATTTCGCTTCCAAGTGTCAAGAACTGGATATTATTTGGGGTCATAAGCAAATCAAATCCCGCGACCACCGACATACCAGTCTTATGATAAATCCTGAGTGTGACTCTTTCGCAAGCTCGCAACAGCTGAGTCGATGCTAAACATCAACTACTATCAACCTAAGTTTGGGATATGGCCAATACCCAAAACTTTAGCATTAAACAATAAAAGTAAGCTATTCTCTGCTCAACTTTTATAACAGTCAAAAAAAACGAGGTCATCACCTCCACAGAGCAACATCAAAAAATAAAGTAAAGCAATTAAGATAATGTAAAGATAAATTATTCTTCTTCTGACAAACTTTCATTAGGGTTAGGTCCTTTGAATGGTTTTAAGTCTTTAATATGCCATCGTCCTACTTTAGTCCCATCTAAATTAACTAAACCATAAACTAAGTCTGAAATCTTTTCTCTTATCACGCAATGCACATACTTAGGTACCAACTTAGATGTGAATTTATCTGCTGCACTGGAAAGAATTTTATTTTTTTTCGCCAAACGTGATCACCTATCTTAAAGGAAAAATCTCTTTTTCTAAGGTTGTAAGACTTACTGTTCCGTTCATAAGCCTTATGTATCCTACTACGCACGTCAGTGAAAATATCTTTTAAACCCTTTAAATTTTCGGCGTACGCACCCCTGTTACCCGGAATTATTTCGCTGTCAACATTGACATCCAAATCTAAATTTTTATAATACGATCCGGATAGAGGTATATGTCTGCCGTAAACTAAGAAAGACGGTGTGAACCCTGTTACTTCGTGTCTTGCGGTATTTATTGCTTGTTGAATTTTGGAAATATTGCCATCCCAAGTATCATGTGAATCAACGTAACTTCTTAAAGCGGTCCCGACTGTTCGGTTATTACGTTCAACAAAATTACATTGTGGAGAGTACACAGGATTAAAACGGATGTTAAAACCATAAGTTTCACTTAAGCTCTTAAAACTCTTGGAGGTAAACTGAGTACCGTTATCGCATATTAAGAGCGATGGAACACCGTGGATTAGAAGGACATTATTTTCCAAAATTCTCTCTATATATCCAGCTTTAGAGCTTTTCAAAGGAAATAGCATGGTATACTTTGTAAACCAGCAAGAAACCACGAGAAGCCATTTATTTCCCCTTTTTTGAACGTGGGAATGGGCCTACTAGATCAGCTGCTATGACTTGGAAAGGGTAATTAACCGTTTTCTCTTTTTCCCATCAGTCCCATAGGTAGTGCATTTGGAGATTTCTGCGCTCCACATACTTCACAAGTCCTCACAAACTTTAAGATATCAAAACGCATTTTTGGCCAATAATACTGTTCCTGAATCCTGTGAAGAGTTTTTATAAAAACCAAAATGACCAGAAGTAGGAGGAGTGTGACACATGTCTATAATTTCCTCTCTCTGTGGTTTAGGAACTAGTATTTTCCACTCGGGTACATTAACTTTTAAAGGCAACTGGTTTGGGATAAACTTGTACACGAAATCATTTTCCACCTTCCACTGCGGAAAATTTTGAGGAAATTCTTTAATTTGCTGCCGCAAATTATCGTACCATGGATCAATGCGATCTACATCAACTGTATCAATTCTTACGCCAATCTGTGCATTAAGACTGTTTTCGTCCGCTGTATGATCTGGGATTCTTGACAAAGCGTCAGGAATAACATTGTGGACTCCTTTTCTATGAATTAAATTAAATGTATGTTGTCTCAGCCTAATCGCCCAACGCGCTAGTTTGCCACTAGGGTTTTTTAATAGAATTAAGCCACAATAAACTATAATGATCTGTTATGACCGTGAAAGGAACACCTTCTATGTAAGGTCGAAACTTTTCGATGTTAAAGAGTACTGCTAAACATTCTTTTTCAACAACCGAATAGTTACGTTCAGCCTTTGATAAAGTTCTACTGGCATACGCTATCACTCTTTCCTCACCATTGATTTTCTGTGTTAGGACGCCCCCTAAACCGGTATTAGAAGCATCACTAGAAATATAAAACTGTTGGGAAAAATCTGGTTGGGATAAAATGGGAGCTGAAACCAATAGCTCTTTAATCTTTATAAAAGATTCTTCGGCTGCCTTTGTCCAATCTATCGATTGTCCTTTTTTTCGTCCTTTCAAAAGATCATTGATAGGCGACAACAGGGTAGAAAAATTCTCGATAAAACGTCTGTACCATGAACACATTCCTACGAAGCGCTTAACTTCCGTAGTATTAGTAGGTCTCGCATAATTAACCATGCTTGCTACTTTATCCGGATCGGTACGTAAGGAATTTGAGCCTACAATATAGCCTAAAAACTTTAGAGAAGTTTTGAAAAAATCACATTTGCTCAAATTTATCGTCAGTCCGGCCTCTTTCAATTTATCTTTTACTTCTTTAAGTAAGCGTATATGCGATTCGAAGTCTTCCGATGTTACTAAAATATCATCTAGATAGGTAAAAATATGCGGCTCATATTTCGGACCAAATATAGCGTCCACTAAACGTTGCTGAGTTTGAGCAGCGTTCTTTAGACCAAACGGCATAGTGACGAACTGAAATAGACCTCGGCCTACTACTGCAAAAGCGGTCTTTTCCTTAGAGGATTTGTCCAAAGGAATTTGCCAGAAAGCCTTTCTAAGGTCTATCGAGGATACATACTTAGCATTCCTGAGTGATGTCAAAATTCTATCGATGTTCGGTAATGGATAGTTATCAAATTTGCTGACCTCGTTGAGCTTTCTTCCGTCAAAGCATAGACGATACTGTCCATCGGCCTTTTTCACCAATAAGATTGGAGAACACCAGGGACTGTTTGATTCTTCAATCACTCCGAGTTTCAACATTTCGTCTAACTCTTTATTTAATACTTTTGACATATAAGGAGACATGGCGAAGGGCCTTGTCTTTACAGGACTGGCATCAGCCGTATCTATAGACATGGTGATCTTATTCGTTCGGCCCTAACCTATCTTTACTACTTATTTCATTGAAAGAGCTTATTACTTTTTCTGCTTTTAAGCGTTCCGTCCGCGAGAGATCATCTAGGGTACATAGGCGCGAGAAAAGGTTTTCTAAAGAACTTTCTGAATAACAATCTTTAAAACTTGTATGAGAATTGACTTCTAGGGACTGTGGATACCACGAATTATCTTTAAAATTTACTAAAATTCCGAATTTTTGTGCAAAATCACATCCTAAAACCAAAGTATGTGATAGAGAAGGTACTACTAGAGCAGAGATTACTAAACAATGACCATTGCAGACTAGCGGCAACTCAACCGTACCTAAAACTTTTAGACGGCTGCCATCTGCAGTGGTAACACTTCTATTTTTGACATGGCATATTTTTATACTTAAACGACTTAAAATTTTAATACCATTCTGACCTACAACGGAGGCATTTGCACCAGAGTCAAATAAAGCCGAGAAATGGGCACCTAATAGATTTATCTTGATATGCGGTCTGTTATCTGAATATTTATGCACGAATAAAGGAGACATGTGACCATTTGGAGAAGCAGGAGTTTTAACTTGAGAAGGAGAATTTTTATTAGACTTTAAAAAATCAGAAACTTTTTGTAACCATTCAGTCCAATCTGATCTATTGGAATATTTTTGTTCGTCCGTGTTTCTAGAACGTTTTGGATTAGGGGCTTTACTGCGAACATGAGCTTGTGACTTAGCCGAATGATTAGAGGCTTTTTTGTTGGACTTAGGGTATCCGCCTCGGTAATATACCGTCCTTACTCGTTTTTTGTACATTTGGGGCATGATGTTAGTCTCACACCAGTTGTTCCACATTTGAAACAAAATACCCTCTTCGGTGCTGTACAATTTTGGTAAGTGTGATTCGGACCTGTGCAATTCCAACAAGTGAAAATTGCCTTAGGTGAGACCGACTTGTCGTTCACTTTAGCTGCAGTGTCGCTAATTTTAGAATCATTATCTTTTCTTTTACCCCGTTTTCTGGTTACTCCTAGAGTTCCGATTTACATTCCCAACTTTATTTGTCGAGACTCCACTTCGGCCATTTGGATTATACTCTACTTGATGTATATTAGTTTCGCCTTTTGGTCTGCTCTTTTCCAACAAATAATCGGACTCTTCAAGTTTTCTACATAACCCGGCGAGTTCGGCTACCGAATTAATATCTAGTAGAGCTAACCGATTGACGAAACTAGGCAGAATATTCCTCCGTATAAATTTAACTTTGGTACTTTCCAAAGGCTTGGTGGACAACCTACCAAATAAAGATTCCATGTGGGCAATAAAAATCACAGTGGACTCATTCTTCTTTTGTCGCCTCCTCTTTATTTCCGACCACAATTCTTCATCATCATCACAGTGCAAGAAGTCCTTCTTTAGCCTATCTACCAAGGAATGCCAGTCGTTGACACTTGATTTTATGCTTCTAAACCA
The DNA here is from genome assembly GCA_019049505.1 of Pachyrhynchus sulphureomaculatus. NCBI lineage: Eukaryota > Metazoa > Arthropoda > Insecta > Coleoptera > Curculionidae > Pachyrhynchus > Pachyrhynchus sulphureomaculatus. The sequence continues at coordinate 72,833,180 of CM032451.1, forward strand.
AATGAAGGCATCGCCAGTGAAAAATTCAACAGCAGAGCTGAAAAGTTCATCTTCCGATACTTTCCTAGCTTGAGCTATTTCAGTCAGCCTCTCCAAAAAAGGATAGAGTCTCTTTGAGTCTCCATTAAATTTCAATTGCCATTCGCTGACAGGAATATTTCTGGCTGCGCAATTCACGATTGGAGCTGGTACATTTATGACTGGGGTTGTAATAGGCAACTGTGGTAACTCATGACCAGGAGCTATCTTTTCTGCAAGATTTGCTTCCATGAGCACACACGTAGCTATTGTTTCCTGAACATATCTGGAAAACTTCGACGCTTCCTCTTCGTCATCCGGCATGGGAATTCTTTGTACGCGACCCGCTACATGCGATAAACGTGACTTAACCCGGTGTACAAGTGAATCATTTGGATCGCCGTCATAACTATCGATTAAGTTTTGGATAGAATTTAAACTCTTTTCGATACCAGCCGTTTCCTCTTTAATAGACAGAGTGTCATCCCCTATCTTTATCGTTTTTCCGGGCTCATTAATTTCTTTACTTAAGATCCTCGTTAGAATCTTTCTTTTATCCGCGACCGGACGTTCTGAGAAAGTACGACGGATTTTCAGTTCATAGTCTAATTCATATTCCAGTAGGTGATTGACTTTAAAATTGAAAGCTTCCATGATAAATGTATTTAGATTATAAAATTTAAAAGAATTGTTTAAAAAGTCGTAAAAATATTTCTCCTGTGCTCCCAATAGTCAAAATAAAAAATATGTAAAGGCACTTAAAATATGTAGACTTCTTTACCAAACATTTAAAAAATCTTCAACAATTTCAAAAAAATTTCTAAGTATTGCCTTGTATTAAAATTCTTTTACCAAATATGTTAAGAATTTTCAACAAAAAATCTCCAAATACCGTTTCGTATCAGCAAAGTATTTTTAATATTCATGCAAAACAGCGATGAGAAAAAAAGTACAGTTTTTTCTTCGGTTCCGCAAAATAAATCTAACACTGCAAAAATTAAAGTAAACCAGCACATCTGCTAATCTGAACTATAAAAGTAACTTTTAAGAAAAAAGTAGGAATCTCTTATCTTTGAGTCGATTAACAAAATTCAAATATCTATACTACCATCGGATAAATTGAAATAAATAATTCTACAAATTTCCTGCTTTTGTCTTATTGCTATAGTGTAGTTTCGTTTAATAAATGTTATGAAATAAAAATATCTGAAGAGTTAGAGCTTTTACTTTGTTCGATAGCTAGTACACTGAACCCTTTAAAAAATAAAATTCCAAAAGCCCCGCGTTGACAGCGTCATTTTGTAAGGTGTTAACTTACCCGCTTTTTGAGGCGTTGTGAAAAGTTGTTTTTCCTACGCTTGGGTGCAATTTTCTTGCAACCTCTTTTTAATTTCTGATAATGAATTGAGTGGATCCTGATTTTAAAAGAACTAAAGAAATTAAACACACACTAGCTCAGTTTTCCTTGGTAGAGAGATATGGGTAAGAGATAATTTTTGTACGTCTTTTTGGATTTATTTTTTTCTTACTTTTTAAAAAACCTCAGCTGTACGACTTTTGGGCACCATTCATTTTAAAATAGAAAGGATCTAACTTCAGCTAAAAAAATGAAAAAATACTGAAAGGGTGTACAGTTGTTAAAAATAAAAAACAGTTTGGTACAGCCGTCATTATCCTGAAAAGTAAGATAGGTATTCAGTGAGACACTAGCTTTAATCAACAAAAAAGAAAATTTATTCATGATTTTAAAATAAAAGTTCTAACCTCTGTGTTTTTAAGGATTACAAAAAATTCTAGCCTAACAGGTAGTTATTATTATTATTGTCCCTAAATCAGACATTTAAATTCTAAAACCTGACTACCCCCGAAAGCGAAGAATCGTGATTTTCACTTCACCTTTTGTCAGTTCCAATTGCTATTAAGACACTACTTCGGGAATCGGTCTATTGATGAATGTTCTGGTAACTTACGGTTTTTATTTGGGCTTCTAGGCCTTCGATGGAACACAAAACCGATTACACTTTGTAGGAAACACTCAGAGCCCACTACGGCTTTACGTTAGAAAAAAACTTGTGCTTTACTTAGCTCTCATAATTGTTGCTATGAGCCTCTACTGCGGCTCGGTCGAAGTAAGCCTCACTGCGGCTCGATGGAAATTCGCCTACTTGGCAGCTCGGTCGAAACAACCTACTTGGCGGCTCGGTGGAAATAAGCCCCTCTTCCTGTCCACCGGACTCTTAAATAAACCGTGGGCACTCTCTCGGTAATATGGCTACGCCGGAACCAAAACTGCGGATACAAAATATTTGACCAATCCCGGCGTATCGAGAGATTCGGTCGCAAACCCGCACAGCACACTAATATACCGAACGGCTTGGAATTTCTGATTAATATACCGCTCGATACAAAAATGAAAAGAAGTACAATTTAAAGTGAAAAATCAGTAACATTACATGGTCTTAAAATCTAGGAAAAAAATGAATGTTACAATATATATATATATATATATATATATATATATATATATATATATATATATATATATATATATATATATATATATATATATATATATAATATATATATATATATATATATATATATATATATATATATATATATATATATATATTATATATATATATATATATATATATATATATATATATATATATATATATATATATATATGTATGTATGTATGTATGTATGTACGTATGCATATATGTAGTAGATGCTCGGTTATGTGAACACTCTTTTGTATGAACTATCCACGATACTGAACAGTGTAAATTTAATATTAGAGGTTCTATAAAGCGAACAGAAGCAATCTCGATTAAATGAACAATTTTCGGTGCTTCCCCGGTGCTAATTGGGGATTTCTCTTAGAAAATATTCTTGTTATTTGAATGTATTTAGGTTAGATTAGTATTGCCGGGCGATTATCGTGCTACCTTGGTGTCCGATCTGTTCATTTGATATTAAATATTTAGTGTCTTTAGTGCTTCCAATTGGAAAATATGAAACGAAAAGTGTTAACACTATCAGAAAAAAGTGACATCATAAAGAATTTGGAAAATGGAGTGAGTGCAAAAAAGTATGAGATAGCTAAATCTACTGTTTGTGCAATTAAAAAAAATAAAGCGAATATTCTAAACGTAACAACAAAATGCGTTGGTATTATTAAAAGAAAAACGTTAAAGTCGGAAGAAAGCTCTAGGATGGAGAAAAAATTGTATGAACGGTTTTGTAAACAAAGGCTAAGGAATCTTCCAGTGACTAGTGAACTTATAAAATCCTTAAATGAAATTCTAAAGGAAACAACATTTTCTGCAAGCGATGGTTGGTTGCAAAATTTTAAACGCAGATTTTTCATTAGATTTTTGAAGATATCTGATGAAAAATTATCTACAAACCCTAAGCTAGTAGATCCATTTAAACAAGATCTTTGTTCAGTCATATGTAAACTGAATTTAACAAATGATCAAATTTATAACGCAGATGAAACTGCCTTGTTTTGGAGACTGCTACCTGAGAAAACATTGGTAATGAATGATAAAAAAAATCGCTCCAGGAAGGAGAGTTGAAAAAGCACGACTTACTTTTCTCGCATGCACAAATGCGTCTGGAGAACATAAAGTTAGACCTCTCAAATTAGGCAAAGCAAAAAACCCTAGGTGCTTTAAGAACTTTACTCTCCCTCTGGATTACGATTATTCAAAAAATACGTGGATGACTGTGGACATTTTTAAGAATTGGTTTTATAGATGCTTTGTTCCTCAGGTAAGTCAGCGAGTATGCAATATGAAAATGTTCGAATTAACTAAATTTTTAGGTAAAAACATTTTTAAAACAAAAGGTTTACCCGAAACTGCCATTTTGTTATTGGATAATGCTCCAAGCCATCCGCCTGCAAAAGATCTACAAACCAATGATGGAAAAAATCTTGGTTATTTACATGACACCAAATGTAACACCCTTCATTCAACCAATGGATCAAAATGTTCTTCGAATCACAAAACTTTACTACAGGTCAACCTTGTTGTCATCAATTTTATCTTCAGAATCTGAAGATCTCTGAAAACTTTTAAAGCGTTTAACAATTAAAGATGCTGTGATAAACCTATCATTAGCATGGAATAAACTTGAGGTTGACATGATAAAAAAATGTTGGAAAAATATTTTGGATTTCAGTAAAAAGAGTAATGATAACTCTGATCCGGAAGAAAAACATTCCGCTCAGCATTTTGAAGGAAAAATACAAAAATAAAATGGAGGAATCGCTTAAAGAAGTTCAGAATTTGTTGACGGAAGTAAACAGCGAAGTAATTTTGTTAATTGCATAAATCTGTTTAACATTTAGGTATTTAATAAAAAAAAACATTTTTCAGGTTGAATATTCAAGAAAGGATATTGTGAAGTGGAATGAAGATGATTTGGATGAGCAAAATGATGAAGACGAAGATAATTTAATCAATGACGACTCTGACTATGAAAATGAAAATAATGAAAAGTTGGAAATTAATTCGTCGGAAGCTTTGGACGCATTTAATAAGGCAATTATTTGCAGTGAAAAAAATATTTTTAATACTAATGATTTATAGTATTACGAAAATGCAGGAGTAAGACTTTGCAGAAAAGTTTGGCTGCAAAAAAATTCAAAAACAATATTCCCTAAAATGTAACTTTTTTAAAATAAAAATATCTTTTTGAATATATAATCAATTTGATTTTATGAAAACCTCTGGTATTTATTGGTTCACATAATCGAGCATCTAGTATATATATATATATATATATATATATATATATATATATATATATATATATATATATATATATATATATATATATATATATATATATATATATATAAGCTGTGCCCGCGGCTCTGCTCGCGTTGACTTCATTCACTATTATCGTCACTGCTCATTCCTTATATTACCTAACGTACTAAAATATATCCTATAACCCGGCCAGAAATTATGTATGAATTAAAAAAACAACACGTAAATCGGAGTTCGCGAGTAATACGCGCACTAACGGACAGACAGAGAGACGTTGCAGTATATATATATATATATATATATATATATATATATATATATATATATATATATATATATATATATATATATATATGTGTGTATATATATATATATATATATATATATATAATATATATATATATATATATATATATATATATATATATATATATATAGATATATGATACTGCTTATCAAGTCTTTTTCTTTCTTTTTTTTTGGTATCACTCCATGTTGACTTTTTTTCCGCAAATTTCTGGTACCTTATAAAAATAAGATATAAATAGAATTAAAAGTAATATAGAAGAATTTTCTGTTTTTTTTTTCAGCTCTTAATGAACATAAAAAACGACACCAAAACCAGCGCGGTCTCGAACCTGAACAAGATATTCCCCTCAACATGAGTAGCCATGGACTCATGGCAGGACAGGTAGGTCATTGAAACTTCAAACTACAACAATCATTGTTTCAAAAAAATATAAACGTCGAGCTTAAAAATTAAATGTGCTTTTCGGGATATCACCTATTACCCATTCTAGTCCAAACAGAGATCGTGTTGGTTAACTTCAATGATGTTGCTTTTGTATAAACTCCAGCAAAATACTCTTTCCTAAGATCATTTTAAATTTACCCGCATTCTTTTGAACTTCTTA
>CM032451.1:72838998-72883998 GCA_019049505.1 Pachyrhynchus sulphureomaculatus
TCACTGGCCGGAAATTTTTGCATACCACTGTATCTCGACGGAATTAAGTAAAATCTTATTTCCTTTTATGATGGCCTATTTGCCAGTTTTTTATATTGACTACATTTGATGAAGTACAATATAGGATTTTTTAAAATCGCGCCGCTTTACATATAAGCAAACAATTAAATAGCATTTTTCAGTCCATTCGCCAAAATATATTATACAGTCTGTCAAATAAGACGTAACCGCACGTATTCTTGAAAAAAAATGTGTTTTCTGCATATTCTGCAAATTTTTCGAATCTCACGAGACAACTGAGTCAAAATCCTCGGAGTCTGAACTTTCTCTTTACAAAGGAAACGTTTTGAGTAGGGTTGGCGTCCGGTAATTGTGAGGACCACTCTAGTATCTTATCGTAGGCCCAAGCAAGCCGCTTCGCGACGTGATTTTCGCCCGGGAAAGATTTCTTCAACGTGCTTCGGAATTTGACATCATCAGCACGGAGATGTTGTCGAATGGTTTCATGGGACACATTCAAACCCGATTTTCTTAATTTTGCAGAGTCAATTTCTGGTCCTGTGAAAACAAAGACACGATTCATTTTTCAACTTACGGATTGATTTTGCCCACCGAGCCACGTTTTAGTAAGTCGTGGACATTTTTCGTTTCGTTACAACGATTTACTCACTTCTTCACAAACGATACCGACTTTTTAATATATTTAGCGCCCGTGGAATGTGTCATTTTAGGCTCCTTTGGATGGGAACAAAGAAAGACTGCCTCAAACTGACGCGCAAACAAGTGCTGCATTATGGATTTTACGTGATTTCGACGTAAGTTAGAATCGACTGATACTTTTACTAAAATACGTCGTGGACAAAGAGTTCCCTCTACCGATTTTTTTGTTGAATCACTAGAATCGCATCTACCAAAAATGAATTATCGCGAACACGTTGTTACTTAATAGACTGTAAGTACTACAAACAGATATAAAAGTGCCGGTGTACAAATGTGTCGAAAAAACAACAAATAAACTGCCTCGTATATTTACAGCTACAACAAATGTCAAATTTATTATAAAATGTTTCATTTATTTCAGGCAATTTTTTCAACATTCGACACGGACGACTTCCCGCCGGAGCCCCCCGCCCCCACTGCTATACCCGTCGGTCACGTGGACATGTCTGAACATACGGCCACGATGCTGACAACTCCTATCCATAGGACGGACTTGTCTGACTCTACGTCCAAGTATGTCATGGAAATCAAAAAGGAAGCTGAGGTATGTCAAAGAAACTACTTTTTTTTCTCAACAGACTGTGGATCGGAGCCGTACACCTTACGGAACTGTTATTTAAGTCAGTCCGCCCGATTCCGGGAAAATGGGGAGAAGGAAACGTAGGGAAAGTTATTAAACTGTTTTCTGTTTTACAATGACTTCGCCGTAACGCACAAAATAAGTTTTTTATTCGAAGAGTTTTAACCACTTATTTACATTTTGAAATCTGATATATTTGTTATCTTGGTCTGGAAATTTCGTCGACTTAAGCTATTATATTAATCACCTTTTTCTTTAAAGGAAGGCATAAGGTTATCATGGCCTCGCTGGCTCAACCCTCACCTGGAATCTGTTAACAACTGAGCATTTTTATGATTTAGAAATTATGTTATGGATGGTAAATAAAATAATGGTTTATCGTCAAACGTTACACCCAAGTCTTAAAAATTATTAACCGATTTTAAGATTAAGAGATGTGTATTTATTATGGGCAAAAAATACTCAGAAAAGTTATATAATGGCTTCTCAGATTACGTAAGTTATTTGAACTTAGGCTAAGTTTTACACTCTGTTACAGATAAAATTCGAAACTCTCCGCTCTTTCGACCAAGATAGCCTTTTAGAAATGGACTCGCACCTCAGTGGAGGTGATCATTCTATAAGTTCTCACGAAGATCTTGGTGATTTTCACCAAAACATGATGAGTTCGGAGTACACACCACCTTTACAAACCGGAATACCCAATAAAATAGGTAACATTAAAAATTTCTGTAATATCCCTGCAACGACAGGTCATTCTAAGTACTGATATCTTCAAAACAATAGTGACTAATAAATTTCCGCAACGGTCACATTGTTTTGTTACTATGTATGTATATATATATATATATATAGAAACTATATATATATATATATATATATATATATATATATGTATATATATATATATATATATATATATATATATATATATATATATATATATATATATATATATATATATATGTATATATATATATAGTGATATATATATTTATAAAAAACTCCAAAAAATCACTAAAAATGGTTCGCTATATCCGAAATTCGTTACAAACAGTAAACAAAATCTAACATCATTTTTCACTACTTTTTTATTTAGATTAGGCGCTAATGCTTAGAAAAATGAATAATAACAATTATTAAATTAAAAGAAAACGTTCAAAGGAAAACAAAACAAATCACACTGACGTTACTATTATGTATGTTGATACATATACAAGTATAAACGAAAACATTAAAATACGTAGTTTACACAATAAAATCAGTAATTTTCGTTTGTACAATTTTACTTGAAAACCAAATGGTGTTTATATAATTGTCAAGGTCACAAAAAACTACTATATCAGGAACTTCACGAGATTCCAAAAAATTGCGAATTTCACTCATTTTCTTAGACACTTCTGAAATGGATGGAACTTAAATATTATCTCCTTCTCCAAGCTCATCTTCGTCGTCATTATCGCCTAAAATCTTTCCAGAAGTCACTGATGTCACAATTTGGTCATCAGTTAATATTTCTCTCGTCATTAATTCATTTTCAGCACATACATATTCTTCAAAATTAAAGTGATTAAACATCTTTTTAATCTCGATTTCCACTGTACTTTGTTGAATGTCAGCATCGTAAACAAATTCTAGACAATCAGTAGGATCTACTCGATGTTTTTCAATCCATCTGAATCATATCTACATTCCTTCCTTAAAAATCCGCCATGCTTAAAACAGTTTGCAATGGTTTCTCTACTGACTCTTTGCCAGGCCATATGGATAAAGTTTATAGCGTCCAGGAGAGTTACAGAAAAAGTATTACCTTTATCGATCGTCTCTAACATTTTCATAAGTAAAATCTTTCTATAAAGACATTTTAAAGAATGAATCACACCTTGAGGCTGGAGCTTTGCACTTGTGTTTGGAGGCATAAAAACCAATTTTATTTGCTGTAGATCAACTTCAGGGTGCGCTGGACAGTTGTCAGTCAAAAACAATATTTTTCTGTTTGTGAATTTTAAGTCTTGTCCCATTCGATGAGTTCGTTTTTAAAAATTTCTGATGTCATCCAGGTTTTACTGTTTGATTTGTACTTTACTGGTAAATGTTTTTAAAACACCTGGGATTGGCGAAGTTTCCTATCATCAACAATTTTCTGTTCTCTGTTTCAGACATATTTGCAGTTACCAACACAGTAATCCTTACTTTTGATAATTTTCCACCAGCACAATTCTCTCCGACAAACCTTAATGTCTTATCAGGCGTCATCTTGTAAAACAAACCCGTTTCATCCGCATTAAAAATGTCCACATATTCATAACTTTCTCGAATTTCCGGCCATACATTGGCCAACCACTGATCAACAACAGTCATATCCACTCCTGCAGTTTCTCCTACTATCTTACTCCCACTAATATTATATCGCTTTTTTTAATCGTTCAATCCAACTTCTAGAACAGTTAAACTCGGTGTTCTCTATTTTCCTTCCCAATTCACTAGCTTTCTCTTGTAAAGTATAGTAATAGAAACATCTTCAAGTCATTTTTGACTAAACCATTTAAGGAGTCCTTTATCGACTTGGTCATGTGTAGATTTTCTTATTTTTTTACAACTAAAGTTTCTTTTATCATAGATTTCTTGCCTCTTCTTTCATATGGTAGAAACCGTAGATTTAGTTAAATTCAGCTGTTTGCAAACATCACTTTGTTTAACTCCATTTTCTATTTTCCTTAAACTGTCGTGTTTGTCTTTTAAAATAAACGCTTTACGTTTTTGTGTACTCATTTTAAAATATGCATTAGAACCGCGTAGCACAAGTGAAAATAATACTGCTCGAACTAGCGACGCGGCGGAAACAAGTAGAATAGGGGTTCCTGGCGAGTTTCGGTGAAATCCCTATATCAAGTTGAACGACATCGAACACAGAGAGTGGCAAGTTCTTTATAAACGGACCCAAAACATCCAAATCTGGTTCGCTTTATCCGGAAGTTCATTATAACCGGGCTTGTTATAACCGACAGAAATTTGCATTGGTCTTAGGAAATTTTCGTGCATTATAAAATAGTTCGTTTTAACCCGAAATTCGCTATAAACGGATTCGTTATAAGCAGACTTCACTGTATATATATATATATATATATATATATATATATATATATATATATATATATATATATATATATATATATATATATATATATATATATATATATATATATATATATATATATATATATATATATATATATATATATATATATATATATATATATATATAAATAAGGTACTTCTCCTCAGCAATTCAAAATTTAATTACTATTTTTTGCACACGTCAGATACAGATTAAAAAGTAGAAGTTAGCGGTTTCTATCTTCAACTCTCCCTAAAAACTCCATCTCTCTGGGGGCACATTCAATGTTATCTCAACTATGCCAATGGAGGCACAATACTTTTTTAAATTATGTAATCCAGTAATTTTATAAATTTTCAACTATATTGAGATTTATTACAAAATAAATATTAGATTTGTCTCCAAATCACTCGACGAGTTTAATATATTAAACTATTTTTGTAACACCCTGTATATACGTTTAAATATATACGAATTGCATAGGTAGATTTTCTGAGTCGACTAGAGGGCGTTTTCACATCTACCGGGGAAACGTTTTCACACTTGCATGGCACCGCTCCGACACGACACCGACAAAGTAAACTAGGTCCCGTTGAATGCCATGGCAGCTGTTAACACGTTATATTTGCGTTATTTATTACATCTTAGAAGTAAAAATGTTATTTTTATGATTTTCGTTGGTTTTATCCCAAAGACAGGGATTAGTTTCCACAAGTTCAAATAACGTGACAATATCATATTTGAAGACCATGGTACCAGCTTGAAGAGCACTCAGTACTTTTATTAAATTTATAAAAACCAGGACGATACGTATGGAGAGACTGCTCCTTGACGACAGCCAGCGACTACGACAGTGCACCGACATGTCGTTGAGTGTGAAATCAGTCCCAGTTATTTAAATGTTATATTTAGTCCAGCGGCATCGTTGTCGTGTCGGTATCGTGTCGGCAGATGTGAAAACGCCCATATAGTTTCGTCTATCAGTGACGTCCATCACTCATTAAGGATGGTAGATGGCTCCACTTTGAAACGCATAATTACGATGAGAGGTACATCTATATCATATGACCCGAAAACAGGTCATATGCCATAGATTCCACCTACAACCAACCAACCAACGCCATTGTACCAATTTCTTTTTAAATATTTATTCTAAAATACTATTTCAGAAATGAATGACGGTAGTGACAATGGAGATAATATCTCCAGTGGTAAAACCAATGGACATTCCGAACATTTATTCCAAAGTGGGCGAGGTCATAGTGGAGGTGGCCCAAAAACATGGACGCAAGACGACATGGACATGGCACTGGACGCCTTGAAAAATCATAATATGAGTTTAACGAAGGTAAAAAAATCTTATTAATATCTCATATCATATACAGCACTTTACTGCACTATAATGTACAGCGTGTTCAAAAAAAAAAAATCGTACAAGTATTTTACCGCCGTACTTTTATGAGTTTCTAACAGGGTTTACCATTTAGACTGTGAACCACATGCGCCATTTTATGACTACTGCCATACCTCCTAATTTTAAAATGACTTCAGATTTAATAGTCAAATTTAGTTATTAACTTAACTGTACAGTCGGCCATTGCAGCCGCTGTAGACGTCATTTTCAGACCTTTTGGATAATTACATAGAAAGACAGCCTCGAAGCGTGAAGCGTATGCGGTACTCATGTTCGATGATGTACTATTTAACCATAAATAAGGTCAATCTCTTTCCACAAAGCATTATTTGCAGGGGTGCCAACAATAACTTAAAAAAAAAGGAATTTCTTTTACCGACTACTATAAGCGACACGTCCGTACTCGACTGACTGTATTATCTCAATGATTTTGCACCATTTGGTAATACAAATTAATTTTGTAGGCATCTGCAAGTTACGGTATTCCCTCCACAACTCTCTGGCAAAGAGCTCATAGGTTAGGAATAGACACGCCGAAAAAAGAAGGTCCTACGAAATCGTGGACAGAAGAGAACCTTAATAATGCTTTGGAGGCCTTAAGGACAGGAACTATATCTGCCAATAAGGCCAGCAAGGCTTATGGTAAGGTCGTAGTTATGAATATTTCCTCCTCCGTTCTGTCGTTCTTTTTCATCTAATCCCTTATTGAATTGTGTATTTATAAGAAAATATCCCTGATTGATTTGTACATTTTTGTAGGTATTCCGAGCAGTACCCTGTACAAAATAGCGAGACGAGAAGGAATAAGACTGGCCGCGCCCTTTAACGCAGCACCTACAACGTGGACACCTGAAGATTTAGAGAAGGCCTTAGAATCAATACGAACAGGTAAGAAGTGCTACCATGTCGCGAATCGCTTTCAGGTCATCTGACTTTGATCCACTTTTAAGAAAAGTCATACGATCTGAAACAGGTCTTAGGCTGTTTGCATATTAGAGGTTGGTTATATTTGGTCATTTCGTTACTCAACTTGAAAATCATTACTTCACAACCACTACTGAATAGGGGGGGCCAGATCTTATCCCTCCTTTTAAAGCTACAAGCACACTATGAGAGTTGTCCATAGAAATGATGTCGTACCGAGACTCAATTTAAGTTTACGTTACATCAAGGAGGACCGTTTGAGATAAGAACTGAAGAAACTATCCGGCTTGTTGAGGATTTATAGCTGCCGGATCGCCGAATGAAGATCCCAGTGCTTGCTAAAGATGCTGGAGGCTACGTTTTCAAAAATATTTGACCTCTATAGGCAGCAACGAGAGTAATTTGTCGCGAATTTTCACAGGCGATGGGACACGGACGTTCTGTTGGGATCAGCATTCCTTAAAACTGACATTAGGTCGTCTTGCCTAACTATATCAAAAGTTTTTTGATAGTCGACGAAATATACGTATATGTCGCGGTTTACGTCTCGTAAAGAATTCCTCTTTCGTCACCAGTGCGTCTCGGAAGTTAAACTGTATTTGAGTTGATTGTTCCTCGTTCTTCAGTAAATTCTTTTATGTATTATTTTTGGGCAAATTTTCAGAAGATGGCTCACGAGGGCTATTATTCTGTCGATCAATCGCCGCAGTAAAACAGCTGTATAACCAGCCACGTTCCCGAATAAAGTTGGAAAACCTGCTCTCCGAAAACTTTTCTGTAACAAAGGGTCTCGACAGGGCTGCTGTCTGTCTCTTACATTATTCAAAATTTATCTGAAGGAGGCAATGAAGAGATGACGAAGAGCATGTGGAGCAATGGGAATACAGCTAACCGACGAAACTTTGTACACTATACATTTTGCCGACGATCAGGTGGTTATTGCTTAGGACAAGAAAGAATTTATGACAAGAAAACTGTTTGAAGATTATAAAAACTGGGGTTTAACAGTTAACTGCAAGAAAATCAAATATTTGTGTATAAGAGGAAAACAGGGAATCCTTACTCTAAATACCGGTGAGGTCATTGATGCTTGTGAAGAGTATATATATATCTCGGGACTAACATAAGTAAAGACGGTAGAACGGAAAAAGAAGTGGACAGTAGAATAAGCAAAGGAAAGGTGGTCATAAGACACCAAAAATGGTTCTAAAGTGGGTACCAAGCGAAAAGAGGAGAAGAGGGAAACCAAGAGCGACATAGTATGGAGGTCTTCAGAGGGCAATGTCAGAGGGAACTCTAAGACCCGGAGATTGAGAAGATCGAAGAAGATGGAAACTGGGAGCAGGAAGGCGAAGAAAGCTATATAAAAAAAAAACCGGATTGATGATGAACTTTTTAGACAAAGTTATAAAAAACCAGTTATGTTTGTCATAATGTTATCTTTCAAAACAGCATAGGTGATAACCACCGTACCTTCAACGTTGAATAAGTAAATTTTTTCAACTTCCAATTGTTTTCTTCTATTCAGGTCAGACGTCCGTCCAAAAAGCTTCCACGGAGTTCGGCATTCCGACAGGGACACTGTATGGAAGATGCAAGAGGGAGGGCATAGAACTATCAAGGTCCAATCCAACGCCCTGGTCCGAGGATGCGATGGGAGAGGCTTTAGAGGCAGTCAGGTTAGTTCAGGTTAATTTAACATGTAAACGTTTTTTTTTAGCATGTGTAGAATTAAGAGAAGAACAGGTGTAAACATTTAATAATTAAGAGAGTAGTGAAAATTCGATACTTATGCCGGTTATCCAAGAAGAAACCCAAGTTTTCGAAAATAAATAAAATAACGGCACCAGCTGGTGTATAGTCTTTGTGTCGACAGCGTCAAGCTACATAACTGCCATATCATCTGTTTTACACCATTTGTTTCATTAAATGCTTAGGTATAATGGTAAAAGTGAATTAAGCGATTGCAAAGTCGTCGTGAGATGAAAAACCAAATTTGTCTATTAAATTTCCCGCCATATTCACCTGATTTAGCACCCTATGGCTTATTTGCCTTCTTCAGACTTTATTTGCGGACAAAAATAAAATCTTCATTTTTATGTTGTATAAAATATTCGGTTTCTTTTTGGTGAGAGGCTGTAAGTATTGGAGTGTACAATAATAAAATTGTGAGCTTAAATGGATTCTAAAGTTATTAGATGACAACAGCATTTTTTATGGTATCCATATGGTTTCTCTTAAGCTAAAAATACTATTATTTCGCTTTATCTCCTTTTAGATTAGGTCACATGTCCATTAATCAAGCCGCCATCCATTACAACCTGCCTTATTCATCTCTGTATGGACGATTTAAAAGAGGAATTAAATATGACTCAGATAATATAGAGGTAAGATTTTGGTACCACTATTTCCATTTACTTGTTATTTCTGTCACTTCCCTACATTCCTGTGCAACCTGTCCTTGTCGTTCTTCTGTAGTGCGGATTTATTTAAATAAAATAGAAACGGCAGAGACAAACCGAAGGCCAATCAGTGACGTGGGAGTTTTGGTAATTTTCCGTAGGCTGAAAAGTTTTTGGTCCTACTCATAGATGTCGCCCTTTTCAAAAAATCCATATGATTTTTAGGAAATGCCAACCTTCAAACGATACGTCTCAAAATTTCATGACATTTCGACGATTAGTTTACAAGTTACAGTGGTTTTAGTAACGCTACTTTTGATATTTTCAAAACAATCGAAAAAATCGAAATTCATGTGTTGATCAAACACTGTTTTTTGATGCAAAGCAATGGCTTGATAAGTGTTACGGGGACTCATCATTTACTAGTATGCTGAATTTAAACGCGGTCATACAGACACAAATGATGCTGAACGCTCTGGACGCCCAAATGAGGTGGTTACATCTTAAAACTTTAAAAAAATCCACAAAATTGTTTTGAATGACCGTAAAGGGAAATTGCATAAGATAGCTGACACTCTAAAGATATCAAAAGAACGTGTTGGCCATAATTTGCATGAACATTTGGATATGAGAAAGCTCTATTCGAAATGTGTACCGCGTTTGCTCACAGTGGACCAAAAACCACAACATGTTGATCATTCTAAGCGCTCTATGGACCTGTTTAAGCGCAATAAAAGGGATTTTTTCATGCGATATGTGCCAATGGATGAAACATGGATCCACCACTACACACCGGAATTAAATCGGTAGTCAGCTGAGTGGCCAACAGTCGACTGGGAAGGTTTTGGCTTCTGTATTTTGGGGTGCTCATGGAATAATTTTCATCGACTGTGCTGAGAAGGGAAAAAAACCATCAATGGCGAATATTATATAATGTTATTGATGCGTTTGGAGGCAGAAATCGCAAAAAAAAACGGCTCCAAATGAACAAGAAAAAAGTGCTCTTTCACCAAGACAATGCACCGTGTCACAAGTCAATGGTTACGATCGCAAAATTGCATGAATTTAAGTTCGAATTGCTTCATCATCAACCGTATTCTCCAGATTTGGCCCCCAGCGACTATTGGCTGACCTCAAAAAAATGCTCGCGGGAAAGAGATTTGCAGTGAAGAAGTTATTGCCGAAACTGAGGCCTGTTTTGAAGGTGAAGACAAATCCTTCTACAAGAAAGGTATAGAAATGTTAGAAAAGCGTTGGCCTGACTGTATCACTCTTGAGGGAGACTATATTGATAAATAAAGTCGAATTTTTCAAAAAGATGTGTTTTAAGTATCTAGACCAAAAACCATTCAGCCTACATATTTTATATATATATATATATATATATATATATATATATATATATATATATATATTTAAATTTTCAGATACAGCAAGAAAATGCTCAGCAACAACAAATGGACGTACATTCCTTCGGAGGCATAGAATTCAGCAACGGACAGCAAATCCAATATCAAAATCAACCACCAAATAGCTGAGATCCACTCCCTGACTTTGGCTGCTTCTAGAAAAAAATTTTTTTCGTTAGCTGTTTATTTGGCGAGTTAGTTTCGAATTGTTTTTCGTGGAAAATTAAGAGAAAAGGCGGCTAAGTTTGGGATATAAACGATGAATAGATCAAAAGTATTGTTAACGAAAATTTATATACATTGTGGGCCAAATCGGAATATTTAAAGATTTAACGTAGAATCAAATGTGGACTGTTCTTCAAAATCTAACGAGGATAACGAAATTTGTGCAAAGGGTTAAAATTTTAGATTTGCCTCTTTTTTGGTAGTCATTATGTAAGCCATTTTTTTACACACTCAAGAGTCCTAATTTGTCAGTTTTAGTGGAAAATTTATTGTTTTATAATGGATTTTTTTCTTTCTTTTCTTTTTTTTTATTAAAGAGTTTTTTTGTGAACGCAGCACACGTGCTGCAGACAAATCCCTGAATCGCTACAAGAGCAGCGCGTGCCCAAAAGTAGCATTTCACGTTAACTTAGTTCTAATATTATATCGGTCATGTTCAAAAATTACAAAAATAGCTCAAGATGGAACGTATTCGGTTTAAATAGACACTAATTAAGTAAATGAGAGAGTTGCAAGGTACGTTAGTACAATATTCCAATCTCCATAATTTTTTTTACACGACATCGTGTTACTTTAAGGATCAAACATGTTTCAAAGTTACGTGCTCAGCATTCGGTATGTATATATATATATATATATATATATATATATATATATATATATATATATATATATATATATATATATATATATACATTAAAATTCCGGGTTTCAATCCGTTCGTCTAACAATGAATTTGTCCGACCTTTCGCCAATGTTTTGGTTATGCTTTAGTTTAGCCAGTAGACCCTCCCATGTAATGGAGATATTCAGTGCATCATCCCGCTTATTTAGCTGTCCATTCTTTTTGATTTCCAAGGTTTCTCTGACTATGCGTGTTTTATAATGTGAAATCGAGGCTATTTGTTTAGATCCCTCAAGATTAATGTTGTGACAAGTATCATGATGGTGCTGAAACTCTGTTCTTGGATCCGGGTGGAGCTTCTTCTGTTTGTTTGCCCTATGTACAATTTGTGGCAGTCTATACATATACATACATGTAGAAGAGTCACTCTGGGAATACATCAGTTCGTTTTGTTACATTTCGGATGGAATTGTGCAGGCGTTTAGTCGAGGTCTTACTTGGCATTTTCAATGCTGACTCGTCGGAGTCGCAGATGGAGAAATGTGTAGAAGAGTTAATCCGGGAATACATCCGTTCGTTTGTTACATTCCAGGTGGAATTTTGCAGAAGTTTCGCAAGGTCTCACTGGGCATTTTTAATGCTGATTGGTCAGAGTCGTGGATGGAGTAGGATAGTATTCCAACCCCCCCCCCCCCCCCCCTATAGATTGTATATATATATATATATATATATACATATATATATATATATATATATATATATATATATATATATATATATATATATATATATATATATATATATCTCACTGATCTACTTTACGGAGTCGAATCGTGGACGATCGGCGAAGCAGTAATGAGGAGAATAAATGCCTTCGAAATGTGAATGTACCAACGTATCTTGAAAATTCCCTGAGCGCGACATTTAACTAATAACAAGGTTCTCAGGCAAATTGGAAAGGGTTTGGAACTGACCTGGACGCTGAAACAGCGCAAATGGGAATACCTTGGACACGTCATAAGGCACGACCGGTATAAACTGGTGGTACTTCAGGGTAAGCTTGAAGCAAAAAGAGGGCCAGGTGGAAGACATCACTCCTGAATGAAAAACCTAGTCTCAGTTTGATATAGCTTTTTCGTATTGCTACTAATAAAGTCAGAATAGTTCTGTTAATCGCTAATGTCCGGAACAGATGATGCACTATTAAAAGAAGTATATATATATATATATATATATATATATATATATATATATATATATATATATATATATATATATATATATATATATATATATATATATATATATATATATGTATATATATATATATATATATATATATATATATATATATATATATATATATATATATATATATATATATATATATATATATATATATATATATATATATATATATATGTATGTATATATATATATATATATATATATATATATATACATATATACATATATATACATATATATACATATATATATATATATATATATATATATATATATATATATATATATATATATATATATATATATATATATATGTATATATATATATATATATATATATATATATATATATATATGTATATATATATATATATGTATATATATATATGTATATGTATATATATATATATATATATATATATATATATATATATATATATATATATATATATATATATATATATACATATATATACATATATATACATATATATACATATATATATATATATATATATATATATATATATATATATATATATATATATATATATATATTGAGGAAAGTAGGCCTGATTAAATATGTACTTTCAAAGTAGGTGTCTATAAAGCGGTACGATGTAGTTTAAAAAAATTATGGAATTATAGGTGCTAAAAAAAAATTAAAAGGACATAAAGAGACATACTTAAGGTGGACTTTCAAATGACTTTTTTGATTATTTTTTTAATAAGCAATTTTTCATGAAATGATTTTATTCAGCGTCTCCCTACCGAACTCACTTATAGATAGATTAGGACCGTTAATTTAAAAAAAAAGCGCAATTACCAATAATACTATCAGAAACAAGTATTCGTTACTTATGAGAAAATTTTATAATTTTTATTGGCTCGCCGTGTATGTGTGATTTGCCAAAAAAAATGCTTTAGGCTGTTATACAAGGACGTAAATATTAGTGATCTTTTAAAAATATTGTAAATCAAAATCGAATATTTGAGATTATTTTTAAGCTATTATAGTACATACATACTTCCATGACATGTGCAAAGTTATACAAATGATATGGCTAGACTTAATTTTTCGTGCTTATGATTAAAGTTTATGACCGAAATATATCCTTTTATAAATTTTAGACATCACATAGATCATATTTTCTATATTTACACTCTTACAGAATTTCTTTAAAAAATAAGTCACAATGGGGCAGATACTCGTGTTATTTGACCACAAGACGAAGAATAAATAATGACTTTTTGGATCAGCTCAATCAACAACAGAATGTCAACCTTCTTACGTTTCGTTGTTTTAGAAAAAAACTTTCAACAAGGACACCTATAGTAGTACATCTCTTTTACAGCAGACATCTTGTAAACGACATCATTAAGACCATAGAAAATATTTACTCTAAAAACGACATCGTAGCTATAACAGATGGCGATCTTACCAAGTCAGTACAGGTAGAAAGAGAAATTTGCCAAAAAGATTCCGCGAGCCGATTACGTTACAAATCTCTAAATTGAGTTACATAAAAGGGAATAAAATAAATAAAGATACTACTAGACTTAGGACACCGTACATATAGCAGAGAACAAGCACAATCTTCAGAGATACCTTTATCAACGTAACATAATAGAAAACAAGGTGCACAACAACACCTAGGGCATCATTAAAATGTAAGCTTGTTGCTGATGACAGAATTATTCAACAAATACTACCCAACAGTTGATATCGCTACACCAAACACTTTATTTTTGCACTCGACGCGCGTTAATCAGGAGCAATGATTGACTAAACCTAAGATTAAGAAATCGACTGGACTATTAATTACAGACTGTCGACTAACCACTAGAGAGAACTGTAAGAAATAGGTCCTTATTTAGACTATGTTTACGTTTTGTAAATTTAATACTTTCATATTCGTCTAACAATTTCTTATACATTTTTTGGTCTTAAATTATCTATTGCGGTAAGATGGAATGCTGTGAACTCCATGGTATTCCGGTTTTCTCTTGTCCTTGGAATTACCCAGGATATCTACCAGAGTGTTTTATGATTTGTATGCTGTGCCTATGTTGTGTTTTCTTAGGACTATTCCAACCCCCTCCCCCCACCTTTTTGGTCTTAAAATATCTATTGCGGTAAGATACAACACAGTGTATCTTTGGTTGGTGAAAGCCCAAAGTTTAAAAGCATATCTGCTCTCCGTTGGCAACAGACAGAGAGTTTTTTACTCCCAAGCAGCCTCAGGCTTTTATTCTACGTATATAAAAATCCGTATCAACTACTAAAAATGAACAAAGCCCATATTTCAGCAGTGACGTATTTGTCAATCCATTTCGGGACGCGTTTTGCCGCTCATCAGTTGAATTCAGATCAAAAAACAAAGGAACAAAACTTGCAGTACTTATTACAATATTAGTGTAACATCGCGGTAAGATACCACAAATTGTATTTTTGGCTGGTAAAATCCTAAAGTTTAAAAGCAACGATTTTAAATTATCTAATATACGTTAGTTTCGCGGCACACTTCGTCAAGCGAACATGTTCTTGCGGTGTGATGTTCCAAAAGGCGGAATCGTAGCTGATATTTAATGAATTGTTGGGCGTAGCTCTGTGGCTAAGTTGAGGGACTCGATGGAAAAATCAAGCGCACAAAGGGCTGGGGTTGTCAAGCAAAATACTCTAGATACCTTGGACGGACAGGCGGGGGCTTTGTTTTTTCATCGTTGTTGGGTTCGGTCTGACAGAATCCGGATATACCTGGTAGACTATAATAGTTTTTTGGTGAGTCTTGTAGCTAGTGCTTCCACTTGAGAAAAAAAAGGAGGGACTTTCACGACCTGAACCATATTAAGAAATAATACAACCCGATTAGAAGATATTAAAGAAAATCAGTAGGGTTATGGATATAAGTTTTGGCAGGTTTATATTATTTACCATTAAATAAATAGTTAGGAATATATCGATCTGTTACGATATTTTTTGCTATAAATATCAGATTCTAATTTATTATTATTTTTAATAACCAAAATATCCAGGAAAGGTCTTGTTCTCAATTTCACAATAAAATATGTTAATTTAAGGATAATTAAAATGTACCTGATAGGAAATTATTAGGCGCATATAATAAAATTCGGAGGCGCCGACGCATTCAACGCATTTTTTGATTATTGTGTTGTTATAACAAGTAACTCCCAAAATCGAAACCAATACCGCCCTGAGGTACTCGATGATTTATTTTGTAAAAATGTGTAAAGAATACTTCTGAATTTGTTAGAGCTGCCAACGTCAGGAACCAAAAATGGGGCTTCTAGCCTTTGTAAGCTTTATTAATTTAACAATTACTTCTTAACTTCTTTTAAAAATAAGTTATTTTGTCCCTCCATATGCTATTTGCATGAATTTGGGTAACTAGAATAATGCAATTAACCAAAAAATAAATCGGGAAATGCGTCACTGCACGCGAACATTAAATGGTTTTACTTTTATAATCTAAATCATTTAAAGTGAAATTATGGATAAATTATGATGTCTATTATTGATTAAAATTGCTTTTAACACGAAAAATGGGACAAATCCTGCAACCGTCTGAATTAACAAAAAAAAGATATATTTCGTGTCACAAACTCACATGATTTAAAAATAAGAACTAGAGACCTTGTAAAATCAATAAAAAAAAGTGCAATATTTAAATATTCTTCTTAGGAAGTGACAAAATATTAGTGTACAGAAAATATTGTGTAGCTTAATTTCGGATTAATAACTTTAAAAGAGTTATTTTATTAAAGAAATCAGTTTATAAAATGCCTTTTTAATGTTTTATTGCATTTTTATTAACGTACTGTTGAGGGTTTGATGGAGTAACGCATCCACCGCGTTCGTTATTCTAAATAGTTCCCAAAATTCAGGCCAACATGTTTATTAGAATGTTGAAGCCTACAAACTTGTTGGCTTAGGACGATAATTGCCTAAATTTTGAGGACTATTTCTATATGGGTCATTCGATAAGTATGGTAAGAGAATAAGAAAGATATTATCTCTTTTCAATGTGTTATTTCATTTTTCAATGTCGTCACGTTTCTGTGCCCTGAGCCAGGTCTTGAAATTGGGGAATAAAAAAGGAAGTTGGAAGGGGGGGCAAATCTGGAAAGTAGAGTGAATGAGGCAGTAATTCGTGTCACAATTCGAAGTCGAAACAAAAATCTGTATTGGAGACAAACGGCATCGGTAAAATTTGGAGAGATCAAGTCAGAAGATGTTGCCATCCAACGAGGAGTGAGACAGGGCTGCATACTTTCGCCGTTGAGGTTTAACCTTTACTCCGACAAAATATTCAAAGCAGCTTTATATGAAAACCGTATGGGGTGAAGGTGAATGGAGAGTTCATTAACACATTCAGATATGGGGACGATACTGTTATCTTGACTGACAGGGGATGGAAGAAGCTTCAACGCCTATTAGATAGGGTTGAACAGGCCGGAGCGGATATGGGCCTTAACATTAATATATCTAAAACCAAATTCATGGCCTTTAGCCGCCAACAACATGCAGATGTTGATCTCCATCTCAGCGGTCAAGCGATAGAGAGACTTCACCATTTTAAGTACCTTGGAAGCTACATTACTGACCAATTAGACCCTGACAAAGAAATTAAGTGGAGAATAGAAGCAGCCTTCTCTCTCTTTTGCAATGATAGCATTAACCTGAAACTGCGTCAGAGAATGCTAAAATGCTGTATTTGGTCGGTTTTATTGTATGGCACAGAGGTATGGACATTGAAGGTTGCGACAGTGAACCGCTTGGAGGCTTTCGAGATGTGACTGCATAGAAGGATTCTCCGTATTCCGTGGACCGCTTATGTCACCAATCAGGAAGTACTACGGAGAGCTAATGCAGGCAAAGAGTTTTCAACGGAAAAGTGGAGTATTTGGGACATGTTTTTCGTGGCAAACATTGTGAGTTATTGCAGCTCATAATAAGGGAAAAGATTGAGGAAAGGCGCGGCGATGGTAGGAAGCAAGCTGTTTAGCTCAGAAACAATCGAGATTGGACGGGAATCCATAGTGTGGAGAGTTATTCCGAGTCGCAGAGAACAGGGATGAATATGCCAGAGTGATAGCCAACGTCAGAGGGACCTGATATGGCACATATAAGAAGAATTCGTGCAGTTCGGCCATTGTGACAACTGAAATGTAATGACAACGAAATAACACTTTTTTGCCCAATAGTCTCGAACGTTTCGATCACAGTTTTTCATTCAAACAGTCAAAAAGGGTGGTATAATACTCACCTGTTATTATTCGATCTTTTTCCAAATAGGCGACGAAGATAATGCCTTGCAAATCCAACAATACTATACCTATTACTGTCCCAACCGATTAAACAGCCTTCACCTGAAATATGTGGTCTTTAATTCTGATGTAGAGTTTCTATGTACTTCGTTCAACTCTATTCAAAATCTTACCAAACACGAATTATGTTTCGACTTTGTCTGAAACTTGGCATAAAAGAGTATGAAGAATAACTGCTAACACTATAGACTACAAAGTAACATATGTACCTATTGGAAATTTATCATGCTTATTATTATATGTACAACCCTCATAATAATCACAAGATTAACCAAATAATGAAACGTTAATTGCGTTGCTGCATCAAAGTCATAAATAGCAATCGTATTTTCCCTATAAAATAACAATTTTAAAGCTATTAGTTTCTAGATTTACTTTAGTAAAAAATCTTGTTACTTTTTGATTCCTATACCCTGTATTATATTGTGTATACCTGTAAGAGCAAGCATATTTATCCTCCATTCAAAAAAAAAATAGCTGGCATACAGAATGTGTTACAATATACCGACTGTCTAAAATAAGCCTAATTTTTAATTTTCTTTGATTTTCAATAGTTTCCTAGTTGTGGTTAATCTCATTTCGAACACTCCGTACAAGATGTACCACATTCCGTACTTCCATTTGACTATCATAAATGACAAAGAGAATAATATGCCTTGAACTATCATCCTAAGATGGTCTAATTTTGAATTTTTCAAATAATTTTTAGCTAATTATGAAAATTTAAAAAAAAAAACACTGTTATGTGGCTTTTTCACGTTAGTACATCTTAGACCATCGATACAGTTATTCTGATAAATATTCTTTTTGGTTGACTGATTAAAATATGTTTTGTTAAGTTAAATTGTTTCATTTGGCAACAGGCCAGTTTAATTACAAGGCCGATTTATTTTTTAAAAACAATAAAATAAAGACTATTTAATTGAAATGTATTGTTTTATTTTAAGTTCCTTCATCTTGGCAACAATTCTTCAATATTAGGCTGGTAACCAGGTACCACGCAGATATACAGTTTTGTCTAAGGCTTTCGACGGTGTTTGCTACACCGTGATATTCGAGAAACTGTCAAAGCTTAGTGTTTCAGAATACTATCTCCAATGAATCGATTCACACATTTCTTGTTATCCTCAACATATTATTGCCTGGGGTGTTGTTTCACATAAGATGTTTGTAACGTCGGCAATTCAACCGGATTATCATTTTTTTACTTTCACTAACAGACAGACGTACAGACAGAGAGACGTTGCATTTTGTCTTAGATAGTTTGATATTTTAAATTTCGGTTGTCGAGCAGATGGTAAAAACCTAAATGACTATTCACAGATAGATATCGCAAAACTTGCCGTAGGTAACTAAATATACAGTCTGTATTAGGAGGAAATTCTTTTGAACCTTTATTTTTATTTCGACCAGGTCACCTAGCATCCCATAAGTGAATGAATTTTTGAAAAAAGTCTATATACTAAAAATTTTAATGCAATAAGTTGAAAATATTTGGATAAAGAAAACTTTGACATTGTTTTCCTCACAACTTCAAATATGTAATTGTATTGTCTTTCTAAAATTACCCGGAAGGAAACGTTACTAAAGATGTGATTCAGTGAATGTTACCCTGAATTTATATGAATTTATATATATATATATATATATATATATATATATATATATATATATATATATATATATATATATATATATATATATATATATATATAAGGTCTTATGAAATTCAATGGAGATATTGAAACGGGTGACTCGTGGGGTCAAGTAGAAACACATGCATTATTTTTTTTTTCAAATTCGAAAATTTTTGAAAAATTCAAAAAAAAAAGGGCAAAACTGCATTTTACCAAATTATTTACAAAATTAACCCGCCCACGAAATGCCGCCATTGTACGAACAAGCTCATGAGAAAGCGCCATAAAAAAAAGACAAAGGCTGACGACAATAAATAGCGTCGAAATATAAAAATATTTCGACGCTGGTACGCATAAAATGCTTTGTCGGCGTCGGAAATTTTTTGTGGATAAGAAGTAAAGTAAAAACAATAATGTAAACGGGTACCTCAAAAGTTCTTTGTTGTGAAACGTGTAATTAACTTGTTGGTGTCACTAAGTAATTATTTAAAACGGTAATTTTTATAAAAAAAAATTATTAAATTTGTTTGGGAAAAGTCTAGTCAAATCTGAAAAACACGCGATTACTATTTTAGATTAGATTAGGATTGCTGATTAGTATACACTGACTAGATTGTAATAGTATGAGTATCGTCACAGGTGCTCTTTATATAAAAAAAAAACTCAAATTGTGTGTTTCTGTATTATAAAAGGACCTAAATTTTCAATTAAATTGCAACACAATAGAAGATTGACATACGAATTAAAATATGCGTCTTTTTTAATAAGACTACACTTCTTGCAATACGCCCGATTTATAACATTCCAATGGCATAATATTTTATTACATTACGGAAATACGTACTATATAAAATCGGAATCTTACAAAAATAACTCCAACAGCTAAAAAAATCTATAAATTGTTTGAAACGGGCGTTGTCTAAGAGGCTAATATCGCATAAATTTAAGGAGTTTTAAATAAATTTAACACCCGATATTTTTGTGTGTGTGTTTGTCTATATATATATATATATATATATATATATATATATATATATATATATATATATATATATACATATATATATAGGGTGGCCCAAAATTACCGAAGGGGTTTGAGTTCATTATAACTTTTTATTTAAGACGTAATTATAATTTTTTTTTTTTAAATACAGTATATTACTGGAGAATATTTTTAATTTAATTATGAAAAATTATATCTCGCAAGTGGTGGTCATTTTCTGCTTCGCATATTCGTGCTCTTTCCAAAACATTTTCCATGACCTTTCGCAAAACTTCAGGTGTTATGTTGTTGATTTCGTCGCGTATATTGTTTTTTTAATTGCTTGATGGTTCTAGGCTTATTAATATAGACTTTTCCTTTCAAATAACCCTAAAGGAAAAAGTCTGGAGCGGTTAAATTCGGTGAACGCGGAGGCCAATTAAAATCGCTTGTACGCGAAATAATTCGTTCACCAAAGATGTCGCGTAAAAGAGCCATTGTGTCCCTCGCAGTGTACGCTGTGGCTCCATCCTGTTGGAACCATACTTGCGGATGGTTTTCCACGGCTGGCCTTAAAAAAATTTCCAACATTATCCGATATCGAACACCAGTGATGGAAACGGGGACACCGTGTTCATTTTCAAAAAAAATATGGGCCAATTATCCTTTCCGACAAAACACCGCACCAAACAGTACACTTAAGTGGGTGTAATTGTCGCTGTTGAACTACTCTTGGATTTTCCGTAGCCCATATCCTGCAGTTTTGCCTATTAACGAACCCATTTAATTGGAAATGGGCTTCGTCGCTCATAATTAAATTATGAATAAAATCATGATTTTCTTCTGCTTTTTGCCGGAAATAAATTGCATAATCAAGTCGTTGCTGGTAATCTGTCGGTTTCAATTCTTAGACAAGCTGAATTTTGTATGGAAACATTCTTATTGTATGCAAAATTCTCTGCAGCGACCCTCGTGAGAGGCCAAGTTGTGTCGAACGTCTCCTGGTTGATGTTTCTCCATCTTCCCAAATACTCTCCTGTACCCGTTCAATATTGTCATCCGTGTGCACCGTTCGTCGTCTGCCGGTACCAGGAAGGTTCCTTACTGCCCCTTGTTGTCGAAAATTTGCAACCAGACGGTTTATTGTTGACTCTGAGGGTCCAACCCGCACATTAAAATAACGACGATATGCACGCTGAGTCAAAACAATGGACCGTTGATTTGAGAAATAAAGTTCAACGATTTGGGCACGTTGTTCAATTGTGTACTGTTCCATTTTAAATTCCCCAAGTCTTCTTTACAAAATACTGAAAAGAAATAAACAACAAAATTATAATAAAAAAGTTATAAGGAATTCAAACCCCTTCGGTAATTTTGGGCCACCCTGTATATATATATATATATATATATATATATATATATATATATATATATATATATATATATATATATGTGTGTGTGTGTGTGTGTGTGTATACATATATACAGTGTGTCCCAAAAAGTTTTATACAAATAGAGAGAAAGTTTATCTTACATATTACAAAAAAATTATTCTTGATGAAAAGTTCTGCATCACATGGAAATCCATAATCAAGCATCAAAAGTTTAAAATATTTGATGGTATACAGGGAAAATAAAAAATAACGATTTATAATGAAGAGTAAAGTGTGTTAAATTTAAATACAGAGCAAAATATTAATTGAAAATGTTAATAGGACCTAAAAAATTAAGCTCAAGTTTAGATTTGTGGCCTTCCTAGTTAAAATTCAAAAAAACTCCAGCAAACATGTCAGTAATTGTCGGATTATTTATTGAATAAAGGAAAACGAAATTAATTAAGAACTAATGTACCGATTTTGATTGTATCATATTTTTGTTAAAAATTTGATACCCTTTTTATCTGCTTTGCAACAATTACATCCATAATAAACTCTATTTAAATTTAAACACACTTTACTCATTATAAATCATTATTTTTTATTTTCCCTGTATACCATCAAATATTTTAAACTTTTGCTGCTTGATTATGGATTTCCACGTGATGTAGAATTTTTTATCAAAAATATTTTTTTTTGTAATATGTAAGATTTTCTCCATTTGAATAAAACTTTTTGGGACACACTGTGTATGTATATATATATATATATATATATATATATATATATATATATATATATATATATATATATATATATATATATATATATACATATATACATATATACATATATACATATATACATATATACATATATATATATATATATATATATATATATATATATATATATATATATATATATATATATATATATATATATATATATATATATATATATATATATATATATATATATATATATATATATATATATATATATATATATATATATATATATATATATATATATATATATATATATATATATATATATATATATGTATTACTAATACAATGCAATACTTGTATACTTTACAATAAGTAACAAACAAGGTGTATTTCTTCAGCAATTGAACATTTCATTACTTTTCATGAAACACATCAGATATAGGGTAAAATTCGATGACACACATAACATAAAAATATTAGTACTTCTGTTTAATTAAGCAAACTGTGTGCAGAAAATATTTGTTATCAATAATATTTTATAGCAATCAATCATAACCAACCAAAAACACACTTGCTTATTTCCTTAAGTTTTTTAATTGATGTTAGCATAATTAAATAAATAAATTATAAAGAGTAGAAAAGGAGAAGAGAAAAATAACAACATATTTTAAGGCTTACCATAACTATATATTTTTAATGTTTTTTCTATAACCTATAAAAAGAAATATTCTTATTTCAGTAATAAAAACATTTTGTTTTTTTTTTTATGTTAAAACTATCATAACTTAAATATAACATTTATGAAACAAATTTCTATGAACTAAACCTAGGCTTGCAATGCAGGTCTCTCAGCTTTTGCGTTCAGCTTGTCATTTGTTAGTGCATATCCTGTCCCACCCTGAAATTTAAATTCAATTCATCAATTTCATTAACAAATTTAAATCTCATAATTTAGCAGCAAAATATATTAATGAGTGTGCCATCTATCACTGTTTATACATTAAGTGATCCATCTACTAGATAAAAAATACATTAAAAAAACATTTTTACAATTTCTAGGTTACTAAGTCCCAATGGATATGACAGTTATAACACGCTGAGAAACTACTAGCTAACAGAGAAGTAATACCCATTTTTTACTTGTAAAAAGCTTGATCTGCAATTCTTAAAATGTCCTTCTTTTAAAACATTCGTAAATACTTTTAGACAGAGTTTTAATTAAAATAGTTTTATAAACTGACTTCTCTAATGAAAGTCAAGTTAAAATAATTTTGGCATACATTTAAATATTGTATTGACATAGATCCGCATTTAGGTAATCAATAGATATTTTTGGTATCACCCATAAGATCCCATCTTCTTTGTTTTAACAAAAAAATAGTGATTCATTAACATCTATGGCGAAAACTTAGAATAAGTAACAAAATGCCCTAGTGTACAACATCGAACATCTATACTAGTTTTAGATAAAATACAAACCCTTTGCATTACTATGATATCCTTTTCTTGAAGTTTTTTGTTTGTCAAAGGATGAATCATATCTTTTTTGATTAGTTTCTCTACACATTCTAATGTAACAACATCTCCCCTGTAAGAAAAAAATAATTTCAGGTATCATAAAAATTTAGTAGAAACAAGAAACAGAAAAAAAATAACTTACGTAGGTTTTAAAATAGCACAAGGTACGGAATTACTCAAAATATCATGAGTAACAGCACACATATATCTGTTTTCTTGAGTGTGGATTGATTTTTTACTATCATCTTTGACTGGGGTAAACTTAACATCTACCAAATCTTTTACTTTTAGCGATTTGCCAGATACAGGACAATAAATTGTTGAATCCTACAATAAAAACACTATAAACTTACTAGTATCCGTATATAAACTATAAAACTTACAGGTTTTTCCAGTTTTGATTTTTGTGCTTGTGGTGTCTGACCAGGAACCCAAAAACTAGGTAGAGTTTTCTCTTTACCATTAGCCATATTTGAAATTGATGATGTACTTGGTTCTACAAATGATGTTATATACAACAATAGATTGAATTATGCAAGAATTATTAATTTACCTGACTTAAAACCATCAAGAGGTTTACTGACAATGTTGTTTTCATTTTTTAAAAAGGTTTCAACTTTTTTCTGAGCGTCAGTGACTCCTTTATTAGTCAGTTCTTCCTGTTCTTTCTTTTTAAGTCTTTCATATTCCTTTAATTTTCTGCTGTATTCATTTTTCTTCGCTATTATGTATTCCAATATAACTTCCTTGTCAAACAAGTAACCATTCTTCCTAAACACGTTTGTGGTCGTTTAGCCATAAATTTTTTAATCAAAATTTGTAAAACTATACATAAAATAATAACTTACGTTATAACAGGGTTTCTGCAAGGTTGTAAAGACAGTGAACAGCAGTCAAAATTTTTTACAGAGTCTTTTCCCAACCTTTGCGTATTTGTACCATATCCCGAAGCTTGAGCGTCCTTTTTCTTTTCGTGGTATGTATATACGGCACCTGCAGTACAATTTCTTGCATGTCGAGTCATTTTACTAGTTTATGGAGGCAAAAATAATCGAAAGTTTGTGGAAAAATAAATCTAAATCTACAAAATACTAATATTCTAACCTTAAAGTTTGACGTCTACCTAACGCCAATCGGTGAAATATAGAACTACACTGTTGTTGTTTATGTCGAAATTCAAAAAACTAGAACTCAATGAGAGTGTGAAAGTAGCTCCAATGACGGGGAAATAAAGTTAATTTTAAAGTCCCTTGTTTCCTAGCAAGTAAGCACATGCATTACAACTTTTAGCACGTCATTTTACTAGTTTATAAGACATAAAAACACTTTTTAAATAATCGGGCAAGTGCAAGTTGAACTTGCGCAATTAGTGTTCCGTACGTTGATTGCTTTTGAAATAAAAAATTTTGTTACGTGGGTATAAAATTATCAATGACTTCACAAAACATACCCCAAATGAGTTTTCAAAAGTTTTTTCCCATCTTTACTGAAAACTGATGACCTTGAATTTTTTTTTTTATATACATACACCAGATAAATTATTTTTTATTTATTATTATTTATTTTCGTTCACTCTACACCCTGTGGAGAATATTCCAGGATTTTTTCAAAATTTTTTGGCTAATACTTTTCGAGATAAGGGAGGGGGACGTCGATTTTTTAAAAATAATAAAAGTGTGCCCAAGTATTACATTACACATATTTTTGAACTCGTGTTTTTACAAGCTTTCATTCGACATCCTACTCGATGACCTAGTAAAAAATTTTTTCACCCCCCAAAACTACCCCTTAAGTCAAGATTTAACTTTCAAAACTACACGGCTCTGATGAGGCCATCAATTCCTTTATTAGTACCAAATTTCAACTTTCTACGTCAAATGGTTTCGGAGAAAATCGGGTGTGACAGATGGGCAGACAGCTAAGTAATCTTATAAGTGTTCTGTACGGAACACTAAAAGCACATCCAAAACTCGAAGCTCGTAAATATTTTCCTTTTTCCCCTAATTTCTTGATTTTCAATTGAAATAATAACACAGCAACACTATTTCTTAACTATATTTGATTTATTTAACCAAAAAAACATGTAAAATACACGAACGATCAACAAAATTTGGCTTAAAAAAGAAAATCGTGTTTTTCACCTAGGAATGCCTATAAATTCACAAAACAAAAAAATCAATTTTTTTAATTGGTTCAACTAATAACTGAGAACTAAAGACTAGGCCAAGTACGTAGTTTATACTATTGTAAAGTAGTAAGATTATAAATAAAAAAATAAAGGCACAACTGCTGAAAAGTTCACTTCTATTTTAAAAACTAGTAAAAAATACAGCTTATGTTAGATTCTGCCTGCCAAAAATGAGAGTTAAAAAAAAAACATGAAATTTCCAGCTAAACAAATCCAATAATGTACTATCTGTTTATTAAATTTAAAAAAGGATTTTTGTAGGCTTGAAGTAACCTAGAACAGTTTTCTAAAAAATAAATAAAAAAAATTCTGAGGCTGATATTTTCAGAGAACTAGAAAATATATTTTATATACAACTTTGAAAATAATTTGAGTTTTAAATCGAATAACATAGCCTTTCTCAGCAAAACATTTTCGAATTGATTTTTGTGTGAATTTTCTAATGTCTTAATCTCATTATTTAAAATATCTTTAAAATACAATCAATGTATATATGTATGTATGTATATATATATATATATATATATATATATATATATATATATATATATATATATATATATATATATATATATATATATATATATCTATATATGTGTGTGTGTGTATATATATATATATATATATATATATATATATATATATATATATATATATATATATATATATATATGTATGTATGTATATTTATACACATATAAAGGGTTTTAGTTCAACAAAATTCAAAACGAGTGTATTAATTGCCATTTGTTGGTATACAGGACACGGACAGACAATTCATTTCTGTTCAAAACAAGGAAGGTCCTAGGATAGAGCTTCTAAAAGAAATACATGTTCGATTCAAAACAAGATATGTCCAGAAAAAAAAATAGTTTAAAACTAGGTATGTCCATGGTGGCCTGACGCCGGTGGCTCCGCGCATGCATGTGAGCATGGACTCACAGGGGCATGCTCTTCCCCACCCTCCTCAAAGCTGTAGATTTGATTACATCATAATAATTATTATAATAATACTGGAGATATTAGTTATTAATTGTGGTAATTAGTGGTTTTTTTTTTATTTATCTAGTTTTTGTTTACTGTTGTGAAGTAAAAAGGGATATAGAGGATGAACAATTTTCAAAAAAAAAAATCAACTGGAAGAATGGTGGATGTGGTAAAAAATACAGAAGCAAATAATGCTCCTTCCTTTCCAATACAAAAAACAAGGGAGTTCCAAGTCGCGTCAAACTGTTTTTTTTGTGTTTTTCAAAGGAATAATTATAATGGAGTCCGTTGTCAAAAGTCACTCAACCCAACCAAGCAGTGCAGGTCCACGAAGACCAGGAAGTCTAAGAAGTCTAGAAGAGTAGCATATGCCAGGTCAGCCAAGTTTTAGCTGCCTTCGCAATCTTACTTCAAGAACATTCCCATCTCTGCAGAAAATTTCAAGGACATTATTCACTAGTCTAAATTTTGTAGCGAAAAAGCTACGAAAATGTTTAACAAAATTCCTGCAATGTCAGAAAAGTCAAAAAAATCAAAAACTTATTTTTTTTTCAATATTTTTACAAAAACACAAATAATTTACAAAATTTTAGCTAATCGTTTATACTTTTTTTTAAATTACTTCTTAAAATTAAATAATTTACAGAAAAGTAGTAACAGTTCTGAAAAATGTTGTTGTTTTATACTAGACATAACTTGTTTTAAACAATTTAAGAATGGGCAAATCTTGTTTTAACATAAAAATTTTAACATTTTTTTCATTTTATTAATTTTACCAATTTTACATTTAATTTTAAACAAGAGAAAATGTACATTTTTTAATTGTTGAAACAAATATTTCTTTTTGGTTTCTTAATAACCCGTTTTACCTCAGTTTTGGACTTACAAACTTTAAAAATTGATTTTCTCAAAAAGTCATATGTATACATATATATATATATATATATATATATATATATATATATATATATATATATATATATATATATATATATATATATATATATATATATATATATATATATATATATATATATATAAGGATTTTAATATATTACTTCAAGACTTGAAAATACCTTTTTGAAGCAGTCTAACTCCTCTGGTAAAAATTTTCGAGGCCCACACAACACAGATATTAAGAAAATAATAAAATCAATTATTAACAAGAAAAAAACTGGGATAGTGTTGAATTTTCTTATTAAAAACACAAATACATGACAAATGTGTTGCACCACCGCAAATACTTTGCTTTATCAAAAGTTACATTATATTCAAACATCCTGTAAGGAGTGAGCCTACTTTGAGTCGGTTATAATAGACATTTTTGACAAAACGGCGGTTTTTCTTTAATTTTTTCACCAATATACAACGAGCGTAGGAGGAGACAAAAGGGGTAGCTTTGAACATATTTTTAATGATTAATAATCCCGCCATAAGGTAACATTTCATCAACTGTCCTATCAAAAATGTCAAACAATAACCTCGTAAGATTAGGATTTACTGTTTGCTTGCATATTTTATCTTACAGATAGTTTAAACAACACATATTTCTTCCTTAATATATTTTCTCACTAATAAAATGAAATGAAAATGTTTTTATCATTAACTAAATATTCTCATCGTTTAGCTGGAAACATCCAAAACAACTGTCGGATAAACTATCTGCCAAATAAAATCTTATAACCCCCACACGCAAAAAAGAAAAAACAAACCTTAACTAACGTGTTAAGAAGATACAAATAATAGTTTTTTTGTTTCAATAATAATAATAATAATATGTATTCATACGGGCCTGACCCACAAGAATATCACAGTTAATACGCCAGACAATCGGCGGACACAACCTGTATGTATATTAGTACAACATACAGGTTCCTACAAATGTCCGGAACCCTGTATAACAATTGGACTTCGTCTTGATATTTAAAAAAAAATGTATTCTAGTCTATTAAAACACGCATAGACATCAAGATAAAGGGCAAAACTCAACGTCTAATAGATGATTAAATGTCGAGCTGACATATTTGTCATAGGCGTTTTTGATACAATTGTATCAAGGAATTCTGACTCTTATATATGATATATTAAATACTAAGAATTATTTTAGGAGCTACGTTTAAGGGTAGGATATAAATTTTTAAATGTTTTTATTATTCGGAAGTTGCTGGTGACATAAGAAGCTTGCAGACCAATCGTCCATGGATAATGACTTACACACAATTTTAGACCGAGAGGGCGACCCGAAATTTTGACCTGTCGACTAACCGTTTGCCTAGTTGTTCATTCTATCGGGCGATTCGAATAAAAGCCTTCAACGTTGAGTTTGCGACCCCCGTGCCCTGGGATGTCCAGATAAGGCCCAAAATGTTACATCCAAAAATGGGCTGTCGTTTAACCGCTTGAATCAAGTACCATAACATTTGTTGACACTAAAAAAGTCAAGCGCCCCAAAGGGCAGACACCGCCGAGACCGGACCCAGCTTTAGGGCTCAAAAAACATTAATCCGAAAACGGACTGTCACTTAAACCTAAAAAATCAATAAATCTAGTTTGTTCTGGGTAAAATAAGTGGAACCCTGCAAAAGGCAGACGCCATCAATACCGGAGGACGAAGCTGGACCCGCTTTTTCCAACCATTTTTCGAGTTTTTGAATAAATAAAACCGTAAGTCCCAAGTTTTGGATCCTACGCATCTGCCCAAGTTATTTTTGTAAAATTTAGGCCTTAACTAATAAAATATCACGAAGGCAGATGCCTCGCTGTACCCGAACAAGCCAAGGCATTTTCAGAGTTCAAAGATAAAATTGAAATTTTGATAGTAGAGACGCTATTATAGGTTCTACATAAAATTCGTACCGGATAACTGAAATTGTTATTTTTTTTATGTTTTTCGATCGGTAGAATTCGAATTTACATTCTCGAGGCCCCATAGTGTTCGGGTCCTTCACTATGAGCCCGAAAAAACCCTTTTTGGTGTCATTTTTGGGACAGCCTATCTATTGGGAGGGATTGATTGATGAATTTTCATATGTAACAGAATTCGTGGAATTCGGAACAACTAGTCCCAATGAACAAAATCGGTTGGGTCTATTGCTAGGGACCCAATTAAGCCCAAATCCGTATTTATTTGTAATACCACTTTTTGGCATCAAAATGAAAATTTTCGAATTCCTCAAGTATAATTACGTTCGAAAAAGGTTAATTTCCTATTTTCTATGAAATATTATGCCGATAGTCGCAAGAAATTCATACGGTAAGTACTTTTAAAGAAGTTTTTTTGTATTTTTTCATTATAGAAAATATTAATTTTTTTAATACACTGTAAAAAAAAACTTTAGATGGATTTTAAAGTATTTACTAAAAATTAAGTATCTGCTAGATTTTTGAAGCGTTTACTAGAAATTTCAAATAAAATGCTTTTAAATTCTAGTAGAAATCAAAAAAATCAAGTAAATGAATGCTTAAAAAATCAAGTAAAGTTGATTAAACGCTGAAAATTTCGAAAATACTTAATTTTAAGTAAACACTTTAAAATTCATCTAAAGTTGAAAGAAATATTTTCCAGAATATTTTCTATAATAAAAATGCACAAGAAAATTTTTTAAAAGTACTTACCGTATGAATTTCTTGCGACTATCGGCATAATATTTCATAAAAAATAGGAAACTAACCCTTTTCGAACGTAATTATACTTGAAGAATCCGGAAATTTTCATTTTGATGTCAAAAGCTGGTATTACAAACAAAAACCGATTTGGCCCCATAGCAATAGACCCAAACGATTTTGTGCATTGGGACTAGTTCCGAATCCCACGGGTTCTATTACATATAAAAATGGCCAATTTACCCTTCCAATAGATAGACGATCTCAGAAATTGCATAAAAAAAGTCTTTTTCGTGCCCACGGCTAAAGGCCCGAACACAATGAGGCCTCGAGAAAGGCAAATTCGAATTCCATGGGTCGAAAAACATTAAAAAAATAACAATTCCGGTCATCCGGTATGAATTTTATATAGAACCTATAATAGCGTCTATACTATTAAAATTTTGATTTTTTTTTAACTTTGAAAACGCCTTGGCTTGTTCGGGTATAAACGAGGCGTCTGTCAACGTAATATTTTATTAATTACGGCCTAAATTTTCCAAAAATAACTTGACAGACGCGTAGGACCCAGCACTTGGGACTTACGGTCTTATTTATTCAAAAAGTCGAAAAACGACCGTTTTGGCTGGAAAAAGCGAGTCCCGCTTCGTCCTCCGGTATTGGCGGCAACTGCCTTTTGCAGGGTCCCTTTTATTTTAACAAGAACAAACTAAATGTATTGATTTTATATGATTAAATGACGATCCGTTTTTGGATTAACGTTTTTTGGGTCCTAAAGCTGGGTCCGGTTTCGGCGGCGTCTGCCCATTGGAGCGCTCGACTTTTTTAGTGTAAACAAATGTTATGGTACTTGATTCAAGTGGTTAAATGACAGTCCATTTCTGTATTGTAGCATTTTGGGCCTTATCTGGGCATTCCACAGCACGAGGACCGTAAACTCAACGTAAAAGGATTTTATTCGACTTGCCTGATAGAATGAACAACTAGGCAGATGGTTAGTCGACAGTTCAAAATTTCGGGTCGGCTTCTTGGTCTATTTACAATGACGGTGTCATACCAGGTCACGAACGGTTCATCGCGTAGCGAATGCTTTTGTAAATGTCCTTTGAGTGTCCTCACCCATTTTTACATATATTGTAGTCTATCAAATGGCGTAAGGCGAGAGGCCACAAAGAATATCAGCATAAGGAAAAATTTTCCAGGAAGCTATTGGAATTGATGTTCTAACTATCAAAGCTTAATGCATGCAGTCCGTGCTGTTAAAATGAGTGCGACTTCTTACATATCCCCTAGCTTTTTATTAATGTTTCAAATACCGTATATGTAACATTTATCCTATATAATGTTTTTACTAAAATGTTTTTATAACCGTGTATCATCATCCGTGTTGGGAATGTGGAATCTTTGGCACAATGACACTACTCAGTATATATTACCACTACACCAGCCACTTTATTTTTGCACTCACGCTCGATGATGAAGCTCACATGGTTACCGAAACGCGCGTCGAGTACAAAAATAAAGTTTTTAGTGCAGTGGTGATATATACTGAGTAGGGTATATCATAAATAGAAGTAGTTATTTAACGTTGATTCTTAAACGATCCGATCCTCACGCAGACATTTTATAGTGATTAAACGTAGACATTCAACATTTCTTTCGGTACATGTGTGATCATTAGGAGATAAACTGATAAAGTACTGTTTCAAGTAACGTCGAAATTACTTAAAATTGGAGTTGCGCTTAAAGGAAAATAACCCACTGTAAAAATGGGAGCAAGGAAATATTAAGCAACATAGACATGGCTTTTATACCACAAAAAATATGGTCTTAATATAAGAATTGTTGAAGCTACTGACATCTTCATAATTTATTTTTTCGGAAAAACACACTGTGCTCGTGGTGATTATTCTTGGTCGGGAAGCAATGTATTTGATTCATTAAATTGGAATTGTGAAAACAACATTAACGATCGATAAAACAGACTTTTTCTTTAATAGACACTGGTAGCGTATCAACCGAGGCGTCCTGTTAGTCTAATTTTAAAAATATATAATTGATGATCCTAAAGAAATTCTCTCTTCAGAAGGAAGGCGAAAAACTGCAAATTTCGAAGAAGTCTGCATATGTAACTCCTAAATTAAAACCTTTAAAAAATGCAGACTAAATGAAGGTCCTTTCATAGTCCATTAGTTTTTTTATAAAAAAATATTTTCACATCAAGCGAATTATCGAAACTAGGATACATTATCTTTTAATATCCAGACCTTCCAATTTTTCAAGTTCCGGATGTTTATCCATATAAATATTTTTAAAAAAAATCATCGCTTCGATGAAAACAAAAATTGTCCCACTCAAGGACACATTCTTATAAAAATTCTACATTCTATGGATCAGACCATCGACTTACAGTTACTTACATGTAGTTTTTTTTTCGAAGCCAATAGTATAAAAGTCGGTTTTGAGTCTAAACTAATTAAAAAAATT
Source organism: Pachyrhynchus sulphureomaculatus (assembly GCA_019049505.1). Lineage (NCBI taxonomy): Eukaryota > Metazoa > Arthropoda > Insecta > Coleoptera > Curculionidae > Pachyrhynchus > Pachyrhynchus sulphureomaculatus. The sequence continues at coordinate 72,872,525 of CM032451.1, forward strand.
AATTAGGCAGAAATATAACATATGATTGCCTGCCGGTGTTATCTATAACCACATATATTGATAATTGGAAGGGAAAATTATTTTTTTTACTGATCAACCTTTTCTAGAGTATTTTTTCCGCCATTATTAGTAAATCAACAATAAAATTTAAGACCTGATAGTTTTTCTGTTTTATGCCTCTTAAATTTAAAATTTAACTGGGTTCCTCGTGCTTTCATCTTCAATTGTAGCGTAATCTTTTAAATTGTTTTAATTTTAGCCATCTCTTGAGTTATTTTCAATAAAAAAAAAACATGTCGGTATAGGATGTGCATGTGCGCTAAATCGGGAATACATCCATTCGTCTGTTACATTCCAGGTGGAATTTTCCAGCTAAAGCTTCTCTTGGCGTGTTCAATGCTGACTCATCGCAGTTAAGTAGCTTACTAAGGGCTTAGGTTGCTGCAAAATGTACGGTAACATAAGCTCGTAGTAAGCCACTTAACTCTAACGAGTTAGCAAAATACCAAGTGAGGGGTTGGCGACAAGTGCAAAAGTCCACACGAAATGTAACACATTTCTACATAGTTGGCGCCAATTGCAAAAAGTCACAATTATTACAGTTACAGTTTCAAAGTCATTCGTCCCATTTACAAATAATGGTTCCGAAAAGTACTTCTTTTTTTTTGTATCATGTTTCATTAAATTGCCTTACTGTAAAATTACTAATTTCTTGCTTGTTCTATTTTGCCTTTTAACTATTATTACGCTTAATAAACCTAACAATTAATAAATAATCTTTAAAAAGTTATAACAAACAAGCCGTTTTGAAGGTTCTATAATGGTCCTTTGGAAAGTTTTAAAAATGGACCCTAAAAAAAAAAAAAAACAGATTCTTTTTAAAACTATTAAAAAAAAACAATATAGGCGATCCGAAAAAAAACTAAAAACAGATTGTATATTATTGACTTCACCCTATACAAGTATACAACGTAATAGGAGTAGCACTTGAGCTAGGAAACCCCTACTTTACATAAAAGGGGTGCAGACCCAAGCGTCCCATCCGTGAACATTTTTGTGCTGGCATTTTATAAACCCTTTCGGTAGGTATTAACATGAGACTTTTAAAATTTCGTGAATTAGGAAAGATTGCTTTAAAAACAATAATAGTAAAAATAAAGTTTAATTGCTTTATATATTCTCGCTTTTGTAAAGATATTATTTTCGGTATTAGCTCTGTTTTAAGTTCTAAGAATATTATAGTATGGAAACCTGAAGCAGTAACAACATGAATCCATTAGAATATCCCTTGGTAAAATTAACAATGGGGCAACAGAAATATGGAATAATAATAACAGAGCGCTATTTCTTTGCAGGAAAAACATTAATTTGTATAACCACAAGATACATTATCTTGTTGGTACTTCTTCATTCATTTGGGTTTAACGGGTTTTTCCCCATCTATCTACCCCGTTTCAAGTACTGGTTATAAAGGGCAGCCACGAGTGAAAACCGAAACTATCGTCTTCGATCACTAGACAGCCCAACACGAGCTACCGAGGCCATTAAGTTAGTATAAACTGGTCTCGAATCGTGGTTAATACAAAATATTTTACATAATTATTTCAAAACTATTTGCCATATTTGTACAACAAAAAAATGCCTCTATTCTTATTTTTCCACTTCTTTTTATCCCAGGGCGAGTTATTTCTAATTTACTCAGGACTTTTTTAACATTTTTTTCCACATTTCATTAAGAGGGATCAAAAGGATGAAAGGAAGTAAAAATAACGAAGTTGTAACGCATTTTCTATTGACGCATCCGAGGTATGAAAGATCCGCTCAGAATTATAGTCGGGTGTCAGCAGGTAAAAACAGGTTTTTATGAAAACACATTATTCCAAAGATTAAATAGAATTGTAAACTGGCCCTTTATTGTGTTGGCAACACAAACAAGTATGATCTTTTGTGCAAGAGCAGGTAAATAAAAATCCCCAAAAAGTTCCTTTTTTTGCTCATCCTGTTGATTCCCCTTAACTTGGTTAGCGTGTTGTCCTAAAAATAGCAACACAAGCATAAGGTGTTAAAATTGCAAAAATAAATTTTATTTGATCTGTTGCAATATTCTTGCTTGAAATAATGACCAGTGTTTCCATAGGAAGGGCGTAATTTTTTGCACTTGCTTTGGTAATTAATAAATATTTTTACTGTCATTAAAAGGTCCATAAAAATGTATCTAATGCTGTTGAATGTAATTTTAATTTGACAGAAACAAGACAAGTTTGACCGCGACACACGTCATATAGTTTTTAAAAGAATAATCTTGTACTTGTAACATCTACGACCTTTCTTACAAACAACATATTAGGGAGTTAAAATCTTTATAAGGGGTGTATGCAAAAGAAAATACGTGTAAATACTCGCGAACGGGTTATTTCACTCCGGCTGAATTTTTTTTGGAGTTTAAGTTTAAACCAGGGATTATTAACAGCAATTTCCAATAATAATAATAATTATAATAAAAATATTCTAAGGCTCAGCGTTAAATACATTTTAAAGATGAGTAAAAGCCCAGTAAAGTTTTCAAGGTCTTGGTCAGTTATCAGGCTCAGCATTGCCTATTGGTTGTACGCTCGTTTGCCATTGTTTTACTCGATCATTACAGCTGTTTTGTTGACAAGTGTCCAAGTATAATTTATTGACATTTTCTTTTGGTGCATCATTGTTTGTATAATATAGTAGACAGTTCGGAAACCATTGAAAATAGAAACGTGTTTTTAATATTGCCATATTCGTCTCTATCCTTTATTGGAACAAAATTGAATACCAAATGGTATCCCTACAGAAAGACAAACAAGTGGAACAAAACGTCATCGCCAAACGAACCCGACAGAGACACAGTTTGTAGAAGTTGTATTATATGTAACAATAAGGAAAAATATGAACGACATCTCTGAGCATCGCGGCGAGATATAGTGTAACGATCCAGCGGTAGCCAGCTGACTTCGTTTTACGAGGACTTTTTTTTTCCACGTGTTTGTCGTTTTGTAGTAATAGCTATATTTTGTGTGCCCATATGAAGCTAACTTTTTTGGAGAACACTGTATACAAAATTTAACAATGTTGTGACAACATTGTGCGATAGTAGTAAAAATGCACCACCAATCCAACCTTTACTATAACCTGAACTAACTAACTTGAACTAAAAAAATCGTTTAATTCACTAAAACTTTGACTGTATTTCTAAAATTAATCCTCCAAAATTCAAATTTAAAAGATCTAAAAATGCTTATAGAATCATATTAAACAATCATTAAAACACAAAAAATAATTTAAAAAATTGAGGTTTTTATTTTTCACTATATCCATACTCACAATTCTTTAAAACCATCATGTTTTTATTCAATATAAAATTTTTCAAAATTTTCAACAATATTTTACAAAATTCCGAAATTGAATGCCTTTTTACCTAATATTCACAGATGGTGTTTTTGTAATTTTTTCTGTTTTGTTATAGTATAGCTTACAAATTTAACACCTAAGTTTTTCTGCGAAATCTGAATCTTTAAGCTTTTTTAGTTGTTTCTTTTCCACGTTTAGAAATAGATTAGACCAAGAGGACGACCCGAAATTTTAACCTGTCGACTAACCGTCTGCCTAGTTGTTCATTCTATCGGGCAAGTCGAATAAAATCCTTTTACGTTGATTTTGCGGCCCCTGTGCCCTGAAATGCCCAGATAAGGCCCAAAAGCTACATTCAAAAATGGACTGTCGTTTAACCACTTGAATCAAGTACCATTGTTGACGCTACCGAGACCTACGTACCCATATAAAATCAATAAATTTAATTTGTTCTTGATAAAATAAGAGGTAACCTGCAAAAGGCAGACGCCGCCAATACCGGTGGAAGGAGCTGGACTTGCTTTTTTTCCAGCCCAAAACGGGTCGTTTTTTTTTGAATAAATAAGACAGTAAGTCTCAAGTTTTGGATCCTACGCGCCTGCCCAAGTTATTTTTTGGAAAATTTAAGCCTGAATTAATAAAATACCACGAGAGCAGACGCCTCTTTTTTACCCAAATAAGCCAAAGCATTTTCAAACTACAAAAAATCTAGGTTCTACATAAAATTCGCACCGGATGCCTGAAATTATTATTATTAGGCTACACTGTTAAAAAATAATGAATGGTCCTAATTAAAATTAATATAAGAGATAATAATAATGCCGACATAATGTCCATTTTATAGAGGTATTGGCAGAGAAAATTTAAGGATAAGTAATATTTTAGAAATTATATAAAAACAAGACTATGTTTTAAATTTCCAATATATTTAAAATGACTTGACAATTGTTTCACCATATAATCAATGGCTGCTTCAGAAGTGAATTAGAAAAGAACAATTGTCATTTTAAATATATTGGAAATTTAAAACATAGTGTTGTTTGTATATAATTTTATTATGAATTTCCCACAAGTATCAGCTAACACAATCAAAAATATTTTAGAAATCATTCTTGTATGATATGCTTAACGAATGGGTTATGGTAACTATTTCCCAAAAATGATAAAATATTCTTCTCCGACCTATCTCATTCTAATTGTTACCGACTAAGTTTTCGTAGAATCATATAATAGCGTATACACCATGTCTACAATCGACTCTAAAATTATAAAGAAACTATATTATGTTTAGACGGTTAACCGTACCTGATGAAAGATGAATTTTAAAGTATTTAATTAAAATTATGTATTTGCTACATTTTTGAAGCGTTTACTTGAAATTTTAAATAAAATGCTTATAAATTCAAAAAAATCAAGTAAAGTAATGCTTGAAAAATAAAGTAAATGTTTGAAATTTCGATTAAATGCTAATTTATAAATAAATTTTAGTCATCCGGTATGAATTTTATGTAGAACCTATAATAGCGTCTATACTATCAGAATTTTGTCCTCTTTTTTTGAACTCTGAAAATGCCTTGGCTTGTTTGGGTAGAAGCGAGGCGTCAGCCCTCGTGATATTTTATTAATTAAAGCCTATATTTTCCAAAAATAACTTGGGAAACGCGTAGGACCCAAAACTTGGGACTTACGGTCTTATTTATTCCAAAGCTCGAAAAACGACCGTTTTTGGCTGGAAAAAGTGAATCCAGCTTAATCCTTCAATATTGCCTTTGGAAGGTTCTCTATTTTATCAAGAACAAACTAAATTTATTGATTTTATATGATTAAATGACAGTCCATTTTTGGATCAACGTTTTTTGCGCCCTAAAGCTGGGCCCGGTCTCGGCGGCGTCTACCCTTTGGGACGCTCGCCTTTCTTAGTGACAATAAATGTTATGGTACTTGATTCAAGTAGTTAAACGACAGTCCATTTTTGAATGTAGCATTTTGGGCTTATCTGGGCATTCCAGGGTACGGGGGCCACAAAATCAATGTTAAAGGCTTTTATTCGACTGGCCCGATAGAATGAACAATTAGGCAGACGGTTAGCCGACAGGTAAAAAATTCGGGTCGCCCTCTTGGCCTAGATCTAAGAATTTCTCAATGAAAAAACAGATAAAACCGGATCACTTATAGCGCAAAGAGCCAAAATCCACACTTCTTTTTCCGAAAACACGTATTTTGGGCCATTAATTACGAAAGATAAAAAGAAATTCAGCAGTCAAACTTACTTTTTGTTATTTTTCCTTTTTAAATTGTTCCCGGCCCTGTGTATTTAAATTTCTCCGTGAATGCTAACGTAAAAAAGCATTTACTAAAAATACAGGAACACGTGGACTGTTAAAATAGTAGATCACCATTCTCTGTTCCTTATTTGTATAGTTTTATACACCCCCATTTCCTATCTTCTCCATTAATAAACAACCAGTTCAACGGAAATGGGCTAGATGGCGTTCTACTTCCCCAACGTAGAGATAAGTCATTTGCAAGGCGAAAATGTATGAACTTTTCCGCGCAAATAAATCGGAGCGAGCAAAACGGAAAGACAGACCTACTCCTTATTTTAGGGTGGGGAGAACTCTTAACTACCCGCGATCCGAACGCCCACAGCTAATAAAACATAAGGAAGAATTGCAAGTAAAACAATGCTAACCTAATCGCAGGGAAATTAACAATATAAAAAGGAAAAGTTCAAGAAGTAAATTCGACTTCAAATATTTATTATATTAATGATGATTTTAAGATTATTCAAAATTATTAAAATTCTGATTGTTCTATCGGATTATACGAGATTGGAAATGCACACGAAATAACTAATTTTTCATTAAAAAAACCGAACTAAAAAAACTTAAAACATCCATAGTGCGCCGCGTTTTTTACATTAACTTTGTTATACAGAGTTACTAAATTTCACCTATTACCTAAACGAGTAATTTATCCAAGCAAAAAACCCTCCTACTCTCCACAAGCATAATACGACTGTCTCCCTCACTACCATTTGAAACACACTTGTTCCTCCTATACGTCCGCCTTTGTCTAATTTGTATATACTCACTCACACTGTGCTATGTACAATGCCTCGCTCGCTCTCTCACTCTCTTAAACATTGGTACACTTATCGTACCGTCCTCCGGATGGCTTTCTTTATTTTTCGTTGGGGTGCTGCCCCCTCTTGAATGGGTGGAGCACTGTAAAAAAGAGAAATTTCGTATGAAAATAGTCCACCTAACATTACCCTCGGGCTCTTTCTTCTTATTTTAAATGTTGGACGCGATACGATACCAATGGCGTTGCAACAACGACATAAACTGCATAATCAGATATTTTGCAAAACCTCCATTTAAGGGAACATTACACTTTCTCGGGTCGAAAAAATCGACTTTTTAGAAAATATCCTATTATATTTCAATAATATTTTCTGAAAATTTCAGAGAAAAATTTCAAATACTTTCGAAGTTATAGACGGTTATAGCGCCAAGGGTAAGGCAGGCCAAATCGATCGCGCGGCGTGCCAACTTACTTTTCGTCTGTTTACAAAGGTTTACTCTACCTGTCTCCAACATTTGCTGCTACTTTTATGATTCTAAGAAAGATAGAAGCAGGTAAACGTAGAGCTTATTATAGTGGGTATATCTTTTCAGTTTGAGGCAAAACTGTAATTCCAAAGCAAACGGTACGCTGGCTTGCTCAATTCCAAAATATCGCTCGCAGGGCTAACATCACTCAGTAAACGTCTCGGCCAAATATTGTGCAAAATGGATAAAAAATACGGAAAATTTAGTTCGATTTTCAAATGAAAATAATTCTAATTTTGTCAGTACATCTGCAGATAAATCGTAAAAAACTTCTGATTTGAGTCCAAGCACTGATCCGACTTGTAGTTATTGATAGTACAACTTCTAGTTTTTACAACAAAAGTTTCAGCGCAAAGTTTGTGATGGAGACGTGAAATTTTTCAAACGAGACGAAAGACGAGTAGATTTTGAGCTTTGTGTTGTGTGTGAATGATACACTCACTGACTCTAGCCCCAAAACTGGGAAATCATATGAAATTAATAGACATTTCATTTTTTTAATGGAATCGCTGGATCGAACAATTTTTGCGGCCTGATGGATTTAGGAACGGGCATGAAACAACTTATTACAAAAATCTCAGCGATGCCGCCAGAGAGGCCAGAATCGCACGGAGAGACGAAAGAACACTTGAGAACGAGGCGTATAAAGAGTCGGAAGGAATTTTGTATGCAGCAGGCATAGCTGATTGAACGTAAGTAGATTTTATATGTGAAAATTCGTTTGGCAAAACTTTAAACGCGTTTTTTTACGAAAAAAAAAAATGATATTTTTGAGACTACCAACTTTGGAGGTCTACCATTTTGTGAATTTTTGCTCGAACAAAATGATCGTAGTCTATACTGGGGCCATAGTCATACTTTTTCTAAGGATATATATATTTTTTTTCAGGCGTTTCAGTGCGCCGCAATCGTGCACGCCAGCAGATCAAAATTTTCAAAATGGCTTGCATGAGGCTGCAAAAAAACCCCTATAAAATTCATTTAAAAAATTATGTAAAAACTTTTTTCTTGTATTTGAAGACTTAAAATATATGTCAGAAAAATTACGGACTGAAAAAACGTTTTTTTATTAATTTATCCGTCCTATAGATATTATTAAAATTTTCGACTGAGAAAGTGTAATGTTCCCTTGATCCCAGGAATTACCCTTTCCTTACTCCTTCCTACAACTCTGTAATTCCCTGTAAATGTACCCTAAAAAATATATTCATATTAATAAATGTACTTACGAAAATGTGGTTATGCCAGCAGTCCCGCCCGTAAAATTAAATGACGGCTTCGCATTGGCGTCAAATGCGGGTGTAGCTGCAGAAAAGTTAAAACCACCTGATGCTGTAGACGCGTTCTGAAAGAAAAAAAATCACATCAATATGCAAGAATCATATAATTTGTCCTAATTACTTAACTTTAAAAAAAGCATTAGACTTACCGCAGTACTGGATCCAAAATTGAATCCTCCTTGTGCAGGAGAGGCCGCAGTTGAATCACTATTTCCGCTAGAGGCTCCAAAGCTAAAACCTGCTTTCTGATTGTTTGTCGTTCCAGATCCAAAGTTGAACATCCCGTTCGGGGTGGGGTTTTGGCTCGACGCTGCCCCAAAGACTGTTTCTGGCTTACTACTGGATGCGCCAAATAAATTTGATCCAGGCGCTGACCATGGCTTCGGCATGCTGGCTCCAATATCGAACTTACCAGGGGGCGTGGCCGTGGGCGTAGACGATGTGCCGAAACCAAAGGTTGGGGTTTTGGCTGAATTAGCGCCAAATAAAAATCGGAAACTGGCCGAATTTTCCGTTGTGGGGGCGTTAATGTTAAATGCCGGCGTTGAAGTTTGAGACTTGTTTTCAGGAGTTCCGCCAAACTGAAAAAGTGGCGTTTTCGTAGGTGCGGTACCAAATGCGGCAGTCGGATTCATCCCTGAAAGGGCGGAGCTTGCCGACGTTGAAGGGGCAGGACTTGCAAAAGCAAAAGGTTTAGTTGCTGTCGAATCTTTAGTACCAAATGCAGCGGTAGGTGCTGATATTTCGAAATTGAACCCATTTGTCGGTTTTGGTCCTTCGAAACTGTAAAAAACATTTTAAATCATAATTATTGGTACAATAACTACAAGTTAATACAATTTAAAACAGCTTTCACAACTTACCTTGATGTTCCAAATTTAAAAACAGGAGCCGAATTTGAAGTATTGGCCTTTGAAACAGTCGTTCCAAAAGTAGGCGTGACTATTGCACTGGTGGGAGCAGTGGATTTCACAGGATCCGCCTTAAAGCTAAACCCGCTTACAGGTGCAGCAAGTTTTTTCTCTTCTGAACTTCTAGTAAATGGCGCAGTCTTATTTACCTCGCCATTTGTTGTAGGTGCTTTAAAGGTAAACATTGGTATTTTCGGTGTTTCTGGTAGTTCGTTTGAAGGTTTCGATCTTTTGCTAGGTGATTCATCAGAATTTGAGGTCTCACTTGGTTTAACACCCATACTTGGCGTTGATGCGGATTCTAAAATTTTTTTTATAATTTTATCAATAATAATAATGAGAACATTGTCAGGTCATTCCTTAATACACAATGGTAATGGTGTTTGTGCTGACTTGGCTTGGGCCCGTCAGCCAAACATGGAACCACAGTGACTAAAGGTGAGAAAGAAGAACTTTTTTGTATAATAATCTATATGAGAATAAAATAATTATACGAAAATTAAAAGAATACTAACCCTTAGGTAACCCAAAACTAAAACCAGGAGATGTAACCGCTGCTTTTTCAGGCAGTTTTTTATCTGGCTTCAAGAATGGATTAATTTTCTTCTCTTCCTTATTTTCACTATGTCCTACACCTGCCACCACCTTTTCTTGAGACTTATTAGCTGGGCTGAAAGTAAAAGTAGGCGTAGTCATGGCTTGACTTGTATTTCCCAACTTAGTTGTCAATCCAAAATTAAAAGTGGGTGTGGTTTTAGTAGTAGAACCCTCCCCTTCACTTTTAGTAGGCGCTGCAGGCTTGCTCGAATCCATGTCATCTTTCTTCGCGGTGTTAAAAGTGAATGTGGGCGTATCTTTCTTCACTTCCGCCCCTTTGGAGTCACCTGTGGTACTACTAAGAGGAACACCGAAATTGAAACTGGGCGTTGTCCCTTTTTGATCTGTTTTTTCTCTGTTTTCACCAAATATTTGAGCAGCGTTTGTCTTGGGAGTATTAGATTGAGCGGTAGGTGGTATTCCAAAGCTAAAACTGGTGGCTGTCTTTTTATCAATGCCAAAATTAAAAGTAGATATTTTAGAAGTTTCTACAGTTGGTACAGCTATGTTTGATGTGACTGAGCCAGGTTTGAGACTTTCACAGCACTGGCATTTTGTTGTAGTTGACTTGTTTCGTACCATACACACCTAAAAAATAAAAAAAATTATATATATTTTAAAGAAGTTTAAACAGATATAGATTCTTATTTGACCAAACTACTACATTTTTCAAAAAATATTAATAAATCTAACCTCACACTCCCACTCATCTTCTTTTTTATTAAATTGTCCTCCCAAAGGACTAAATGTTCTTTGATTTTGGGCTCCCGGTTTGGCACTTTCACAGGCTGCACATTTTGAAAGCTAAAAAAGCAATTTAAAGTTTATCATTTTAAAAATCGTCATTTGAAAAAAAAAAAATAAAAAATACCACCGTTAATATCATTATCGTTACCTCATCCTTATTCCTTATCATACACACAGAACACTCCCAGGTACTAGAGGGCGGGGCAAACTGACTCCCGAAGCCACTCCCAGCTGTGGGCGTGCCCGAAGACATTCCTTTCGAGGAGGAATCACCAGGTTTCGGAGTTTCACAGGCCGCACATTTCGAAACGTCACTTTTGTTACGTATCAGGCAAGTAGAGCATTCCCATGTGTCAGAAGCGGCCTTGAATTTATCACCAAATGTGGGCGGTACAACAGTTGAAGGAACTTTACTAGTAAGAAGAGAATCTAGAAAATAAATTAAAACATATGAGTATCTAAAATTTGTTGACATCACTTTATTATTAAACTTCAAAGCGAGTTCCAAATAAATTCGGCCAAGCGTTATTACCTTTGGAAGGGACCTTGGAGGTGCCCGATTCCGGTTTCCTAGTTTCACAGGCAGCACACTTTAAGACATCTTCCTTATTACGAATCATGCAAGTGGGACATTCCCACGTATTTGAGGGCGTTTTAAATTTATCAGCCAGAGATAGGGGTGAACTCAAGGGCTTTAACGATGTTCCAGTAAGTGAAGAAGGTACTAAAGAAAAAAAAATATTATAACAATTAATTAAATAGAGATGTGGGATTGTTGAAGGTGGATAATTTTTGTTCTATGTTCTACGAGGCTGGTTTGAAAAAAGTCTGTGCAAAGTCCGAGAGATGGCACCACCGGCGCGTATCGAGGTCATGTTTAGTTAGTAGCATCTCTTGAATGAACGCACACCAAGTTTCAGCCATATTGGTCTATTTCTTTGTGT
>CM032451.1:72888998-72892755 GCA_019049505.1 Pachyrhynchus sulphureomaculatus
TAATGTCCCATTTTAGTATCTAAAAATGCAAATATGTAACTATCAAAATAAAAAAAAATTACAGGGTGTTACATGTTGGCTGGGTCACCCGGTATATATATATATATATATATATATATATATATATATATATATATATATATATATATATATATATATATATATATATATATATATATATACATATATATATATATATATATACATATACATATACATATATATACATATACATACATACATATACATATACATATACATATACATATACATATACATATACATATACATATACATATACATATACATATACATATACATATACATATACATATACATATACATATACATATACATATACATATACATATACATATACATATACATATACATATACATATACATACATATACATATATATATATATATACGATATATGGTAACCTACATATATGATATACATATATATATGTTTACTGAGTGTTTTGCCAACATGAAAAATCACATGGCCCGATCGATATTCATCGTGAGGATCTGTGAATACGGACAAAACATTATGAGTGGGGGTAAAAAGGAAATGGGTGAGAGCATTTAAAGGGGCACAAATGTGCTATGAAGAACGGAAGTCCTTCGGTCGTTAATGAAGATTTGGTGCAGAAAGTGGACGAAAAGGTGAGAGAAAACAGACGCTTTACAATTTCTCATTGGCACTGCTTTCCTCCATATGCAAAACATTTGTGATACAGTGGTTAACAAGTCAGGCGGCAGAATTTTATGAGGAGGGTATTCAAAAACTGGTGCCACGTTATGACGCCTCATATTTCGAAAATTATGTAGAAAAGTAGATTAAGGTACAGGCTTTCATGTAAAAATAAAATTTTAGCGATATCTTTGCGTCTTTTTTTAATTCCAAAACGGTACTTACTTAAAAAACATGCCTGGTGGCATATACATATACTATACATCTTATATATATTCTTTTGCCAACATTATTATAGGGCCAATCCTGAGGAATAGGGGGGGTGGGGATGTATTTCCAAGCCCACCGCACTTTTGCCATGCAACAACCGAATCACGCATTTTCCGCACTTTTTTCATCTTGTGGCTTATACTTCAACTACTATGCAATCCGTCCAATACCGCATAATAAAAATCAGTCACAACCCTTTGGCAAATAGTCAATGACATCCTGCGAGTTCCAAAAAACAGTTGCCATCACTTTTCACGGCGATAAAACTGTTTTCGCTTTTTTCCGTGCACTTTCACCTTCGCCACTCTACTGTTTTGACTGCTGTTTTATCTCCGGTGTGTAATGGTGGACCCACGTTTCGTCTAAAGTCACAAAACGACACCAGAAGTCCTTTGGATTACACTGTAACTTTTCCAAACTTATTTTCAAATGTCCTTCCTCGTGCGTTTTTGGTCTGAAGTCAGAAGTGCGAGGCCCAACGCCAACAGACAACTACGTATTATATCTGTTTGAAACTTTGGACACAACCGTTACAAGAATTACGCTTAACAACAGTCTTGCCGCTTAAAATCCACTTTTTTTGTTTAAATGACGTATTATAGTCCTAAAAAACATATCATAGTCTTATTTTAGAATGAATTTTTTTTTTAGCTTCTAGTACTTAATTTCTGAAAGAAGTCGTAACGCACGAGACAAGGCGTTTACTTTGCGCGCGGCCTATCGGAATGATTTGGCTTAGTTGTTACATTTAATCTATCACTAACGGATAATACTTTCTTAAATTAAGTATAGTTGGCATCATAAAGGTAAAAAAATTGGCATCCCAAAATTTTTAAAATTTCATTTTGTAAGCGTTTTTCTCGAAACATCGTTTTTTTTAAATCGGCTGGCATAAGTCGAACAATTTACATCCGACTAACTTGCGCTTTTAACAAGATTCTTTAAAGTAGTACACACGATTATTAGGATTAATCAATTACTTTTTTTTATAAACAAATAAAGACCGATTTTTAGGACAAAAATGAAAATTTTTTTTTCAAATTTTTTGAAACTCAATTATCGTGTGTTCTTCTCTAGCAAAACTAACGTAAATGATAAAAAAAATTGTTTGTTTGCTCTAAATGGAGAATTAAAATTGTTCTACTGCTGGCCGCGGAACACCTCCAAAAACAGATGCCTCTGTTCTGCGTGTTAGTGTGCCGCCATTTTTTTCCAATACCATATAATGAAAACTTATTTGGTACATTTTAATATGCATATATTAAAACCTCAAAACAGATGTTTTGTTGCTTGTGTAGTAAAGTGTCAAAAAATTCCCAAAAAGAGCCTGTTTTTCCTGCCTGGTAGGTAGATGTAGAGCCTATTTTCCCACCATTTCCTAGAAATTTACCAGACTTAACAATCCACCCTCGTAGAAAAAATAACTTTATTCACATGTTTTCTGTATTTTTAACATACAATACAAACCCTGATTTCATGATTACCCCGTAAACCCCATACGTTTACACCATCTTAATTTACCTCAATTTATATTTCATATTACCTTATCTATTAATAATAGTGACATCTTTTATTGCCATGTGGTTTACAATGGTCTAAAAATAGGTATTGCTATAGAAACTAAATAAGATTTAAGCCGTAGGTGGACAAAGTATAATAAAACAGTTTTAGTTCCAGCAGTGCTTCCCAAAAAAACATGTCGAATTTTTATCTCAATTTTTAAATGTTTGTAATTTCAATGACAATGACCTTTATATCAACGAAATTCAAGGTGTCCAAAAAAATGTTAATTTTAAATCATTTATAGTACAAAACAAAAATTAACAAACGAAAATATTTATCGGGCATCAAACTAGAGTCGTTGGAAAATAATTTCTTCAATATGTGAACTGTAACGGCCTCGGCGCCCATCTAAGCGACTGGTGAAATACTGATCACTGCTCAGCACGTATCATTTCCGTCACCGGTGACATTTCTTCACGAATATTTCCTATTAATGTTTATAAAGAGCGAGGATTACTATGGCAAACCTGTCGGTTTTTTTTATGCCTGCTCCGGAAGAAAAGAAAAACCAGATCATGGAACGTCCGCTTTTTTTTCTACATCTTAACAAAATTAAGGTATCTAGTCTCCCTTTGTTTTGTAAAGGTAAAGTACAATAAGAAATCAGACAGATTTTTCAACGTTTATTTTGGCAGGCCACTGTCGTTATCTTATTCTTTAAGGGAAGAAATTAAATATAAAAGGGCTTGTGAACGAGCAACATTTTACGGCAATGTATTGTGGCAATAACGGCCAGGCAATATTACTCAAAGTACAGAAACATTTCCGTCAATATATCTATACAGCCGGCAATATATTCGTATTGCCCGGCCATGCTGGTCGGCGTATTGCCAGTGATATCGGTCTGAAGCGAAAACATGCAAACATTGCCCGGTCATGTAGAGGGATGGTGGACTCCGGATCTTGTCGTTCAGTCTCGTTCTATAATTCTCTGCCCAGCCTACTGCCCCAACCTTGAGGCATCTCTAGTCGTATTGTTGTGTTTATTTGAGCTAATTTTTGGTTAGCCTGTTTTATTTCTAAATTTTTTTAATTCCCCCAATTTTCTAGAGCAAATATTCAAAGTCACTCATCGACATTCTAGTAAAATTTTGAAATAAATAATTATCGAGAACTAATTCCTTGCTTAAATTTCGAATTGTTTCTCGTTTATTTAAGTAAGATCGAATCCACATTCTTCTCTTTTT
Source organism: Pachyrhynchus sulphureomaculatus (assembly GCA_019049505.1). Classification (NCBI taxonomy): domain Eukaryota; kingdom Metazoa; phylum Arthropoda; class Insecta; order Coleoptera; family Curculionidae; genus Pachyrhynchus; species Pachyrhynchus sulphureomaculatus. The sequence continues at coordinate 72,892,719 of CM032451.1, forward strand.
ATTCAATATCTTGTAATCATTAGTCACTATGTCGCCG
>CM032451.1:72892855-72910355 GCA_019049505.1 Pachyrhynchus sulphureomaculatus
CTGGTGACTTTTTCCCCGGAAAATTACTATTAAATTATAACATATTTCAAAGAATATAGATATGGCCTAACTTAACCTGAAGTCTCCATACCGCATATTATACAATCATCCCTCATGATACGATTTCTCCCTTAACAGTCTGGCTGAATACTTTCGTCGCTGCACATGAAGGTTGGTCAGAACCAAACATATAGCCAAAAGATAGATACATTGTCTGATCGGACATCAGCTTGTTAACTAAATAACTCTGATCAAGGCTGATAAGTTAGGGAGGCGAATAATTATTCTAAATAGATCTACGCTCGGATATAAAGCTAAAAATAAATACCAGAAATTGTACCGATGGCGTGCCGAAGTAACTACGGCATCATCATATTTTGAGTTGGGTGTCGGTGGGGAAGCGCGAGCGCGGGTGTGGGTGGGGACATAGTATTCGAGGTTGAAATTTGAACAGAAGCTAGGGAATAAGCTCTGGCATATTGTGATTGTCATTGGAATGAACTTATCGATGTTTCCTCTAGGACCACCTTAGATTTAGCTGCTGCGCTAATTTAAGAAATTCCGACGACCGAGAGGCAATATGGCTGTCCTCAAAAGACCTAAAAATTAATTGCTAGACAGCGTGGAGAAAAAAGGAAACTTACCTCCGAGACTGACAAAATTTTAGTTCTCACTCGATATTCGTAAAACAAACACAATAATACCACGTTACAGAAAATAAAATAATTATATATTACAAACTTCACCAACAACCGAGACTAGCAAATTAACCCCAACATTTTATACAGAGAGTGGCTACCGAATTCCCCAGTCTACAGAATCTCCGGATCGCTCTCCACCGCTGGCATACACTTCTAACTGTTGTTTCATGTTTACTCTTATCAACTAGAGACTGTAGAACATTCAAAACACAAAGACATCCATACTTTATTTATTGGAATTAAAGCGTTTCTAATTCTGCGCGGGGTCTTTTTTTGGAGCCGACGAGCCCTGTATTGGGCGAAAGACTAAAAAACATAATAAATATGTTAATGAGTAATAAATGAACTGTTTTAAGATGGAAAATTACACTATCATCGGGTCGGAAAAATCGACTTTTTAGAAAGTAATCCTATTGGAAAATATTTGTATTTCAATAATATTCTCTGAAAATTTCAAGAGGAAAATTTCAAACACTTTCGAAGCTTTTATAACGATTATAGCGTCGAGTGTAAGGCAGGCCCAAATCGACCCGCGCGGCGTGCCGACTTACCTTTCGGTCGTTTACAAAGGTTTTGCTCTAACCTGCGTCGAACATCTGCTGCTACTACATTTCATGATTTAAGAAAGATAGAAACAGATACAAAGGGAGCTTACTATAATGGGTATAATAATCTTTTTCAGTCCCTGAGGTAAAACTGTATCTGGAAAGCAAACGTTCGCTTGCCTGCTCAGTATTCGGAAATATCGCTCGCAGGGCTAACCTCACTCAGTAAAACGTCTCGGGTAATATTATGCAAAATGGACAAAAAAAATACAGGAAATTTAGTTCGAAGCGAGTGTACAGACCACGTAAAAGACAGTTTTATGGTAATCGATTTTCAGGTGAAAGTAATTCTAATTTTGCCAGTACATCTGCAGAAAAAATTGTAAAAACTTCTGATTTGAGAGAGGCCAGAACCGCACGGAGAGATAAAAGAACTCTGAGAAACGAGGCGTATGAGGAGTCGAAAGGAATTTTTCTATGCAGAAGGTATAGCTGATTAAACGTCAGTAGATTTTAATATGTGAAAATTCGCCCCCTTTTGTCAAAACTTTAAACGCGTTTTTTAAAGACAATGTTTTTTGTAATCGGCGTGCACGATAACTTAAAAACCATTTAAACCGATCGGTCTGGAATTTTAATATGTTATTTTCTACACAAAACAATAGTCCCCCAGTATAAACTAGAATAAAAAAAGATTGGTTAAATTTTTTTTCCTCAATTTTTTAAAACCTTGTTTTTTGACGAAAAAAAAAAATGCTATTTTTGAAACATCAACTTTGGAAGTCCACCATTTTTTGTGAATTTTTGCTCAAACAAAATAATCGTAGTCTATACTGGGGCCATCGTCATATACTTTTTCTTAAGGATATATATATATTTTTTTCAGACGTTCCAGTGAGCCGAAATCGTGCACGCCAGCAGATCAAAATTTTCAAAATGGCTTTCATGAGGCTGCAAAAAAAAACCCTATAAAAAATCATTTAAAAAATTATATATTTTTTGTATTTAAAGACTTAAAATATATGTTAGAAAAATTACGGACTCAAAAAATGTTTTTTTATTAATTTATCAGACTCATAAAAATTATTAGAATTTTCTACCAAGAAAGTGTAATGTTCCCTTAAGTTTTTGCTGGAATACAGCACGAAATTCAAGAAAAAACAAGCTTTCAAAATCTAAAAATCTCATCAAAATCCATCAAGCCATTTTCAAACTTCACACATTTAAAAATCGTGCCAAGAATGGCTTGCATCGATTTTTTTTTCTTGAAAGCACTTTTTTTACCTGAAATTGATAAACAAATTCATCAATAAGCTGCCCACAGCCATAGGTCAGGCAATTCCAGAGGTACGGGTTCCTCTGTGCGCTTAAAATGTAATTAAAGAGGTCACAATAGTTGTAGAAAGAGTTGAAACGTTGTTCTAGAGTGGGACCTCCTTGGATTCTAGCGTAGATATGGCGGAAGTAGATAGAGTTCCTTGTAGAGGATTATAAAAAACCTGAAAAAGTTCGGTTTTAAGTATATGGGTCACTCAAAGAAACACTTGGGAGTGAGCGGTCCACGAGCAACGAAATGTTTTTCTTAAGAAGTAAAATAGTAAGCAGTAGAGAAGTGTGTCTCATTAGTAAATATAGAAATAACACTATCTTACGTTTCTCTAACATTTTTTAAAAATTAGTATGTCAGCACCAGGCGCAACGTCGGTTTAGAGGGCAGGTCACCAGCAGTATTCGGCCAAACACCAGCAATGTATAGCAAAATGCTAACGGAATGCTCAGGACACTTGAAATACGTCGGCTTGCCAGGAAACCAGCACCAGCTGGTAGGTCCCCAGCAATTAACGATAGAACATTGATGCTAATTTTGACAGTAAATAATGAAATTCTTCATGCAAGAACTTAAGTAAGCTTAAAATAATATTATAACATATAAATATCCACATTTTCAATATTAAAAAATAACCGGTCAAGTGCAAGTTGAACTTGCGCAATTAGTGTTCCGCACGTTGATTGCTTCTGAAATAAAAAATATTTTGTTACGGAGGTATAAAATGATCAGTGACTTCACAAAAACCCACCCCAAATGAGTTTTCAGCAAAGTTTGTTTCCGATCTTTACTGAAAACTGATGATATTGAAATTTTTGATTTTTTATAAACCATATAAATTATTAAAGGTAATGCACGCGTGATAATTTTCGTTCAATCTACACCCCGTGGAGAATATTCCAGAGTTTTTTCAAAATTTTTGAATCAGACTTTTCGAGATAGAGGGGGGGCAGCGATTTTTTCAAAATAATACAAAGAAAAGTGTGCGCATGTAAGAAATTATATATATATTTTTGAACTCGTGTTTTTACAAGCTTTCATTTGACACCCCACTCGATGACCCCGTAAAAAAAATTTTTTTCCACTTCCGATTTCACCCCCCAAAACTAGCCAAAATTTAACTTTCAGAACTACACGGCTCTGAGGAAGCCATCAATTTCTATATTAGTACCAAATTTCAACTTTCTACGTCAAATAGTTTCGGGTGTGACAGACGGAGAAACAGGCAGATGGACGGACAAACAGACAGACACCGAAGTAATCTTATTAGTGTTCTGTACGGAACACTAAAAACCGGTCAAGCGCAAGATGGACTTGCGCAATTAGTGTTCCATACCGTGATTGCCTTTAAAATAAAATAAAATTCTTACCTAGGACAAGTTAAATCAGGTCCCTAACATGTATATATCTTAAGATCCAATATGTATTTTCACGTTTTTTTAGTCAATAATGTAGCTACCTAATAGCCAAAAAATCAATAGCTCAATCTACAATCTAGTAATAAAAGTGTAAAAACAAATATTTACTACCTAAATAGTTGTTTAATTATAAACAACTAAAATAAAATTATTTTCTCTTGGTACCTATCCGTGTGTGTACAAGAAAACTTTCACCATATTGTCATGAAACATAGTTAGATAACATAGCTTATCAAACGTAATTTTCGTTCAATCGACACTTTATGAAGAATATTCCAGAGTTTTTTTTTCAAAATTTTTTAATCAGTACTTTTCGAGATAGGGGTAGACAGAGATTTTTGACCATTTTTTTAAAATAATACAAAGAAAAGTGTGCGCAAGCATTACATCATATATATTTTTGAACTCGTGTTTTCACAAGCTGTCATTTGACACTCACTCAATAACCCGGTAAAACAATTTTCTTTCACTTCCGATTTTACTCTCCCCAAAACTAACCCCTAAGTCAAAAGTTAACTTTCAAAAGTACACGAACCTGATTAAGCCCTCAATTCCTATATTGTGTGCCAAATTTCAACTTCAAATAGTTTCCGAGAAAATCGGGTTGTGACAGACAGACGGACATGGAAGTAATCCCATAAATGTTCCGTACGGAACACTAAAAAAAAAAGTAATCAAATTATTCATTTCTCCCTCAAAAACGCTGTTGTAGAATAAATACGAAATTCGACTTTTCACAGTCAAGAATACATGCTATATGATATTTTTACAAGAAAAAAAAAAAGGCAACAGAAGGGCTTCACAGATATTTAGACCTACAACTAAACATTTTTCTCTCGTACTGTCAAAATTGGAATTAATGAGAAAAATAACATAATTTTCAGATTTCAAGAATCCAGACAACAACATATATACACAGCAGCAACTCCCTCTGACCCCTTATATGCTTCACTATAAATAATATAAAAATTTGTTCATTTTTTCAACCAAACACAAAGAAAAATTCTCATAACATCATTGAAATTACAAAAAAAATATATCAACCCACATCTCTCTCATCAGTTTCTGACACTAATAGACAAATAATAAAAAGTACGTTTTTTGACAATCCAGGCTCCTTGAAACCTGAAGAAAGGCAAAGAATTCTGAGGGTACTATACGTTGCTGGCCGAAAAGTTCTTAACTTCGACCATAGATAACCACACTATTTGCAAGATTTTTTATCCTAAGTCAGTATATCTGTCTTCAGCGTCGATTAAAAATTGCAAGTCGTTCTGTGCAGTAGTTCCTTTTCTTACAGCTATCGGAAGTAGGAATGTAAATGTTGTCTGTATTTTTTACAATGGATCAAAATTGGTATAATTCTGTTACTAAATTCGTCGTAAAAGAAGGTTTGACGCCAATTGAAATTAATTTGAAGTTCATAGAAGTTTAGGACGTCCAAAAACTGCAACATCAGAAATGACTGAACACATACACGATACGATATTGACTAACCGCCGGATTAAAGAGCGTGAAATTACTGAGACTTTAGGAACTTCAAAAGAACGTGTAGGGTATGTATTACATGAAGAACTGCAGATGCTAAAACTTCATACAAGATGACTGTCGCGCTTGCTCTCGACAGATCAAAACGTATTTGCGTGAAAATCTGTGAACAATGCTTGGAGCGTTTTAACAAGAATAAAACTGATTTGTATACCGAGTGAATACTATGGTTGAGATGAGACATATATTCGTAATTATACACCAGAATGGTAACAGCAGTCAAAACAGGGGCCAAATCCCGGCTGTTCAGCGCAAAAAAGGGCAAGTTCGACCCCATCAGCAAGCAAGTCAGGACATGGGTGTTTTGAGATGCTCAAAGCATTTTGTTTATTGGCTATCTTGAAAAAGACTAGACGAAAAAATTCGAAAAAAAAAAAAACAGTTTGCAGAAAAAAAAATATCACATTTCTTCAAGACCACTCACAAATGTGTTTTGGAAATGGGATAATTGGGAGATCTACACTATGAACTGGAACATCCACCCTATTTGTCAGATTTGGTTCCTTCTGACTTTCATCTTTTTCCAAAACAAAAAATTTGTAGCTGGACAGCGATTTTCTTAGAACCAAGATTTTCCAAAAAAAATCACTATAGATAGTTAATGACGTTAGAACATTAATGAAGTAAGTGTTCTTGAAAACTAAAAATAATTTCATAATCACAAATTCGTTTTTTTATAATTAGGTCCAGAACTTTTCAGACCAACAACGTACTTCATTTAGCAAGAGAAGTAATAAAGGGCTGTAGAACAGGTATTTGAATAATAAACCCTCATCGAATGAGGCTTCATCTTCATTAAGTTGTAATTTTTTAGCGTTTTGTACGGAACACTTATAAGATGACTTCGGTGTCTGTCCGTCTGTCTGTCTGTCACAACCGATTTTCTCCGAAACTATTTGTTATAGAAAGTTGAAATTTGGTAATGATATAGGAATTGACGGCCTCATCAGAGTCATGTAGTTTTGAAAGTTAAATTTTGACAAGGGGTTAGTTTTGGGGGGTGAAATCGGAAATGAAAAAAAATTTTTTACTAGGTCGAGTGTGGTGTCAAATGAAAGCTTGTGAAAACACGAGTAAAAAAATATATATATAATATAATACTTGCGCGCATTTTTCTTTGTATTATTTTTTAAAAATCGCCAAAAATCGCTGTCCACCCACCTTATCTCGAAAAATACTTATCAAAAAATTTTGAAAAAATTCTGGAATATTCTCCACGGGGTGTAGATTGAACGAAAATTATCACGAGTGCATTACCTTTAATAATTTATCTGGTATATAAAAAAAAACAAAAATTTCAAGGTCACCAGTTTTCAGATTCGAAACAAACTTTGTTCAAAACTCATTTGGAGTGTGTTTTGTGAAGTCACTGATCATTTTATACCTCCGTAACAATTTTTTTTATTTTAAAAGCAACCAATGTACGGAACACTAATTGCGCAAGTTCAACTTGCACTTGACCGGTTAGTTGTTTCTAGGTATGAACATTTAAAATAATTTACCTAAATGTGAGCAAAGATATTAATGATCTGATAAATCAACAAATTGATTGTAATCTTATGAACTCTGTTCAATAAAATGCAAATTAGAATTTATTTTCATGAATAACTTATGTTTGAACTATATATAATTCTTTAATTTTATTGTGGGTATTGATATCAGAATAAAGTAGGCTAAATCAATATGCTTTTTATACAATGCTTTTTGTATGTCAATCAATATCAAAAACAGTTATAACACAAAATCCACAACATAAAATTATTTGTCATAATATAAAGTTGATAACAAATCTACGAATAATATTGCAAATAAAAACTGAATTAGCAACAGTTAAATATGGATCATTATAAGCAACAACTTTTACATAAATCTGAACAGATGAAGGAAAAACTGAAAACTGAATTGAAGGACAAAGGAGATCAAGTTAAAGAAAAACTAACTCATGTCCCACAAAATGTCAGTGACATGAAAGTTACCATAAAAAATGAAGGTAGGGATTTCAGATGAGTTAGTTACACACTGTCTTGTTTTAGTTTATCAATTTCCTTGCTTGGGGTATTGCACAGCTTTGTGTTAAAAACATTTTGTATTAATCAAGTTAATTTATTAATAGATTGTAGTTTTCACAGTTCAGAAAATAGAGGCTTCCTCACAGTTATGCCACGAACACTAACCCAAACATTTTTAATAAAAAGCTACTAAGTATCAATTACAGTCTATTTACTGCATATATATATATATATATATATATATATATATATATATATATATATATATATATTATATATAATATATTTATATATATATATATATATATATATATATATATATATATATATATATATATATATATATATATATACCAGGCTGGTTTGAAAAGTCCGTGCAAAAATAAAAACTACATATGTGTTTGGGGTAAACCTTTTTTATTTTTCGAATAGTCTCCTTTTAGGCTTATACACTTCCTCCAACGATGTTCTAGTTTGTTGATCCCTTCCGAATAATAGGATTTGTCCAAGTCTGCAAAATATCCATTAGTGTCTGCAATCACCTCCTCGTTTGAATAAAATCTTTGTCCCACCAGCCATTTCTTCAAATTGGGGAACAAATAGTAGTCCGAGGGAGCCAAGTCTGGAGAGTAGGGGGGATGTGAAACGAGTTGGAATCCTATTTCCTTTAATTTTGCGACCACAACTGCTGAGGTGTGTGCTGGTGCGTTGTCGTGATGGAAAAGGACTTTCTTGTGGGCCAATCGCGGGCGTTTTTGTTGCAGCTCGGTTTTCAAACAGTCCAATAACGATGAATAATATTCACCTGTAATAGTTTTACCCTTTTCCAGATAGTCGATGAGGATTATCCCTTGCGAATCTCAAAAGACAGTCGCCATAACCTTCCGGCCGAAGGAACGGTCTTCGCCTTTTTTGGTGCAGATTCTCCCTTGGTAACCCATTGTTTAGATTGTTGTTTGGTCTCAGGAGTATAGTAATGTATCCATGTTTCATCCACAGTGATGAAACGACGCTTAAAGTCCTCCGGATTCTTCTGGAACAGCTGCAAACCATCCTTGCAACACTTCACACGATTCCGTTTTTGGTCAAGCGTGAGCAATCGCGGCACCCATCTTGCGGATAGCTTTCTTATGTCCAAATGTTTATGCAAAATATTATGTACCCGTTCAGTCGAGATGCCACAGCACTAGCAATCTCACGCACCTTAACTCTTCTGTCATCCATCACCATATCATGGATTTGATCAATGATTTCTGGAGTCGTAACCTCCACAGGCCGTCCAGAACGTTCAGCGTCACTTGTGCCCATATGGCCAGTCCGAAAATTTTGAAACCACTTATAAACTGTTCTAATCGAAGGTGCAGAGTCACCATAATGTTTATCAAGCTTCTCTTTAGTCTCCTGAGGCGTTTTGCCTTTCATAAAGTAAGTCACCACACGAAATTCTTTTTCGTCCATTTCTTGAAAATCACTCGACTTCCTTATTCACACGAATGCCAAACACAAAGAAATAGACCAATATGGCTGAAAACTTGGTGTGCGTTCATTCAAGAGATGCTACTAACTAAAACATGACCTCGATACGCGCCGGTGGTGCCATCTCTCGGACTTTGCACGGACTTTTCAAACCAGCCTCGTATATATATATATATATATATATATATATATATATATATATATATATAAATTATATATATATATATATATATATACGGAGCCACCCCTATATATTATATTATTTATAATCCCTATCTATAATCGGGAATTCTATTTTCAAAAACAGGCTGTATTAATCACTACAGTAAATCACTTCACTCAATTTCTTCAAAATATTAAGCATAACTTTTTACATATACCAGGTGTACAAGTATGAAATGGAGATTTTTTTTTTAAAAAAACATGTTAAATTCGGAAGAATGATAAAAAGTGCTTTATTCAAAGTATGCTCCATCGCTTGTTATACATTTTTCCCATCTTTCGGGTAATTTGTGAATACCACGCCAGGAAAAATCTTCCCTTTTTGCTGCGAATCATTTATCGAGCCATTTTTTCACATCCTCGTACGAACCAAAGCGCTGCTTAGCAAGTGCGTGACCCATCGATGCAAACAAGTGGTAATCGGAAGGAGCCAAGTCTGGTGAGTAAGCCGCATGGGGTAGAATTTCCCAGCTGAGTGCTTCCAACGTGTCGCGAACTGGTTTTGCCGTATGTGATGGAGCATTGTCATGAAGAAAAATGACTTTGTGTTGCCTCTTTCTGTACTCTGGCCTTTCTTCAAGCAGCGAACGGTTTCAAATCAGTCAATTGTTGTTGGTAACGTTTAGTATTAACCGTTTCCCCAGGTTTTTAACAGCTCATAATAGACCACGTGTGTGTTTGCGAATCATCTTCGTCCAACAATGCTTGCAATTCCACATCTTCGTAGCCGCTTTTTTTTTGGCGGTTTTCCACGTTCCTGGTCTGCAACATCGAAGTCACCACTTTTAAAACGCCGAAAAACCATCGTTTCACACGTATCTTCCGATGGAGCATGTTCACCATAATGTAATGTATGATTCAACAGCAGTTTTCTTCAAATGAAAACAAAAAATTAATGTGTCCGCAATGCTCTTTGTTCGGTATAAATTTCGACATATTGAAAACACAACACTATGCACACACTTTTCCAATTTATCACTCGTGCCCGTCTGACACTTGTTGAGGACACAAGAAAATGGTGCAGTGTCAAATCTTTATAGCACAAACGGCATTGGTGCACCATCTGTTGTCTGAAATCCGCATTTCATACTTTTACACCGGGTATTATACACTGACAAATTCTCAGTGCTATTTAGAAATAAGGTTTTGTTTAAAATTCTTTTTCAATAAAAGTAAAAATGCAATTGTGGCATCTGGAATATAATGAGATCATATTTTTAAACACTCTCTTCGAGGTCTGACCAATTTAGGATGGGCTTTATTTGAAATCATTTATACTGGTTATAATTAGTGGCATAGTTTATTTTAGTCAAACCCTCTACCCACATTCTATACAAAGGTTGTTCCTAAAGTTTGAGCGTTATGGGTTATTAGAGACTGGTATACACCAAAATTTATACATTGAATAATAAAGTATGCCTTTTAAAATTATTAAAATTTATTAATTGTTGGCCTTGTTTTATTTATTGTTATCAGTTGATAGCTGTAAAAAGTGTTTTTTTAACAAATAAACAGGTAATTAATAAACAAATGAATTTTATATCATCATTATAGTCTATAACCTCTAAAAAAATACAAAGATTCAACATAAAAAGAACTAATAAATCATAGGCAAGTAAAGGCAAGATAAACGAAAAATAAGGTAAGACGAAAATAGATATAAATCAAGTTAGCAGTAAGTATGTAAATTTCTAAGTAAATATTTTTAGTAACCCAACTTATTAAACATGATTTGATGATGGTTGAGACCAGTACTTTTTCTCATATATACACTACTTTTTAAAAGTTTGGAAGCAGTGATTATTTTCAATTGAAAAATAATTTACTGTTTAACTTTAAGAACAAATAACCAACAATAAATCTTTATTGATTCCTTCAGCTATCTAATGCAATTACAATAAGGTTTTATGCACGTGTACATAATAAATGCAAATAACTTCACATTTATTATTATCTTGGTAGTTGTACTCAAGAATTGAAAGAACATAATTGCAAATTCTAAATTTATTATACTTCATAGTTTTCATGCAGTTGCTTAGTCAGAAACTTCGTTTTTAAAATAGCGCCATGAAAGCAGCTGACTATTGAACAGCAAAGTGCCATCTGTAATTTACATGCAAGAGGTTACACTAAGCAGAAAATCACAAAAAAGAAATTGGTATTTCAAATAACACACATTGCACCCTATACAGTAAGGCAAGTAACGAGAACATATGCAGAGATCAGTGTATCACAGTGATGTCTAAACAAAATCAATACTGAACTCCTCCTCAAATTACAACTGCTTTAAATAAAACTTGTGTTGAACCTGTCTCGACTACCACGGTTACGAGGTGATTGCTATCTACAGATCAGGATATGTAGCTGAGAAAACTTAAACCAACAATCAGACAGAAGCAAGACAGACTACAATGGACTAAAACACATGCAAATTAAATGATAGACTAATGGAATAAAGTTCTTCGGACAGATTAATCCAAATTTTACTTTTTTTAACATTTGCACCTCATTCAACTAACAAGGTTTCAAAAGGTTTTCACTGTACCAATTACTAAACATGGAGGTGGCAGTGTTATGGTGTAGGGATTTTTGATAATAGTAGATCTGGTGAAAATGGGCCGAACATTCTACAAAGAAGAATACCTGAAAATCCTGCAAGATTATGCCACACGATCTTGACTAAATACTATTGGTCAGAATATTCTCTTTCAAGATATATAACAACCCTAAACACTCTTCAAAACTATGTCGAGGGTTTCTAAAAGATAATAAGAGAGGAAAACTAACCGATTCAATGTAATGACCATCTCAATCAATATATGCGAGATAGCAAATTTATTGTTCAACAAGATAATGACCCTAACTACCTCTCAAAACCATGTAAATGGTATCTTAAAAAGAAACAGAGAGAAAAACTAATAGATATAGTAAAATTGTTAACTCAATCCCTCAATGATTCCCCCATAGAACTAGTATGAGATGAATTAGTTTGTAGACTTAACACTATATATACTGTTTTCTGTCAATCTCTATGCTGCTTTAGGAGCACCTAAAAAATAAATGGGAAAGCTGGACATAGAGTATTGTAATAAATTAATAAACAGGATGGGGAACATTTGTAAAACAGCAATTAAAAAAAAAAAGGTGATCAAAAGTGAGATTTGAACTTTGGATGGATATATTTATGACTGATTTTGCAGAAAACACCTGACTGTAAAAGTAAGCACTTATTTTATGACACTAAAAACCTTTTTTTATTTTGTATTTTCAGTTTTAACTAAAGATTCCTTAGTGCCTCCAAACTTTTGGAAGGTATGTACGTTTATTATTATATAACACGTTCAATACTCAAGAGGCAATCTGAATTGTAATCTTTTTGACATTTCTATTGTAATGGTCAAATATGACAATTCATTTCAGGCAAGGTATAAATAAGTATAAAATTTAAAATCTTGAAATATGCATGAAAAATGCTTAAAATATGCATGAAAAGGGTCAAAATATGCAATATTAAATAATAATAAAAGTAGTAATTTTTAGTTTTTTATTTCAAAATCAGCATAAAATTAACAAGTTATCGACGATGTTTAACTTTAATTAACAATTATTTAACATTTTTTAAAATTATTTAACATTTGTATTCTTGTACACGTTAACAATAAGGTATTGTTCCAAATGTTGGGTAGTAAGATTGTGTCTTCGATCACTTAAAATATTTTTATAAGTGGGGAAAACGACCATTCCACATCCACTGAGGTAGCTGGGCAGTATTTGAATTTGGGTGCTATGTTAGAACTTATTGTTTCTGGCAAAAGTTCACCTGTCCCATTAATAAAACTATCAATTTGACACAAAGGTTCAAAGCCTGGGTTATTGCACAAAATGTTGAAACTTTTCTGTACACGAAACATTTTTTTTTCTCGCAAACTCGACAATATAAAACATTTCCGTCATATGTAAATATTCCAGGATAATCAGCTACCCACAAAGAGACACTTTTTTTGCGGATGGCATGGTACACGTTAAACTTTAACACAATACGTTAAAAATTGCAAAAAGACTACACTGATGCAAGCAAGTCAACAATAATGTTAAAACTGATATCTTGTTTTAAAATAAAAATTCGTCTTCGAGAAAATTGTTTATTTGATCCACGCTCAAACAAATATTCTTAGAAACTAACTACTTATCACTTAATATCCCGACCAAGAAACCAAGGAATAAAATACTGTTGTAATTTTGGGTATTCCCTTGGCACTATAACCTAATGATGTTTAGACTATTGCAGGTAATGTCCCGGCGATAAGATCGGTTTCAGACGGCGACATTAACAATACCCTGAGCAATTCAATTGCTTAGTAATACCGAGAAATATTGTAAATATAGGGAAAATATGCATCATTACTAGATTTTGGGTAAAATATGCAATAATCGGTGAGAATAGTCTAAATATGCAAATGCATATGAAAATATGCAAATGCATATAATCCGGTCTCTAGTAATGAGTAATTCTTTAGTAAGTTATAAGCAACCAAATAGTTATTATAAAAATAACTTGTTCTAAAACTTACTGGATCTGCATCCACAATAGCTGCTACTTCACTCTCTTCTGGCCATGGCCTCTTTTCAAAATAGTCCTCAGTCAGCTTAGGCCAAGAATGTTCATACAAAGCTTGCAATTCAAAAACCAGACCTTCATTTACATTATTTCTAAAATACACCAAGAAGTTTTTAACTGTCTCAGGTATTTTATACTGCTGACGGTTGTATTCGTCAAGAGCTGGATCCCCTGTGTGGCTGCCAAATTCTTCGTGGTTGGTATAATCATAGTTCTACAAAATTAGATTTTGGCCCTTAAATATTTATTTAAAAATAAACCATTAATAAAATTAAGTAAAAAATATAAGATTTTTCCAAAAAAATATTGTCTTAAAAGGGTTGGCTGTGAAAAATTCTCAAAATTTGGCATGAAATGTCATGTTTATATTTAAAATGATTTTTGAACTATATAATTTTTATTGTAAAGCAGTAATGGGTCTGGTTCCAGCTAAGCATGTAGGTATGTTGAGTTTTTATTATTTATTTCCTAAATTTTGTTCATAAATTCTCTGGTATTCCACTTGGGTATACAAAAATGTGGACCATTTTTTATAACCTATAAAACATTATTGTTCCTACTTTAAAACTCGTTTAAGTACTATTAAAATAAAAATACCTGTTCGTAATCGTCGTTATACATTTTTACACTCTATATTAAGGTTTATTTTACAAATTTGAGAAAGAAAATCAATAATCTCCCTAAAAAACGAAAATTTCTGATTGATGTAGCAAGCACAAGCTAGCTGTCAAGAAGAGGACGTCAAAGGGAATGTAAGGATCAGCTGGATTTGGGAGTGTGTATACATTAAGTCAACGGAATCTTAAAAATTTTAGAAAGTACCAATTAAAGAAACCGCTTTGGTTAATAAATTATTGTGCGAAATTATTGGTATATTTTATAATAAGAAGATTGCTGCGATTCACTGTAGGATTATACACTTTATCATTTTGTTTTTAATAATCATAGTTTGTCAAAATTTATTCTTGAAATATAGAGATTATTTCAAATCCAAGGTAGACTTAGGAAACAAAATACACTTTATCACCAACAGTTTTTTAGTAATTATTAAAGAAAAAAGATAAAAATAAACGTAAAAATGAACAAGAAATTGTTCCTTTTTTAAATTTTTGATTATATTGTCGGAGGTTGTGTTAAAATTCTCCTGAGCAGTAAGGCTGATTTGGAGTCACGCCAAACTGCTAGTTGATTGTCAATCAAATAAGGAACACTTCACTAGCTCATTTCGCAAAAATATATTTTGTAGTTATTATTCTGTATTTAGATTATAAAAATAGAGTCTGATAATATTATTATCATGTTTTTGTGGTAATCCCCCCAAAAAAACATTCATTGGTTTCACAGAAATTTAATTAAACAGCGTGCAAAATGTTCCAAGCAGGGTTTTCAGCCGGATTTTCCGGTAAGTTCTTTTATTTATCTTTTTATTTCTCTCGGAAAGGGAATATTGTCTTCGTAAAAAATCATACGTCGAAATTTTTTCATTTCTTCAGGTTTCAGGACTCCTGAATCACACATAACATAATATCCAATTTTTTTTGTAAGATGATAGACTTCCAAAATGTTTATTTAAACCTAATCTTTCTTAGATTTTACTCTTATCCAATATTTGCAATATCGTTAAGTAAAGATTGTTCTACCTTTTTATCATGACAAAATGGGAATTTTTCTAAATCAACAGTTGGACGCGCGTTAGTGATCAGTTTAAAAAAACACCGAATTAGTGATATGTTTTCTAGTTTTTCCCCAAATTCACGCGCTATAAACATGTTTTTTTTTATCTCTTAATGGGTAATGCCACTCTAGAGCTAAGAAAAAAGTATGATTTTGACATTTTTTTTTTTAAATATATTGAATGCAATCCAAAATTTAATTCAATGCTTTTATTATACATACTTTAAAGTACATGTACAAATTTTTAAGCAACCTTTTTTAAAAAATGGCGGCACCAGTACTCTGTAAAGGAAGATGCATCTTATAAATAATACTTTGCGGCCGGAAAAATTTCTCCTTGAAATTTTTTACCTGGAACAAAGTGCAAAGTTTTTTGAGTTCTACATAAGATTTTTTTAGAAAGTACATAGAAAAGTTAACAAATATTGATTTTTTTTTTATGAATGGTAGATGTTTGAAGAAAGCGTTTCATTTTTCGGTAAAAAATCATTTATAAAAAAAGTTCAAAACAAATTGTAAAATCCGTACGTACTTAGCTAGATAATGTAATTTTGACAGTACAGTTAAAATTTCAAATAAATCGGTGATAATTTGAAGGATTTATGTTACCGGCCAGTTTGAAAATAGTAATTTTGAGGAAAACGTGTTTTAAAATTATTTAAATTTTCTGGATACATCTAATCTGCGATGTCGGTGCCATATAATTGGCCTTCTAAATTAATGTTTTGTTGATAGGTTCTAGATAAAATAAAATTCTGTAGATAAATAGATTTCTTCAATATTCAGAAAGGTACAGTCATTTAAACAGCGCGAAGTATAAATAAAGACTCTCGGAGAGTTTGGAGAGCGCTGCGAGGCAATTACGCACACTATAATCTTCTTACCCTCATAAAATCCTTTGTTCCTTATTTCCAAGTCCCTAAAGCATCATTTAAGCCAAAACAAATGGTGATTTTTTCAAACTTCTAGAGTGGCATTACCCCTTAAATTCCTTCAAGCTTAAGATTATTGACACCAAACCTAAAATATGCTATTAAAATTTATCTTTAGGAAAAGTCAAGGATGGGTGATCCACAGATAGTATTCGGTTTCTAGGAACCAAATGATTACTTTGCGTCATGTTTAGTCATAACACATTAATCATTCATTCATGTAGGGGAGACTGGGGATAGTTGATACATTGAGAAACTGAACCTTATCTTGTTAATGTCAAAAGAGAATATCACAATTTTCGTGATTTTTAAGTTTTTACTGTCCTCTAATATAGTAGTGATATTTTTGTGATAATGAAAAAAGTACATCTGATACACCTTGTCACCAGTCCATTCCTTAATTTGGTATTTGACGACCGTCACCGCTGTCAGCTAGCAACTGTCAAAGGAGTACATCTAGTTTGAGCTTATGTAACATGACATGATTTCAAGTGTTAATAACATTTTTATGTTAAACAACTTCTCAGAGTAGAGTTGGTTGAAGAAATAATTAATATGTGAATTATAGAAACCTTCCTTGCTTTTTTTTGGCAACTTTCAACTTTTGGTGTTTTGACTGTAGAGAAATAAGATGTATTTTTGTCCATACAATTCCAAATACAGCTTGACCTGTTTGCAAGTAATGTTTCAATAAGAAAGATCATTTTCCTCTAAAATAGTATGTTATTTTAAATTACTCTTCTGTACTTACTTAGTTGTTGCTTACCCCCTTTTATCTTCGCCGCTTATGAATGTAACTGAATTTTCATTACTGTTCTTGTGTTGTAAATTAATGAAGCTATAATATTATTAGTGTTCCGTACGGAACACTTATAAGATTACTTCGGTATCTGTCCGTCTGTCTGTCACATCCGATTTTCTCCGAAACGAAGTTGACATTTGGCACTAATATAGGAATTGATGGCCTCATCGAAGCTGTATAGTTTTGAAAGTTAAATTTTGACTTAAAGGGTTAGTTTTGGGGGATGAA
>CM032451.1:72915355-72930355 GCA_019049505.1 Pachyrhynchus sulphureomaculatus
AGCTGCAAATGAAGATGAATTGGAGGTCGTTATGCAAAGACTGACAAGAATCAGTAAAAGCTACAGATTGGAAGTAAACAACAACAAAACAAAATAACGATTATTTGTAGAACGAATGATAATCAACCTCAACATCTACTAGAGTATGAAATGATACCAATACCTTGGGTTTCTAATTATCAATACCGGCCAGTGTCACTCGGAAATACGTAGGAGACTCTCAATTGCTCGCTCTGCAACCACAAAATTAGTCAAAATATGGAAACAATCGGAAACATGGACCATAAAGAAAGCTGATAGAAATAAAATTGCTGCATTTGAGATGTGGGTAAATCGTCGAATTCTCAGGATATCGTTGGTGGAACATCGAACTAATCAGTCTATTTTACAAGAGCTAAAAATTACTAAAAGACGGAACTCGCTTATAAACCAGACATACTTGAGGTATTTCGGCCACCTCTGCAGAAGACATAAACTGGAATCGCTGGTCATACAAAGAAAGGTTGAAGGAAAGCGCTGCAGGGGTAAATCACCTTCACGTTCGGTGGATCAGATGAAACAGTTAACCGGGAAGTCATTGCATGAAGCATCAGAGCGTCCACAGAACCGAGAATAGTGGCAGATAATAGTTATCCATTTATTGAGCACAGTCACCATACCCTCTCGAGGTGAATATTTTAATAAATTAATAATTAGGATTTTGACAAAAGTAAAATTTGATGTAAATCCTTGTTGATGCATCTGTTCGTGATTGATCTTATAGACGGCACCTTATTGTAAGAGTAGAGATTTATTTTACGATAATAAAAACTTTTTTTCATTTTATATTTTTAGTTGTAATTAAAAATTTCTCAATGCTTCCAAACTTTTGGACGGTAGTGTATTTAATTAAAATCTATTAAACATTTTAAAATCTTTTTTCAGTTTTAAAAAGCTTTTTGAACTCAGAAATTCCATCCAACAAAGTTCTAGAGTCAAGATCCGATTCTTTTTCATCAAGGGAAATTTACATGCGTGAGGATGGCCTAGTATTGTATTTACCACAAAAAAACTTGAATAACAGGAATGTTAAGTCTAGCTATGAGATAGTTTTGCATCGGCCAACAACAGAGACTTTGGTACAGACTTTTAGGTAATCTCATAATATTTTTTATATAAATTTTAAATTTATGATAAGCCCTATGGCATTGGTGAAACGAACGCACATTTTTATTTCCTTCAACATTCAAGAATTTGGGGGTGATACCGCAGGGATAGAAGTAACATAATATCCTGTATATATTTCCTTTTAATTGATAGAGCTTTTCAAATACGAATTCAGCGATTAACCTAGCTTTAATTATTTGTCGTACATTATGGTTCTCATGTTTAACTTAAGGACCACAGTAGAACTGCCCCTATTTAATACAAAATGACCGAATTCGTATTTAAAACCATCGTCAATTAAAAGAACTGTTTACGACACTCTGTACAATATAAAATATTTCGTAAACATAGCGACAAAAAGTAAAATTGATGTGTCCAAAGGTTTTTGATAACAATCGATTATAATTAACTAACAAGAGGAACATAATATTAGATACACAGGTTATCAGTAGGGTCAAAATAAAATGGGAAGTAATCACCGAATGGTTCGGACAAAAATAAATTTTAACACAAGGATGGAACACAGAAAAATGACGAATGAAAAGATAAAAATGATGGATAGAACACAACTTCAACACAAGAAAAATGAGTATATACATAAACTCGAAGAACATGAAATCAAAGAGGATACTTCATCCCTCAGCGAAATTAATAGAAAAATTGTTCACTATATCGTAAAATCTGCGAAAGAAGTAGTTTTCACGAGGAATATCAAAGAGGAAAAGTTCTCCAAAGAAACTGGCAAACTAATACAAAAACGAAAATCCATGAAACAAGACCCGGTGACATGTAAAAATAAGTTAAAAACTTTAAATAACGATATAAGGAGATGTATTAGAAGAGATATAAGAAACTATAACAATGAGAAAATTGAAGAAACTCTGGAGAACAAGACTTTTACAAGATCATTAAATAAAGGACAACTACAAATAACAAAATTAGTAGATGAAAACAACCAGATAATAACTCAAACGAATGAACCAAGAATGAATATAGAGAGATTCTACAAGGACCTTTATGAGAGTAAAGTAGAACCACCACCAGACAAAAGCGAGTCAGTTCGAATACGAATAATGAAGATATTTCCAACATTACAAAATACGAAATACAAGATTCTTTAAATAAAATGACAAGAGGAAGAGCAGCAGGTGAAGATGGCATACTTGTCGAAATGTTGCAAAAGGGCGGAAAGCCATATTACAAATGTACATTGTATAATAAGTATCTCGATATGTGCGATGTACCTCGAGACTGGGATAATGCTGTGGTGGTCTTGCTCTTCAAAAAAGGAGATAAGTCTAAATTAACCAACTTCAAGTATTAAGAACCTTAATAGAAAAGTCGTACGAATACAATTTTAAGATTTGAGTGGCCTTTGTGGGTTACGAGAAGGCATTTGACTCCCTGGAAATCTGGACCACACTAAATAGTCTAAGTAAGAATAGAATTGACAGCAGATACTCGCAGATTATTCAAAAAATATATAAAAATGCAACATTTCAGATAGTATCAAAAGAAAACACCAATAAGATAGAAATGAAAAGAGGATTACATTAAGGGGATACCATCTCGCCGAAATTGTTTTCGTTGACGCTAGAAGATCTTTTCAAACAACTTTCATGGACAAATAAGGGTATAAATATAGGAGGAGAGCAACTCAATCATTTGCGATTCGCGAATGATATTGTGCTTATATCTAACAACAAAGAAGAATTGGAAGAAATACTGAATGAACTTAACAAGTCCAGAGATATTGATCTGAAGATCAACATCGCCAAAACCATGTTCATGACAACTAGCGACTGTGATAAAGAAGCAGTACTGAACACTGAAAACGCGAAAATCGCAAGAACGGATTTATACGTATATCTTGGACAAAAAATAGTAATATTCAAAACTTAAAAGCGAATTTATCAAAGAGAATATCATTGACGACATTTGGCAGATATGCGGAACATTTTCCTTTCCAATGTCCCAAATATACTAACAGCGAACATTTGATCAATACATGTTGCCAGTATTGACATGCGATTGAAAGGAGAATGTTGGGAATATCGTAGAGGGATAAGTTGACTAATGGAGAAATTCGAGGAAAGTCCAAGATAACTGATTTAGCTGAGATGGTAAACAGGTTGAAGTGGAGATGGGCGAGTCATATCGCAGGACTCCCTGAAAAATCGATGGACCCGTAAAGTAATCCACTGGAGGCCCTGGAATGAGAAAAGAAGTAAAGGACGCCCGCAAACTTAATGGTCTGAAGACATGAAAAGACTAGCGGGATACAACTGGATAAACAAGGCCCAAAACCGAAGAAGATGGATGTACTTAGGGGAAGCTTATATCCGACGATGGACTGTATCGTTGATGAAGATAATTAATTTTATTATTTCGAATTTAGTCTAATTGTAAGTAAATTAATTTTTAAACTACATATCTGGAAAAAAAGATAGAAGTCATAATACTTTACACTCACATATAATAACCAAATAGCTAAATAAAATAAACATAAAATATAAGATTCACAGTTTTTTAGTTCCCATAAAAACGCCCAAAACAAACTTACATAAGTACAAATTAATTTCTTCATAAAATTGTAGTAATTTTAGTTGTATAATTATAGTATCTACCGCTTAAAAAAAGTTATTCAAATTATAAATTTAAATTACACTCGTCACATCAAGAACTTTTCCAATGATGTAAAAATCTTAAATCCTAAATACTCGACCAAATCAACAATGATATTGGTTTTGATGCAGTTACTGACGTACAAGGGCTACCTTTTAAGTTTTTACAAAATCAATGAAAGAAAGCAATTTTTTGGTAGAAATTGTTTTAGTTTTTCTCAAAATATTCGCCTTTAAGATTTATATACAGGGTTACAGGGAAAGTCGTCCTAGATAATTAAGGACGTTATAGTTTAGGTCGTTTCTGACCGATTTGACTCTATGACATGATGTCCTAAACTTAACCGTTTTCGAGATATTGAAGTTTAAAAGATTTTCTAAAAAAAAAAACATGTTTTTTTTGCTTTTATATCGATTTTTTTTTATTAGAGGTTCTCGAGTGCGATTTTTTGGTTATTTTTAGTTAGTCTGTATGTCAAGTATCAAAAATCATCAAAAAAATTTGAACTAGTTAACTAACAGTTTCAAATGGCGGCTTGTTAATGTTTCTAAATTACGAATTTTTACCAAGTGTTTCCTACTTTAAATTAATAAAGAGAAAAAAAAATGTGTGGAAGTTATTCTGCAAATTATTTTTAAAAACTTTTACGTCTTTTTAGCTATCAAAAAAGGTATAATACTAGGAGTTTAATAGGAAAACTGTACACAGAATGACACCTAAAGCGGGCTCGGGTAGTAAAAGGTAAATTTTTAGTTCTAGGTGAAAATACGAAAAATACACAAATAAAACAAAAAACCTTGCAATTTAATATTTTTTATTAATTATAATTCATGTTCTATATGGTCGCCCCTATTTCTAACACAAATTCTCATTCTTTTTCTTAAATTACTTTTCACAACGCTGGTTGTGAAGTGCCGCCTCATTTCGTCAGCCGCATCAATTATTTTTTGTCTTAGGACATCCACGTTTTCGATAGGAGTCATCTGGTCGTATACGAGACTTTTCATGTGACCCCACACATAAAAATCCATCGGTGTTAGGTCTGGGCTTCTCGCCGGCCAAGGTATGGGTCCGCCACTTCCAATCCATTTGTTGGGATAATTGTCATTGAGCCATGCACGAACACTTCCTCTGTAGTGAGCTGGGCAGCCATCGTGTTGAAAGTACATGTTTTGTCTCAAACCAATAGGTAGGTCTCCATCAAATTAGGTAAATCGTTCCGCAAAAAATTGTCGTATTCCTCGCCATTTTAAAAATTATCTGGCAGAAGAATGGCCCAACCAAATAATTTGAAATTATACCCATCCACACATTTAAGCTGAATCTTGTTTGTGATCCTTTCGTTCTTTTTTTGTTTGGGTTGCCTTCCTCTTTAGAAGCCCAATAGTGGGCATTGTGGTAGTTTGTAAGACCATCTTTGTCGAATTTCGACTCGTCAGTCCATAGTATTATCTTAAAAAAAGATGCATCTTCGACATCGGTATTGAGCATAAATCTGCAGAATTCTAATCGTCGCAACGGATCCCTTTCTTCAATGACTTGCACGGGCGTATAGTGGTAAGGGTGTTGCCCAACAGTATGCATTACAAACCATACCTTCCACTGCGAAATACCAAGCTGTTGTGCGACAACATTTGTAGATGTGGTTGGGTCCACCTCAAAGAGACGTCGTATTTCGTTTTCTTCGTCTTCGTCAAAGATACGTGGTCATCCCATGTCAGTCCGCCGTCTTTGTACGGAACCAGTTTCTCGTAGTCTTCGATAAGTTCCATCAAATACGCTAACATCAGGTACACGACGAATAGGATATCGCAGTATGTATTTATCACGTGCACGCGACGACACTCCTTCGCAAAATCCATAACACATTAGGATGTCAGCATATTCCTCGTTGGTATACGTTGCCATATTCACAAGCAGAGATCAAAATCCAGTTACGAGCCAATTCACACAGTCAAAAGATGAAACACAGATATTTTTGAAAAGCACGGTATAGCACATCTACCACGGACGAATCGTTCGAAACATTCAATAATGTTTAGTGAACAGAAAATGTCACTCGCACAGAGAGTACCCCGACCGGAAAAAATGCTTACCCAACCCTTTTTATTGTTTGAAGGTGCAGGTAGTAAACCGGCAATTGGTAGTATCTAAATTCTATTATTATGTTACTCTACATTGAAATCTCATTTTCTTAGAATTTTCAATAGATCCAGTAGATATTATACCGTTTTAGATAGCTAAAAAGACGTAAAAGTTTTTAAAATAATTTGCAGAATAACTTCCATACATTTTTTTTTTCTCTTTATTGATTTAAAGTAGGAAACACTTGGTAAAAATTCGTAATTTAGAAACATTAACAAGCCGCCATTTGAAACTGTTAGTAACTAGTTCAAATTTTTTTGATGATTTTTGATACTTGACATACAGACTAACTAAAAATAACCAAAAAATCGCACTCGAGAACCTCTAATAAAAAAAATCGATATAAAAGCAAAAAAACATGTTTTTTTTAGAAAATCTTTAAACTTCAATATCTCGAAAACGGTTAAGTTTAGGACATCATGTCATAGAGTCAAATCGGTCAGAAACGATCTAAACTATAACGTCCTTAATTATCTAGGATGACTTTCCCTGTAACCCTGTATACACTTTTGCATGCGTTCGAACCAATTCTTGAAACACTTTTTCCACTCTGAAGTTGATACCTGAAAAATATGGTTTTGAAAGGATTTAACAAGTTTTTTGAGGAGATGAAAATCGCTGTCCACGCATTTTTTTTTTGACATTCTGGAACAAAAAGAAGTTGTGTGCGATAAATCAGGTGAATACGCGCAATACGAGATTAATCATCAATTGTTTGACGAGCTGACGATGAAGAATGATGCGACGTTTTCGGTGGTTTTTCCTGATTTCATCGATGACGTCTGGCAAACAAATTGTTGTATACCATTCAGCATTAACTATTCTTCGATCCTCTAAAGCAATAATTGCAACATGTCCAGTATAACCAAAGAAACAAGCGATCATTTTCTTGCAAGTGTTTTGCGAACGAACAACTTTTGTGGGATTCGGTTCGTCTTGGAACACCTAAACAGTTGATTGTTGCTTAGCTTCCGGCTCGTACAAATATTTCCAAGTTTCTTCTCCTGTTATGATGTTGTATACGAATTTTGCATGTCCACTGTCAAATTTTTTGAGCATTTCGTTACACCAATTGACACGAGCCTGTTTTTGAGTTTCGGTCAAATTATACGGAATCCATCAGGAACAGATCTTTTTCACAGTTAAATGTTCATGTGAAATTGAATGTACTGTAGTCTTCGATATGCGTAAGGATGCCTCTATGTCATGGTAAGTCACATGCCGATCCTCTTCAATCATGTTGCGTACAGCATCGATGTTTTTTGGAACAACCGATTTTGGTCGATCTTCTGCAAACCAATTGTAAATAGTCTTTTCTGATTGTGATTCATTACCAAAAGTTGAACAAAGCGATTCGAGGCATTGTTGTTGAATTAGGCCTTTACTAAAATAGTAAAAAATCATCCAGCGAAAACCTTTCTCATAAAATTTCCATTTGTTCACAAAACTGTTTTTTTTTAAACGCTCACTGTAAACAGATTACTCAGAAGATTTCTGAGCTGCCACTGCTTTAACAATAACAGATGTCAAATTTGACAACAATGGTAATGTCACACTTCAATAGCCATTTGTAAAAACTGAAAAGTCGACCCTTGTATTAACTATTTTATTTTTTTGTTAATTTCTCTGTTATTAGACATAATTCACAAAATTCCTGCAAATAACGCCCTGCAGTTTACATTTTTCTATTCTTAAAATTAAATTCATATGTATTTTTTCAGTTTATATCGGGCAGATGAATTAGATGAAGCGGAAGAAAAATTTGTAACTTTTCATGACAAACTTCCAGTTTTTATAGAGATTACGAAAGAGGTTAGTATTTAATACGTACAAAGTCTCAATAAATTCTTTTACGAGTGCTGATTCATTAAAATAAATTCCAAATATCTCCGACACACAATACTTATATACCAGGTGTATAAGTATGAAATGCGGATTTTTTTTTCTAAAAAAACATGTTAAATTCGGAAGAATGATAAAAAGTGCTTTATTCAAAGTATGCTCCATCGCTTGTTATACATTTTTCCCATCTTTCGGGCAATTTGTGAATACCACGCCAGTAAAAATCTTCCCTTTTACTGCGAACCATTCATCGAGCCATTTTTTTCACATCGTCGTATGAACCAAAGCGCTGCTCAGCAAGTGCGTGACCCATCGATGCAAACAAGTGGTAATCGGAAGAAGCCAAGTCTGGTGAGTAAGCCGCATGGGGTAGAATTTCCCAGCTGAGTGCTTCCAACGTGTCGCGAACTGGTTTTGCCGTATGTGATGGAGCATTGTCATGAAGCAAAATGACTTTGTGTTGCCTCTTTCGGTATTCTGGCCTTTTTTCAAGCAGCGAACGGTTCAAATCGGTCAATTGTTCTTGGTAACGTTTAGTATTAACCGGCTTCTGAATCTTTCCCATCTCTCGTAGCCGATTGGAAACAGCTGGTTGACTAACGCCCAATTGCTCGGCGAGTTGTTTTTGTGTTTGCGAATCATCTTCGTCCAACAATGCTTGCAATTCCACATCTTCGTTTTTTTTTGGCGGTTTTCCACGTTCCTTGTCTGCAACATCGAAGTCACCACGTTTGAAACGCCGAAACCATCGTTCACACGTATCTTGCGATGGAGCATGTTCACCATAAGCTTCTCGAAGTAATCGGTGTGATTCAACAGTAGTTTTCTTCAAATGAAAAAAAAAAATTAATGCTGTCAGCGAATGCTCTTTGTTCGGTATAAATTTCGACATATTGAACACAACAACACAACACTATGCACACACTTTTCCAATTTATCACTCATGCGTGTCTGACACTTGTTAATGACACAACAAAATGGCGCAGTGTCAAATCTTTATAGCACAAACTGTATTGGTGCACCATCTGTTGTCTGAAATCCGCATTTCATACTTGTACACCTGGTAAATGAAAGGCGCTCGTTAGGGATCAATGAAACTAATCATCACACAGGGACACAGGAGAATATATAGAAGTAAAGGCACAACGACAAGAGAATGTAAAGGTTTCTTGTTGCTGGTAGACTCAAATCTACAGCGGCCCGCTGGGCGAAGATCTGTTTGGTTGCATCCCAAATCATAACCAATCATTTATTTTTTAGCCCCTCAACGTCACTCCTTTTGGCATCGTCAAGACTGCGATTCATCATTGACGTGGCCAAAAAACGTAACATTACCAGGTGTACCAGTATGAAATGCGGATTTCAGACAACAGATGGTGCACCAATGCAGGTTGTGCTATAAAGATTTGACACTGCGCCATTTGGTGAACTTTGAATAAAGCACTTTTTATCATTCTTCCGAATATAACATGTTTTTTTAGAAAAAAAATCCGCGTGTCATACTTGTACACCTGGTATAGAAATGGTGGTGGTTGATAAAACACATAGGACATAAACTATGAGATCGTGGATTCTAACCGCACTGGATCTAGAAACTTTTTTCATTTTCTTGTGGCGTGTCTTTATGTATTATTTTGACAATGCATAATTATGTTGATATTTGCCCCTCACAATAAAACACCTATATTTTTTTTAGTTGTGCAATGTAAATGGCCTGCAGAAAATCTGCGACGTCCTCACAGAGCACCCAACC
The DNA here is from genome assembly GCA_019049505.1 of Pachyrhynchus sulphureomaculatus. Lineage (NCBI taxonomy): Eukaryota > Metazoa > Arthropoda > Insecta > Coleoptera > Curculionidae > Pachyrhynchus > Pachyrhynchus sulphureomaculatus. Next base: position 72,924,867 of record CM032451.1, read on the forward strand.
TGGACCTTAGCTCATCTAGCAGCATACTTTGCATTGTACGATTCTTTTGGTAATCCTAAAATAAATTGTTTCTTAAACAGTAGCGACAGCGAAAAAGGAATGTCCCCGTTACAGGTCGCCATAACGTCACATAACCTTAAAACCGTACAGATTTTGGTCGCAGCGAATTGTTCTTTGGAGCATTTGGATAGTGATAATAATTCCGTGTTTCATTATGCTGCTAGCACTACTAAAGATATTATTGCGGTAAGTCACAAATTTAAACTTATTTATGGAACATCCTGTATAGTAGCACACAGAACAATTATATATTATATAGTTTATTAAAGTACAATGGAAAACGTTAAAATACTTACTTATTAAATGACCCTCGTAATATGAATCATTTGAACTACTGATTTTACGAGGTACCGCGAAAAAATTATGGAATACTGGAAAAACTTTCTTGAGCGAAAATAAATAAGCAAATACCTAGGTAATGTATTTTTGTTCCTGCAAAGAGATTCAAAATACTATTAACTTATATAATTATTGTTAGTTCTAGTGGGATTCTTTTCTTTTTCCTTTTTTAGGCGTTAGCGCAGGGTTCTCCACCAAAATGTCTAAATTCAAGAAACAAAAATGGTCATACGCCGTTGCACATGGCTTGTTTGGCCGACAAGCCTGATTGTGTAAAAGCACTGCTGTTGGCCGGCGCTGATGTTAATAAAATGGCTACTGGTGACGGTGACTATACTGAGCCAGGTTATGTTGGAAACTTTTTACAGGTATGATATATGACTTATAAAGCTAGCGTCTGGGTAATTCTAATGCTCTTAGGAGCGAACTTTATACATCTCAACCCATGTCAAATGGTCACCAACTCTTACCAGTTGTGAGTTTACCCTGGCTTGCTCTTCAGTATTTAAGTAGACAATATAATTTAAGGTACTGTGTAATGAAATTGAAGATGACTTTTAATTTCATTTATTTGTACATTTTGTGTGTTAAACAGGCGACATTAGCTATACGCTCTTGATATATTTTGTAGGATAATCCAAACACCCTATACCTAAAGGACATGAAGCACGGGGGGACACCTTTACATTGGGCAAACTCGAGACAAGTTATAGAGGCTCTAATAGACGTTAACTGTAACATAAACGCTACGAACTTCGAGCTAAAAACTGCCTTACATGTTATGGTCGAGCGACAAAGGTTAGTATTCTTTATTATTTGACTGCGTATGCAAGGAATACATATGTATGTTTCCTTATATCCTTGTAGAGCTTATACTACTAGATGAATTTGATTGGATATTGGCTCAAAAGATTCGTAACGATATCGCCAGTGACACTAGCTCACCATATGTTTTAGGTTAGACTGTGTGGTGGCTCTTTTAAGTAGACAAGCAAAGTTAGATTTGCCTGACATGAATGGCAACAGGCCTATACACTTAGCGGTGAAATGTGGATATTTAAATATTTTACAGGCCCTAATCGTATTTGGGGCTGACATAAATATTTTGAACAATACGGGTGAATCGCCTAGACATTTGATAACAAAAGGTATGGTAATATTTGTACAAATACAAAACATGTATTTTAGTGACTAATTAATGGGATTCTTTGGCCTTCATAGCTCAGTTGGTACAACTGTGACCTGAGTAGCTGAATGTCTCAATTTTTTTTTTTTTTCAATATTTGAATGTTTTAAAAGCGACTAAAATATAAATTATTTGTTAATTATTGATCAGTAATGTTTTACAAATCACAGTAAACTAGACTTTGTTTTTTAGAATTGGAAGCAAAGTTATTGTATACTCTTCACGCTGTTGGAGCCAGGAGATGTTCGCCAGGTATACAGGGTTGTACTGATGGATGCATGGTTAATGGTACTTTCGATGGAATTCCTCCGTCAAAGGTAAGTAAAAGATGAGTACATATTAAAGTCTTATTTTAAAATTCAAAGAAATTGTACAATTTTTTTTTACAAATTAAGAATTAAACACTGGTAAATCTTAGTATCAAAAGGGATTGAAGAAGAATAGTAAGTCGACGCATATCTGAAATCGAGCTGGTTAAATCAAGTGCTGACTCTGTCAAAACGTTGGCCGGCAACATGTCGTTGGTGCGGGGCTGCTTACGCCAGAAAAGACTGGTAGTATATATATTGTTCTTCTCACCTTCAAGCAGAGTGCACATTTGAACTCGTAGTGGATGGATTAATCAAGGGCTGTCCTAGACAAAACATACTGCGCCTAAATTCCACGAATCCTACGATTCCCTAGGTAGTAAGCTCCTTGTCGCCGTGTGTTCTAAGTTGTCTGAGAGGACCATCTGATGATCACATGTGGTCCTGACAGTCGCGACATAACAGTGTGTTTGATTATGCTGTTTTTAGTGTTCCGTCCGGAACACTTATAAGATCACTTCGGTGTCTGTCTGTCTGTCACACCCGATTTTCTCCTAAACTGTTTTACGTAGAAAGTTGAAATTTGGTAATCATATAGGCCTCATCAGAGCCATGTAGTTTTGAGAGTTAAATTTTGACTTAAGGGGTTAGTTTAGGAGGATGAAATCGGAAGTGAAAAAAAAAATTTTTTACTAGGTCATCTAGTGTGGTGTCAAATGAAAGCTTGTGAAAACACGAGTAAAAAATATATATATAATGTAATACTTGCGCGCAGTTTCCTTTGTATTATTTTTAAAAAATCGAGAAAAATCGCTGTCTTATCTCGAAAAGTACTTATTAAAAAATTTTGAAAAAATTCTGGAATATTCTTCTCGGGGTGTAGATTGAACGAAAATTATCACGAGTGCCTTACCGTTAATAATTTACCTGGTATATAAAAAAACAAAAATTTCAAGGTCATCAGATTTTAGTAAAGATTGAAAACAAACTTTGTTGAAAACTCATTTGGGGTGTGTTTTGTGAAGTCACTGATCATTTTATACCTCTGTAAAAAAAAAATTTTATTTTAAAAGCAATCAACGTACGGAACACTAATTGCGCAAGTTCAACTTGTACTTGACCGGTTATTTTATGTTGAATATTGACCAAATTTTGGTCAAATGTATTAAAAGTATATTATATATATATATATATATATATATATTTATATATATATATATATATATATATATATATATATACATATATACATATACATTATACATATACAGTCGAACCTCTATAACTCGAATTTCAAGGGACCGCGAAATTAAATCAAGTTATAGAGATTTCAAGTTAAAGAAAATACATATGTAATTGTTCACATATTTAATTGAGTAAAAGAAATACATATGTAATTCTAAGAGACTCTAACATATATAATAGAAAATAAAATATAAACAGCATATTACATGGAGTAAGTAACATTTATATGCGCATAACTATTACATAACAAAAAAAGTCATTTTTTAAAATAATCAACAATTAAGTTTTGATGTTTTGTTTTCTTTAACATGCGTAACTCATAAAAGTTCTTTATTTCATTGAGCGAACTAAATATGTTATCGATTATATTTTCAGTCATATTAAAAAAAAGTTCAAGTGTTTCGAATGCTTTTATCATCTTCTGGCAAGAAGGTTTCTCCTTGGGAAATTCTTCATCAGTGTCGCTCTCATCAGATTTGTCTTGAAGCTCGTTTACCAACACTAGCTATAATTTCTTCGTTTGTAGGAATTTCGCTGATAATAATATAATCATCAAGATTCATAAAATCATTCATAGATATCAGATTATTTGCATTACTCAGTTCCAAACATTTGTTAAATCACTGTTCAACAGCCAAGAGCACCTGATAATTTTGTCTTTTAATTACGCTAATGAATTTCATTTTCTTCATCATACTAATTTCTTTTTCCAAAACCGGATTTTCTAAAACAATTGTGGATTGTTGTTTGGTTGACGTCCAGACCAATTGTTTCATCAACTATTCTGTACCTAACAAAAACAAAAAAAGCTAGTTCATGCTCTATGTGTCAAATTTATTTTCTTACCTTTTTTTAAATTTTTCATGCCATCCTAAACTAACTTTAAAACTTTCTTCTCCTAATTTTTTAGCTTAGTTTTTTTTGCTGCAATAGTATGTCTGATATAAGCAAATTTTCTCTTCTAGTAGATTCAAACCATTTCATCATTGCAGTGCTAACTTTTTTTTTCTAGGCCTATTTCGCTTAAAATTAGCCCGATTCTTAATTTCTGCGCCAAACTGTAATATTGCAGTTTTCTTTTTGATAGTGGTTGACAAAAGTACTTTACGGTATTTCATATTCTTCAGCAACAGTCTTTTTTTACAATTTCAATCTTTTTTTCGATCGTCAAACTCCGCGTTTCCGCGACGGTGACATGTTACCAACACTACACTACACCAATTTAAATTAAATTGGTTATTCACAACGGAAACAGTAGATCCCGCCGTGCTTCGGGGGTTTCCCTGAAAACCACGTAGGGGATAAACGACAGTGCAACTCAACTCCACGAATCTTGAAGACCGCAGGCGAAGTCCCAGTGGCGTCTTGTTCTTTTAACGCGAAAAAAGTTTACTTTGTGCCTGAAAATTCGAATTATACAGACTGATGTGTTACTGGAGCGTGTTATTGATTTCGAATTATGGAAATTTTCGAGTTACTGAAATTCGAGTTGGAGAGGTCAAAATGTAATGATAGAGGTTCGGCTGTATACGTATGTATGTATATTTGTGTATATATATATATATATATATATATATATATATATATATATATATATATATATATATATATTTATTTATTTATTTATTTATTTGTATTCTTTTTAAGCCCATTGGCCCAACAAATAGAGACGTCCTGAACCAAATGTTAGCCGTGGCAGGAATGGAAATTGCCGCCCAAAAACATAGAAACGTAAATTTCCCTAAACACGGGCGACTATTGTCTTTGGATGGGGGCGGTATAAGAGGTTTAGTTCTAGTACAGATGCTTCTTGAATTAGAAACGGTATTTGGGACTCCGATAAATTTTTGTTTCGATTGGTTAGCAGGTACGAGTACGGGAGGAATTCTTGCTTTGGGTAAGTTTATGTTCTTATCTTGTCCACGAACGCATTTTATTATATATATATATATATATATATATATATATATATATATATATATATATATATATATATATATACAGTGGCGTGCAAAAGTTTCCGGCCAGTGACATTTTGTACTCTAATTTATTAAAAAAGAGACTAATGATTTTTAATCATTATGAGATGTGAGTATGAGATATAGGAAACAAAATAATATAGTAAAAGAATATTATTTATGTTTGTGAATATATTTATTATTATTATTCTTATATTTATATGTGCAAAAGTTTCCGGCCACTTTGTACTACGAGAAAAATTATTAGTCCATATGCTCTATAATAGACTTAAATTATATTTTTATGTTAATATGTTGTAGCCATACCCTTTGCAGCGATAACAGCCGTACAACGATGTGGCATTGACTCAATTAATCGATTACTACAAGCAG
>CM032451.1:72935355-73222855 GCA_019049505.1 Pachyrhynchus sulphureomaculatus
AGAAAATGTCATGAAGGAAACTTTTGGTCATGAGACTGTAATGGCGGATATTAAACATCCAAAAGTAAGATTCTTCCAAATATAAAATCTACTTTAAAATCCATCCAATGGTGTTCATTATTAACCGGTTTATTTATGTGTCAAACGAATTTCCAGAGCTATTGGACTGATTTCAATTAATCAAATTTTTCATGACACGTCATTAAAAATGGTTTTCAGGTAATGATTACGGGTGTATTGGCAGATAGGAAACCCGCGGAATTGCATCTTTTTAGAAATTACACAAGTCCAAATAACATTTTGGGAGTTAAGCATGACTCTCCCTACGAGTTACCTCCTCCTCCTGATGAACAATACGTTTGGCAAGTCGGACGGGCAACGGGCGCGGCACCTACTTATTACAGGTAAGGAAATAAATAAACAAGAAAAAAATAACACTATTCAATATATATCACCACTACACCAAACACTTTATTGTTGCACTCAACGCGCGTTTCGCTAACCATGTTAGCTTCATCAGGAGCAATGATTGACTCAATCATCGCTTCTGAGAAGCGAATCGCGTGTCGAGTGCAAAAATAAAGTGTTTGGTGTAGTGGTGATATATACTGAGTAGTGTCATTGTACCAAAGATTCCACATTCCCAACATAGTTAAGGAAAAAATAACGCAAAAAATAACATAATTTTTAGATTCCTCGGCTTCAAGAACCCTGAAAAGGACATAACACTTATAGCTTCTTCTTTAAGCCCCTGCTTCTCCACTGCAAGAGATAGGCCGTTTCAAGTTTCTTCCAGTTGTCTCTATCTACTGCCTGCTATAAACCTGATATCATCAGTCTATCTTTTCATTGGTCTTTTGACATTTCTTCTGCTCTCCCAAGGTCTACATTTAAGTAATTTTGTTGTCCATCTACCATCATTCGTTCTAGCTACATGCCCTACCCATTGGCAGTTTAATTTTGCCACTCTTTCACTGATATCTGCAATTCTTGTTATTCGTCTGATATCCTCGCTTTTAACACCTAACATCTGACTTTCCCTGGTCCATTGAGTACATTGGAGTTGACAAAGACTATTTTTTGTAAGGGTCATGGTTTCTAGCCCATATGCACTTTCTGGAAGTATGCAGCTCTCGTACACTTTTCTTTTTAAGGTCATGGGAATATGTCTGTTTTTTTGAAAGAATCCCAGTTTTTGAAATTTAGTTCAGCCGAGTCTAATTCGTCTTGGAATTTCGGCTGTTTGATTGTCCTTATCCAATCTAATCTTATGTCCCAAGTATATACACTCTTCCACTCCCTTAATCTCTTCCGTGCCGATCTTAATTTTTGTGTTTTGTGGGCTTAGAAATTTTGTTTTCTTGATCTTGTCCAACTTTCTGTGAAGCTTGATTAAGTCATTCTATCACGATTTTAAATTCTTCTAGATCTTCGCTAATCAATACTACATCATCTGAGAATCGCGAGTGATGTAAATATATGCCATCGTTTTTAATTTCAAGACTTTTAAATACATCCTCTAAGGCCAGGGTAAATAATTCTGGTGAAATTGTGTCATCCTGCCTAACACCTTTCTTGATCTTTATGGGTTCTGTTTTTTTTTTTCGATCTTCATCTAATTTAACCGTTAATGTCGTATTTTTATATATGAATTTTAAGTGTTCGGTATATCTTGAGTCTATTCTGGCTTGACCCAAGGACTGCATAATTGCGTAATGTTCCAGGGAGTCAAAAGCCTTCTTATAATCGATGAAAGCTAGGTGCAGCTTAATATTATATTCGGTCGCTTTTTTTATTAAAAGACTGTATATAATTTGTTGTTCTAAATTCCTTGCGGAAACCCACCTGTTTGACTGGTTGGTAGTCATCAGACTTATTTATTAGACGGTTTGTTACAATTTTAGTAAGAAGCTTGTACAAATGCGATAACAAGCTGATGGAGCTATAGTTCTCAAGGTTTTCGTGATTGCCTTTCTTGACTGTATTGCCAATGTACAGGTATCCTTTGTTCTTCAGTATATTTATTGAATAATATTTGTATCACTTCAAAAAGTTTATTTCCTTCCATTTTCAATATTTCAGATGTTATTTTATTTTCACCTGGAGATTTCTTATTCCTCATCTGTTTTAAAACAGTTTTCCAGTTCACTTCGGCTTATCTCAGGAATTTTTTCCGAACTAACGTTAAGAATATGTTTTTGCTGCTGATTTCGATTTGGTATAGTCTAGAAATAGAGTTTTGTGTAGAATTCCCTTATTTCATCCGTTATTTCCTTTTTGTCAATTATTATTTTACCTGTTTTATCTCGTAATTTTATTATTTTAGTTCTATCTTGTGACATCTTGGTTTTCAATACTTTCATATTTTTGTTTTCTTCAATGGCTTTAATCATCAAGTTTGTATTGTATTTTTTTGCTTCTTTCTTTATGGGTTTGTGTTTTGTTTAATGTTTCGTACTCATGTGTACCTTTTCCTTTAGATTTTTTTTCTTCTATGAGTTTAGTTGTTTCGGGAGAAAATTTGTTCACTTTCTGCTGTGGTAGGACATTTTCTTAATTGTTACTTTGATACTAGATGTAATTTTTTTTTGTAAGTTGGTTTATTTCCATGTTTTTTAAATTGTCTACTGGTTGAAGTTTACTTTTTACACTGATAACAGGTTTTATTGGGAGCTACCCCTTTAACTTCGTTCCCCCCACACACCCTTAAATGTTTATCTATCAATAATATTTCTTACAGTTCATTTATTATCCCAACTAAAAATTAGGTATTTTTTTTACTTGATATTTTGTCTAAATTAAGATGAATCACTTGGACTCGAAGTGTATTTCATTAATAACTAGAAATGACTCCCTAGACGACTACCACTAATTATATTATTTATATTTTTAAGAATGTTCCAAAGATACCTGGACGGCGGTCTTATAGCTAACAATCCCACTCTCGACGCCCTCACCGAAATACAGGAACACTGTTTGGCGCTGAAGGCGACGGGGAGGGAAAACGAAGCGTGTCCGGTTTCGGCTGTGGTTAGCTTAGGAACAGGTAACGTACAAGGTGGTCAAAAAAGTATCTGAAACGTAACTTGACGAAAATTAAATTTTTCAGGGGTTATTCCGGTAACGGAAGTGAAAGCAGTCGATGTGTTTAGGCCAGAAACGATATGGGATACTACAAAACTTTTTACAGGGATTTCAAACTTGGGAACATTATTAGTAGATCAGGTAAGTCAGTCCGTTTGGTTAGTTTTTAGTCTAAAATTTTATTGCGAATTGTAGAAGGCTAGGAAATATGGCAACCTGTACAGGATGGCCTGCTAGTTGTTTTACCGTTTTAAATTGAAATTCCTCTTTTAATTTTTGAATTTTTATCTTTTTTCGTAGGCTACAGCAAGTGATGGCAGAGTCGTAGACCGCGCCAGAGGGTGGTGCTCTTCGGTGGGAATCCCGTATTTCCGATTCTCCCCACAGTTGTCAGAAGAAGTAGCCATGGACGAAAAATCCGACGAAAAGTTGTGCAACATGCTGTGGGAAACTAAAGCCTACATGCACGAAAATATGAGCACAATGAGAGAGTTGCAGATCTTTTAAGTCGGGGATAAAATCTTATTTGTACTGTATTTCTTTAAATCTACGTAATGTCGGGATTATTGGGCAAATGTGATCAGCTTAAAATAACATGCTATTCAAATTCGGAATAATTTTAACCAGTTATAGAATGTGGATGTAGTCAACAGCTGTCAAGAGATTCACAAATGAAACTTTTTCTAGCAGTTAACCGAACGGTTAACCTAAAAAAAATTACTACCAGCTGTCAACCGAAATTACAAATTCATTATCAGTTTTTACGAGAAAAGTATTGTCATCGGTGTCAGCTAGATGGGCTGGATAAGGACAAGGCAGATCAGTAATCTTCAGTTATCAGCTGTTCGATCGTTTTTTGCTGACAGATAATATTAATTCCTTTGTTTGAAAGTCAATTGTTTCGCTCCAACACATTTCTGAAGTTTTTTGTACACTTTAATGGCCAATTATTAAATTTATATATAAAAAAAAGAGGCAACAAATCCTGAAATAAGTCACATCGCCAAGTGTAGCCTATATAAAAAAAAACATTTATAAATCGTCAGTACCTATAAAATAGATTTTTTACTCGTCTTAGTAGGCACTATAGCAAGGTTAAAATAATGCCCCAACTGCATAATAGCATTTGGAAGTTCTCTTTTTATTATAGAAAATTAATACTGTTAGTAGCCTATTCGAAACGGAATTTCTAATATTTTTTAAGCCTATGACATACTTGTGAGATAAGCACATTTTTCTGAAAGCAGCAGTACCTTACATTTCTTTTTATTATTGAAATTTTACATTGGTTCTGTGGCTTTTCACTGAAATAGTGATAATATTCAGACAGCATTAAAAAGTACTTCCCTCCGGGAGGTAAGTAAGAAAACCTGTGAAGATGTCAAATATTTTTGAATGTTATAACCTAGAAATGTCGCTATAAACTTATCCTGTGATATAGCTGTGATTGGTTTTACAAATTTTTAAACCGCACAAATACGGTTTCTTGAAATGTAATTGGGTGTGCTCTTCTAAGATAAATACTGTTGTAATACTAAGGATATTTTTATTTTGAGAAAAAAATACTCGAAGATCTGTTCACAACGTCTATAAATTTTTTAAAATCACAGTCAAATACTATATCTGATATGGAAATGAAAATACTCTCTGGAATTTGTTAAACATCATACGAATTTGGTAATTCTTCGGCGAGAAAAAAGATTGATTGCATACCGCCTGTCAGCAAGGCCCGGCATCGGCAACTCCTCCCGCGCCTCTTATCACCCCGCCACTTCTTTTATCGAACCATCACCTTCATCGTTACAGCTCCCACAAGCATTTACTTAAACATCCCTACTGCAATTTGATATCACAACACCTCACTCCACCATAAAATCACCACCACCTTCACAAACAACATAAAGTCGCTCCCCCCACCAGCTCCTCAACATATCCCGTCCCCCTACACACCCAAAAAACCCAACCCCGACCCCACCACACACATCACATTCCCAGTCCCCCCTACACATTCCAAATAAATCAGCCTAAGAAATGAAAGCAAAACGACCTATTTGCGCCTGACCAAACTCAAGACAGGCCGAAAAAATTCCTAAAAAAGTCGAAGGAATGAAGTTAAATCAAGGAGAGGTGCGTTTCTTTTGCTTGAAAAGTGATCGACTCTGAACAGCGGCTGTTAACCAAAAGGGTCTTACCTGTTTATAGGTGAATTCTTGTATGACATCTGTTGGTTCAGGTAAATTCTTGTAGACAAAGAACGGCAATGGCTTCATTGACCAGGGAAAGCTGACCAAAAGGGCCTTACATAGGTCAGTTCAGATGCCAGTTGTTGGCCTTACCGACAAAGAACAAGAATGACCAAATGCCGTTGTCCAAAAGGACTTTAAAAAGCTTGTGTGTGAAGAAAACGCTTATTTTTACAAATTTGGCCATAAAAGGCGGTCTTTGAGCTAGAAAGACCTCATTCAGTCCACTGTAGGATAGTTTTTGGTGGAGTAACGAAATTAATGAAAAGTCATTTTCCTTAAAAAAAAAAATTGGCGCGTGCATCTCTATAATATTATCGCCGAGGAAATACCAAACCTGCCTATTTGCTTGGTACTGTAAGCTACATTATATAAGATGTTTTGCTTCTTAATGCATTCTACAACAGGAACATTTGTTTTTTCAAATTCAGGAAAAAAAAATTATCTGATATTTTTTGATAATTAATTAATACGACTGCTGAACAGTTAAAGTGCTTATTTTGTTTTTCTTTTAAATCTTTTACAGGAAATGTTCAAAGTTCCATTTCAATACAAAAAAGAATAAAGCCGGCAGCCCATCTTACCGAGCACAGTCATACCGGTGACCGTCAGCCGCTGGTTTTATTCTTTTTTAATATTCGCGCGAAACTTGAACCTTTTTTTGTACAGAAAAAGGGATTAAGTAAACTAATTATATATAAGGGCTTAATTTGGGTAGCCGTTTAATGGTATTTTATTTATAAGTAAATACATAATGCTCCGCTGTAAATGTACATTCCAAAATTTTAAGACAACACACAAGGCAATAACAACATCCGACTGCAATTATAGTTATTCTTTAATATTATTAGACATGATATCCAATTGCCTTTTAAAACGTTGCCTGTACTCTCAAGTATCGGAATATTCGGAAATATTGAGTACAAAAACGTTTACCTTGATTCCTTCTTGATAACTAACTAGGCGTCTCTACACTCCGCAAGAAGTGTTGCGTTCGTTTTCGGCCTAGCAACTGCTTTAAGTGGGCCCTGTCTATCTGAACAACAGATATTCACTACTCCCTCACGTCAGGTAGCTAATTTCTTTATTATGCCAGGCCATTAAGATAGCTAAAACTTCTAGCTGCAAACCTGTTGTGTACTTTCCTAATAGAAAGCTTTTACGCTCATCGACTGTATGTAGATCGCAATGAAGTCCACCTGAGCAACTTGAGGCAGGTCAATCTTCCTTCTTTCTCACTGTTTTGGAAATTGGATGAATGAACTATTAAACTTCAGTTCACTTATTACCGTTGTCGCCCGAATGTTAAGAGTGGGATCTCTTCCTTCTTCAGCGCGCTCTGGGAGTGTTTTTGGTACAAATTAGGTCGCCGATTAGTGGGGAAATAAGGGATTTACTATTTTAGTGTTTTAACATATGCAGTCTGACGTTAATAGAAATAGAACACCACCACATTTGAATACCGAAAATGCAAACTTTTCACATCGGCATTACGTCAATCCTACCTTAAGTTACCACTACTACAATCCATGACACAGTTACCTCATTAAAAAAATATATTTGTTACACTGTGGTACAAAAAAGTTACGTCTATTCTTTTTATTAACATTAATTACTTTCTAAAATTATTTTTATTAAAGCTTCTAATCGTACTCTCAATCCCTATACTGTGGTACTAAATAAAACTAAACCCGTCTTAATGCAGTGTGATTTTTTCGCTAACATGTATTAAGTCATGGCAAATTGAGGTTAGAATTTTTAAATTAAATTGAATTGAATTGAATTAAATTGAAATGGTATTTTTTTTGGGCCACTACAGTATACTATTGTTGTTATTGTGTACACTGTCTACTGATTTTTTTAATTTACAAAAACGTTTATAATTGACGAAGTTACTTTAGTCTTATTTCGCGTAAATTAACAGTTATATTTTTCGCTGTCATTTATTTTTCTTACCAAAAAGGTCTAAAGTTTCAATTTAAAAAAGTACAAAGCCAGAGTTTGACCCGGCACGGGTTAATATCGGTCGAATAATAATGGTTGGCGTAGCGATTTTTTTTGTGAGTATTATGACCTATTAAAAACAAAGTCTCAACTTAAGGAATACCCTGTAGAACTGTCAGTTATAAACTTTGTTATTTTAAGAAAATGCTTCATCGTAAAGCTGGCAAAAAGTACGTCTATACCTGCACCGACATAGCACCGATCGTTTATAACAAGTTTGACGAATCGAGGCCGGTAATGAAATAGCCACTACCCAGTCGCAATTCGTTGAATATGTTGCACAGTCTAAACACAGTAAACCCAATACAGTAGCGGAATTCAGGAATAACCGTATCGGAAAATCAGGTCTCAGTTTTCAAGAGGTCATGTTAAAAATGGGACCAGCGTGAGATTTTAAATAGAAATAATGTTACTGTGCAAATTTTTATCCTTCAAAATCGTAGATATTATATAAATGTTTGAAAATTTTTGACTAAATAAAATGTCAAGTTAATGCAGCAAACTGAAACTGGAACGCAAATTTTCAAATACATATTTGAATTCAGCAAGGAATTTTATGTCCAAATACAAATTGAATGTTTCTGGGCCTGATTGTAACTACAATAAAGTCCTACTCTTATAAGGATTTTACACTTCATTGCTTTATGGCCTGTTTCAATAGGTAACTCATTTGCAGAGAAACTTCACTATCAGTGTCAATTAATAATTGATCTTCATGCTCAATATCCACATGGTTGTCTAAAATTCCCAACTCTGATCCTATATTAATGCCTGGATACACATTGTCGAATAAACGATTTTTCAAATCATTTTTAAACATTTTCTGAGAAAAATGTGAGGCGCATTTTTTATAATTTTTGTACAAATTTTCAATTGGACACTTGATGACTCGTTTGGTTGCTGCACGCCAAACCTTTGCTCTATAACCAACAAAATGTCATAAGAGAAATAGCTTTTCAGGATTATTTAATTTATCCGCTATGATTTCTTACCTAATTGATCTTCTTTAATTAAATCAAGTACTCAGCATTTTTGGGGAAGAAGAAGAAACTCACTGCCGGCGTACTCTTTGAATTATTTTTACAGTTATCGACGGTACAACAATAACCTCCTTTCCCCATGGTGGTAAATTGTGTCAAACTTTTCGATTCACTTCACTTACAAACGTTTTCAACTCTCTTTTTATAAAAACTCTATTGTCTCACTCACTTGCTAACGAATGCACTCGACTTGCATATGTACTTAGCAGCAGCTGTAGGCATCATTTTCGGACCTTTTAGATGATGACATAGGAACACGACCTCGAAGCGTGCAGCACTCACGTTCAATAATGTACTATTTAACCATAAATAAAGCTATAAATGAATTTCTTTCCACAAGGCATTACCGACTATTATAGGCGACACATTTTTACTTGACTAACTGTAACTTTCAGAATCGTTCTGTCGATACGGTACTACGCGACTTTGATAATCTCTTTTGTTCGGAAAGAACAAGAACGGCCTCGTCGCGATCTATTAACAACACTCTGAAGTTCTTTATACTTAAAAATAGTACTAGACACCAATATTTCGATAACTGGCAACTATTTTAACAACACTTTTCCCTACTTTGAACACCGCTAAAACTACATGGTTTTCGTGCTTCTCCCATTGCTTGGTGACGAAAAAAACGTTGAGTTCAGTTGTGCACATACTCTGCGTACTTTTGAAGGTTGAAATAACACGTCTGCGATTGCCAACTGCAATTTTATGGCTAAAGGGTGGTGAATAAATGTCGAGTGGCAGGATATATCACCAGCGTTATGCCATACTTTCATCAGCTTTTTAACATTCCGCTGTGTCTAGGGTTTTATATGTAATTTTTTTCTTAGTTAGCTAAATGTATAGGCAATTATATCATTTTTATTTAGTTATTTATTCAAATTAAATTTTATAATTATGTTAAAAATGGTTTCAGATTTGTAAAACTGTTATTACTTTATTGGTTTTGAGCCTTAATGTGTATCAACATTTTTGTTGTCCTGTTGTCGAGTATTATTTTTAAAACATTAAATTTTATATTTTTTTGTTCTGTTATACAGTTGTCACAATTTTTAATAAAATATATGTGTTATTATTATTATTTTTTATTTAGTGTTGTTATCCTAAGGATGGCAGAATGCCATGCTTACTTAAGAATTTTTTTAGCCAAACTATTCATTATAAAAATCAGGCTTTATATTATATACGAGGGCCATTCAATAAGTAAAGAGACAAATAGCTCTAGCTCAAGAACGGTTTCTTGGATTGCTACAAAATTTGGCGTACTTTTCGACATCATCCACCGCAACGTTAAAACACTTGCCCCACCTTTCTGTTAGCTTCTTGATTCCTGTGGCAACTTTTTCCTACACTTCTTCATTGTCGGTGAACCTCTTTCCACGTAGGGCATCTTTGAGATGTCCGAAAAGGTAAAAATCACACGGAGCCAGATGTGGGATGAGGCAAAGTCTTCCAACCCAGTTCTTGAAGCTTTTCTTAGGTAAGCCGGGCATTGTAAATGGTTCTGAATAATATTGTGAACAGTTCCAACGATTACCCCAGCCTCCTGAGCTATCATTTCAACAGTAATTCTGTTATCCCGAATAAGCCCATCAATCCTCGATTCCAGCGAGGGACCGGAATCTTCGACTAGATATCCACTTCGCTGCTCGTCACACACTCTTGTTCGGCCACTTTTGAACCGATCTATCCACTTGAAAACATTTGCACGGTTCATGCAACTTTTTCCATACTGTAATAACATTCTAGAATTTATTTCACTTGGCAAACATCTTTTGCTACTAAAAATCTGATGACAGAATGCTGCCCTTCTAAAATGCGTTCTTCCAATGGACTCGCTATGGTAAATTGGATATTTTGAGGTTATGTTTACATTACAAGATCGAACAACTGATTAAAACTCATCACAAGGTTGTCAACTTGCATTCCTAGAAGTACGAAGGGGTTTCGTTGAATAGGTTTAAGCCGAGAGCAATTGTATATTTACTTATTGATTGACCCTCGTATTATAACAGCTTAAAATACAATTTGTGAAATTTTAATTTAAAAAAAAATGGCGGCACTGGATATTAGGTCTTGCGGTAATCATTGATGGCTTACTTAGACTCATTTCTCTTTCTACTTTCATCATATATAAAAATTTTGAACGAAAAATTCTTTTTTTTGAACCCAGGCAGCAAGGAGAGAGCTGAATCATGATGTCTGCTGCCGTTCTTTGAAGTATACTTATGAGGGATTCAACTGGACTTCTTAGAAATCGTCTCTAGCTTCTCCAGACCACAAAAGATAGTTTGCTCGATCACTCTAAAGATGAAGCGTGTCCAGTGTCGGTGGTGGTTAGTTTAGGAACAGGTAATGTATTTTATCTCTTCCCTTGCATCGTTATTATGTTTATGACTATAAATGTGACTTTATTATGGACGTTCCCAAGAAGCAGTCGTACTCAACGTACAGAAAGATGTAAGTACCATGCGTATAATAAAAAATAGTCGAGGCGCAGTGCGCAGTTCCCTTATGCGCAGAAATACAAAAATAATCCCACTGCGTCGTTTTTCGAAACTGGCAATTACTGGCAGTTACATTCTTACTCTGATCGAGACACGAGTTGTTTATGTTAAGTTTTAATGTTTTGGAGTATTTTTCGAGGTTATGTTTAATTGGAGATTTTTAATAGTGCCTAAATAATGACTTCGCGATTAAAGAATGGCAGATTTGTTAAAAAACACTGCTGAAAAAATAAATATAGCATTAGCAAGACTAAAAACGATCAAAAGTAGTTCACTTTCAACATTTTTTTATAAAAAAACGAATACCGCTTGCTATAATTTTCTTTACAGAAAAATATTTGCTATATTTTTAATTAATGATTCTAAGTTTTTCAAAATAATCCTAAAAAAATTACCATTGTTAATATAACAAACCATCCGTTTCAACATAGATTGGTGTAGGGTTCGTATGTTAAAAATGCAAATTTTAACACCCAATACTTACAAATTTAGTGCCGTAAGGAGTATTGAAATTTTTTTCTACGTATAAAGGATACTAATAAATACGTATATTCAAATTTTCTAGATAATCGTAAGAAAATTTATTTTCTTGTGAACGTCCTTAACTTCTAGTAAATGTTAAGAGTTTTAATGTTTATTTCTTAAATTTTTAGGAGTCGTGCCAGTAAAAAAACAAAAAGCGGTAGACATATTTATGCCACAATCAGTATAAAATCTTTTAAAGAAATATACAACGTTGTGTTTAAGCTATTAAAAGATCAAGTAAGTCACCCCCTCTTAGATTGGGGAGAATTTGGGATTGTTTGGACACAACTGTCTATCTTAGGCGATTCTGTGTGAGATATTTCATTTATCCATAGCTAAACTCACTTACTTCTACTCCCAGTTGATGTAAATAACTTAACTTATGATGATCTCTACCTAACAGGACTTCTAAAGTGTGAGAATTTTCCCTTCATAATCAGCTGTGTTTAGATCTCTTTCAGGATTTGTTTATTCTTATTCAGATCTTCCTTCAAATAATCCTTTCTTCCTCGAGCCAACTTACGTATTTTCCTAGGGTACCACATCTCTCTAACAAGAATTTTGTATCTTTTTGAAAAAATAAGTGAAATGGGAACTGTTTCAAACAACCATTATGTTAATTAAAAAATAAAATGACGAATAGGGAACTCTACACAATCCTAAGTTAATAAAAACATCAGTATATAATTTTTGAGATAAGCGTTTGAACCATATTTTGTAATTTTATTGTTATTTGCAGACCAGAGTCTTGACTTTTAAATTCCTGATTGTAAAAACCAAAATGTACGGATGCGAGCGATTTTCGCAAAAATAATTATCTCTCTTTAAACAAATTCGTATAATATGCAGTATACGAGGGTAGTATGATAAGTACCTGGCCTTGCAAGAAAAAAAATATTTTGTGTAAAATTTATTTTATTTTTCAACATAGTCTGCTTTTAGCTCCATAAACTTAGTCCAATGTTTTTCTAGCTATTGTATCCCATCTAAAAAATACGATTTCTCCAATAAGCGTTTGATTCAGCAATCACCTCGTCGTTTGAGTCAAATTTTTTTTCCGCCGAGCCATTTTTTCATATTCGGAAATAATCGCTGGGGCTCAATCTGGCGAATATGGTGGACGCGAAAACAATTGGTATCCTAACACATGGAATTTTGCGATGGTGGTGATAGAAGTGTGCACGCGTGCATTGTCTTGAAAAAGAATTTTTTTTCTTCGCCAAATGTGGACGTTTTCCTTTCACAGCATGGTTGAAACGTTCCAGTAAGTTGACATAATACTCACCATTAATCGTTTTGACCTTTTCAAGATAATCGACGTGGATTATACCGCATGCATTGCAAAACACTGTGGCCATGATTTTGTTGGTCGATAAAGTCGCCTTGGCCTTCTTCGCCACAGAGAACCCACTGTTTGGACTGTTTTGTGGTATCTAGTGTGCTGTAATGAATCCATGTTTCGTCCACAAATACGAATCGACGCCAAAAAATCAGTACGATTCCGCTTTAACATCGCAAAACATTTTTTTGAAATTGATACACGTGCGTGTTTATTGTCAATTTCAAGGAATCGCGGCACCCATCTTGCCGAAAGCTTTCTTATATCCAAATGAGTTGTTAAAATGTTCTGTGCCCATTCAACTGAGATGCCCACAATCTCAGCAATCTTATGCACTTTTACTCTCCAATCATTTATCACTATATCGTGAATTCTTTCAATCTTTTCTGATGTGGTGACCTCATTTGGACAATCTGGACGTTCTTCATCAAAAATGCTTGTAAGACCGCTTTTGAATTCGGCTGTCCAATATTTTATGGTGCAGAGTCCATTTTTACCTCATAGTTCGCTTTCTTTTTCAAAAACAAATGTTTTATCACTGCTTGATATTCAATTTTTTTCCATTGTTGTAAAATCACAAAAGTTGTTCTATTTAAATGGCTGCCACTCACAAATTAAATCACGCATCGGCTTGAAAATTTCACAGGATTCTTGTGAAAGGTTATGTTTACAAGAACATAATTTTTTAAATAGTTGTAGCGCCATCTCTGGCCAAGGCCAGGTACTTATAATATAACCCTCGTATCTGTCTTTCACTGTGTAGCTGAACATATAAGTAATAATACTCCCCATCTACAGTGACAGCAAGTGACGGTAGAGTCGTTGACCGCGCTAGAACGTGGTGCTCATCTACTGAATCCCGTATTTCCGGTTCTCTCCGCAGATGGCAGCAAAAATTGAAATGGATGAAAAATCTGATGAAAAATTGTGCAACATGCTGTGGGAAACTAAAGCTTTTTTGTATGAAAACATGAGCAAGATACGACAGTTGTCCGTTCTTATCAACCAGCGATAAATTGTTAGTCGTTTTAACTTTTTAGATGTTTTATCAACCTCTAATTAAATCATTACGCGGATATCAACGTACTTAAGACATCTCTGTTTTATAGTTTTTAGTACCTGAAGATGCGCCTATGAACAGTTTTTAATAAAATATACATATCTGTTAGTATTGTTTTTTTATTTAATATTCCTATTATGTGTTATAAAATGGCATATCACAGTCTTTTATTAAAAAAACAGTCAACTAAATAGTTAAATACACAAAAGTAGGGGTCCAGCACTTATGGTGTATGAGGTGGCATGATTTTTGCTGATGAACCAGTTATCTTTCTTTAATATTATAAGCTTCTTTGATGCGGTTCTGTTCTTTTGAAAAAATAGTTCTTGTTGATTTATATTGTTAATTTTAATCTGCTTGATGATGAAAAAACATTTTTTCATGGTACTTATTCCCTATCAGAAGTATAAAATTTCACTTTTTATATTTTGTGTTTTTTGACGTTTTTACTTTAAACGCAGATATGTGCCGGGCCTTAAACCGAGCAGTATCCTTAATGATATATTTAACATCTTGATCTTTGGGATAAGTTTGCCTATATTGTTGCCAAGGATGGGCGTCTTCTGCTTCGTCCATTTGAATTTCTGTTAACCAAGTTTTATAGCGAGCTTTAAAAATGCCATAGAGTTTCTCGTCACTCTTTCGAAGTTGCTAAAAAAAATCAAACAAATTCAGAAAAAAGCTAGCTAGTATTATTATCAAAGCAGGAAATCACAAAAGAAAGTATCTATAAAATTATCACAGGAAAATTACATTTTTTAGACAATAAGAAAAACAATCTTTTGAAAGAACAATTAGCCTACGTAGATTGTCTTTTTCATCACAAGTACAAGTTCAAGATAATGAAAATTCCTAGGTGCATTCACTACCTAAAAATTAATCCAGTACACATCTCGCTCTGATTAGAACTTGTCAGCTAGACAAAGGAAACGCCAATTTAAACGTTCTACGATTCACGTACGAGGTTGGTTTTTGATGTTATCTAGCTAACACGTAGGCTGAAAAGTTTTTGATCTAGCTACTAAAAATACATTTTTTTGCAAAATTCGACTTTATTCATCAATATAGTCTCCTTCAAGAGCGATACGATCAGTCCAATGCTTTTCTAATATTTCTATACCTTTCTTGTAGAAGAATTTGTCTTCGTCTTCAAAATAGGCCTCAGTTTCGGCTATAACTTCTTCATTGGAGCCAAATCTCTTTCCCGCGAGCATTTTTTTGAGGTCTGAGAATAGATAATAGTCGCTGGGGGCCAAATCTAGAGAATACGGTGAATGAGGAAGCAATTCGAATTTCAATTCATGCAATTTTGCCATCGTAACCACTGACTTGTGACACGGTGCATTGTCTTGATGAAAGAGCATTTTTTTCTTGTTCATTTGGGTCATTTCTTTAAGATTTCTGTCTTCAAACGCACCAATAACTTCATATAACATTCGCTATTGATGATTTTTTCCTTCTCAGTCGGTGAAAATTATTCCATGTGCATCCCAAAATACAGAGGCCAAAACCTTCCCAGGCGACTGTTCTGTCTTTGGTCGCTTCGGGCGGCTTTTTACCGGCTGCTGTCCACTCAGCTGACTGCCGATTTGATTCCGGTGTGTAGTGGTGGATCCAGGTTTCATCCAGTGTCACATATCGCATGAAAAAATCTTTTTTATTGCGCTTAAACAGATCCAAACAGCGCTCAGAATCATCAACACGTTGTCGTTTTTAGTCCACTGTGGGCAAACGCGGTACCCATTTCAAATGAAGCTTTCTCATGCCCAAATGTTCATGCAAAATATGACCAACCCACTCTTTTGATATCTTCAGGGTGTCAGCTACCTCGCGCAATTTTACTTTACGGACATCCAAAACAATTTTGTGATTTTTTTTGACGTTTTCCGATGTAACTACCTCATTTGGGCGTCCAGAGCGTTCAGCATCATTTCTATCTATACGACTGCGTTCAAAATCAGCATACCAGTCAATGATGAGTAATTGTCCAGGGGCAGAGTCCCCGTAAGACTTATCAAGCCATTGCTTTGCTTGAACGGTATTTTTTTCCCACCCGAAAACAATGTTTAATCAACACATGAAATTCGATTTTTTCCATTTTTTTGAAAATATCAAAAGTAGCGTCACTAAAAACCACTGTAGATTGTAAACTAATCGTCGAAATGTCATGAAATTTTGACACGTATCGTTTGAAGGTTGGTATGTCCTGAATATCATATGGATTTCTTGAAAAGGGCTACATCTATGTGTCAGACCAAAAACTTTTCAGCCTATGTGTTAGTTATGAAGAACAAATCACACGCTTAAAAAAAAATACCCTCGTTCTATAACATTCTCAAAAGCAGCCAAACGCCTTTAAGAAATTTCTTTGGTTGCCAATTTCTGATCCTGTATAAGAAGTTTGGAGATCCATCATGCAGAAACCAGTCATCATGCACAATCTTAGAAACCGTAGATTCAGATACTCCAGCTTTTTTAGCAAGCAATGGGACCTTGTCTTGTCAATATGATAGCAGAAAATCCTCAAAAAGCATGATCGTTTCCTCAGTTCTTACCTAAACTGATCTTTCAGATCTAGGGTCATCCTAAATTAAATCTTGGCCCTGTTGAAACTGTTTTGACCAAAATTTTACTTCACACTAAAAAGGGTCATTATTGTCATACATCTAGTGAGAAAATATATCACTGTGTGATGCTTCAAATTCAAGAAATTGTAAAGAACTGCAAAACACAACGAGCTTGTATAAAAATTCACCAAGCAGAAGCACAGCAAACTTTCATTGCAACAGGAACATAACAATCATATAAAAACCAAAAATAACAAGAACACGACTTAGAGATTGATCTTTTAATCCTATCTTAGGAGATTTTTTCTCAGAAATAAGTAAAATATTTAATGTTTACCTTAGCAGCTAACTTTTCTTTGTACTTTTTTTTAAACTCTTCTAAATGTTCTAAAAACTTTTTGTTCACTGGAACTTGCTCCCTGAGACATGTTTCCATGATTTCGAAAATATAGCCAAATTCAGAATGGTAACATGCCTGATGCATCATAGCTCCCAAAATAACTGAGTTAAGACTAAAAATTAAATATATTATTAATCTCTATTTTGTGGTGAAATAAAAATAAAAACAACTTTATTCTATTGTCAACATCAAATAATTTGGTAAACTTGAAATAATTTGTTTTTACCTCTACAGCATACATAACTATATCCAAAATTGGGTAGTTACAGATATGACAGTGATGTTAAGTGAAAATATAAAATGTTTGAAAGTACTCACCTATAACTAGCACTCTTCATTTCAGCCACTAACTCTAGAGCTTCATCCTTTGTTTTACAACCTAATGCTAACACTCCATATGTCACTAAATCTGGCCTAAACTTCATTTGTCTCATTGATATTAAAACTTCCTTGGCTCCTTTGTAGTCACATCTCAGACTCTGCAACAAAGAAACTTTTATTTACCATAAAACATCTGCATGATTTCGCTTTCATCTCTTTTTTATATACATTTTCTTTTCAATACACCCTAAAAACATATCCTATCAAGTAAGAACGTGACTGCTTGTTTTCTTGACAAAAATCTTTTTCGAGAATATTTTTTGCCATCAATGTATTCTTTGGTGTGCTAACAATGGCGCAATTATCTTAGTAAGTTGTTAAATCACCTCCTGCGTCAATAACCGCCTGATCTCCAAGTTTTTCAAATCTCACGAGACAACTGAGTCAAAGTCCTCAGAACCTCTCTTTTGAGCTTTCTCTTTACAAGGGACCAAACATCTTCAGTAGGGTTGGCGTCCACCCATTGTGACGGCGAGTCTAGTATCTTATCGTGGGCCCAAGCGAGCCGCTTCGCAAGCTGATTTCGCCCAGCAAAGATTTCTCCAACATGCTTTGGAATTTGACATCATGGGCATAAAGATGTTGTCGAATGGTCTCATGGGACACATTCAAATCCGTTCTTCTTAATTTTGTCACTCCTTGACACAGTGTCAATTTTGGGTCCTGTGAAGCCACAATTCGGTTTTCAACTTTTGAAGAGACTTTGCCTATCGAGCCACATTTTGGAAAGTTGTTGACATTTTTCGTCTCATCAAAATGATTTACCCACTTCTTCACAAACGATTCACCCGAAATCACATCTACCAAAAATGAATTATCCCAGATGCATTCTTACTTGACAGACTGTATATAGTTACCTTCTTTTTAATAAGAATATTATAAAAATCAATATCCGGCTGTACATTTAATTTTTTCATAGCAACAAGAAGTTGCTTTTCTGCTGCATTTGTACTGGGTATACTGTTGAGAAGTTGTGTAAATGTTTTGATATCTGGGGTACACTTATACGATGACATGGTTTCAAGGAATCCCTGGAAACCTCCTAGAGTAACAAGCGATCCTCTGGCTGCTTTGACTTCAGAAAGGGACAATATACTACCTAAAATAAAACGATAGTAATAATATCTTCATTATTGAAATTATTGATACCCAGCTTGAATATAAAAACACATTAAAAAAAAACATCATTTACCTAAATGAGGTTTAGGAGCTAAAAGATTTGGTCTTTGATTTGTATTTTCCACAGATTTAACTATAACAGATTTGTCAGTTAAATCATGCCGAACATGTTCCCAAGTAGCATCAGAGTTTTCCTGATTTTTCTGCATTTCCATTTTCCAATTTTAAAAGTTGTGATGTTTCTGGTAGGGCAGCCAAATCACTTCTCTCTCCAACTAGCTTGGAAATAACATCTTCAGTTGTTTCTAAGTCTCCTAGTCCACAATCTCTCACACACCTTAACATTAAATTAAATGTATACACACTAGGCACTATATTTTTTTCAACGAGTTTTCTCCAGACTAATAAAGAATGCCTAAAACCAGCTTCTTTATCTGAAATGCATGCCTGGAGCAAAAAATTCATTGTATCATCCTTAATAAGGAACCCCTTTTGTGCCATTTCATCTGCCAATGTAAAGGCCATAGATATATCACCACATCTTCCAAAAGTTTTAATCATAGCATTGTAAGTTGTGTCATTCGCTTGATCTCCCTTTTCAATCATTATTTCATATAAATGCTTGGCTCTCGTCAATCCATCAGTTAATGGCCATGGGCTATTAGCACAAGCATTAAACAAGGCTGTGTAAGTACCTCCCATTGCTTTGAAACCTCTTTTTTTCATTTGATTATACAACATAAAAGCTTTTTTAGTGTAGCCCACTCTTCCACATGCTCCTAATAATAGATTGTAAATATAAGCTTCTGGTTTAACTTTATCTTCTTGAAGCATTCTTATTTCTAACACATCAATAGCTTCTTTAATTTTCCTTTGTCTAACATACTTCTTTATTATGTCAGCATATTGCTTGGTACTTAGCTTTTTATGAGGTTCAACTTGTTCAGTAAAGTGCTTTTCTTCACGTATATCATCTTCATCTAAAATCTCTTCTTCAAGTGGGCCTCCAAAAGTATCAGGATCATTTTTAACCTTAAGTTTTGCTAAAAACTGGTGCTCGGATTCATGTTTTGGAGACTCAATTGGATCTCCCCAAGACTTTTCAACGATTGGGACAAATTTTGATCCAATATTATCACGGTTTTCCTTAAAACGATGTTGTTTTTTTGTCACGAACCCGTATTCATTACCTCTTACTGACACAGCAGCACGAGAAAATGGACAAACTTGCTGTACGTTGTTTAAAGACACATTTTTATGATGAAATAATGTGCCAGTTAAACATTTCTGTCCAATATTTCCGCAAATTTTTAATTTAAGCATGTCTATCACTTTTACCAATATAAAAACATAACCTTACCTATCTTATAACCTCGTATTTCATCTGGCTGGTAGTGGGTCCAGTAGTAAGTATCGTGAAATAATATATTTTTCATTATATAATTCGTAAATATTTTTCTTTGTAAATCTATTTACCTGGCTATATAAGTTAAAAAACTGTCTCTTAGCACTTTTCAAAAATAAAAATGCGTTATTTATCTATTTATTTTGGAATCATTTCAAAAAGTTTTGGTGGCGTTCCGGAACTTTTCCAAGGAACCTCGTAAAGCCAGTAGTTCAAATGACCCATATTACGGGGGCCAGTTAATACATTAGTGATATAACCTTGCCATTTGAGTTGTCATTAGAGTCAAACCATAGAAATATTAGAATAGAGGAAAGAAAGTATACAGTATATAATATAAGTCATTCTGTCTCTCTTACTCGGCGCACGCCCACAACACTAAATTAGAGTGCATACCTGCGAGAGAGTGTTGTGGGCGTGCGCCGAGTAAGAGAGATAGAATGACTAATATTATTTTTTTCTCTTTCTATGAGCGCCACGCTTCTCGCGAGAACTTACCTCCTTTATTCTAATATTTCTACGAGTCAAACAGTTAGTGTCTACTATAATACAATAATACACTATTTCCTGTGTAAATTGCATACGTTTCCCAAATAACTTAAGTTAATCGCAAAAAAGTTTGATCAAAACGCAACAGCTCCGACACATCAAGCCATTTTTTCGAATAGCTTGACAGGTCTCGTAAGAGTTAAAAATACGCGTGAAGGATTATGAAATTACCTATCACGTTAAGGGGTGAGGATAATCCAATTCCCTCATTAATATATCTTTAATTAATGAATATGACAAACCATAAGTGATATTGGCAAAATGTCACTACATGAATTAAAAATATGTCAACAATACCCAAATAACCAGTAAAAAGTCAAAATTATTTGTAAGAATGTTTAAATTAAAAAGTATAATTTTTCTGATCTTCTTATTTATTCATTTTAGAGAAATTGGGGGCTGTAGTGAGTGCTCGAAGCCGTATGTAGCCCCTCACAACATGAAATGTCCTCTTGGGGATGAACAGCAAATAAATACAGATGTTGCTGAGAAAGATACTAATACTGTGAGTAGCTAAAACAATAGTCTATTATGCAACCAAAACTGATAAAAATAACTTGATAAGTATTTATGAATCATTTTTCAGCTGATATGCGAGTACAGACCCATATTAATGCCGGCACAAGGAAGATGTCCATTTCCTCCAGATGACCCGGCTGATATGCATCTTACTAATCCATACGTCCAATGTCCAATTTTTCCTGAACTTACTACGCCAGGAGTTATACCTGTAGGGTGTGTATAACAAAATTTTTTTGTCGTCTCGTAAGATAGTGGCCAAAACCCATGATTGTACAGGGAATCTTAAAAATTTTTAAAAAAATCACCATTGCAGGCATTGCTTAGTTTCCTGTTAAATTCTAGATTTATTTTGCATTAACTACTTAGCCTAAAAAAATAATCTAATTCTTATTTTAGTGAGCCTCTACCACCTTCTGAGGTTCAATGCAAGAATTGTGACATAAAACTAACCCAAGACGATACGGCAGTACTATTAAAATGTACCGGATGTTACGACTTGCCTAGTAACGAACGTACGGCCAACTACACTGAAAAAGAAATACTCTATAAGGTTTTTTTCATTCAAATTTCCAATTATAGTTCTGTTCTAGTTACAGGAAAGGAGAATTTTTAAAATTATATATTTTGTCGGTTAATAAAGTGGTTTTAGTACAATGTGTTCATTTTACTAAATTTCGAATTATTAAAGGAAATAACCGGTCAAGTGCAAGTTCGACTTACGCAATTAATAATAACAATACTTTTATTTTTCCAGCGACATTTTATAATAAATGTATGGAATTCGTCATTATACAACACTAATACAAATAATACAGATAACATTAATAGAGTACAATGCAAACGATCCCTATACAATTTCTAACGATGATTAGATATTCCAAAACTCATCCAGACTATAGAATTCTCTATTGATTAAAATACGCTTAAGATTTCTTTTAAAGCTTAAAAGGCCATGGTCTGTCCCAACATGCCCGCGAAGCCGATTGAACACAGCACGTCCCAAGTTCTGTGGAGAGTTCTTACCGATGTTCAACCGACTCGACGGCACATAAAGACTGTCTCGGCCCCGAGTCGGGTAACTGTGAATATTAGCATGATGCAAATAATTTGATTTATTTAAATAAATATATTTACTTAACTCATATATAAAAATTCCAGCAAGCGTCAGAGGCCCCAATCGCGCAAACTGTGATCTGCATGATGTGCACGAAGAAACACCCAGCATAGCTCTCATGACCCGCTTCTGCGCGACAAAAACATTCTTTGCTGAGGAGGAAGAACCCCAAAAACAAATTCCATAGTGCAGTCTTGATCCCACATATGCATTGTAAACAGAAAGGAGCTCGTGCTGAGCCAGGACCAATCTAAGATTTCTCATCATAAAACACAAACTGCTTAATTTAGAGCATGCAGCAGCATGCTGCAGTGCCCCTTCCAATCAAGATTCTGGTCCATTATTAGGCCCAGAAACTTTCCGTATGTTGATTGCTTTTAAAATAATTTTTTTTGTTACGAGGGTATAAAATTATCAGTGACTTCACAAAATACACCCCAAATGAGTTTTCAACAAGTTTTTTTCCGATCTTTACTGAAAACTGTTGACCTTGAGATTTTTGTTTTTTGATATACCAGATAAATTATTAAAGATAATGCACTCGTGATAATTTTTGTTCAATCTACACCCTGTGGAGAATATTCCAGAATTTTTTCAAAATTTTTTGATCGGTAGTTTTCGAGATAAGGTGGAAGGATAACGGTTTTTTGCGATTTTTCAAAAATAATACAATGAAAAGTGTATGCAAGTATTACATTATATATATTTTTGAATTCGTGTTTTTACCAGCTTTCATTTACACCTCACCCGATGACCTGGTAATTTTTTTTTTCACTTCCGATTTCACCCCCCAAAACTAACCCCTTAAGTCAAAATTTAACTTTTGAGCTCTGTTGAAGCCACCAATTCCTATATTAGTACCAAATTTCAACTTTCTATGCCAAATAGTTTCTGAGAAAATTAGGTGTGACACCGAAGTGATCTTATAAATGTTCCGTACGAAACACTAAAAAGCTCCCTGTGGATTTTAAAAATATTTTTAGGTTAATTTTGGAAGTTAACAGAAATGTTAGGAACTTGAGGATAATCAGGCGGATATTCTGCCATAGCAGCTATAGTTTCATCTAAAAGAATTACGTCGTAAAATGTATAAGGTGGTACGACCAGATGAAGTACTACTACATCTTTAATAATTAATTACATTAATAAAAAAATAGTAAAACGAATTATATATTTTAATAAATATTATATAAGTTCAATTAAAAACAAATAAGATCTTCTTCATGCGTAGTTGGCGTAACTATAGACGTGGAAGTCGATTTCATGCCTTGCTTCATATATCTATAGTTTCAAGCAACATTATTAGTTGTAGACTGGCCATTATTCTTATTATTTTGCGTCTGATCCTTTTCAAGCTTGGATTTACCTTTAATTATGAAATCTTTAAAAAGTTTTTGTGCGTCATTTCCTAAGTACGTTTTAATATTCTTTTTATCTTCCTCCAAATCCTGAAAATGTTTAAATTTACTCATGAATAATATGAGGCGGATAAATCCTAATATAGATCTCTGGGCTCAATTATAGTTCTAATCCAACCTTAGAAAATTATATTATATACAGGCTGTTATGAATTTCACTGCATATATTGAAATGGGTGACTCGTGGGGCCATATAGAAGCACATTCAATACTTTTCTTTTTCAAATTCGAAAATTTTTGAAAAATTAAAAAAAATGGGGGAAAAAACCGTTTTTACCAAATATTTATGAAATACCGGCCTTGGTAAAGCGCGAGAGCCAATATATAATTTCCCGTTAACAGTTGTTTTCAAGTAAGGAGAGTAGGTCAAAATTGACCCTCACTTTAACAAATTCGCAAATTAAAAATAAATTTTCTTCTTCTATATTTAACGGTGATGAAAGTAGATTTTCCACTATTCAGAAAAAATCAAGTATTCAAAAAAATGAGACAAAATCTTGGATTGGGGAATGGCACACTTTCTGAGAGTGTTGTTAACTATTCCATGCACTGGCTATAATAACTCAAACTTATTTGTAAAATTGATGAAACATTTTATAAGCATCGTAAAAAAAAACCCTGAAAATAAAGTGTTACTTCTGCTTGATGGACATACAACGTATTCGAAGAACCTGGAAGCGTTGAATATAGGCTTCAGCCACTCGACTTTTTAAACTTATGAGCTTATATTCAAGCAACAGAACAATAATTGAGGACAAATCCAGGTCGTCAAGTAATGCAATATCAAGTTGCAAATTTTTTTGCAGAATCTTACCAAAGAGAACGAATTTCAAGCAGCTGGAGTTTAGCTCATGGATAAAAACCTCTTTCCCAAATCTTCGTTTAAAGCAGCTGAAGATATAAATGCTCTCTCTCTCTCAAACAAACTCAAGTAATGAGAGCACATTGATCTTTTAAGACAACACATTTAAATAATGAACCGAAATTTCGGGATTCAACGCTGAAGCGTTAAAAGAAAAATTGTAAAATCTTTATGTCCAATACTACAAAAAATACTGTACAAAAAATTGTAGAAATTACATCAAGTCCTTACAAAAATATGTTGAAAAAATCAATAAAATAAACAAAAGACGTAACGTATAATATACACGAGCCTCCCCGACAGCAGCGATTTTAAAGTAACCCTTTTTTGTCGACGTTGGACCAAATTCTTTCTAGTTTAAAATAAATAAAGGGAAACAATCCATCTCAACTTTTATTTTATTATCTTTTTTACAAAGAAGGAAATAAAATTTTGGTGAATTACCTGTTAAAATTTTTTTCTTATTATAATATTGTATAATAATCTATTGATGAGTATTTTGATAAGTAATTATTTTAAAATATAATAATTTTTATATATTATTTTTTTATATTAAATTGGTTTAGGGTCGATTTTTTTTTCCTTTATTATTGAGATCCGCTATTTTTTATTTAACAGCTGGGTGGAGGCAAAATTAAAACAGATTTTCATATAGGTTTTTCACTGAACATTTTCAAGACCTAAATGGTAAATGATTTTTTGATGTACCTTAAATCGGTACCTTATTGGTTGCTCATATTTTTGTATATTTCGTTTAGGTAATTTGATTTAACTTCAATTGTGCTGTGTTCAATGTACATCCGTACGAAATAAATAAATGAATAAATGTACCTTAAATGTTTAACTGATCTCCATATAAACGATCCTAAGTTGTCCGTGGCAAATTTAAAACTTAACCAATTGTACCAATCTATCTGCACTTTGTTGTACACTTTCTTCAAAGTTCTTACTCACTCAGTCCATCTCTCTTTAAAAAAATGTTAACCTTTACGACAACTTACCTCCGTAATTGGTAAACATTCACTGACGGGATCAAAAAAAACGACCTTCTGTCTGATTTAGGTATTTCGATATTGCGCGAGTTTAGCGTTCATCAGTGGGGTGTGAAAAAAATATTAATGACATTATTTCTTTAGGGTCGACTTTTTCCTTTATTATTGAGATCCGCTATTTAAGGTGAATTTTCTACAATCGGTCTTGTTACAAGGATCTACCAGTTTCAATATATGCAGTGAATTCCATTACACCCGGTATATATATATATATATATATATATATATATATATATATATATATATATATATATATATATATATATATATATAGTGCGTTCAAGGGGTGAAGGGATATGGATACAAAAGGCATCTCTTTAGGGAAAAAAAGAGAACACTAAAAGCGGAGCAGCTTCTAGATGGGGATGCTAATCGACAAACAGTGGGGAGTCAAATGGCAACTGGAACCTAGACCTCTACCATCCCAGTAAACTAACAATCGATGACAATGTTTCTTAAAAAAGTACCCTTTCATAAAGTGGAACTTTAAAAACATACACACCATGTAAAAATGAAAGACCATTCTTTAGTATACCTAAGTAAAAAAAGAATTTAAAATAAAGGTTACTATTTATTATAGAGCACGACCACACTTATTAATATTTTTCTTCAACTTCACCTTCAAATTTCTGATTTGCCAATGGGAACTCTGGAATTAACCGTAACTGATGGATCACTGACTTTTGGACTTATCCTCATAATTCTTCTGTAACACCATCTCAAATACTTGTGTTCCAAATTCGCAACCGAAGCGGGAATTATTCCACCGGTATATTTTTGGAAAATCATTTCTAAATCATACTTGTATCCAAGTTGTTTTGCTAAATATCTGTTAAAAAATAAAATTTGTATTTACTTCCAATTGTGTATCTGGCAAATCTTTATCATAATCAATAGGGACATTAGTCTTGAAAGAATCTTCAATTTTTTTCAAAGGATAGATGAAAATCTTCGAACCATTCCCTGTTCGCATATCAACGGCATAGTTTTCTTTAGGTGGCCCTACTTTATTAGTTTCGGTAGTATTATTATTTCCTACAAAATGAGACAACAAATAAAAATTTTTACCGAGATCTAATTTACACTAGAAGAGATACTTTGGCAAATAGATAAATAGTGGGAGGAGCGCTATATCACATATTCAGTGTCATATTTTCTTAGAATAATGTAATTAAAAATTATGGAGAATCTCAAGCGATTGCGCTTGATTTATCTACAGAATCTTATCATGTTTGACTATACATCCCATTTGATTCATCCCAGAATGATGCATACTAGAAATAAACGTCACGTTAATACAATATATCCGTTTGAATTTCAACTTGTCACTCTCCTACCTTTCCCTTCAAGAACATCACCATTTTGGAATAGTTAATAAGTTTTTTTCTTACCCTGCGTATAAAAATTGGTAATACTCTGTACATTTGTGATACCATCAGTAGTATTCTTTGTATTGTGAGTATCTTTTATCAAGGACAGGTGGACACTTTCATTTAAAGTAAGACATACTAAATCAATTGTTTCGGTAATATCTTTAAAGGCAGGTACAGTTTCTGTAATGTCGTTATTGGAGGATACAGGTTCTGTAGGGCTATTTGAGTTTATGTTCTGTGAAACGGTGGAAATATTTTGAGATTTCTGTAAAAGAAAAGTCAGAGTGTAGAGATATCCTAGTAGAGCAATCTAGCAAGATACAGATTAAACTAGTTTAATTCCACGGAGAATTAGAGGTGCAGGGCAATAGGACGGCAGACGAGTTTACCAAATGTTTGTATTTAATTTTTTTATCAGTTTATTTTATTTCGGACACCGTGCATCGATTTTTCCCACTTACGTCATCCTCCCGCTTATGGACAGTTTTAGGTTGCATTTTGATCCAAACATCTCCCAGGTGGCTGTGAGGGATATAATGAACATATCTCTTTCCTTTACAAGGTTTATCAGATAAACATACCTTTGTCGTTCCTGGAGCTGGCTCTGAACATCTAAAAACGTATTAAAAAAATTAATATCGTATTAGCTTTACGAGAGCCGTGTTCAGCAGTTGTCTCTTTCTAAATATGGGTTAAGTTTTATCGAATCTCACAGATCATCTTCCACCAAAATCAGTTCACCCACTGGATTGGGATTTTCTCGTGTACATTCTATACCTCTTTTCTGAACACCAGGTTTTCCTTTGCAAGCATCGCAGGCAGACCATTTTCCAGCTCTCCACCTGAAGGTAAATCAAATTAAAATTAAGACGAACTATTCTGTTCTATTGTGCCAATTTAAGTGGTCTCACTTAATTTAAGTCAGTCTTAAGAAAGGCAATCCCTCATTAAGCAAGCTTCATGCGAAAAAAATCAAATAAAGTAACCAAAAATTTAACGATCTATAATGCGCGGAAAACCAAATCGGTAAACTACCTACTTCGTCATCTATATTCTATAATGTATATAAAATGCAACGTCGCTTTGTCTATCTGTCCGTTAGTGCGCTTATCACTGGAGAACCACTTATCCGATTTACGTACTTTTTTTTTTAAAACATACATATATTCTCTGGCCAGGTTATAGGCTATATTTTATTACGACAGGTAGCATAAGGAATGAACGGTGACGATAATAGTGAATGAAGTCCCAAAAAAGTTTGCCGCTAGCGTGTTCCCTTGCAATACACAGCCTAAACCATTCAATACGGAACAATATTATGTAGCAAAGAATATCTATAATCTATAATAAATATATATATATATATATATATATATATATATATATATATATATATATATATATATATATATATATATATATATATACGTATATATATATATATATATATATATATATATATATATATATATATATACATATATATATATATATATATATATATATATATATATATATATATATATATAATACATATATACATATATATATATATATATATATATATATATATATATATATATACATATATATATATATATATATATATATATATATATATATATATATATATACATATATATACATATATATATATATATATATATATATATATATATATATATATATATATATATATATACATATATATACATATATATATATATATATATATATATATATATATATATATATAATATATATATATATATATATATATATATATATATATATAAATATATATATATATATATATATATATATATATATATATATATATATATATAATGCAATGCCTCTCTGTCTATCTGTCTGTCCATTAGTGCGTTTATCACGCGAAAACCACTTATCCGATTTACGTATCTTTTTTTAAATTCATACATATATTCTTTGGCCAGGATAGATAATAATAATAATCTATATCTATAATATATATAAAATGCAACGTCTCTCTGTCTGTCTGTCCGTTAGTGCTGATTTACGTGATTTTTTAAATTCATCCATATGTTCTCTGACCAGGTTATAGATATATATTTTATTACATCTATAATATATATAAAATGCAACGTATCTCTGTCTATCTGTCTGTCAGTCTGGCCGTCCGTTAGTGCGCTTATCATTGGGAACCACTTATCCGATTCACGTACTTTTTTTTTTAGAACATACATGTTTCTCTGGCCAGGTTATATATATATATATATATATATATATATATATATATATATATATATATATATATATATACGTATATATATATATATATATATATATATATATATATATATATATATATATATATATATATATATATATATACATATATATATATATATATATATATATATATATATATATATATATATATATATACATATATACATATATATATATATATATACATATATATATATATATATATATATATATATATATATATATATATATATACATATATATACATATATATATATATATATATATATATATATATATATATATATATATATATACATATATATACATATATATATATATATATATATATATATATATATATATATATATATATATATATATATATATATATATATATAAATATATATATATATATATATATATAAATATATATATATATATATATATATATATATATATATATATATATATAATGCAATGCCTCTCTGTCTATCTGTCTGTCCATTAGTGCGTTTATCACGCGAAAACCACTTATCCGATTTACGTATCTTTTTTTAAATTCATACATATATTCTTTGGCCAGGATAGATAATAATAATAATCTATATCTATAATATATATAAAATGCAACGTCTCTCTGTCTGTCTGTCCGTTAGTGCTGATTTACGTGATTTTTTAAATTCATCCATATGTTCTCTGACCAGGTTATAGATATATATTTTATTACATCTATAATATATATAAAATGCAACGTATCTCTGTCTATCTGTCTGTCAGTCTGGCCGTCCGTTAGTGCGCTTATCATTGGGAACCACTTATCCGATTCACGTACTTTTTTTTTTAGAACATACATGTTCTCTGGCCAGGTTATATATATATATATATATATATATATATATATATATATATATATATATATATATATATATATATATATTATTACGATAGGTAGCATAAGGAATGAGCAGTGACGATAATAGTGAATGAAGTCGGAAAAAAGTTTGTTTCTAGCGCGTTCTCTTGCAATACACAGCCTAAACCATTAAATATGGAACAATATTATGTAGCAGAGAATATCTATAATCTATAATATATATAAAATGCAATGTCTCTCTGTCTGTCTGTCTGTCCATTAGTGCGTTTATCACGCGAGAACTACTTATCCGATTTACGTGGTTTTTTTTAATTCATACATTTGTTCTCTGGCCAGGTTATCTATAATCTTCTATCTATAATATATATAAAATGCTCTGTCTGTCTGCCTGTCACTCTGCCTGTCTGTCTGTCTGTTTGTTCGTTAGTGCGCTTATCACTGGAGAACCACTTATCCGATTTACATGCTTTTTTTTAAAACATACATATGTTCTCTGGCCAGATTATCTATCTATAATATATATAAAATGCAACATCTCTCTGTCTGTCTGTCCGTCCGTTAGTGTGTTACGTGCTTTTTTCTTAAAACATATATATGTTCTCTGGCCAAGTTATAGGATATATTTTATTGCGTTAGGTAACATAAAGAATAAGCAGTGACGATAATAGTGAATCAAGTCGAAAAAAAGGTTACCGTTAGCGCATTCTCTTGCAATACACTGCCTAAAAAAACCATTAAATATGGAACAATATCATGTTGCAAAGAATATAATATATATAAAATGCAACGCCTCTTTTGAGAACCACTTATCCGATTTACGTGTTTTTATAAATTTATACATATGTTCTATATAATTCGATACAAGCCTAGATAATGGGAGATAAGTATAAATAATGGGAGATAAGGAGAAATAATGGGAGATAAGGAGAAATAATGGGAGATAAGCAGAGATAAGTCTAGATAATGGGAGTTATGGTGAGATAATGGGAGATAAGGAAAAATAACGGGAGATAAGATGAAATATTACGGGATAAGCCGAAATAAGCCTAGATAATGGGAGATAAAGTGAGATAATGGGAGATAAGAGGAAATAATGGCAAATAAGGAGAAATAACGGCAGATATTTTATTACGTTAGGTAACATAAGGAATAAGCAGTGACGATAGTAATGAATCAAGTCCACACGAGCGGAGCCGCGGGCACTGCTAGTTATTTATAAAAAATTATAGATTAGGACTGATGCAGACGGGGTACAGTTTTTAAACAGTTGAAGAATCAAAGTATATTTGAATCTACTGTTAAATCTAACGTACTTACTTCGTTTTGCAAGGTTGCATGTTGCAATGTTGTGTGGGTTGCGTAGGTCGTTCTTGTTCCATACAATATGTGTCGCTTACTAACCCTGCTTTTTGTTCAAAACAACTTAATCGGGCCATTTGAGTACCCCCACCGCATCTTAAATTATAATAAGGTTATTATTTTCAAGAAAATTTAATTGAGGCTTGAATTGCGTCTTTAAATCTTAACATTTGTATAATCCGTGCGAACAATCCTTTAGATAACCTGTAAAAAATTACCTTGCCGAACATTCGCTCATATCGCCTACTTCCCAATGGAAATTAGCTTCTTCTGTAGACTCAGCAATCATCTCAGCATACTGGTAATGATATCCCACATTTTCCCTTTTTAAGAACAACACCTGAAATATTAAATTTAACATATTTCTAATCTTATAAATACATATCGAGTACACCCGACATAAAAAGATATAGGGGTATGTCGTTCATAACGTCGTTTCCCGCCAAATCAATAATCCGTTAGAACCTGCAATGAGTGCGGCAAGGACAAGTAGAAAACACTAGACAAAATTTCAACGCTGTTTCATGCAAAAATGTACCACGTGGTCTGCTAATAAAATTTGTTGGGAATGTGTATCGGTGTTGCCACTTATGTTTATTAATTTTGCTAACAGGTTTATATGTGTTATTAAAGTACAAATTTAGAAAATATTTAGCTGTTTCTTATAAATATAATGTTATTTACTTTCTTTTCTATTATCTAAAACTATACATGATAATATTACTTCCTTAGATTAGACTTCTAATAACATAATGAAAGCTGGTGAACTATGGAATATTTTAAATTTTAGAAATCTGGCAACACTTACATTCAACCAAATCGTAACTCATCTTTTCCAGTCGCCCTTCCTTGAGTCTACTGTTAATTTTGGATCGCGTTTAGATGTAAACAAGCGGAGCTTTGATTAGTACATCTTTAAAAATAATTACAACACCGTTATACTTACTTTAAATACTATTTCTTCTTTTAGGGGACCTTTAATTGTCAATTTCTCATGATTCGGAGCAATATGCATGTAGACTCCCTCTACTTTGCCAAATTTATACACTCCATCCGGCTGCTCCATACTAAAATGTTCCAGAAAATAGTAAAATATTACTTTTCTTTTTCTGTTAAAATTATGAATTATGTATTTAAAGACTAGGGGAAGAAGTAACCTTACTATTTTCCATTTAAATAAAACTTCTTTTCAGTTTTATCGGTAATTGCTATGAGATTTTGCGACGGTGCCAATTCTTCTATTTTGATTTTTTTCATTCCGGTCGAAAATATTGCAACGGTGTAATAATCTACAATAAACAAAAAAGTACTACTTTTTACATTTTTTGCAAATGTTTATTGTTTCCAAAAGGGAATCATGCGAATTGCTGACTCATACAGGTATGAAACTTTAATGCTGCGGAATGGAAGAAGAAAAGCGAACACATAAAGGAACACATCATGTAGAGAACAATACTAAAAGTAAGAAACAAGACTATCGAACACAATCGAAACCATGTAAGACTGATACAGTCGGTTTTTAGGTGATCTTTAGGACTGATATTAAAAATTAATTGAAGGAAACTAATTATCTATCTAGTGCAACATTGACATATATAGCATAAAGATTTGCTTTCAACCGTGTTCAAATGGTTCCATCGGTCTGCCATCTGTTGGTTTGTTGGCACAATAACTGTCGAATGAGATGAAATATCGATTTCAAACTTGGTACATAGATAACATCTAACAAGTACATAAAGGTTATAGTTTTTGAACGATACCTCTTCAGACCAAGGGGGTGAAAGGGGTTCTGAAGTCTCGAAATCCAAAAATTATGTTATTTTTTCATTGTTATCAAGTTAAACTCAAAAAGAGGCTAAAGAGGGCAAGAGTAGTATAATTGCAAATTTCAGAATTTTGAGATATTTACAGGTTTTTTGGTTGATGTACTGGACGATACTGTCATCTTGAGTGACAGGACTGAAGACCTTCAAATTCGATTTTTTCCATTGTTTTGAAAATATCAAAAGTAGCGTCACTAAAACCACTGTAATTTGTAAACTAATCGTCGAAATGTTGTGAAATTTTGACACGTATCGTTTGAAGGTTGGTAGTTCCTAAAAATCATATGGATTTTTTGAAAAGGGTGACATCTATATGTCAAACCAAAAACCTTTCAGCCTACGTGTTATATTTCTATTTCAGGGTTCGTGCCGTTTCAATATTTCCAGTTTTAACAGAACTAGTATGTGGAAGAGATTGAGATCTAGTTACAGAGTAGCCAGAAAAGTTGATCATAGAAAAAGTTTTAGAGATGTAAATAGAATTACTTTCCTCTGGTACAGTGGGTGAATTATTGTTTTTACCTTCCTTGCTAAAGGAAAATGGTTACCTCCTGCAATTTTTGCTTTTCTTTACGTTGTAGTGTTCTGAGATACCTCAAAAAATATATTCTCATTTCCATCGGTCCGTCTATCCGACTGTTAGGTATAATATTTAAAACAGAGATAAAAGATATAGTTTTTTAGCAATATCTTTACAAGAAAAGAGGATGAAGGAATGGGAGCCGATATGTTTTATGATTTTAGTCATATTATGGAAATTTACTTTCTCTTTTCTTGAAAAAGTCAAATTCAGTAGTTATTTTTTATACCTTTATCACCAATCTCTTTAAATGTTTCTTGAATAATTCTACATCCTGACCCGTCCCCATTACAGGTTCCACAAGCATCTTCTACTGCTGCTGAGCTTAGCATATTATCACAGCCAACTCTCTAAAAATATAATAATAACTTTATAAACTACTCTGTATATTCATTCATTCATAATACGACTGAAAAGTTGCGCTACACTTCAGCCGGTTTCCCAGAAAGGCAAAAATGCCCCACTTTTTTTAATCATTTCGTACTGCTTTGAACG
The DNA here is from genome assembly GCA_019049505.1 of Pachyrhynchus sulphureomaculatus. Lineage (NCBI taxonomy): Eukaryota > Metazoa > Arthropoda > Insecta > Coleoptera > Curculionidae > Pachyrhynchus > Pachyrhynchus sulphureomaculatus. Next base: position 72,969,310 of record CM032451.1, read on the forward strand.
TAAAGTTCCCCGCGGCGCACTCCAGCAGGCCAATTTTCATATTTTAAAACTAAATTTTAAAAAAACACAGGCAATGTGGGTATTTTTCAATATTCTTATATTGAAACTTAAGGTATAATAATGATATATGCACGGGTACACACTCTAACTTAGTGTTGTCAGCGTGTGCCAAGTAAGAGCGACAGAATGACTCATATTCTTTCTTTCTCTTTCTATGAGCGCCACGCTTCACGCGAGAACTTACCACTTGCGATTTCAGCCCCCAAAACTAACTCCTTAAGTCAAAATTTAACTTTCAAAACTATACGGCTCTGATAAGGCCATCATCTGTGTCAAATAGTTTCGGAGAAAATCGGAAGTGCCAGACGGACAGACAGACACCAAAGTGATCTTATAAGTGTACCGTACGCGACACTAAAAATCGCCGCGTCCCTCTTAAAAATTCTTGTTAAATTATTCAATCTTATCAACGTCGGGAACCAAAAATAGCGTTCCCAAGTTGAACAAAACGGCATAGGGCCATATAAGAAAAATATTTTTTGGCTTGGCTGTTTTGTTTTTAAAATTTATTTTTAAAATTCCGTATCTTCGTCTTCTAGGGCCTATCCGTTCCGAATGTTGGCGATCATCAAGGCGATCCTGATTTTGTTAGCTGCCACTCTGCACAGTTGGATCTATGTTATTCCAAACTATTTCCTTAAGTTTGTCAGCCGAGATATTATTCCCCTGCCAGGGGCTCTTTTACCAGCAACTTTCTCTTGGATGATGTTTTGTAATAACCTATATTTTTGTTTTCTCGTAATGTGGCGAAATACTATAATTTTGTTTTCTTGATCTGCTCTTTTATAACATGATTTGTTCAGGGAATCCTTAGTATTCTCACCATATCAGATCCATATCTCAAATGACCTAATTTTCTTTTCTGTGGCCTCTAATATTGTCCACACTTCTGAGCGGTACAAAAGGGTTGAAAAAACGTAGCACCTGATATCCTTATTTTCAGGAGGTAAACTAAGGCCTCTGGAACAGAAAAGTGGCTTCATTTTTAAGTGTTATCCTAGCCTTCTCTATTCGACATTTAATTTCCAGCGAGTGGTCTCAGTCTTCGTTGGCAAAGAGTATTCTATTTTAACATGGTCCTTAGAAATGGCCATATATTTAGTCTTCGAGGCCATAATTTAATACTTATCTCCACTTTGGTGAGGAGCTTCTGTAGTTCCTCATGGGTACTTGCCGGCATATTGTCTATAAATACTCCATTCATAAGGAGTCCTTGTTTGACATTGTTAAGTGACCCTGTGAATATTATTTCAAAATAAAGTTTAAAAAGGAATGGTGACAGAAAGCATCGTTGTCTCATCCCTCTTCTGATTTCTCTCTGATTTTCCGTATCTATAATATATTTTATTTCTTTTCTTACCCAACAAGCACCATTAACACACACGTTTTTAGTACCAGGTTTACACTTGGTACCATCTTTGGCTACAGTCTCAAGTTCTTCTTCGTTTTCTCCGCCTTCATTGGTACACCACAACGAACATGGCGCTTCTAAAATACAAATTTTTGCTAGTTTTAAATACAAAAAAAGAGTTGTGACTTTACGAAAGTAATAATCAATCATTGTCAAGTACCATATCTTCCGCACCAAAAACAGTTCAGAACGTAATGTTTTTTCGCATGAATGCACTTTACAAAACTGTACTGTGGTTAACAGATTTCCTGAAAAACATCCAATGTTTTAAAAAACCTTGTAACTATGTGCAGCGTTTAACAGGAAATCTATAAGAGACAATATAGTGTTCTTTTTGGCTTTAACAGGAAATCTATAAGAGACAATATAGTGTTCTTTTTGGCAAACAAATAGCTCACCGTTTGAGGATGCCTTTACCTAGATTTAGAAACGCCTTATATGTGTGTCTTTTCCCCTCCACGTCAGACACATTATTAAATGCTTCACACTGTTGTTGTCTAAAAGACGTTGCGTTTTCAGGACATTCCTAGAAAAATAAAAAATATGATGCCCTAAGTCAATCAATTTAGAGTTAACACCAACTAAAACATAGTATCTCCTATGGCAATAATCTTGGTATACTTGACAGTTTTAGATTCGAGTTAATTCCGGACTTTTTTAAACTGCAAATGGGGTTATCTGACACTTCAAAAATTCTATCTATCCAAGTTTTGCATTAATAAAGATTATCGTAAATAACATAGGTAAGATCGAACTTGAGTGTATGTTCATAAAGTTACCAAATAATGACAATGATCGTATATAACACATGTTTTCCTATAATAAATTTAAATATTGTCGTTACATAATACCTGTCATTACAGTCACATTTGTTTATTTAGGAACATACCCTGAATATAAATATAGTTTTAACTTAACATTAAAACACAGAGCCTAAAGCTACATATACAAATTACATATAAAATTGGACCCGTCCTTGGCAAAACAGATGTCAGGTACTTACTTGAGCATGACAAATTTTATATCGAATTTTATCTCCGTCGCAATATCGTCCGCCATTAGCTGGCAGTGGATTATTACATTTACGTAAGGCGTAAGAGATGCCACGACCACATGATCGAGTACATTCGGACCATTCGCTCCACTCACTCCAGTCACCATCGATTGTTTCTGGTCGTTTACCGGTTTTCACACATTTACCTTGGAAACACCACTGAAAAACAAAACAGATTAACAAGAAAAGTGAACGACTATAAAACCCTAGTTTGCGAATAGTGTGTGACATATCCATATCCACCTTAAGCATCAGTTGCATACAAAATTTACTCTATAACTTGTCGAATATCCATAGTTATTGATGCGTACCATATTTTCATCACATTTTGTGCCATCAGCTGGTAACTTCCTCGTAGAAAAACATTCTAGTTTTTCATTTTCTTTACTAGTTGGTTTTAAACATCTCAGTTCTTCACAAAGTTTAGATCGGCTTTCCGGAGTTGGACACGCCACTGAGCCTAAAAAGACAACTCAGTACACTAAGAACTAAAAACAAACTGTACTACTCGTATATTGATGTGCGAATTTTTAGATACCTGGCACCATAAGTTCACACTGTGATGTCCAGTCGTATACTACTCCCGGAAGTACGGGTTTTAATATATATGGGGTAGGGGGTGGTCTATCCAGAAAGCACTCTGCTAGCCCCTGGCTAAAATAAAGACAATATTTCTACGAAGGTTGTCATAAACATGGTGATTTAGTTTGACAAAGCAATATCATTTTTGCATCAAAATGGATTCTAACTTACTTTATGGCGTTCTTAATTTGTTTTTTGCTGCAAGGAGACCATCTCAGAGCGGATAAATCCGTCCTAGGAGACATTATATAGGGTGTTTTATCGTTTGGATCGTCAGAGGGACATCCTGTTATTGCTAGATCATCATGCCGAACACCTAAGCTGTAATAAATAATAGTTTGTTTTTTATGAACAAATAAATGAGATACCCGTCGAATCGCGCTGTCTGTGGCGAGTATTAGCAATTTGCTGAGCATTCCTCTGTCGCCTTGTGGCTGTAGTCGGACTCCGATGGACGAGCAAGTATGCGTTAGGTGCAATTCTTTGTATCCTACCACGATGTTGCGCCAATACCGGAATAAGTATTAGAAATTCGGTCCTCTTGTTTGTCGATCCTAGCTCGACTGATGAGCCGTGATATCGCCAAACGCGTCTCGAGATGGATTGATAAATGGGAGAAATAATTATATATATATATATATATATATATATATATATATATATATATATATATATATATATATATATATATATATATATATAGGAAATTGACTGAGATACCCGTGTACAGACGAGTTCTTCTTAGACTGAGCACCGGACTAACGGATCCGTGTTGGAGGGGATGAAGGTAAAAACTAGGTTACTCAAACGTGTAAATCAAGCCCACCTCACATATTTCAGTCACATCGCCAGAAGAAGAGACCATGGAGAAACTAGTGATCGAAGGGAAAAGTCAACAGCAGAAGATCAAGAGGCAGATCTCCCACAAGATGGATAAACCAACGGCAACTCCTTGTTGGAAAAACTCCACGTGAGGCGGTCCAAATGGCCTTAGACTGAGACTGAGATATTTGGAAAGATCAAGTGCAAAGAACCAGCTCATGGGTGGTCACCAGGCCCAGTTAAGAACAATAGAGCAGATATGTATATATATATATATACATATATGTATATATATATATATATATATATATATATATATATATATATATATATATATATATATATATATATATATATATATATATATATATATATATATATATATATATATATATATACATACAGTAGAACCCGGTTATCCGAGGTAACGTGGGGGGGCATCTTCCTCGGATAACTGAAAACTCGAATAATCCGGATTTGTTTTTTATTCATTCAAAAAATAAACTTTAAACCGATGTATTAACGTTTTTAACATATAAATAGGTACATACATTATAAAACAGTGAAACAGGTATCTATGTGCTTCTGTTTCATATTGCATCTTCTTTTTCTCGCTGCAATGTTTCTCCATCTATTAAGAAGAAGCAAATCCGCTGGGGTTGCCTCTGGTTGTTGTTCGATATACTTCAAAGCTTTTTCCAAAGAAGCAAAACCTTCTTGATGAGAGATCTTAGTGGGAGACTGTTCATCCACCGCAGCCTCGATTCTTTTACGCTTGTTTTGCTCCATTATAATACGACAAACAAAAATTCACACAAAGCCGTTCGTATTAATTACATTTAACTACCAGAACTCCAACCAAATAAATTATGTGAGTATACTCGTACTTCTCCGTAGTAAACGCTATAACGCACTGCATTCACGCAAAATTTACATGCTGAAAGAGTCCAAAAACATAAATAGGGGAACTCCTCACACGGGCCAGGGTGATTCCCTGAAAGCCTCGACGATTTTAAATGGAAATATGTACAAATATATTTTAGAAGCTCGGTTAATACGCAGCATAAACGCGCGTACCTCGGATAATCAGGTTCTTAGATTGGCTCGGTTAATCCGGAGCTCGGATAATCGCGACTCGGTTAATCGAGGTTCTACTGTATATATGTAATACTTACAGGTGTCCCACTTGATGTGCTATAACCAGTCCCAGTTCTAAGCCATTATCTTCACAATAAGCACAGTTTTTACCTTTTTTACACCCTGTACCAATAAAACTTTGCCCGACGACTTCACAGTCTGTGCCATAGCATACATCTAACCTTAAACAGAAATAAAGCTAATTAATTGGACTAGCGCTTCAAGGGTTTCATACCTACCATATAAGATATCGTTTTCGTTGTCAAGAATTTTTGTAACCGTTCCTAAGTAGCTTAATAGTGAACTCACTCAGTTCGGCGATTAAAGCCAAGTCGAGTAAACTTTCTCCTGGTTTGCTGGGTCGCGATGTCATGCCACAATTCAATTAGCAAATGCAAGTGAAACGTGTCGATGAGAAGAATGTATATGTTTATTATACCTTACTACTCAGTATATATCACCACTACACCAAACACTTTATTTTTGCACTCGACGCGACTTCATCAGGAGCGATGAGTCAATCATCGCTCCTGATGAAGCTAACATGGTTAGCGAAACGCACGCCGAGTGCAAAAATAAAGTGTTTGGTGTAGTGGTGATATATACTGAGTAGTATCATTGTGCCAAAGATTCCACATTCCCAACTTAGTTATTATACCTTGTTAATAATAAAGCTATGTCCGCATGCGCCGGATGTCCTTCGGCTGGATTAAACTTTTCCTGCCATTTACAAAAGCTTTCTAGAGTTTGTTTAGCATTGTGCGTTATGTTTATATCTAACTCCCTTTCTTCCTTTTCGAGATAAAGTAAACGAACCAACACTAAGTCGATTTGTTGGCCTAGTGATACGTCATGTAGATAATCGGCAGCCTAAAACAACACATCCAACCTGACTTTTGAGTTACACTGTGTATACGTCGACACGAAAAAGACTAATTGTATCGAACAAACATGGATCATTTTTATGTTGATGTACACACAAGGCAGATGGTCAATGCAAGCCAAAAAAAGCTTTTAGAGCGAAGACACAACTATTAATATTCAATTTAAAACTATCATACCATATTAAACACCGTTAATATAAATCTTTCTCGATTCGAGTCTCTGTGATATTCCAAAAACCTTTTATCGCATACTACCATTGTTTCAATATAACGTTGTTCCTCGGAAGTCTTGTTAGTTGATCGTCTTGAAAGATCTAAAAATTATAATCGGTAATAGTTATCAGAAATTATGATTCTTCAGATTAAATCCTGTCAATTTAAAGTATTTGCTTGACCTTCGCTTACGTTCTAATCTCGAAGAGTAAAAATCCCTGAAGATGCCCTGTGTAATCGTCGATGAAACGTCGGAAAGTTATTCCAGTATTTAAAAAAATGTATTGCCATTATTTCAGTTAAAATATTTCAAACTTTAAACGTACCTTTATGGTTAAAAGTAGACTCGAATACCTTATTCTCAGCATCTTTACTATTAGCTCTACATTTCCTGTCACTGTCAATACCTTTACCGTAAAACGAAAGGTCGAAATCGTCAAATTCTTCCGGAGTATCTCTTTTATATACCACGTGTAAATGGTGACCATCCTCGTTTGGTTCATGGTCTTCTAAAGGTTCGATGAAGAACCTTTGGTGGTCTATTGTTATACATCCTACCTAAAAGGAGAACCTATATAACATCTGCAAGGGTAACCATATCTAAAAATAAAGTTTCCTCGTTTGGTTCATGGTCTTCTAAAGCTTATATGAAGAACCGTTGGTGGTCTATTGTTACATAACCTACCTAAAATGAGAAGCTATATAATATCAGCAAGGTTACCCCTATATTTTTTTTATGGGTCTAGCACACGTGCTACAAGGAAGTCCCTAAAGCACTCCAGGAGCGACACATGTGCGGAAAAAGCGATTCACGTTGTTCTTGAATCGCTGTAAATTGTACTCGGTGGGAAACACATTCCTGGAAAAATTATTCCAAAGAGATGATGTTCTCCATATAAATGACTGCTTGAAAAGCGTTGTACGAGGAGTAACAAGCTGAACCTCATACGGATGTGAAGTATTAGCGTGACGTGTACTTCTAACATGCACCGTTCTGGGAGGAATTAAGCGGTCCACATCCTTCGAACACTTTCCATTAAAATACTTGTAGAATAGGCTCAAGTTGCCAACCGTTCTTAGATGTTCCAGCGAATCAAGACCGCCGGTCAGTTCCGGGTCTCCAATCACACGAACAGCTCTTCTCTGAATAGAATCCAACAAATGCAATGCATGTTTAAGAGCCGAGCCCCAAACATGGGAGCAGTATGCCGTAGTTGGTCGAATTTGAGCTTTGTAAAGAATTAACAGTAGTGGACTGTAAAGCTTTCTGGTTCGAAATAATATTCCCTACTTTTGAGAAGCTCTCCTTGCTATACCTGCGACATGTTCATGTCAGGACATATTTGCTCCCAAATTAAGGCCCAACAAATTGAGTGACGATGTTAGAGGAATGGAGTACTCCGCCATAACTATGTCGGGTTCAGCAACGTTAACTTTTTTAGAAAAGAATGCCGCCTGAGTTTTTGTAGCGTTAAATTCCACTTGGTTACTGTCACCCCAAGATAGAATTTCTTCCAGGTCTTTGTTAAGTTGAACGACTTCCCGCTGTCTGCGGATATTCGCCTGAGTAGCCGATGTCTGAGCGTTCAAAGTGAATGAAGAGATAAGCGTACTGTCATCTGCAAAGCTGTAGATTGGGTTTCCGGTCTTTTCCAGCAGATCGTTAATGTAAATGAGACAGAGAGTAGGAGATAGTATGGAGCCTTGGGGCACACCGGCGTTGATAGTGAAGGTGTTAGAAAGAAATCCGCCGACTGCCACTCGTAAAGAACGCTCTCTAAGGAAATATGAGAGCCACAAACAGAACTTTCCAGACATACCATAAGAGCGCAGCTTAGCCAACAGTCCATCGTGCCAAACACGGTCGAATGCCTTGGATATGTCAAGAGCAACCGTTCGAGATTCTCCAAAGTGTTCAATTGCGTTGTTCCAAACATGTGTTATATAAGTCAGAAGATCTCCTGTTGATCTATGTTTACGAATCTTTTCATGTTTATATATATTTAAATAAAAAGAATATTCCTAAAAACGTGAATATAATGCAATTTTTAACACATAGGTCCTATGGGGTCAACTATTTTTTTAAGAGGGCTGTCGTCAATGATATACTACTGCAACTACAGTGGAATGAAATTGTGGGTTTCCCTTGTATATCACCTAAGCAGCATGAGTACTATGGAACATCGGTTAGCGCTCAATTATTATATGTTACCAGCATAGTATTCTGGCATTCTATGGAATGTCTAAGCATTCTACAGAATGCATAAGTAATCTACAGAATGCCTGAAACGTTCAGGCAAAATATAAAATATTCTCTATTTTATACTTTTCGTAGGCATTCTCTAGAATACCTAACGTATACCTGGCAGCATGTATAATGGATATTGAAAACAATAGGCCTTAACTGTCACTCGTATTGCAGGTGGCGGGGGGGCCGCGGTGGGAGTGGAGTCAATACGCTATAACATTAACTAACCTGAACTAATCTTTGTTAAAGTTAAAAAAAACAATAGGTATTTCGTTTACAAACAAAAAAAACGTTTGATTTTTCAAAGATTGCCGAAGTCATTATTTTCATTTCCCTACACATTCTTTTTATAGACAGTTGATAATTTTGTCCATTTTGAATAAACAAAAGATATGATTATGATAAATTGTCTTTCATTTTATACTTTACCTAATCTCTTATCGGCATCCTATAGAATTCGTAGGCATTCTATAGATTACGTAGACAAAGTATAGAATAAAAATATTTCATACATTGCCTAAACGAGTCCGGCATTCTATAGAATGCCTGAATTATACACTTTGCCGGTAACATACATGTTAGAAGAAAATAATAATTACTGTGCAAATATAGTCAATTGAATATAATAAACGAAACTAGAAGCTTAATTAAAATGCAGGAAAACTGTGTCATGATACTTCGTAATGATCCTGTTGTCTCAAATAGTAAAGAGACTAATTAATTTGCCAATTATTTTTCTGTTTGTCATAAAAAATTAAACAAATATTTACCAGAGGATTTATCTGTTGAGTGCACTCTTTCAAACCCAGTCCCTTGTTCTACGTCTTTCTCAATTGGTACTACTCAGTATATATAACCACTATATCAAACATTTTATGTTTGCACTCAACGCGTGCTTCGCTAACCATGTTACCTTCATCAGGAGCGATGATTAACTGTCACTCATAGTTTCTTAGCGAAACGCACGTCGAGGGCAAAAATAAAGTGTTTGATGTAGTGATGATATATACTGAATAGTGTCATTGTGTCAAAGGTTCCACATTCCCAAGATAGTCAATTAGTATTGAAGAAAACAAAAATAGTTTACTAACTAAAAGACGCTATATGAGTATAATACTTGGAATAGAAATCAGCTTCATCTTAAAGAATTCTTTCACGCTTACTTTAAAAATTGGCAATTTGTACTTATTACTGTTTTAAGATTAGCAAATTTATATTTTGACAGATTTTTAAAAAATTGCAGAATCATTAATATTTGTAAATATTATATATTGTATAATTAGTACTGCAAAATTTTCACATTATCATTAGTCGAGTATATACACTACAGTCATATAACTGCCAAAATTTAATACCTAATTAAACCCTTTTATTATATTACGTAAATTTAACTGTTCTTCACAAGAGTCCATCATAAAATTGTTTAGATAAGCCTTTTTGGTGAAATCACAAATTAAAAACTAATTAGAACAAATTCCCAAGTTTTGCATGATAATCGTTTTGCGGCGATTTCTGAGAATTCCAGTTGAAGTAATAACTCATTTCAAGTTTCTAGGGATTATGAAAATTCCTAGTGACATTTTATGATAAAAACTATGCTATAAATACCATTGCCCTGAGGATGATCACGGGAGCCCCATGGTTCATGAGGAACCTGCAACTCCACAGAGACCTCGGTGTGTCTACCTTAAAGGCACACATGGGAAAGGTCCAGCTGAAGTTTCTGGAGAAGGCGTCCCAACACCCAACCCACACATCAGGGACGCCTTAAGACTCCCGCCCCAAGCCAGCCGTCAGTTTCCTAGACCATCTGACCCTCTCTCGGATGAAGACGATGACCCCACTCGCCCGCCGTGACAGAAGATTGAGTTATAATAAGTCCTAGTTTAAGTTAATGCTATGTCCTAATTTAAGTTAGCGTAAGTCTTAGGCTAAGGTCGTTTTAGTTTTTAAGTCTTAGCATTAAGAAAATCATGTATAACAAATCACATTTCCTAGGTTAAGTTAGTATAGGACCACTAGTATAAGAGCTTAGGTTAAGTTAGTATAAGCAAACACTCATTTTAAGTAATTATTATACATTCATAGTAGTAAGTAAGAGGCTTGACCTTGCTTATTATCCAATAAAGACAATGAGAAATTAACTATTCGCAAACAGTACTTTGTCATTGATACAGGCTCAATTGTTTTGTAAAAATGCCAAAAACGAAAGAAGTTTCCGTTGAAAATCCAGCTCTGATAATGGCGAGACATCAAAATGGTCACTCGAGTCGACAAATCGCGAGTGATATGCGGATGCCAAGGAGAAAGGTGGACTACATCGTAAAAAAAAATTCTGTGGGACATGGAATTCGCAACCAAAAACGTTCAGGAAGGCCTCGAAAAACGACTCCCGCTGAAGACAGAGCTATAACAATGTCCAGCAGACGTAATTGCCGTCTAATCGCACCAGAAATCACGGCTTAAGTAAACCTGGAGCGGCCCATCCCCATCAGCGTGACAACCGGTTAGCAGAAAGTCACGGGAGAATTGCAATGAGGAAACCACTTCTTAGGCAAGTGAATAAACGTAAACGATTAAAATCGTCCCGAGAACACGAAAATTGGACATCAGAACAATGGAATTCCGTCCTTTGGAGGGACGAATCTATATTCGAAATTTTCGGATCAAATCGACGACTTTACGTGCGGCGGTCAGCTGGAGAGAGGATGTTGGAAGCCTGTCAGTTGCATTTTGCTAACTCAAATGCTTTCTTCTGGAAGATATATTTTTCAGAGGAAATTTATTTTTCAGCATGATAACGACCCTAAACATTCTGCTAAACAAATTAGAGAACTTTTGGACCAGTGGAAATCCGATGACGTCCTGGAAGTGATGACTTGGCCTCCACAATCACCCGACTTGAACCTCATCGAATTGCTGTGGGACCGTTTGGACAGGTGTGTTCCAAAACTCAATCCAACATCAGAAAATCACTTGTGGGAACTTTTACAAGCAGAATGGGTTAAAATAACCCAAGAAACTCTGAAGAAACTATCGGACAGAATGCCGAAATTCTGTAAAGTGGTAATTAAAAACAAAGGGAGTCACGTAAATGAGAAAAATCCTGGAAAATCATGAATATTTTTCTGATTTTCTAGACTGTAAATAATAATTCATTCAATTTAAAAAAAAAATATTATCTGGGTTTTTGTTGCCTTGGGACTGAAATAACTAGGTGGGCGAATATTTTCTGACGTAGGGTATGGAATGAAGTATAAAATTTTGGGTGAAATCTAACATAAGATATAGAGTTTTGTAAAACATTTGTAAGGTTTAGAGAAGAAGATAATCAACATCGAGATATTTTATGCTACACACGTAAATTGTTACTCGTAAATGCAGAAAAACATTAATCTAACTACTTTTCTGTAGATTTTTAAATATTTAAATTTGGTTGCTAGTTCTAGGCACAGTTTGTGGTACTCCATGCTTAATTGGAAATTAAACAATTTTCAAGATACTGATATCAGAAAAATAACTGCTCTTTACCCTTTGATCTTGGCGGTACATAAGAAAAAAACATGATTACATTACATACTTTCTTATTTATTTTCTGTGCAGTAACAAAAATATTCCTACCAAACCATCACAAGTTGACAACGCTGCTCTAGAGTTCCTCTGTCCCTTAATTTCGCCAGTATAATAACATAATTTTTCATCAGGAAAATTGTAAAAATTCGAAGTTTTGAGCTTCTCAGGGTCTCTAACTTCAATGACCATGTCAGGTGATATCAGTGCATAGTTTGGCCAAAGCATTACGTGATATAACTTGTTGTCTGCGTGGACACCCATGTGGATGGCATCTGGGTCATTAGGGGATCTGTAATATGAGAGTGGATTGATAAATTTCGTAATCGTGTAAGCGTGATTCTTAGTAGTAGTCGTTTGTTGGCAGTTATCATAAGTGATCGGTGTTACATGTTTCGTAGAAATGGGTGTGATAAGACATGTTTATTTTAAAAAGATGACTGGGGTCCAGATAGAAACTGAACTAAAGGAAGTTTATCGGGACTCTACACCAGCACTCCAGTCCATTTATTACTGAATAAATGAATTTAAACGTGGCCGTACAAGCACTGCAGATACTGCACGTTCCGGACGCCCGATTGTGGTTTCTTCTGAAGAAATAGAAACGTTTGTTGACTCTAGATGAAGCACACAGGTTGAAGAACATTTCAAAATCATATTTGCAAAAATTTTGGAACTGTAGACGAAAAGTGGATCCACCATAATAAACCGGAGGCCAGACGGCCGTCAAAACAGTGGGTTGGAGAAGGTGAAATTGCACCGAGAAAGGCGAAAACAGTTTTATCGGTGGGAAAAGTCATGGCCACTGTTTCTTGGGACTTATAGGGTCATCATCATGATAGATTATTTGGAAAAGGATAAAACAGGAATCCAGCTGGACCAAATGTCATGAGCTCAATGGAGTTTATGTTGAGAAATAAATTTTTATTTTTACAAAAAAGTGTTGTTTACCTTGTTTTGACAAGACTTTTCAGCCCACCCATACAATTTCATAGAATAGATTTGACGAATACCCCGATAGATATAGGATTACAGCTTGTAAGATAGAGAGGTAATAGAGAGAACGCTTATTTTTCACACGCCTTTGTCCTTATCTTTATCTCAAGCATGCGCAGTATTAACGCAAACGAATTGCAAGGTTGTGTTAGTATTCATCTTCTATAAAAGATTTTTTTTCATTCATTTCATGGTTAAGGACACCGGTTATCAGCATTTGATGAGTCAACAGGAATTTCTAAATTAAAGTTGTGTCCAGCAGGTTTCTATCATTTCTTTCGATATTTCCAAGGTAATACGAATGTGCGATAAATAAAATTTCATTCGAAATTAACACTACACATATAGTAATGCCATTGTGCCAAAGATTGCAAAATCCCAACATAATCTGAATACTAATTAACTGTTGTCAGTGTTGTTTCCTATAAAAGATTATCGTTTTAATTTCACTGTATTTTCTTAGTGGTTTGTATACTTTAGTAGGAAAAAAAAACAGGCCCTACCATAATAGCGTTAACTGAACTTCAAATAACCTCTCTTATAAGTTCCTAAATAAGGGAAATCGTTATCCTTAATAAAGGTTTCTCGTATTTTATTTCAATACAGCTAAATGGTTGGCGCATACTTCAAATAACGATAACAGCTGAATCTTTATATTTAATCTTCCTTTTACTACTGCGCAAGCTCCAACAGGTGTGCGCATGCTTTAAATACAGATAAAGACAATGGCCTACCAAAATAAGCGTTGCAAAATCTCTCTAATATTTACCTTTTGGTTCTATATCCTTTAATTTTGTGCTCATAAAAATGAGGTATTTCAAATGAAATAAAATCTCCGGTTAATGTGAGCTTGTGGGGTACTGATAGTTCATAATCTTCTATATGTCTTGTGTAACGACCTGCACAAAAAAAAACACGAAAAATAAGTCTTATTTTAGAAAATTGTATACTTCTTATACTGTTACCATGCACAGGATGTTTTCTAGATAATACTAATGCTGGGAAAGTCAATAAAATAAATAATAACATTCTTTGGCTGTTTAGATATTCATCTTTCATTTCTGTCTACTAATGTCAAACAATGTTGACGCTAAATGGCGTTTCGCTTAACCTCACATTGCTATTTAAGCTATAGGACTATATACAAGTAGCTACCTGTTAAAATTAGGACTACTTAACTTAATTCGCTCCAGTACTGCTTCATTTATAGGCTTCCATACCTTTAGCGGTGAACGACTATTTTTTTTTTTATGAGTCTAGCACACGTGCTGCAGGGAAGTCCCTAAAGCGCTACGTGGGCGGAAAAAGCGATTCACGTTGTTCTTGAATCGTTGTAAATTGTACTCGGTGGGAAACACAGTCCTGGGCAAATTATTTCAAGGGGATGATGTTCTCCATAAAAAAGACTGATCGGCAACACAATAGAAGAATAACAAGAAATGCTGAGGGAATTAAATAACAAATGTCGAGAAATAGGTCTAAAAATAAACTTCACCAAAACTAAATATTTGAACAACGAAAGTGAAGATAACAGCCAGAAACTATTACTAGAAGGTGAAAGAATAGGAAAGGTATAAGCATTCATATATTTAGAACAAAAAATCGAAATTTCAAAAAATAATTTAAAAGCTGACTTGGACAGAAGTGTCCCGTTAGCTTGGTCTGCGTTCGGAAGGTTACAATCTACATTTAAATTGGATATACCAAATACAATAAAAGCAAGAGTATTCGATCAAGATGTACTGCCGGTATTAGCATATGGCACTGAAACGTGGACTTTAAATAAAAGTATAATAAACAAACCATAGGTAACCCAAAGAGCAATGGAGAGAAGAATGCTAAATATTAGACTCCAAGATCGTATTCCTAACATCAAGTTACGAAGAAGACCAAAAGTGACAAATGTAATACAACGAATATGTAGATTAAGGTGGAATTGGGCAGAGCATATCGAAAGGATGAATGATAACAGATGGACACGCCGTATAGTGGAATGGAGGCCTAGAAAACACAAAAGATGCAGAGGTGGTCCACAGACAAGATGGACGGACGACATAAAAAGATTAGCGGGACACGATTGGATGCAAAAAGCAAACAACAATACTCATTGGAGACAACTTGGAGAGGCTTATATCCGACTATGCATGGAATAAGCTAATGATGATGATGATACCTTAGCTATCCTAATCAATTTTCTGTAGTAATACATCCTAAATGATTTTATATACTACGTCTCTTTTTACTTTCCTTGGAAGGAAAATATTGTATTCGCGAAGAAATCACATTTTGAAATTTTTGCTTTCTTCAGCTTTTAAGGTTCCTCGGCCACGAAAAACATAGTCACTCATTTTCGTCGGTCTGTTTGTCTGGCAGTCCGTTGGCACGAGAACTCTCGAACGAAATGAGATCTCCATTTCAAACTATATATTTATATATGTATATATATATATATATATATATATATATATATATATATATATATATATACGAGTATATATATATATATATATATATATATATATATATATATATATACGAGTATATATATATATATATATATATATATATATATATATATATATATATATATATATAACATATATATATATATATATATATATATATATATATATATATATATATATATATATACATATATATATATATATATATATATATATATATATATATATATATATATAATATATATATATATATATATATATATACATATATATATATATATATATATATATATATACGAGGCATGTTTTTTAAGTAAGTACCGTTTTGCGATTCCGCCGCCGCAGCGATACGGTCGGCGTTCCGCGCATGCGCGCTGGTAACCTACATCTCATGTCTACGCACTGACGCCATTACAGTCTGATTCTTCATTGTATACGTTGTTTACTGAGTGTTTAAGATGCCTCCGACAATCGTGAGTCCCGCCGATTGTGAAGTACGGGCTGTTATACGATTTCTTAGTGCTAAAGGCGTAAAACCGATCGATATTCATCGTGAGATCTGTGAAGTTTACGGACAAAAAAACATTATGAGTGATGGAATGGTAAGGAAATGGGTGAGAGCATTTAAAGATGGCCGCACAAATGTGCATGATGAAGAACGGAGTGGGCGTCCTTCGGTCGTTAATGAAGATTTGGTGCAGAAAGTGGACGAAAAGGTGAGAGAAAACAGACGCTTTACAATTTCATCATTGTGCGACTGCTTTCCTCAATATTCTCGTAGTGTTTTGTATCGCATTTGTGATACAGTGGTTAACAAGTCAGGCGGCAGAATTTTATGAGGAGGGTATTCAAAAACTGGTGCCACGTTATGACAAGTGCCTCAATATTCACGGAAATTATGTAGAAAAGTAGATTAAGGTACAGGCTTTCATGTAAAAATAAAATTATAGCGATATCTTTGCACGTCTTTTTTTAATTCCAAAACGGTACTTACTTAAAAAAACATGCCTCGTATATATATATATATATATATATATATATTATATATATATATATATATATATATATATATATATATATATATATATGTATTACCCAATAAGAGGATGAAGCCTAGAGTTTTTGAGCAATATCGCGAAGGAGATGAAACAAATATTTAACATATATGTTATAATTATGGTATTTCATAAAAGGAATGGGGGGGCGAAATTAGAGGGGTTGCTTCGTATATTTAGCGTCATGACTTTTTCAAAGTTTTTGGAGTCGAGGAAATTAAAAATTACGTTATTGTTTTCATTATTATTAGGGTAAAAGGGGCAGGGGACCTTAAATATTGTACAGTTTTAATAGTATTTTGGGAATTTTTCCATGTTTTTTGATTCATTCATTCATTCAATTGACAAATTTTAGGAATATTATTTTTCTTCATATATATGTATAGTGTTATATGTGCTTTTCACGGTTCTTCGACTCTAGGAGTATGAAAATTAAGTTCTTTTTTAGTGTTCCGTATGGAACACTTATAAGATGACTTCGGTATCTGCCCGTCTGTCTGTCTGTCACACTCGATTTTCTCCAAAACTATTTGTCGTAGAAAGTTGAAATTTGGTAATAATATAGGAATTGATGGCCTCATCAGAGCCATGTAGTTTTGAAAGTTAAATATTGACTCAAGGGGTTAGTTTTGGGGGGTGAAATCGGAAGTGAAAAAAAATTTTTTTTACTAGATCATCGAGTGTGGTGTCAAATGAAAGCTTGTGAAAAAGCGAGTAAAAAAAATATATATAATGTAATATTTGCGCACACTTTTCTTTGTATTATTTATATTCTCTACTGGGTGTAGATTGAACGAAAATTATCATGAGTGCATTACCATTAATAATTTATCTGGTATATATAAAAAAAAAAATTCAAGGTCATCAGTTTTCAGTAAAGATTGGAACCAAACTTTGTTGAAAACTCATTTGGGGTGTGTTTTGTGAAGTCACCGATCATTTTATACTCCCGTAACAAAAATTTTTATTTTAAAAGCAATCAACGTGGGGAACAGTAATTGCGCAAGTTCAACTTGCACTTGACCGGTTATTTATTACTATCAATCAATCAATCAAAGGGGTGAGAGAGAGAGAGAATTTAGAGTATAAAGAATCAAAATTAGCTAATTAGGATGTTTTTACTCATGATACTAGCAAAAATATTTTCTCCCCACACAATTAGTTTTATTTTGAACTGTGATCAATAGCAGGATTATTCAGGATTATGTAACAATAATTAGATTCTTAGAATATGGATAAGATTTTGTAGTTGTGGCACTCAATAAACTAATTTAAGGTGTAGATTTTCACGAAATTCATAAAAGTATCAATATCTCGCAGCTCGTGCTAAGTTACACTTTACCTTGAGAACATCAGGAAAAGTACTGGGTAAATTTCTTTACCAATTTTTTCACTGATTTTTGAGCTATACGCTGTAACACAGTAAAAGGGGGCAGGGTTTTTTAAAAATTATTTCCACAACCAATAGATATAAAAAATATCTAGAAATAAAATTACACCTAAGAATTACATACATCACTACATTTCTGATGGTCTGATTTTCAAGTTCAAATTCCATTTATTTAAGAGGTTTGTTTATATAAATTATCTCCTTTTAGGTAAAACAGATACTTTAAGATAAAGTAAATAATAATTAAATTGCAAGACCACAAATGATGAGACACTTGAATAAAGATGATTTAAAATCTATAATATATATAAAATGCAACGTCTCTCTGTCTGTCTGTCTGTCAGTCTGTCCGTTAGTGCGCTTATCACTGGAGAACCACTTATCCGATTTACGTACTTTTTTTTTAAAACATACATATGTTCTCTGGCCAGGTTATAGGCTATATTTTATTACGATAGGTAGCATAGGAAATGAGCAGTGACGATAATAGTGAATGAAGTCGGAAAAAAGGTTGCCGCTAGCGCGTTCCCTTGCCGTACAGAGCCTAAACCATTAAATTTGGAACAATATTATGTAGCAGAGAATATGTATAATCTATAATATATATAAAATGCAATGTCTCTCTGTCTGTCTGTCTGTCCATTAGTGCGTTTATCAGGCGATAACCACTTATCCGATTTATGTGTCTTTTTTTAAATTCATACATATATTCTTTGGCCAGGTTATATAGTAATAATAATAATCTATATCTATAATATATGTAAAATGCAACGTCTCTCTGCCTGTCTGTCTGTCCGTTAGTGCGCTTATCCCTCGAGAACCACTTATCCAATTTACGTGATTTTTAAAATTCATACATATGTTCTCTGACCAGGTTATACAATAATAATAATAATCTATATAATACTCGTATATATAAAACGCAACGTCTCTCTGTCTGTCTGTCCGTTAGTGTGCTTATCATTCGAGACCAACCATCCGATTTACGTGATTTTTTTTAATTCTTAATTTAATATATGTCAAAAAAAATCTATAATATATATGAAACGTAACGTCTCTCTGTCTGTCTGTCTGTCTATCCATTACTGCGCTTAGCACTTAAGAACCACTTCTCCGATTTACGTGTTTTTTTTTATAAAATACAAAGGGAATAAACAGAGACAAAATGCTAATATGTAGGAAAAAAGATGGAAGTTTAGCAGTAAGCTTCGCAGAAAGACTGAAAAGGTGGGGGGAGTACTTTAAAGAAACACTAAATGGAGATGAAAATGAGTTGAATGAGAAATAGGAAGCAAAATTAACTGAAGGGCAGGAGGGACAAATAAACCCTGCAAAGAAGAAATAAGAGAAATACTCAGAACCCAAAAAAAATAAGGCCCCGGGTGGAAATTGTAGAACTGATAAAAGCTGGAGGAGTAGATCTGAAAAATGAAATATGCCGGTTGGTGCAAGAATTATGGGAAACAGAAAAGATGCCAGTGAGCTGGAGAGAGTCGCTCATTTGTCCAATATATAAAAAAGGAGAAAAAACTATATGTGCGAATTATAGACCAATAGCCTTACTGGATGTCGTGTACAAGATAGTAGTGTCGACTATCCAAAACAGACTAGCAGAGAAAGCCGAGTCTATTCTGGGAAAGTACCAGCGTGGATTTAGGAAAAATAGATCGGTTACAGACCAGATATTTCCGATTAAGCAAATCCAAGATAATAGCTTAGAACAAAATTTGACACTACACTTGGTCTTTGTGGATTTCAGAGAAGCATATGACTCTGTAAATAGAGAAGGACTCTACAACATAATGGAAGAACTAAAAATTCCAAGTAAATTGATTCGCATGGTGAGAATGACTCTGAACGACACAGAAAATAGAGTGTTGGTTGAAGGCAAAGTATCAGACAAGTTTAAGGTGAAGAGAGGATTAAGACAGGGGGAACCAGTGTCGACATGTCTATTTAATTTGGTAATAGGGAAGATAATCCGGGAGTCAGAAATAAAAACAAATGGAACGATATACCAACAAATCTGTCAATGATTGGCCTATGCGGATGATGCAGCAGTGATTGCAAGAGCAAAAGAGAACCTCAAAAAAGCCATAAGTAGGATAGAAGAAAGGGGAAGGATGAGAGGACTAAAGATAAATGAGGAAAAAACAAAATACATGGAAATTAAAAAGAAGAAGGATAATAAAACAACAAAAGTTTAGATATAATAAACAACTTAGGGAAAAGATATATGTTTGAACAAGTAGACAAATTTAATTATCTGGGAGTAACAATAACAGAGAGTGGACAAGAAAGGACGGAGATATAAGAAAGAATAGCGAAAGGACAAAGATGTTTGAGGGCATTGAATCCAATATTGAAATCAAAGAATGTATCAAGAAAAGCAAAAGAAAGAATATATACGACAGTTGTCAGACCTACGGTGACATATAGATGCGAAACGTGGAAACTGAATGCAAGAGAAAAGGAGACGTTGGAGGTGTGGGAAAGGAAAGCTTTGAGGAGAATCTACGGAGGAAGGAAAGAATAGGGACTGTGGAGAAGAAGAACAAACTACGAATTAAAATGCCTATATACGAAACCCCTTATAAGCCAAATCATAATAAGCCAGCGATTAGGATGGTTGAGACACGTGGCAAGGATGAAGGAAGAAAGACAGGCAAAGCAAGCCCTAATAAGAGGAGTGGTTGGAAGAAGAGGCAAGGGTAGCCCTCGATCTACATGGATTCAGGCAGTAAAGCAAGATCAGGAGTTGATGGGAAACCCGCACTGGGAAAAGCTAACAGGAGACAAAAAGAAGTGGAGACAAGTATGCAACCAAGCCATGGGCCTCTAAGGCCCCTTGAGCTATATAATAATATAAACATAACGAATAAGCAGTGACGATAAAGGTGAATCAAGTCCACGCGAGCGGAGCCGCGGGCACGGCTAGTTTAAAGTATAAAAGAAAAAACGAAAAATTTCTGCACTCATAAAAAGAAAATAGCACTGCACCCTGCTAACATGACGTATTTTTGTGGTTTTAAATAAACAAAATCTTTAAGGGGTTTGGGTCATGATCACAATACAAGGAAAATAGATTGGTTTATCTGACCCACACTTGAGATATTAAAAAAAAATAGAGTAGATAAATTTTATATATTTTCAACATTATTAAGAGATTTTTTCCTGGTTTTTGATCGTAATAATGAATTCATTTTAAGGATTATTATTTATAATTAAAAATATAAGAGATTAAAAGGATTAAAGGAGTGGGGGTTTGCTCCATACATATAGTGATATACATTCTTTTCAGAGTTCTTGGAGTCGACGAATCTGAAGAAAATTGTCGGGGGTATGTAAAGTATATGTATGTATATCTATAATATATATAAAATCCAACGTCTCTCTATCTGTCTCTCTGTCTCTCTGTTTGTCTGTCTATCTGTCTGTCCGTTAGTGCGCTTATCAGTGGAAAACCACTTATCCGATTTACGTGCTTTTTTTTTAACATGCATATGTTCTCTGGTCAGGTTATAGGCTATATTTTATTACGTTAGATAACGTAAGGAATAAGCAGTGACGATAATAGTGAATCTACACTGCCTAAACCATTAAATATGGAACAATATCATGTAGCAAAGAATATCTGTAATATATATAAAATGCACCGTCTCTCTGTCTGTCTGTTCGTTAGTGCGCTCGAGAACCACTTATCCGATTTACGTGTTTTTTTTTTTTTAATTCATACATATGTTCTCTGGCCAGGTTATATAATAATAATAATATTCTATGTAATATATATAAAAAACGTAACGTCTCTCTGTCTGTCTGTCCATTAGTGCGCTTAGCACTTAAGAACCCCTTATCCGATTTACGTATATTTTTTTTTAAATACAAAGGGAATAAACAGAGACAAAAGGCTAATATGTAGGAAAAGAGATGGAAATTTAGCAGTAAACTTGGCAGAAAGACTAAATAGATGGGTGGAATACTTTAAAGAAACATTAAATGGAGATGAAAATGAGGAATTGAATGAGAAACAGGACGCAAAATTAACTGAAGGGAGGAGAGGACAAACAAACCCTGCAAAGAAGAAATAAGAGAAATACTCAGAACCCAAAAAAAAAAGTAAGGCCCCGGGTGGAAATTGTATAACAGCAGAAATGATAAAAGGTGGAGGAGTAGACCTGGAAAATGAAATATGCCGGTTGGTGCAAGAAATATGGGAAACAGAAAAGATGCCAGTGAGCTGGAGAGAGTCGCTCATTTGTCCAATATACAAAAAAGGAGAAAAAACTATATGTGCGAATTATAGACCAATAGCCTTACTGGATGTCGTGTACAAGTCTGTCGAGAACAGACTAAAAAAGAAAGCCGAATCTATTCTGGGAGAGTATCAGTGTGGATTCAGGAAAAATAGGTCGGTTACAGACCAGATATTTTCGATTAAGCAAATCCAAGATAATAGCTTAGAACAAAATTTGGCACTTCACTTAGTCTTTGTGGATTTCAGAGAAGCGATGAGCCGTGATACGGCGAAACCCGTTCCGGGATGGATTTCACAAATAAGAGAACAGTGAGTAGACTGCTGAGATACAGACTTTCGTCTGTTTTCAGTTGTTCTTACTTTAAACCACATATGCCTTAGGGGAGATCCCTCGAACGTTCGCGCCATCTCTGATGAAGTGTTGGCAGTCTGCTAACCGCTCTGTCGGCGAATGGCTGAAGCGAGTCAGCCCTCCGATGAAGTGCCACCTACGAGGTAGGCGTTAATCTTACCATATATATATATATATATATATATATATATATATATATATATATATATATATATATATATATATGTATATACAGTAGAACCCCTGTTATCCGAGGTAACGTGGGAGGCACCCTCCTCGAATAACTGAAAACTCGGATAATCCGGATTTGTTTTTTATTCATTCAAAAAATAAACACCAATACTTTAAACCGATGAATTAACGTTTTTAACATATAAATAGGTACATACATTATAAAACAGTGAAATAGGGTATCTATGCGCTTCTGTTTCATATTGCATCTTCTTTTTCTCGCTGCAATGTTTCTCCATCTATTAAGAAGAAGCAAATCCGCTGGGGTTGCCTCTGGTTGTTGTTCGATATACCTTAAAGCTTTTTTCAAAGAAGCAAAACCTTCTTGATGCGAGATCTTAGTGGGAGACTGTTCATCCACCGCCGCTTCGTCATCGTCATCGTCATCGTCATCGTCATCGTCATCGTCATCTGATTTTTCGGTTTCCTGAAAGGCATTCGTTATTTCTTCAATACTCATTTCTTCTTCTAAATCATCTGCTGTAATCCATTCAACATCTTCTCTTGTCACATTGTCGCAACCTTTTAATTTTTGCATTAATTCAAATAAACTTTTTTCTTTTTTTTTCTATCTCGCTGTCAAAATTTGAACAGGACATTTCTCCATGGCTTCTCAATTTCAAAGCTAATTCATTTAATGGAGTATCATCATCACTGTCATTATAGTCCTCAAAATCAATAACTTTTGACCAAGATTTTTGAATAGTGGTAGTACGCACAGAATCCCAAGCTTGACTTACCCAGTAAATAACATTTTTCAGTGTAACCTTGTTCAAGATGTTCAAGATATAAACGCCTATAATTTTTTAAAATGTTTTCAAGGATGCCTTGATCCATTGGTTGCATTATGCTGGTTACGTTTGGAGGAAAAAATTTTACAACAATTTCGCCCACATGAAGTCCTTCTCCAGGGTGAGAGGTGGCATTATCCATTAACAAAATTGCTTTAATAGAAAGACGGTTTCTGTTCAAAAATTTAGTCACAGATGGCACGAACTCTTCTTCAAACCAGTTAGTAAATAAGGTCGCATCTATCCATGCGCTCTTCTGACTTTTATAATAGACTGGTAGGGCTTTGGGTGAGATGTCTTTTAAAGCTCTTGGACGTGCAGACTTGCCAATCACCATCAGTGGGATTTTGTGCTTGCCAGATGCATTGGAACATACCATTATAGTTAATCTTTCCTTACTTCGTTTGTGCCCAGGAGCTGATTTTTCCTGTCGAGATGCCAATGTTTTTGATAGAAGCATTTTATAATTCAGACCAGTTTCGTCACAGTTGTAAATGTGATCACATTTGTCTCCACAATCTTCGATTTGCTTTTTAAAGTTCTGCTTAAACTTCTCAATTGATGACACATCAGCAGAAAGTTTTTCACCACATACAGTCATTTATCGTACACTGTACCGTTTTTTTTTTTTTTTCCAGCGGTCAAGCCATCCAGAACTGGCGGTAAACTGATCTATCTCTGGGAATTGCCTACTAATCATTATTGCTTTCTGTTGTAAAATTGGACCTGACAGAGGCACACCTTTTGATCTCTGTTGGTTTAAACCACATGAATAAAGCTTCGTTAACCTTTTCATAGTCGCCGGTTTTCATTGATTGTCTTCCTGAGGACGAGGAGGCTTGATTTATACACCACTCTTCATTTTTGTGCGGTTTCTTTTCCAATCTCCAACTGTTACCTCACCTACTCCATAATCTCGTGCAATAACTTTAATTATCTCTCCTGCTTCAATTCTTCTGATGGATTTTAATTTTTCTTCAATAGGAACGACGATTCTTTTACGCTTGTTTTGCCCCATTATAATACGACAAACAAAAATTCGAACAAAGCAGTTCGTATTAATCATACTTAACTACCAGAACTCCAACCAAATAAATTATGTGAGTATACTCGTACTTCTCCGTAGTAAACGCTATAACGTACTGTATTCGCGCAAATTTACATGCTGAAAGAGTCCAAAAACATAAATAGGGGAACCCCTAACACTATTTTAGAAGCTCGGTTAATATGCAGCATAGACGCGCGTACCTCGGATAATCAGGTTCTTAGCTTGGCTCGGTTAATCCGGAGCTCGGATAATCGCGACTCGCTTAATCGGGGTTCTACTATATATATATATATAATATATATATATATATATATATATATATATATATATATATATATATATATATATATATATATATAATAATAATATACGTACCAAGTGAAGAAATGCTGAAATTTCAGACAGTGATTTCTTCGCGAATATAATATTTT
The DNA here is from genome assembly GCA_019049505.1 of Pachyrhynchus sulphureomaculatus. Lineage (NCBI taxonomy): Eukaryota > Metazoa > Arthropoda > Insecta > Coleoptera > Curculionidae > Pachyrhynchus > Pachyrhynchus sulphureomaculatus. The sequence goes on from CM032451.1 coordinate 72,994,305, forward strand.
CCTTCTAAGGAAAGTAAGAAGAGACGTAGTATATACAATCATTCGAGATGTATTACTACAGAAGGTTGATTAGGATAGCTAAGGTATGGAAGCTCATAAATGAGGCAATACTGAAGCGAATTAAGTTATAGTCCGAATTCTAACAGGTAACTACTCTTATACAGCGCTATAGCTCAACATTGTTTGACATTAGTAGACAGAAATAAAAGATAAATATCTAAACAACCAAAGAATGTTATTACTTGTTTTATCGACTTTTCCAGCATTAGTATTATCTAGAAAATATCCTGTGCATGGTAACATTATAAGAAGTATACAATTTTCTAAAATAAGATTTATTTTTCCTGTTTTTAGTGTTCCGTACGGAACACTTATAAGATCACTTCGGTGTCTGTCTGTCTGTCACATCCGATTTTCTCCGAAACTATTTGACATACAAAGGTGAAATTTGGTAATAATATAGGAATTGATGGCCTCATTAGAGCCATGTTGTTTTGAGAGTTAAATTTTGTCTTAAGGGGTTAGTTTTGGGGGGTGAAGTCGGAAGTGAAAAAAAAAAAATTTTTACTAGGTCATCGAGTGTGGTGTCAAATGAAAGCTTGTAAAAACACGAATAAAAAATATATATATAATGTTATACTTGCGCTCACTTTTCTTCGTATTATTTTTAAAAATTCGCGAAAAATCACTGTCCCGCGCCTGATCTCGAAAAGTACTTATCAAAAAATTTCGAAAAAATTCTGGAATATTCTACACGGGGGTGTAGATTGAACGAAATTATCACGAGTGCATTACCTTTAATAATTTATCTGATATATAAAAAAAACAAAAATTTCAAGGTCATCAGATTTCAGTAAAGATTGGAAACGAACTTTGTTGAAAACTCATTTGGGGTGTATTTTGTGAAGTCACTGATCATTTTATACCTCTGTAACAAAATTTTTTATTCCAAAAGTAATCCACGTACGGAACACTAATTGCGCAAGTTCAACTTGCACTTGACCGGTTTTTTTTTGTGCAGGTTGTTACACAAGACATATAGGAGACTATAAACTATCAGTACCACACAAGCTCACATTTAGTGGAGATTTTATTTCATTTGAAATACTTCATTTTTATGAATATAAAATTAAAAGATATAGGATACTTTGGGATAATGTAAATAATTAATTTGCAAGACCATAAATGATGGGACACTTGAGTAAAAATTTTATTTATTTATATATTATTTAAGATATAAAAGAAACAATACAAGGAAAATCCGAATAGATTGATTTATCTGACCCACACTTGAGATATTAATACAATACAGTAGATAAATTTTATATATTTTTAACATTATTATGAGATTTTTTTCCTGGTTTTTAATAGTAATAATGAATACATTATTTATAATTAAAAATATAAGAGATTAGAAGGATTAAAGAAGTGGGGGCTTGCTCGATACAGCATTCTTTTCAGAGTTCTTGGAGTCGAGGAATCTGAAAGTTGTCAGAGGGTATATATATATATATATATATATATATATATATATATATATATATATATATATAACACATGGGCTGAAAAGTCCCGGGCCTAACAAAGAAAACACGGTTTTTTTGGTTCAAAATTAGCTTTATTCATCAACGTAATCTCCATCAAGAGCAACGCAATCATTCCAGCGCCGCTCTAACATTTCAATACCACTTTTGTAGAACGATTTATCTTTTGCCTCAAAATAGGCCTCAGTTTCAGCGATAACCTCTTCATTCGTGCGAAATTTCTTACCGGCGAGCATTTTTTTCAGGTCTGCGAACAGCCAGTAGTCGCTGGGAGCCAAATCTGGCGAATACGGTGGATGTGGGAGCAATTCGAAGTTCAATTCATGTAGTTTTGCCATTGTTTTGATTGACTTGTGACACGGTGCGTTGTCTTGATGAAACAAAATTTTTTTCTTTGCCATATGCGGTCGTTTCTTTGCAATTTCGGCCTTCAAACGCTCCAATAACGCTATATAATATTCACTGTTGATGGTATTTCCTTTCTCAAGATAGTCGATGAATATTACACCACGCACATCCCAAAATACCGAGGCCATAACCTTTCCAGCCGATTGTTGTGCTTTCGGGCGCTTTGGACGAGGTTCACGAGTTGCTGTCCACTCAGATGACGATCGTTTTTGATTCCGGAGTGAAGTGATGGATCCATGTTTCATCCATTGTCACATATCGACGCAAAAATTCCGGTTTGTTACGTTTAAACATGGCCAAACACTGCTCAGAATCATCAACACGTTCTTGTTTTTGATCAACAGTGAGCAAACGCGGCACCCACTTTGAACAGAGCTTTCTCATAGTCAAATGCTCATGCAATATAAAAGCCAACACGTTCTTTTGATATCTTTACGATGTCAGCTAACTCACGCAACTTCACTTTTCGATCATTCAAAACGATTTTATGGATTTTTTTTATGTTTTCTGGTGTTACCGCCTCATTTGGACGTCCACTGCGTTCTGCATCATCGGTGTCTCTACGACCACGTTTGAAGTCAGCAAACCAACGTTTTATTGTTGTTTCTGATGGAGCGGAATCCCCATAACACTTTTCAAGCCATTGCTTCGCTTGAACGGTATTTTTTCCCATCAAGAAGCAGTGTAAAATTAAAACACGAAATTGTTTTTGATCCATTGTTTTGAAAATAACAAAAGTAGCGTCACTCTTAGCACAATAACTCACAAACTAATGAATAGATATCATGAAATTTTAACAGCTGTCTTTTGAAGGTTAGTATTAACTGAAAAAAAGGTGACTGCAATAAAAACTAGCGCCATCTATGTGTTAGGCCCGGGACTTTTCAGCCCATGTATATATATATATATATATATATATATATATATATATATATATATATGCACTATTAGTTAGGTGAAAAAACATGTCTGCGATAAAAGGCAAAAACAAAAGAAAAAGTCTTCTCTCGTCATTGAACGTAAGTTGTACAAACATGATAGTCGAGTTAGTCCCTCTTTTTCTTTAAAAGCATAGTAAACATTTACTTTACAATAGCGTTTAAGAACCACTGAATTTATTTACGGTCAGTGGATAATATTTTTTCCCCTTCTTTCTTTCCTTCTCCTTTTTCTCGCCTCCTTTTTTTGACATTGCTGCGTGTCTCAAAAATATTATTATATATTAGTCTTTATTTTTATTATTTTTATAATGTTGCAGTAAATATTGCTCGATTGATTGGTTGGTATCAGATTTATAGTTTAGGGTTTCATTAATTTTCCTTAGCAATAATCAGTTTTTATAATTTTTTTCTTGTAAGATTTTTAACGTTATTATCATCAAAATTGTGGTTTGTGTTTAGATGGTGTTGGATTACCGCACAAAAATTCTTCTTTAATCGGGCGTCACTTTTGTTTGGTGTGACTCTTTGTTTTAACCATTGTGAGGTCTGTCCAACTGCAACATTATAAAAGTAATAAAATAAAGACTAATATATAATAATACTTTTGAGACACACAGTAATGTAAAAAAAGAGAGAAAAAAAGAGAAAGAAAGACGAGAAAAAAATATTATCCACATAACGTAAACAAATTCAGTGGATCTTAAAAGCTATTGTAAAGTAGATGTTTATTATGTTTTTAAAGAAAAAGAGGGACTAACTAGCAATTCGTAAGTTAACGTTTTATATTTTACGTTGACATCAGTGTGTCATGTTTGTACAACTTACCTTCAGTGACAAGAGAAGAAATTTTTCTTTTAATTTTTTCCTTTTATCACAGACATGTTTTTTCTCCTAACTCCTGAAAATGTGAAAAAAATTATGGACGAAAATATTGAGTATTGAAAAAGGAAAATAAATTTTTCATTTATATCCCGTAGACACCTGAGAGATTCTCTTCCCATTAATAAATACATACATATATATATATATATATATATATATATATATATATATATATATATATATATATATACGTGAAACGCTTTAGGGATTTGCCTGAATTATGTACACCATGTCCATTAAAAAATAAAAACTTACCTTGAAATCAACTTTTCAGGAGGTCAAGCTGACGCATATTGTTTCCACCGCGTCCTTTTTGACACTTATCACCAACAGTAATAAAGTGAATCAATTGGGCGTTGAAATGTTTGGTGGTGGTGGTGGCGATAACGTCCACATGGATGTTATCGCCAATAGGGAGCAGATTCACAGACAGAATGTACAGAGGCACAAGTAAAAAGTAATTAGAGAGAATACAAATGACAGCAGACTAGATTACACGGTACGCAGGATGGAGGTTTTCACACTTGTGGTAGTATAATAAATCAAGGTTAGTGTAACTATACTGTGTCAAATTAACTCATTTAATTTGAATTTACTTGCCGCTCTGCACATCAGAATTATTTCACTTCTTGCTGAGTTTTGCAATTATTAGGTGTAGAAATGAATTCGGTACCCCTGAAATACATAAATATGGCAAAATTCAATAATAAAGTCAAATTATTTTTCATCCCTTTTATGTGTGGACGTACCGGCTTAAAAGAAAAAAAATCACGACTTCATGAGATGTTTCTATTCACATAACCTTAAAATACAGTCTGGAAAGCTATGTTATTCGACAAGCATTATTTGCAAATGCAAAAAAATGCTTGCTGCGCAAATGATTTGTTTGACTTTGGAAAAAAGTCCTGCGGCGCACGAAATGTGCAAAATAGGATCCTGTCTGTTTCGAAGCGATGACTGTCATCTTTCGGATTATGAGCGTTCGGGACAACGTGTAGCCTGCCACGCACGAATAAAATCACGAGAGTGTTTTTTAGGATGTAAAGCTAGCATCTTTTTTCAGAGAGGAAATCCTCCAGCTGCCTGAAAAGTAAGCAAAATGTGTGGAGAACAATCAGTTTTTTTTTTTATCGTGTTATATTCTATTCGTAAATGTTCTAATCCAAAAATACAACCAAATTAAGTTGTACTCATAATAGAACCCGAAATCGCGTAGTCTAATTTCAAAGAGTAAACATCCCTGAAATTTTTCAATGAAATCATAAGCGAAACGTTGAAAAATAATTCCAAATAATTGTCCTACTAATAAGTGAATATTTAACTACTTATTTTTTAGCTATGGACGTGTTGCTACCAAGGAAGAATGCAAAGAACCTCCAGAAGTCCTAGATCTTGGATACAATTTGAGATTTGACTGAATGGAAGGTGTATCAAATCCCGATATTAGTTTCTACCAAGTAGCATGCCCACAAGAGTAAAAATACATTGCTCATTGTAAACGAGATGATGAATAATTTTGATCACTTATTATTGACAAGTTAATAAGATTTTTATACTTCTTTTGTTGGCGTTTTCTTAAAGAAATTACCGTGAACATATCCATATAGGCATATACATAAAATATGTCCCATAAAAACATTCACTGTACAACAAAATCCAGCCCTTGGGATGCTATTTTTAGTGTTCCGTACGGAACACTTATAAGATCACTTCGGTGTCTGTCTGTCCGTCTGTCACAACCGATTTTCTCCGAAACTTTTTGTCAAAGAAATATGAAATTTGGCACTAAGTTAGAAATTAATGGCCTTATCAGAGCCGTGTAGTTTTGAAAGTTAAATTTTGACTTAAGGGGATAGTTTTGGAGGGTGAAATCGGAAATGAAAACAAAAATTTTTTCAGGGTCATCGAGTGAAGTGTCAAATGAAAACTTGTGAAACACGAGTTCAAAAATATATATAATGTAATACTTAAGCAAACTTTTCTTTGTATTATTTTTAAAAAATTCCAAAAAATCGCTTTGCCCCCCTTATCTCGCAAAGTACTGATCAAAAAATTCCACAGGCTGTAGATTGAACCAAAATTATCACGAGTGCATTACCTTTAATAATTTATCTGGTATATAAAAAAACAACATTTGCAAGTTTTCAGTGAAGATCGGGAAAAAAACTTTGTTGAAAACTCATTTGGGGTGTATTTTATGAAGTCGTTCATTTTTTTATTTTAAAAGCAGTCAGCGTACGGAACAGTAATTGCGCAAGTTCGACTTTCACTTGGTCTAGTCTAGTCTAATCTTAGAATTAATCTTTACTGTAACAATCCTTAGAAACAATGTGCGGAGAACTGTTTAATAATTTTACAGCTCGCTTAGAAGAGTGCCGAGAACGTAGCTTTTTTCTGTAACACCTTATAGAAAGGATGGTTTATTTTTCACAATAACATAACTTTTATGGTACTAACTACTAAATTTTTCATCTAGTACCAATATGAAAGCGTATATAAGCTATACACGTTGACGATTTTATATTCTTACAAATATTCACGAAGAATTTCTAAGTTAAAACAATAAAATTGAAAAATGTATCAAACTGAAAATATCTAGAAATAGAGTCAAACGTGAGAGATATCATACCCCATTGATAATTGTTTAATTTTGATCATACATACTTCAAGTGATTAATTCATTTCGTATTTAAGTACTTTGTTTAGATAAATTCCCTTTTTTCTTAGGTGAAACGGATACCCTGTGGATTTATAATTAATTTGCAAGCCAAAAAATAATCGAGTCAGTATACTACTAGGTTTAAAAATTAGGGGAACAATTTTTTTAAAATACGCGCGCTATTTGTTTTACTGTAATTGTTTTTAGGTTGGTAGAACTTTTATTAACATCTTACAAATATTTTCATGACATTTGCTTTATTCGGTTAGAAATAAAAGCGTGTTTTATAGTTGTGAAAATTTTTTGCTGAACGTTTTTAAAATGTATAAATCTATTGAGCAAAGAATTTGCATTAAATTTTGTTTTAAAAATAAAATGTCTTGTACCAGTACGTTAAAAATATTTAAAAAATGTATGAGGATGAATTATTAGCATAATCCAAAGTTTTCAGGTGGTATAAATGGTTTACAAATGGTAGGGCAGCGGTTGAAGATACGTCTCGTTCTGGAAGACCATCCACCGCAGCCACAGAAGAAAACCAACAAAACCAATGATGTTGTACTCAGTAATCGCCATTTAAGTGTTAGAGATCTTGTAAATATTACTGAAATGTTTGTTGGATCAGAATAGTCGATTTTGAAGAACAATTTGAGCTTATTTCGTATCATCTCGTCTTGTGTCAAGACAACTAAATTTTATTGAAAAATATCTGTGTTGAGGAGGTTATAGAGTTGCTTTCTTTGACCGACTATGTTTGGTCATACATAACAACTGGTGATATGACGTGGATCTATTCAAATAGCCCAGAAAATCATGGTGAAGCAAAGCCGACAAAAGACACGTCAAAAAATGTCAAAAATTTAGGTTAAAAGAACTGATTTGATAGACTACAGTGGTGTTGTGCACAAATCGTCCCTTCTAACTGACCAAACAGTTAATACAACGATTTATGTAAACCTTATAGGTCGTTTTTGTGAGTCAATTTATACAAAATGCCTGAATTAAACGTTCACCATGCCACAAGCACCGTATTAACCACTTATGGCACTTTGTGACTTGTCCCTGTTTTCCAGGCTTCCAGAGGATTAGCTGATCGCTTTAAAAGCAATGCCAGAAATTAAGTACCATCAGTGTTTTGAAGATTGGAAAACAACGCTGGTAAAAGTTTGTTACAGTGGGAAGATATTACTTTGAAGGGGCACAAATAGATTTAGATGAATAAACAAATAGCTTGCCCTTTATTTAATCAGTCCCTTTAATTTTGAACATAGGGGTACTGAAAAAAAGAGATATTATAATAAAATAGATACTTCAAAAATGTTTTAAAAGATAAAAATAAAAAAAATCTAGCCTTGAATGAGTAACGATGTAGATATCAATGCATACTGATTAACTGGAGTGTTTTGGGAGTTTTAAATAAACAAAGTCCTTTAAGGAGACTCGCTGTGAGGAGCAAAACGTCAATAAAATAAATTGATTTATTATTTTATTATTAGATAACCTATACCTAAGAATAATGTACAGTAAATATACAATAGAATTACTGGAGAAATTTTAATTGTCATAAGTTACAAGGCAAAGTTTCCCAAACTTATGAATTTTAAACATATACACAGTTTACAGCGGAAATTAACCTTGCTGTTAGTAAAGAAAACTTGCTGCGAGAAAATGCCATAACACATTAGGGCTTTTGCCTGCATACTTAGACCACTAACGGCTCCCCGATGAGCAATGAATTTAAGCGAAACAATAAGATCAGGAACTATTTATTTGTACAGTCAACGTTATCTAGAGCTCTTTGGACAGCTTGACGCCATTAGCGGAAGCAATTAGTTATTGCAACTTATCTCCATCTCTGCACAGTCACAAGACACCCAAAAAATAACGACTAGGCCTTTCTATGTACAATTTTATGGTAGCAACGAACGGTAGCTTTGGAGTTTTGTAGGTGCAAATAGGTAAGTCTGCACAAACCGTGCACCTTCGCAAAATAATTTTTAGGTAACTATCTACAATTTAACGCGAGCAACTAATAATGACAGAAGATCTAAGGATAGGGTAGTGTGTCTTGTTATGAAACTTCCTTCAGTCTGTCAAGTAACAACGTGACCGCTCGTATTCTTGAAAAAAAAAAAATTTCGAGAACAGTTTTCGCCATCAATGTATTCTTTGGTGTGCTACCAGTTATCTTAGTAAGTTGTCCAATCGTCTCCTGCCTCAATAATCGCCTGGCATCTTCGAGGCATGCTGTCGACGAGATTTTCTGCACACTGTTCAAATTTTTCGAATCTCGCGAGTCAAAATCCTCAGAGTCTTTCCTCTGAGCTTTGTCTTTACAAGGGATCAAACGTTTTCAATAGGGTTGGCGTCCGGCGATTGTGAGGGCCACTCTAGTATCTTATCGTGTGCCCAAGTGAGACGTTTCGCGACGTAATTTTCGCCCAGCAAAGGTTACAGCGTACTTCAATGTTTGACATCATGGATGTTGTCGAATTACCGACTTCTTCACAAACGATACCGACTTTTTAGTATATGGAATGTGTCATTTTAGGCCCCTTTGAATGGAAACAAAAAATGACTGCCTCGAGCCGGCGCGCAAACAAGTGATTCATTTTGGATTTTACATGATTTCGACGAAAGTCCGGAATCGACTAATTCTTTTATTAAAATACGTAGTAGACAAAGGTTCCCTCTACCGATTTTTTTCTGAATCGCTAGAATCGCATCTACCAAAAATGAATTATCGCGGACACGTTCTTACTTGATAGACTGTACATAACATATCTTCAAATTGTTAACAATACTCTAAGAATAAAAAGCGTAGTTTTAAGAAACGAAAATTATTTTCACATACTTAATTATTTTATCTACATTTCAGCTTTATCTGCTTTAAATAAGTCCGCGATAATAAAATGTATTTAAGGGACAGAACAAGGTAAAGTATTTTGATTGTTTTGTTTATATTTTCTTATTACATAAGTACAAAAAATAATGAAAATTACAGTGCTCTTTTTAGCCTTGGCTACCTATGGTACGTATTAACAAAAATTTCTTTCAAAAAAAAAATGCGAGTGATAATCAAAGTTGTGTTTTTTTTTCAATTAATTGTTCTGCGTTATAAAGTTTAGTAATTTTTTATTACTTACACTTCTAAAAGATATTTGATATGCGCTAATATTTTTAACACGTCAATTTACGTTATCGAATATATTAGTGTTCCGTACGGAACACTTACAAGGTCACTTCGGTGTCTGTCCGTCTGTCTGTCTGTCACACCCGATTTTCTCCGAAACTATTTGACATAGAAAGTTGAAATTTGATACTAATATAGGAATTGCAACTAAACTAACAGCTGTAAAAGAACATGTAGCCAGTTTAAAATGGAGATGGGCTGGACATTGCGACAACCGGACAATCGTTGGAATAGGAAGATGCAGGATTGGAGACCCGGGTTGGGAAAGAGATCAAAGGGCAGACCTCAGACCAGGTGGAAAGACGATCTAAAACTTACAGCCGGCCTTGCGTGGACGAGAGAAGCACAGGATCGAGATGGGAAGTGAAAAAAAAAAAATTTTTTTACCCGTTAATCGAGCAGGGTGTCAAATGAAAGCTTCTAAAAACACGAGTTCAAAAATATATATTTTGTAATACTTGCGCACACTTCTTGTATTATTTTTTAAAAATCGCGAAAAATCGCTACCCCCCTACCTTTTCTCGAAAAGTATTGATCAAAAAATTTTGAAAAATTATGGAATATTCTCCACATGGTGTATTATTACCTTTAATAATTTATCTGGTATATGAAAAAATAAAAATTGCAAGGTCATCAGTTTTTAGTAAAGATCGAAAAGAAAACTTTGTTGAAAACTCATTTGGAGTGTGTTTTGTGAAGTCACTGATCATTTTATATCTCCATAACAAAATTTTATATTTTAAAGGCACTCAACGTACGGAACACTAATTACGCAAGTCGAACTTGCACTTCACCGGTTATTTTTTAAGTACTCTCATTTTCTACTTGACATTTTAGAATAGTTCAACTGATTTGTCCGGATACCCGGTTTGGACGGATACTTTATTACCCGGCCTGGTACTCTGTCAAATTTTTTGAGCGAAATTGAACCAAATTAAAAGTAACATTTATTTGAAAATATGCTTAAGATAAAAATTTTAAAGATAACAACAGAATTAAACTATTTATATTAATACCAAACTTACACATAGAATATTTTAATATTTTAAATCGAGCAAAAGTAATTGTGTGTGTGAGTACGAGGGCAGTTTGATAAGTCAGTGACTTTGACAGGAAAAAAAAATTTTTGCACAAAAAATGTTATTTCTTTTTCAACATAATCTCCTTTTATGTCTATACATTTTGCCCAACGCGTTTTAAACGTTCCAAAAAATATGAATTTTCAAAGTCATCGAAATAAACGTTTGTTTCATTAATGATCTCCTCTTTTGATGTGAACCTCGTTCCATTAAGCTAATGTTTCAGATTTGAAAAGAGAAAGAAGCCACAGGGAGCCAAACGTGGAGAATAAGGTAGATAAGGAAGCAGTTCGTACTTCAGTTCCATAATTTTGGCCATGTCAATTGCAGCCGTGTGAGCTGGTTCGTTATTGATGGAAATGAATTTTTTTCTTTGCTAAATGAGGTCGCTTTTTTATCAACGCAACATGAAATCGGTCCATTAATGAAGCATAATATTGTCCTGTGATAGTTTTTCCTTTTTCCATCTAGTCGATGGTGATTATACCACACGAATTCCAGAAAACTGTAGCCATGGCATTTCCAGCCACCCGAACTGTTTTTGCTGTTTTTTGAGCACTTTTGCCATTGTTTTGACTGTTCTTTTATTTCTGGACTATAATAATGGATCCACGTTTCATCTGCGGTAACATATCTCCTCAAAAATTCACTTGGATTGTGTTTAAACACGTCCAAATACTACTTCAAAATGGCTATGCGATTTCGTTTTTGTTTGACCGTGAGCAAACGCAGCACCTACCTTGCTGATAGCTTCCTTATGCCCAAATGTTCACGCAAGATATTAAAAACACGTTCGTTTGAGATGTTTACCATGTTAGCTATCTCGCGTATCTTTAGCCGACGATCATATCATGGAATTTATTGACCATTTCTTCGTTTGTAACCTCATTTGGACGTCCCGAGCGATCAGCATCACTTGTGCTTGTACGACCGCAACGAAATTCAGTGAACCATTCCATGTGACGGAGAAGAGTCGTATTCAGCAGCAAGCAAGCTGATTTTTTTTTGCTCAAAAAGTCTTCCAATAGATAACGTGGGGATTTTCAGCGTGGAGGTACTCTTCTACCATTTTCCTTACTCCTATGTTAAAATCTCTCTGAATTTGCTCTAATTTCATTCTGGAAGGAGACGAGTGGTTTAAATGAGTAACAATCCTTTTTTTGACACTTATAATGTTGAACACAGATCTTTGTACTTTTAGTGAGTCGATTACTACCAGTTGTTGGATATGTATAAAACATGATTCATTATTTACTTCTAAATCTTTTGTAGCTTTTTAATGATATCTCCACTGTCTCGAATAAATAGTTGTGTTGTTTATACTGTTTTCTGTTCCAGACTTTGATCATTTTTTAAAACCTAACAGTCCTTAAAATGACCGTCGAAAATATCGTAATAAAAAATACCTAAAGTTGGCAGTGTTAGCAAAAAACGTTAATAAAACGTAAAAAAACGAGCTTAATTGCTGGTCTACCGGGCCGGGTACCCGGTTTTGTCGAATCCTACGTAACCGGGTGCCCGGGTGTGACAGATCCTAAAAAGTAGTACCCGTTACTTCTCTACCCAAAACATAAAGACCACAAAGACGTCACCAAACTCTATCCCAAGTAACACGTAACTGAAAAGTTTTTGGTCTGACACACAGATGTCGCCCTTTTCAAGTACCAACCTTCAAACGATACGTGTCAAAATTTCATGACATTTCAAAGATTAGTTTACAAGTTACAGTGATTTTAGTGACGCTATTTTTAATATTTTTAAAACAATGGAAAAAATCGAATTTCGTGTGTTGATTAAATACTCTTTTTTGATGGGAAAAAATACCGTTCAAGCAAAGCAATGGCTTGATAAGTGTTACGGGGACTCTGCCCCTGGAAAATCACTCATCATTTATGGTATGCTGAATTGAAACGCGGTCGTACAGACACAAACGATGCTGAACGCTCTGGACGCCCAAATAAGGTGGTTACACCGGAAAACACAAAAAAAATCCACAAAATTGTTTTGGATGACCGTAAAGTGAAATTGCGTGAGATAGCTGACACTTTAAAGATTTCAAAAGAACGTGTTGTTCATATTTTGCATGAACATTTGGGCATGAGAGAGTTCTGTTCCAAATGGGTACCGCGTTTGCTCACAGTGGACCAAAAACAACAACGTGTTGATGATTCTGAGCGCTGTTTGGACCTGTTTAAGCGCAATAAAAAGGATTTTTTTTCAAGCGATATGTGACAATGGGTGAAACATGGATCCACCACTACACAACGGAATCAAATCGGCAGTCAGCTGAGTGGACAGCAGTCGGTGAAAGCCGCCCGAAGCGAGCAAAGACCTAACAGTCGGCTGGGAAGCTTTGGGCCTCTGTATTTTGGGATGCGCATGGAATAATTTTCATCCACTATGCTGAGAAGGGAAAAACCATCAATAGCGAATATTATATAAAGTTATTGGTGCGTTTGAGGGCAGAAATCGCAAAGAAACGGTCCCAAATGAACAAGAAAAAAGTGCTCTTTCATCAAGACAATGCACCGTGTCACAAGTCAAAGGTTACGATGGTAAAATTGCATTGCTTCCTCATCCACCGTATTCTCCAGATTTGGTCCCCAGCGACTATTATCTGTTCGCAGACCTCAAAGAAATGCTCGCGGGAAAGAGATTTGGCTTCAATGAAACAGTTATCGCCGAAACTGAGGCCTATTTTGAAGGCAAAGACAAATCCTTTTACAAGAAAGGTATAGAAATATTAGAAAAGCGTTGGACTGATTGTATCGCTCTTCAAGGAGACTATGTTGATGAATAAAGTCAAATTTTGCAAAAGAAATGTGTTTTAAGCAGCTAGATCAAAAACTTTACTTTTTGGTCTAGCTACTTAAGTAGTACAAGCCAAACGATAAAACCACAAATTCTTACTAAGAAAAAATAATGTAATTTACAAATTTTTAAGACTTAAAATTAAAATACCCTACACCAATTTCGTTTATTATTTTTTTGTTCTCGACTAATAAACTGTTGTTTTTAGTACATGGCGAAGTTGCCCCCGACATTGTCCCGGTCCCAGGGGGTGTTTCGGGCGACGGAATAACCACTCGTTATTGGGATTGTTGTAAACCATCTTGTGGTTGGAGCTACCAAACGCACCAGAAAAAAGCCGTACTGACCTGTGATATTGATGGTGTCACTCCAGTTAATGACACCGTACAATCAGGGTAAGTAAAAGTTTACCATAAAAATAATCATAGTGATGTCAGCAAATGGTGATATGCCAATACAGTCTTTTCATGGCAAACAACTGGAAATCCTTTCCATTCTTCCACTCAAAGAACCCTGACAACAGAGGAAGACATTACTCCTCTCATCTCCTAAATATTTAAAATTCACCACCAACAAGGAAAAAGTCGAATTGAATTATTGATTTTTTTTTGGGCTACTGTGTTAACCACGTTACAGCCCCCTCCTACATATTATTTCCGTTAAGATTGCCAATAATGAAAAATAAAATGATTTTCAGATACCTATCTTTTTTCTGTCCCCCACACCACTGGCGTAGCCAAATTCAAGGGGCGAGTGAGATACGGAAGAATTAAAGGCGGAGCTCTTCATAGAGGGGGGCCCCCAATTGACAAACGAGTAGAAAAGGCGCCAAACGACAACCGGGATGCAAAGTCCCTTGATGAAAAAAGCCTTTTGCACTAGGACTTTAAAAATCGAGGAATAGGAGGAGATTTTTTACAAAAAAAAGAACTCTTTCTTATAGTGGAACTCTAAAAATATACACCCATTTTAAAAATCAGTTACCGGGGAGGAGGGTGAAGATTTTTCACAAAAATAACAATAAAAGAAGCCCTGTTCCTAAGAAGAAAAACATACACCTAATTTAAAAATCAATTACCGGGGAGGGGGTGAAGATTTTTCACAAAAATGTTAATGTGTTAATGAAATTGAACGCGAAATATTCACCGATCTATAGTCTCAGAATTATGGTTTTTGTCAAACTTTCGTATATAAGAAGCACGCTCCGCTTCGATGAAACTAAATTCCCAAGGATAGAGGTGTTACGTTCTCGCAATAAGTCTAACAAATTTAAACTTATTTATAGGACGTCTTTTTTTTAATTTAGATGTGCCGAGGACGACAGCGGTAACGCATTTACATGCAACAACGATCAACCCTTCCTTATTAACAGCACCTTGACCTACGGATTCGTTGCTGCCTCATTCACAGGTAAGAAAAATCAATTAGATAACTTCTTATATGCAAACGTTAATATAGAAAAGGAAAAAAAAAAAAATCTTATGAATTTTCCCCACAAATTTTTTTATGTATTCTCGAAGCCAAAGTTAAACCACTCTTATTGGTATCACATGAGGGCCGCTTTTTAAGTTTCTACAAACGACCACTAGATGGCGCTATTGAGATGTGACAACGCCATTGCTGTAAAATTTGACATTTGTTATTATATGTTGTATTTTAAAAAAGGCCTAACTCGACAACAATGCCTCAAATAGCTTCGATCAACTTTTGGTAATGAATGACCTTCAGAAAAGACTGTTTATAATTGGGTTGCAGGAGGTAGACTAAAATCGGTTGTTATTCTAAAAAATATCGATGCTGTGCGCAACATGATTGAAGAGGATCGGCCTGTGACTTAGTGTGAGATAGAGGCAACCTTAGGCATATCGAAGACTACAGAACATTCGATTTTGTATGAACATTTAACTGTGAAAAAAATCTGCTCCCGATGGATTCCGCATAATTTGACTGAAACTCAAAAACATGCTCGTGTCAATTGGTGTCAGGAAATGCTCTAAAAATTCAACCGAAGACATGCCTAATCCGTATACAAAATCGTAACAGGAGGCGAAACTTGGATATATTGGTACGAGCCGGAAACTAAATAACAATCAACTGTTTGTGTGTTCCAAGATGAACTGAATCCAACAAAAGTGATTCGTCAAAGTGGAAACAATGTTTTGAGAATTGGTATCGAACGCATCTTAAAGGCGAATGTTTTGAGAAACAATAAAACGATTTGAACCAAAAAAAAATTTTTTTTTCATTATTTAAAATGTAGCCCTCGTATAGCCAGTAAAATATTTAAATAAACTTTTACACTTACCTCGCAATCAATATTTTTCAGGAGGTCAAGATGTGACACACTGTTGCCACTGCGTCCTTCTCAACTTTAAAGGCCAACTCGCCGGTAAATCTTTCTTGGGACTTATCACAAATAGTGGTGAAGCTTTGGAAGTGAATCATTTTGATGTTGAAATGCCCGGAGGTGGTGTTGGTATATACCCACATGGGTGTTATCGCCAATGGGGAGCCGATCCACAAACCGGATGGGGAGAGGCGTAAGTAAAATATATCACAGCAACACACATTCTCACATAAAAATTGAGAGAAGATATTACCTATCGGTAACTGGAATCATTAGCCTTGGGAGCTCAATTGGCAGATCGGCCTAACTTAGATATTACTTTTTTTTAGCTATGGAGGTGTTTCCACCAAGGAAGAATGCAAAGAACTTCCAGAAGTCCTACAACCTGGATGCAACTGGAGATTTGACTGGATGGAAGGCGTATCAAATCCCGATGTTAGTTTCTACCAAGTAGAATGTCCACAAGAATTAAAAGATATTGCTCAATGTGAACGAGATGATGAATAATTTTGCTCACTTATTATTATTAAGTTAATAAATTTTTATTCTTAATTTATTGGTGTTTTAATAAACGCTTTTACAGAACATATGTCATAAAAAATAGTACAGTTGGCGCTCGTGCTTTCTCTTATTTTTGAATAGTTCCGCTACGTTTTGAACAAGCTGTACATATTTTTTTCACGATCCAAAAACCATTTTTGTATGAATTGAAAAGTACCCTTTTTACATAAATTGAAGTTTTGATTGATTTTTAATTCAAATAATCTTGATTTTCAGCACAGAACAGCAACACTAAACTTTCCAACATTTTACCATCACTATGATAATTGCGCCAAACAAGAAACCAATTAAACAGTTGGTACAGAATTCTGAAATGTAGCAATTACAAATTCGACTCTTTCGCCACCCGCCTCTAGCCTACCTGTTTGCTTGACTCTTCCGGTATAATACAAAAACGGCTAAACGGATCTTGACCTAGTATACAATTACTTAGGTCGTATCTAGAAAACCGCCGCCAGAAAGTGAAGGTTGGAGGAGCGGTGTCATCAGAGAAAGAGGTGAAAATAGGTGCGCCGCAAGGATCGATTCTTGGCCCTTTACTCTTCTTAATATATGTAAATGATCTACTATTATATGACAACATGTCAATATATACCCTCTTTGCTGATGACACCACCATCTCCCTTCATGGCACTCAACTTTGTGAACTGGGGCGAGATGTGTTGGGGGCACAGTTGAGGGCTGAACAATGGTTCCGGGCTAACAGACTTACTCAATGGGTACCCAGAGGATGGTTTTCGGTCTCAGAGACCTGGGAGACGGGGATCGGGGGGCTGTCAAGTTCTTGGGCATAAATCTTGATCCGCACCTTTGGTGGATTGCCCATGTCGGGGCCATCTGCTCCGGAGGTCAGTGTCTGGGCGGGTTCTGTTGTCTGCGTACTATGCTCTATTTCACTCTGTGATGACCTATGGGGTGGGGCGGCTTGTGCGAATAGGGTTTTTGGACTCCAGAGGAGGGTAGTGAGACTGCTTGCGGGTTTGTCGTTTCTAGAGGAGTGCAGGGGGAGCTTTATTGGGCTAGGTATTTTAACCTTTCCTGCTGCCTTTGTTCTGGAGACTCAACAGTTTGTCAAAAAAAAATGAGGAACAGTTTACTCTTCAGAGCAAAGTGCATAATTATGAAACAAGGGAGAGAGGTAATATCAGACCGGACTTCTACAGATTGAAGAAGTGTCAGAGCCGGACAGATTTTATAGCGGCAAAATTATTTAATAAGCTTCCACAACAGGTCAACAGACTGAACTATCTGCTTCGGCTCGCGCCATACAGCACATCTGAAGTCCTGAATGTTCCTGTTTGTTCTTTAAACTTTAAGGTTGAGGATAATTAAGATTTATGTGTTTATATATAACTGTCATTAGAAGTCATTTTAAGCTGTTTTTATTTTATTTTATTAGACTGTAAGGATTTTATCTTTTAATGACTGGCTGTAGTGTGTATTATATAGATATTTTGACATGTGTACATAATTATTATTATCTGGCATGAATAAATTTATTTTATTTTTATTATTTTGACTGAGTTGGTACGAAAATAAAGTCGATTTAGGATCAGGTTATAGGTAATATTTTTATTCAAAAAGATATATAAAGGAAAATTTTAAAAAATCTTCCAAACTGAAGTGTGTAATAGTTTATCGTTTAAAAAAAAGCTTTACAGATTCAAAAAATTGCAACAATTTTTAAAACTTCAATTGTAATATCAATTCATGGATCAAAGACCAACATTGGGAATTACCGACCTATTAGCTTGGTAACATGTTTCGCTAAGATCTTGGAAAACTGTCTAAAAGATAGGCTGTTGAATTTTCTGTTAAAGTGCAACATTCTAAAAGACAGGCAGTATGGTTTCATGAAAGAGCGTAGCACCACAGACGCTCTATACCATTTTACATCTGAAAAAACTAACCATCTAAATCTTGGTGAAAAGTCCATAGGGGTGTTCATTGACCTGGCTAAGGCATTTGATATGGTCTCACATAAAAAAACTTCTTGGTACATTGGAACAATATGGTATCAGAGGAAAAGTGCATGAATTGATGGTGAACTATCTTAGACACAGACAACAAATGGTAAGAATTAACTACATACTAAGTAATGCAAGCATAATCAAGATCGGTGTGCTGCAGAGAACAATGTTGGGGCCAATACTGTTTATAACATATATAAATTCATTACTTAAATTATATGTTCATGGCTTTATAATTTCATATGCAGATGACACAGCAAGGGGACTTATGATTATCAAAAATTGGTTGGAGACATATGTATAAATTAACCCTTAACATAACCAAAACAAACTACATTGCTTTTTCAGTAACAAGAGGGGACCGACCAACTTTGTCAAGTATACCAGTAGATGACACTCGAATAAGCGAAGTTTAGCAAACTAAGTATTTGGGTATTGTTATTAATTGGTTTCTTAAATGGCAGTCACATATTCACTACCTGGCTGACAAAATAAGAAAACTTATAATAAAAGAAATTCTAAATACAGATTTAATTTTGGTTTAGATCTCTTGTTGAATCATTAATTAGGTATGGTATACTGGTATGGGGAGGCCTGTATAAGAATATGCTCTATAAGTTGAGCCTAACATAAAAATATATATTAATAATTATTTTTATCAAAAATAAAAGGGTGTTCCTCAAGACTCCTGTATACTGAACACATAACTAACATACGAACAATATATATATATATAATATATATATATATATATATATATATATATATATATATATATATATATATATATATATATATATATATATATATATAATGGCCATGTTCAGTTTCATAAGATTTAAAAACACTACCAATAATTATATAAGCCATGTCTACAACACCCGCTCAAAGACAAACAAAAACCTAAAGATTCCAGACAGTGAAAAAAACATAAATCAAAAGTATCTGAATTACCTTGCTCCAAAATTTTACAACTTACTTCCAGGACATAGAAGAATAAAAAACAAAAAGAAATTTGATAAAGCTTGCACAAAATGTGTTTATGGAAACTACAGCACCATTCCACCATTATTCGGATAGATGCTCACTGGAATTGGTTTTTCCACAGTCTGTGAGCTGCAAAATTGATATAAATGATGATTATGTTTGGTTTGGATATTGAACGAACTCATTTTTTTTTTCTGAAAACTGTGATGTTTAATAGATAGTAAGGACTAAAATGGGATGCATACAGGCATACTTTTTGCCTAGGCATCATTGGTATCGAAAAATGTTAGTTCTAGTTATTAGTTATAGTAATTTCACTGTATTTTATATATGTATTTCTTGATAAATGGATAAATAAATAAATAAAATTTCTTTTACATTACTTATACCAGTACAGTAAAAAATAATTTAATTTGAAAAAATTCTAAATTTTATTTAAGCGCCTCAATTTGGTTAAGGAATAAATAAAATTACACTAACATAGTATTTTTCTAAATTTTATTACATTTTTCATCTTACATTACAAAGTCTTTAAAAATAAATTATATGTTTGTATGCTGCTTTTTGCCACTTCTGTAGCAAAATCTGCATCTGAACCCTCAATAATAGTCAAAGGTCCTATATAATTAGGTTTTCTGGGATCAAGCTGATCTTTGCCTAACTTAACTAAAAACTGATGTCTTTCTTTGAGTCTTTTTGCTCTACATTTAAGAATTCCAGATGATTGAACTATTCTTTCATGAGATATTTTCATTATGTTGTGAAGGTATTCAAAAGTTTTGAGAAGTTTATTTTGGTCTAAAAATAATATTAGTTATAACATACAATACAGGCTAATAAAACCAAGGCATTTTCAGAAGTGAAATAATTTAGACACCCTAAATATGGACAACTTTTGGTAAAATGGTATTTAATAGAATGAGATAGCTTGCAGGCTTACTTAATGTCTCTCAGCAATCTTCATAAAGCCCTAACTATTGGATTCATGAGTGTTCATAGGAATAAAACATAAGCAAAGAGACGAAGTCTAATTATCCATACTTTTTTCAGAAAAAAATATGAATAATTTAGCTCCAACTTTTTTATCAAAACCATGTTTAAATAGGGGTACCAATTAATTTGGTACCCTTGAAATAAGTATCTCAAAATACAATCTAAAACTGAAATAATTGCTGCCACTTTTATATATGGAAGTACCTAATATAAAGAAGCAAAATCACCACTTCATGGGATGCTGTTATTTATAAAACTTTAGCAGCATTTGAGCTACTGCATTTCAAATGCAAAAAAAATAGGTATAAAGCTGCACAAATAATTTTTTTAACTTTGACAGAAGGTAGTATGATGCAGAAATCACGTAAAACATGGTACCAGCAATTTCGAAGTGGTGACTTCAATCTCTCCAATCATGAACATTCTGGACAATGCTAGGCAACATGCGGCAAAAACGACGCAAGATTTTATCATTTCTTTGGGGTATAAAGTTCTCTCCTACGCAGTGTATTCTCCACACCTAATAAATACCTCTTTTTTTTTAAAAAAAACTTGTAATACCTGTTATCAACACTTTTGGAGTCTTTAAAATTATCTGTTTAATTTCTTCTTCATTGAAACCCATTTCTTCTTTAACAACAAAGATGTTTAACTTTATTTTATTCTCATTATATGTAATAAGTTTTGGATATTTCACTGCCAGATAACGAATTTCATTGCCAGTCAACTTAAAATTGTATTGAAAGAAACCTAGTTTTTGATCTATTTCAGCAGAACTAAAAAAAAGTTTCTGTTTATCAAAAAGCTAAAACAAGGTGCAGGCTACTATACTACAGAATAAATGGCAGAAAATAATAATTTGGAAAAAAATTTTAAATAATAAAATTAATCAACTAGTTAACCAAAAAAATAAATAAACATTCCTGAATATATAAGACTGAAATGCCTTACCTATAACTGAGCCAAAAAGGGTTATTACTAACAATTCTTAAAATCATATCATCTGTAAACTTCTTAAATTGTAAATAAGTTATTCGTACTTCTAAATTGTCCAAGTTCTCTTTAAAAATAAAGGGATTTTTTGTAACTAAATTCGCTATCTCGTCATTCTGTAACCCTATCTGATTAAGAAATATTATGTGTTCTTTAATATCATCAAATTTGAGCCCTAAAATAAATGGTATAGCATCTGTATTTTTCTCTTCTATGTGGTGTAAATCCACTCCCAATTTTACAAGTTGCTGGATAGTTTCGGATTTATTTGCGTATGAAGCAAAATTAAATGTGGGCTTTAAATATGTTGAAATATATGATATATCTTCTGATTCTGAAAGGGGCTCCAATATTGATTTTTGAGGCCCAATTTCATCAGTCTCTGGAAGCGTTCTTACTTCGCTTATTTCTTGAGGATTTTCTTCAGCAACCTGATCTGTTTTTGTTAATTGTGAGTAAGAACATTTTAGACAGAATGTTTTATTTCTTATTGCAAACTGTATAAAACGTTTTAACATTTTTGAAATTTATCCTTAATTTCTCCCTCAAACCCCTGTATTTAATTTCCTCACCATACTTTAAAGTTATGACGGTTTTGACAACAGGCTGTTTTCTATGGTCTAATACTCATAATTGAAAATCCAAAATGTCGAAAAATAGAATATTTTAGTGGCTTACTCCTGCTAGAGTAGAGTGATTGCGTTATCCTCATTTTTATTAGAAAGTTAGAAAAGGATACTTATAGCCAGGAAATTTGAGGGAACGTTACTTTTATTAGAGAGTTATAGTAGCAACCCGTAAAAATTTTAGTAACAGGTGACAAGGACTGACAAGCGTAAAAAAAAAACTATTAACAAAGAGAATAGGCATTTTTAAACAACTTTTAGATCAATTATGTTTGAAGACCAGGACTTAATCGTTAAAAAAACCCTTTACGCCGGTACTTCCCCGATACTTTTTAAGGATGGCACGAAGGTAAATTTTATTAGCTCTTAAATTTGAATAGATCCTTGCCAATGGGGTAAAATGAATCAAGTTCTTTCAAGAATAGTATAGTAGTATAAAACCTTATAAAGACAATTATTAACTTCTTAGCAAAGTTATCTTAACATGTCTTGAAACTTATCTTCTTGACAAGTTCCAACAGAGTTGTTTGCTATTTTTCAGATACATTTTCACTTTCAAACAAAAATGTGTGACAAAAACAACACTTTATTAGACGATTCACGAAAAATGGGCAAAGGTGAGCCGCTACATATCATTTTGGGCAAAAAATTCAAGCTTGAAGTTTGGGAAGCTATATTAAAAAAAATGGCACTTAATGAAGTAGCTCAATTTACCATAGATAAAAGTGTAAGTAAATAAAGACATCATAAGTATATAAATTATAATATTCAATCCTTTTTAGCTGGTCATGCAATATCCTTTTGTCTCTAAAACTGTACGAGACATGGATAAACCAAAGGAAGAAAGGAAACAGAAACACACTTGTGCTTTGACTCTACAAAGTGAAGGAATAGGATATGATGACCTAAATAATTATTTGAAGAGTCCTCAGGACCTTGAATTTACCATGGGTAGGCAAAAAAAATATTACCAGTATCTCAGCTTTTCTGTCAGATCAGTTGCAAACAAATTTTTGCCGTTTACTCCAAACTCCAATAAAAATGCTTGCATTTTTAATTTACCACAAAAATAAGTGTTTATCATTTCCCCACATGTTAAAAACTATGGGGTAAATGAGAATATTGATTTATAACTATAATCATCTTATTTCTTTTTAAGAAATCGTGAAGGTAGAGCAACCAGATGATTATGAAAAAGAAACTTGGCAAATGGACGAGGCGGAAAGAATAGAGTTAGTTCCAAAACTAAAGAGTCAGGGTAATGAAGAATATAATAAAAAACATTACCAGAAAGCCTCAGAATTGTATGCTAAAGCTATTGGTATTTTGGAACAGTTGATGCTCAAGTAGGTTTGCCTGTTTGTCATAACTTCCTATTGTGATTTAACTGTGTAAAATTTATACTAGATTTTTTTTTAAATGTGTAAATATCAATTTTGAGTTGTGTTTTGCAGTTCAAATAATAAATATGTCATTTTCTAAAAATAGTTACAACAAAATTGACATGACAAAAGATTAGCATAAGACAGAATTAACATGAAAAATTAGCAGATTGCTGATATTTCACATTTAATTTGTTGTAATTTGAGTCAGACAGTACAAATTTCTTATATAAATGTCTTTCAGAAATTAATGCAGAATTTGGAAAAAAAGTATCACCGTATCTTTAGTTCTTGAACAGTATTTTTATATGGAATATTCTGTTGTAAACTAATATTTTCTTTTATATAATTTTAGAGAAAAACCACACGATGTTGAGTGGAATCAACTAAATGACCAAAAATTACCAATATTATTGAATTTTGCCCAATGCAAATTGAATGAAGAAGACTTCTATCCAGTAATAATACATTGTACAGAGGTCTTAAAATTTGATAAAGGTTTCTTTATTTGTTTTTTTATTTATTTTAATTTAGACAATATTTGCACGATTTTAAAGTGATGCCTTTACTATTTTTTTCCCTAAAATTTGTTATTACTATAAATAATTTCGAAAAGTTAAGTCAGCGGCAGTCTTTAAATCCTCAACAATTTTTTTTTTTTTTTTTTAGGATAGTAAGAGTTTATTGTGAAATTATTGCGTATACAAAGGTCATACACTCTTTTTCCTGATTTGCTATGTTCGTAAGCTCTCATAATTCCATAATAATTTTTACTCTCTTAAAAAGATAGTTAAATTCTTCAAGATGTTATTTGCTTGGATTTTTGAATTATAACTACTATATTTATACATAATAATAAAATAGTGAATACTTATCTGCACTAAATTTACCTTTTTTTTTTTTTTTTTTTTTTTTTTTTTTTTTTTTAAGATTTGTTGTTTTACTCTTTTATGTATTTTATTTTCTGTTGTAAACACATTTTTTTCTTTAATTTTAGATAATGTAAAAGCCTATTTCAGGAGAGCCAAAGCCCATATAGCTGTATGGAACCCTAGAGAGGCCAAAGAAGATTTAGAAAAAGTAATGGCATTGGACAAATCGTTAATTCCTTTGGCAAAAAAGGAACTGTTAAGACTTGAGGATCTCGAAAAAATAAAAGACTTGGAAGATAAGGAAAAATTAAAGAAGTTGTTTGTTTAAAAACCTGAGCTGTACATTCTGTTCAGCTCGATATCTATAGACCAAATTATCAATGTCATGTACCTATATAGTTTTAATGAAGAGTTAGTCTATTGTATTTTGTGTATAATTATCGCAATTTTTATTCATTTACACGTGTATATTTGTATATTTTTAAATATGAAAAAGTTTTATGTATGCTATATTTTTTTTTTAATTATTCTCACTCTCTTTATAAGCTTTTTTTTTTTTTTTTTTTTTTTTGTCAAGGAGAAATCCGCCTTATGGATTCCTGGAACAGCTTGCGTCACCATAAGGGTGCCCCAAGGTGCTCCAGTTATGTGGGGCTCTCCAATCTGAAGGATTGCATACCCACTAAAACTCCTTGTGAGCCGGGAAAACCCTCTACTCCTTTTACATATCTGAGCTTGTTAATATCTAGACTAATAAGCTAGCTTATAGCCAACTTGTTTGTAATTCATTTAAACTTCGTAATATTTTGACAAAATTTTAAGTTTTAGAAGTTAGAGTCTAGAGAAGGTTTAATAACCGGTCAAGTGTAAGTTGAACTTGCGCAATTAGTGTTCCGTACGTTGATTGCTTTTAAAATACGAAATTTTGTTAAGGAGGTGTAAAATGATCAGTGACTTCACAAAACACGCCCCCCCATGAGTTTTCAACAAGGTTTGTTTCCAATCTATACTGAAAACTGATGACCTTGAAATTTTTGTTTTTCTTTTTTTACCAGATAAATTATTAAAGATAATGCACTCGTGATAATTTTCGTTCAATCTACACGCGGTGGAGAATATTCCAGAATTTTTTCAAAATTTTTTGATCAATGCTTTTCGAGATAAGGAGGGGGCAGCGATTTTTCGCCATTTTTTAAAAATAATACAAGAAAAGTGTGCACAAGTATTACATTATATATTTATTTTTTACTCGTGTTTTCACAAGCTTTCATTTGACACCACACTCGATGACCCAGTAAAAAAATTTGTTTTTCACTTCCGATTTGACCCCCCAAAACTAACCCCTTAAGTCAAAATTTAACTTTCAAAACTACACGGCTCTGATGAGGCCATCAATTCCTATATTATTACCAAATTTCAACTTTCTCTGACAAATAGTTTCGGAGAAAATCGGGTGTGACAGACAGATGAACAAATACCGAAGTCATCTTATAAGT
Source organism: Pachyrhynchus sulphureomaculatus (assembly GCA_019049505.1). NCBI lineage: Eukaryota > Metazoa > Arthropoda > Insecta > Coleoptera > Curculionidae > Pachyrhynchus > Pachyrhynchus sulphureomaculatus. Next base: position 73,020,049 of record CM032451.1, read on the forward strand.
GTTCCGTACGGAACACTAAAAATTTACTGAAAAATAATCGACGGATGTCTAACATTAAAATTGGAACTCCATCTAAGGGCTATCTATCCACAGCATGTTCCGGTGTAAAATAATAATTTCTGAAAATCCTAAACGGCGACACGAATATTCAATCATTGAATGTCAAAAAGTGAGGTTAAGAATCGATAAAAAAAAACAAATACAGCGAAAATGTAAATAGAACGCAGGTTTTTTAAAGTTTTTTTCAAAAAAACAAAAAGGTAAAAATTGGTTTTCTAGCGAAAAAATAATGGCCAAGTAAGTAATATACTCGTTTTAAATCACCGTTAATTACTGTTATTATTTAACGACAAATTTGATTTACGTTTATTGATTTTTTTTTTAAATGCATTTAAAAGTAACATACATCAACTGTATTTGTGTGTTAAAACATATGTTAAGAACTTTGGAAATATTTACTATCCCAAAAATGTATTTATACCGTATAAGAAACACATTTAACCCAATACTACTTTTAAAATGTTTGTTCAATGGCTTTTTAGAGAAACTACTATAATTTTTTTATATGACACTGAACTGCTAAAAAGGGAGGAAGATGATCCAAACTCGGCAATTTTATATTTTTACCCTACCTGGGTATCAGACCAACAAAAAACCGCATTATGTGGGCAACTTATGGGCACTGTTAGGTGTCTGAAGAGTATTTTGTCAATGCCCAAAACTGTATCACTTCAAACTGGGAAATTTTTTATTATAGAAAATGACAGATTTTTGTTGGTAAGTGAGAAACAAGTAGGAGCATACATTATAACTTTTTTAGTTCTATAAAATAATATGCAACACTTTGTCTTTTAATTTTAGGCTGTCGGGTCAGATAGAAATATACCTAGTTGGGTTCTAGATCACAGAGCAAATTTACTTTACTCTCTGGTTAATTTTTTTCACAAAGATTTTGTGAATCTAGGTCTTCTTTATCAAGACGAAGCCCTGAGTGCCAAATTATACCGCATGTTCGATACATACTTGAAGCTCATGCTTTTTGGAGGAAATATTTTTAGTCATATTTCTGTGTTAGAATTGCCAAAGGTAGGTAAAATATAATTTATTTAAATTCTAGGTTCATTTAAATTTTGTTAATTTAAATTTATTTATTTGTTCAGAAGATCAAGTCAAGATTAAAGTGTAAAGAGTAAATAAATCAAAGTGTAAAATATAGAACAACAAACATAGGTCTGACACAAATTACATTTACGGTACATATATTATTTTTTAAAGCCCATAAATATTTTTATATTATAAAATACATTTATATAAAAGAAATCTTGTTATTTTTCTCTTGAAATAAGGGAATATTGAAAATTATCTTGATACATGAATAGTGGGGTGAAATTGTTGTTTGGTATAGCAAGAGAAGAAGCATTTCTAGTTTGGTTTGTAAGATTTATAATTAATGCTATTTATTAAGTCAATAAATCATATGACACATTACCAAATAGGGTATGCTGAAGTTCTAGACATTATAGTGTATTTTTATATGTTAATGTAGATATGTTAAAGGATATTGTTCAGTTTTGAATTCTTTTATTTTTCCATAAGATCATAGAAGTTACATGAGCAGGTCAAGCTTAGGTTTTAAAGTAAAGAAGAATGCAGAGATAAAATAGCAACAAGAGAACATTCAAAGTACAGATAATAACTTTTAAAGTCCCTATATTCTGTCATGTTATAAAATATATTTATATTATAACTGAGAAATGTCAGATTATTCTTGGAAATATTTAATGATTTTGGCTATTTAATTATTTTTGGTATTGTATTAAAAATTTTGGTTAATGCATAAAGTAGTTGTCTAGGATATTTAAGGTGAAATAATGAACAACTAATACAGGACTTCCATCAAAAAGTTGATTTTCAACTATTTATTCACATCTTTTGAAGTAAAAAAGCTATATTGTTTTCCGAATTGAATTAAAAGACCTTATATTTTTGCAATTCTGCTATTCTTATACCGAAGACTTGTTAACAAACTACCTTATTTTTTTAAAAATTTATTATTTTTTTCTTTGCACATTTTTTTGTTATTGTGATATCTCATCATAAAATACTTATTAGTGTTCCGTCCGGTGTCTGTCCGTCTATCTGTCCATCTGTCTGTCTATCCGTCCGTCTGTTCACCTGTCTGTCTGTCACTCTGTCACACCCGATTTTCTTCCAAACTATATGACATTGAAACTTGAAATTTGGCACTAATATAGGAATTGATGGCCTCATGAGAGTCATGTAGTTTTAAAAATTAGATTTTGACTTAAGGAGGTAAAATTGGAAATGGTCATCGAGTGGGATGTCAAGCATGTAAAAACACAGTTCAAAAATATGTATAATGTAATACTTGTGCACACTTCTCTTTGTATTGTTTTATAAAAATTGCGAAAAAATCGCTGTCCCCCTCTTATCTTCAGTAGAAATTGTAAAAAAAAAAAAAATTTGTTGAAAAAAAAACTTTGTTGAAAACTTATTTGGGGAGTGTTTTGTGAAGTCGCTGATCATTTTATACCTGTGTAACAAAAATTTTTATCTTAAAAGCAATCAATGTAAGGAACACTAATTGCGCAAGTCCGACTTGCACTTGGCAGATTTTTTAAATTTATTTTATAAGTGAGTGTTTGTAAGGGGGATAAAAAGTCAATTATTTTACCAATTTTTTTTTATTACTTAATATTGTCCATTAAATAAGTTCAAACAGATCCGAAAACCAAAATTAAAATCCTCCAAAGAGTTTTAGAATAACATACAAGATAAAACACGTAGAAAAAGTAGATATTGTACACTTCAAACTGGAGTGGCATCTCCACAAGGCAAGGAGATATAGTGCAAGTTCTTTATAATTTTGAGAAGATCGCAAATATTGTCATAACAGACTTCATGATAATAAACTGAATTGTCTAAAGATATTTTCAGGGCTTTTAATTTGCATTACTTAATGTCAAATTTTCTTGCATTTTCTCCTAAAAAGGCATTAATAAATAGAGCCAACAACTTGTTTGGCTTTTTTAATCATTTGCATTTTTAGACTGGAAGTACTGTTTTTATGGAAGCTGTTGCTCTTTTGGAAAGATGCAGAGATTTTCCCAATGCTCTTGGTGGGACAATTTTATATCATAACAAGTAAGTATAATATAAATAATTTTTACACAACATTTCCTCTATATTTTTCTTTAATTAATTTTATAGACCACCGCTTATTATTTCTAAAGCATATTATTTTTAATATTATTATTATTTTAAAGAATGGTAGCCACACATCTCTCTCCATCCACAACAAAGAAAATAGTCTTTGCAGATCCATATCGAATAAAAAACCCAGCTGAAATTGCAGAGACCAACTTTGAATTACCATTTGGTGTTCAGCTTCTACAAGTCTACATTACGAATAAGGAATTTTGTAGTTTACATGAAAGAGCCTTAGAAAGCAGATGCATTTTTTTTAATAAGAAACATAAAAAAGTAAGTGGCTTCATCCTTTCATGCCCTTTTTGTTTTTTAGTACCGACCTCTTAAATATTCATATAGATTATGTAAGCATATTTTAAATGATGTTAATATAGATATTATGCGTCCCATTATTATAATTCATTTGTTAAACATGTACATTCTTCATCTAGTTACTTCTAAGATAGTAGGTAAATAATACTTTAATTTTATGAAAACCTTGTTTTACCAGTATTAGTGTTCCATACAGAACACTTCGGTGTCCATCTGTCTGTCACATTTGATTCTTTTCGAAACTATTTGACATAGAAAGTTAAAATCTAGCACAAATATACGAAGTGTTGTCCCCATCAGAGCTGTGTGTTTTGAAAGTTAAATTTTGGTTTTTGGAGGCGAAGTTGGAAGTAAAAAAAAATTACCAGGTCATCGAGTCGGGTGTCAAATGAAAGCTTGTGAAAACACTAGTTCAAAAATATATATGATGTAATACTTATGCATACTTTTCTTTGTATTATTTTTAAAAAATGGCCAAAAAGCCCTGACCCCCACTATCTTGAAAAGTACTGATCAAAAAACTCTGAACTATCCTTCATAAAGTGTAGATTGGCGAAAATTATCACGAGTGCATTACGTTTGATAAGTTATCTGGTATAAAAAAAGTATGAAAACTATGTTCCTTGATAACTGGTGGAGGTTTTACTAATCTACTTTTCAGTATGCTCGCGCGTCGCTCCTGTACTGAGACTAAAGAATTTCATTTTATATGTTTATAATTAAACAAATATTTAGGTAGTAAATATTTGTTTTACACTTTTAACACGCAGGCTGAAAAGTTTTTGGTCTGACACATAGTTTTTCAAAAAATCCATATGATTTTTAGAAGTACCACCTTTCAAACGATATGTGTCAAAATTTCATGACATTTCGACAATGAGTTTGCAAGTTACAGTGGTTTTAGTGACTCTACTTTTGATATTTTCAAAACAATGGAAAAAATTTCGTATTTTTTGATGGAAAAAAAATACAGTTCAAGCAAAGCAATGGCTTGATAAGTGTTACGGGGACTTTGCCCCTGGAAAATCACTCATCATTTACCGGTATGCTGAATTTAAACGCGGTCGTACAGACACAAATGATCCTGAACGCTCTGGACGCCCAAATGAGGTGGTTGCACCGGAAAACATTGAAAAATCCACAAAATTGTTTTGGATGACCGTAAAATGAAATTGCGTGAGATAGCTGACACCCTAAAGATATCAAAAGAACGTGTTGGTCATATTTTGCATGAACATTTTGGCATGAGAAAGCTCTGTTCGAAATAGATATCGCGTCGGCTCACCGTGGACCAAAAACAATAACGTGTTGATTATTCTGAGCGCTGTTTGGACTTATTTAAGCACAATAAAAAAGATTTTTTTCATGTAATATGTGATAATGGATGAAACATGGATCCACCACTACACAACGGAATCAAATCGGCAGTCAGTTGAGTGGACAGTAGCCGGTGAAAGCCGCCCGAAGCGACCAAAGACACAACAGTCGGCTGGAAAGGTTTTGGCTTTTGTATTTTGGGATGCACATGCTGAGAAGGGAAAAACCATCAATAGCGAATATTATATAAAGTTATTGGTGCGTTTAAAGGCAGAAATCGCAAAAAAACGGCCCCAAATGAACAAGAAAATACTCTTTCGTCAAGACAATGCACCGTGTCACAAGTCAATGACAAAATTGCATGAATTTAAGTTCAGATTGCTTTCTCATCCACCGTATTCTCTAGATTTGGCCGACAGCGATTATTATCTATTCTCAGACCTCTAAAAAATGCTCATGGGAAAGAGATTTGGCTCCAACGAAGAAGTACAAGAAAGGTATAGAAATGTTAGAAAAACGTTGGACTGATTGTATCGCTCTTGGAGGAGACTATGTTGATGAATAAAGTCGAATTTTGCAACAAAATGTATTTTAAGTAGCTAGACCAAAAACTTTTCAGCCTACGTTTTATTACTACATTCTAGATTGATCTAGATTGATTTATTGGCTATTAAGTAGCTAAGATGCTATAACTATTATACATTATTGACAAAGAAAAAACATAAAAATACATATTGGATCTTAAGATACATACATGTCAGGGACCTAATTAACGTAGCCTAGGTAGCCATTTTGTTTTATTTTAAAGGCAATCACGGTACGGAATACTAATTGCGCAAGTCCAACGTGCACCTGACCAGTTTTTTTTGTTTAAATTTTAGACTGAGTCTTCCAAAATTGATGATTCCCAAGTAATCCCAAACACCTCAACTTCTATGCTGAAAAGAGACACATCACTTCTTTTTACAAGTGTAGCCGAAGAGGACTGTACACATCAAAATTCAGAATCCTCTGATCAATCTGTAATTTACAGACAAAATTCTCAAAAAAGATCTCGCCCTAATTCTCTAAATTTAAAAAGTCATAATTTTAATCTAAATGAATCAAAATTAAACTCCATGGTGACACCCTTATATGGTGGTCAAAAATCGGTTGCCTGTACCCCCATGACCGAGTCAAAAAATTTTTTACAACAGGAATCTTTTAATTGTATAAATAAGAACAATTCGTCATTTGATGACTTTGGTAAAGCTGCTTTGGACCAGAAAAACAATTTAGACCGTGCTTTTAAAGAAAATGACGAAAAAGATAAGTCAGATGCATCTTGTAAGCAAAATATAAACCGAGAACGGCACGAAGAGCAAACGCAATCAAATAAAAAAGGCTTAGAAACAGAAAAATCTTTGAATTTTATAGAGCCGAAACACCTGAAAAAGTTTCCTTCTGATTTAGTTAAAGTTTTCTTTGAAAGTATGCGTCAAAAAAAACCTTCCAGGAAATATTCTAGTCTGGTGGATTTATCAGAAATTTTAAACAGTATTTCCAAGAACCAAATCCAGTATTCAACTTTCAAAAATAAAATATTATTTTCGCCGAAGAAAAGTATACAATTAAAAAGATTTAAATCAATCGACGATCCTGTTTACCCCATTATTAAGGGAGATGGTTTTGTAGCAAGTCAGTATTATCTAGAGGAGAATTGTCAGTATGGTTTTTTCATGGAAACAATCGATTTAGATAAAAGGAATGGCAAAATTTATTCTTGTTTAACTACATATAAAAAGTTAAAGGAAAGTGAGGCGTTAAACAGCAAACAAACCCTAAAGATATCGCAAAGAATGAGTAAAAACCACAGAAAATCGCTGACATTACCTTTAAAACCCCTGAATGCCAATGAAATTCCGAAGAATGAACGAAAATATTCTATGGGTGTTCAGCTGACGCCTTTAATGAATAAACTGACCATTCAGGCATTCGAAGACCAAAAAAAGGATAACATAGGGGTTCCCCTAAGAACTCCTTATGGTGTAACACCTAATAAGAAGTCTGAAGATAATAAGAAGGTTGCAGAGGAAGATTACGCCCTTCAGAAGTGTGTGTTGTTCATTTGTGGCCAGCAGGATACTGTTTTGGGATTACTTTTACAAGAGGAGTGTTGTAGAGATAGAGAAAGCATAGATAAATTGGTAAGTACATGAACTTTAGTTTTCTCTTCCGTTATAAAAAAAAACCATAATTTTCCACAATAGTCAAGCATAAAAATATTTCTCCATAACCGTTTTATTCTAGTGGGAGCTCTGTACTGAACAACTACCAAAAATCGAAAAACAAGTAAACTATTGTATGCAAAGCGTTCAAAGTACTAGTGTTGCCCCACAGGATACGGAAACCTACAGTTTTTTGAGTATACATTCGGAATGGGATACTGTAAGAGGAGGTGGTCCTTGGGATAATGAGGATTTAAATAAGGTTTCACGTTTGTATGGTGACTTCGGGCTGCATGATGATATTACTGACATATTCTTAAGGTAAGTACATTTTTTATAGGCATATTGTGTAGTTGGTTGAATTTTAGTTGTTATTATGTTACTATTTAACTTTATTTTTTTAAATTTTTTTTTATGGGTCTAGCACACGTGCTATAGGGAAGTCCTTAAAGCGCTACAGGAGCGACACGTGTGCGGCGGAGAAAGCGATTCAGGTTGTTCTTGAATCGCTGCAAATTGTACTCGGTGGGAAACACCCCAGTCCTGGGCAAATTATTCCAAAGGGATGATGTTCTCCATATAAAAGACTGCTTGAAAAGCGTTGTACGAGGGGTAACAAGCTGAACCTCATATGGATGTGAAGTATTAACGCGACGTGTACTTCTAACATGCACCGCTCTGGGGGAATTAAGCGGGCCACATCCTTCAAACACTTTCCATGAAAGTACTTGTAGAATAGGCTCAAGTCGCCAACCGTTCTTCGATGTTCCAACGAATCAAGGCCGCCGCACAGGGGGAAAAAAAAAAAAAAAACGAAAAATCGTGTTTCAAAATTGTCTAGAGCCTTCAATTTTGGTTCGATTTGGACGATTTTTTTTAAAAATTGAAGCTTATTAAATTCCGAACAAAGTTGTCGGAGCCGATTTTGCAATTAAACTTTTGTTTCAAAATGGCGGACGTCTTCAAAATGGCGGTTTCTGATTATATAGCGACTGAGACATAGAAAACGCTTTTATGTAAGAGTAAGTTAAGGTTAGACATATTTCTTTTCTTATTTTTCTAGTCTATTCCTATAATTCAGTAGTTCTGTATATGTACTAAAGGGTTTTTTCGTTAATAAAGATTATTATTACTCTTACAAAATACACGCAGAGAAATGCTAAAATAGGGACAGTTAAATATTTTGCTGCATTAGCCGCTGTTTAGCAACAGCAGCCACTTTTTTGCTACAACAGCAAACAATGTGGCTAGTGCAGCAAAATATTTAGCTGTCCCTATTTTAACAAAACGTTTTAGCTGTTGTAGCCATTTTCTAGCTGTGTGAGCTGTCCTTTTCTGCGTGTATCGCTGTTTTTTGTATCTGCTAGAAAATTGTCTACGATACTTAAAATTTACAGCAGCAATATTCTAGCAATAACTGCATGAAAATTTAAATCCCGCAACTAAACTTGAATAACTTGAATGATCTGACTGCCACAGTCTAAATGCCATAGAGAAACTTTCTTGCTCGATTCAATTTTGGCATCCGCCATATTTGATTTTTCATTTTAAGTCAATTGTTGAAACATATTTATAATTAACAACCATAAAGAAATTATTTATGCAAATGTTATGGATATAAAATAATAATAGTACGTTTATTCATATTTATAATACTTTTATTGTTCATGGCAGCCATTTTGGGTTCATTATTATTAATCTTGTAACTGTGATATTAGATATATTATCTGCGACATAAAAAAACATACATACAGGCATTTTAGCACAACTTGGTTTGAAACTGTAAGCGTTTTCTCTGTCTCAGTCGCTATATAATCAGAAACCAACGTCCGCCATTTTGAAACAAAAGTTTAATTGAAAAATCGGCTCCGACAACTTTGTTCGGAATTTAATAAGCTTCAATTTTAAAAAAAAAAATCGTCCAAATCGAACAAAAATTGAAGGCTCTAGACAATTTTGAAACACGATTTTTCGTTTTTCCCCACTGTGCACCGGTCAGTTCCGGGTCTCCAATCAGACGAACAGCTCTTCTCTGAATAGAATCCAACAAATGCAGTGTATGTTTGGGAGCGGAGCCCCAAACATGGGAACAGTATTCCATAGTTGGTCGAATTTGAGCTTTGTAAAGAATTAACAGTTGTTGTAGAGTGTAAAGCTTTCTGGTTTGAAATAATATTCCCAACTTTTGAGAAGCTCTCCTTGTTATGCCTGCAACATGTTCATGCCAGGACATATTTGCTCCCAAATTAACGCCCAATAAATTGAGTGACGATGTTAGAGGAATGGAGTGCCCTGACATAACTACGTCGGGTTCAGCAACGTTAACTTTTTTAGAAAAAAACTGCCACCTGGGTTTTTGTAGCGTTAAATTCCACTTGGTTACTGTCACCCCAAAATAGAATTTCTTCCAGGTCTTTGTTAAGTTGAATGACTTCCTGCTGTCTGCGGATATTCGTCTGAGTAGCCGATGTCCGAGCGTTCAAAGTGAATGACGAGATAAGTGTACTGTCATCTGCAAAGCTGTAGATTGGATTCTCGGTCTTTTCCAGCAGATCGTTAATATAAATGAGAACGAGAGTAGGAGACAGTATGGAGCCTTGGGGTACATCGGCGTTGATAGTGAAGGTGTTAGAAAGAAATCCGTCGACTGCCACTCGTAAAGAACGCTCTCTGAGGAAACATGAGAGCCACAAACAGAACTTTTCAGACATACCATAAGAACGTAGCTTAGCCAACAGCCCATCGTGCCAAACACGGAATGCTTTGGATATGTCAAGAGCAACCGCTCGAGATTCTCCAGAGTGTTCAATTGCATTGTTCCAAACGTGTGTTACATAAGTCAGAAGGTCTCCTGTTGATCTATTTTTACGAAAGCCATATTGGTGATCGCTAGTTTTAGTTGTTGTTATGTTACTATTTAACTCTTCATTATAATTTGGTGTAGGCAAAAATAGCATGTCTAAAATATTTTTTTAAGATAGTTTAAAACATTTACACACTACATTAAGTATCTCTTCCTCGGGTGCGAGAACAAATAGTCTTTGTGAAACATTCTATCCATTAGTGAAAGCTGGAATAAAATCCGTTCAGTAGTTTCTAAGAAAATCGACAAATAGGCAGACAGACGCGACGGAGTACTTCGTTTTATACTCTGTATTGATATTTAATGTCATTTAAAAATGAGGGTAAATTACCCTCATCAAAAAATATTTTTATCATACCTCCCATGACGTTTTGGTCAGCCGACCCCCCATTGTCAAAATAAGAACTTTTTGCTTACCCTTTTTTACCCTAAGCCAGCTCTCTTCTAACCCCATATAATTCCTTTTTCAACATCTTTTAAACAAAAAAAAAACACATAAGGTCTTTTTGATCCGACGTTCTCTTCTATCCCCATATACTTCTTAACAAAAAACGACCCATATTAGACGTTTTCCACAACCTTGTTTAACAAAAAACACTTCATGTTAGGCCTTTTTCATTAACTTTATATCAAGAAACAGCCCCACTAACTTCACTAATGCCTTTTTCACTACACACGTATACATCAACCCTCTTCTATTGCCTTTTTAATATTTTTATTAAAAAAACAACCAGTAACCTTCTCTAATGCCTTTTGATCAACTTTTTACAAAGAAAAAAACTACTATCTTCATTAACGCCTTTTTCATATCTATCCTATCCCCATTACACACTAAAAATAACCAAGACAATTCTAACAATAAACCTCATCGTTACAATAAAGACATTTTTAACGAGTCTAGCATATCCTGCATCACCATAATAGAGACGTTTTGCTCTATCAACTCATTATCGCTATATTCATTAACGCCCATTTGACCTACAACCAACACCACGCACACACACGCAGACCTCGACGACGATGAACATCTTTAGCCGAAAAAATACTACTTCACGTAGAGTTGGCAACACTGTAAAAACTGCAGATTTAAGGGCCATAAGAAAATACATGAGTTTTTGAGGCAGTGCATCGTAATTTTGGGGGATTTAAATTACCCAACAATACTAGACGAGCCCCCACTTTTAAAATCAGTTTGTGGCCGGCGAGAGTTCAGAAACACCCTTGTAATCTAAAATCATCCAAAATCCAATAAAGGTAATTTTTATCTTTGTTAAATGCACAATCCAAAGAACGCATTTAATTTAATAAGGATTTATATTTTCCTACCTAAATTACTCTCTTTTAGTTTAAGTAGTTTAACTCGTCTATTATAATTATTAATATCTTTACTTCGATAATTTGAGTTAACCTTTGTAGATAGACATATGCTGTCTGTATGAACTTTTTTGTAGAACTATTTGAGACGAATAATATTGCCTTACATTGTTTTCACGTATCTGTAACTATTTACGCAGCGTACCCGAAAATATCTCTTCGATGATTTATTTTTTTCCCACTTCATCCGACAGTCATCGTCATAGGTGGGTTAATTTTAAAAAAATGTCCACAAATTATACATCTAAACCTTCCTCATGAAACACTATCCATTAGTGAAAACCATGAAAAAATCGCTTATAGACAGACAGGCAGGGCGCGGCGGGGGACTTTGTTTTATAATACATATTGATGAAACTAAAAATTATGATGAATCTGCTTCAGACCCTTAGCGACTCACGTTTCCACTTGCTGTTTTAATAATCATTTTCACCTGAATATTGCTACTAAAGGTAAAAAACTGTCAAAAATGGCGCTTAAACTTCAGACACTCAAAAAGCTTAGCTGGTTTTTCAGTCTTATTTTCTCAATGTCGTTATTACTAGAACTGTATGTCGCCTTTAATGTGTATACTAATCCAAAGAGCAACTTATATGCCTACCAAGCCGACGTAGGATTTAAGATATTTTATTTCGTAGCCTTTGTAATTTATATAGTGGGGCTGATTTTTAACAGACTCGAAGTAATATTTTTATATTTGATAGTGTGCCTGCATTGTGTACTCTTCAATGGAGTTCTTGTTTTGTTAGCAGCTTTCGGTTTTTTAAAAAACTTACAAGGAATCTACTTTATCGTATGTTTAATTTTTTGGGGTGGTCAAGCGGGCTTAGCGTTTTTGTGTTTACTTGCTAATTATGATGTCGTTAATAGAATTGACGAGACGCGTAAACGAAAAGTCGTTCATGTTTCGAAGAAGTACGCGTTTAGAAGATTTAATGTGTTTGTTGAAGACGAATAAAAAGGTATGGTAGAATAATTATTATAACTTCTCTGAGTAATATCTTTTTGCCATTAACTATTTATAAGTTAGAGTGGCAGTCGGAAATTACCGCATATTATCGATAGGACATCACTGAGTAATATATTGGAAGATAGCATTAGAAATATAGTCACCAAATCCATAAATGACCAGTGGAATTTTATGAGGGATACTATTGTGAAAGCTATAGAAAATACACAACCATTGCCCTTAAACAAAACGCGTAAACCATGGTTAAGGAGCACAGTCTGAATATTATTAATAAACGAAGAAGAATGGCTAATCAAGGCTTAAATACACCAGAAGAGATCCCCTTCTATAAAAAATTATCAACTGAAATTCAGTTGAACTGTCGCCGAGATAGAAATGGGTACTACAGTGACACGTACACTGAAATTCAAAGACACGTTAACATCTTAAATACCCCTGAAGTCTTCCAAAAAATTAAAACTATAACCAGACAATTTAAAGCTAAGACTTGGGCTGTAATAGATGAAGATAATGAACTGGTCACTGAACTTGATGAAAGTTCTTGAGAGATGGCAAAAATATTGTGCTGAGTTGTATACCGACAATAACTACATTTATGCGATCCTGATGAACACCTAGAGGAACCAGACATTCTGGTGGATGAAATCAAATGTGCTGTTTGTAGATTAGCCCACAATAAGGGGACCTGGGGTTGACAGGATAACTGCAGAAGTAATAAAAATCTCTTCCTGAAAGTTATCTAATGATTATTCACGTTATATGCACGCATGTATGGAGGACAGCGAAATGGCCAATAGACTGGACAACATCCATCATTACCCCTCTACATAAAAAAGGCTCAACTACTAATTGCGACAACTTTAAACTGCTTGCTCTTGTACCACACGTTATCAAAATTATCCTGTACATTATACACTCACGACTGTAGTCCTTTATATCATGACAGTTGTCGCCTGAGCAGGCAGGTTTTGTGAAGGGCAGGGGTGCTAGAGAACAGATATTGAATATACGTCAAATCATCGAAAAAGCAAGAGAATATTATGTGCCCCTATGTCTCTGCTTCGTAGACTACTCTAAAGCCTTCGATGACGTTAAATGGACTAAATTATGGTACATAATGTCAGCGATGGGCATACTTAATCAGCATTACTAAAAATCTGTATGAAGCCAGTACGTTGGTCTAGCACACGTGCTGCAGGGAAGTCCCTAAAGCGCTCCAGGAGCGGCACGAGTGCGAAAAAAAAAAAAAAGCGATTCACGTTGTTCTTGAATCGCTGTAAATTGTACTCAGTGGGAAACACAGCGCTGGCAAATTATTCCAAAGGGATGACGTTCTCCATATAAAAGATTGCTTGAAAAGCGTCTCGTACGCGGAGTAACAAGCTGAACCTCATACGGATGCGAAGCACAGCGCGACGTGTATTTCTAACATGCACCGCTTTGGGAGGAATTAAGCGGGCTACATCCTTCGAACCCTTTCCATGAAAATACTTGTAGAACAGACTCAAGTCGCCAACCGTTCTTTCGATGTTCCAGCGAATCAAGGCCGCCGGTCAATTCCGGGTCCCAATCAGACGGGACCGCTCTTCTCCTGAACAGAATCCAAATGCAAATGCAGTGTATGTTTGGGAGCGGAGCCCCAACGTGGGAGCAGTATTCCATAGTTGGTCGAATTTGGGCTTGTGTAAAGATTAACAGTTGCTGTGGGGTGTAAAGCTTTCTGGTTCTAAAATAATATTCCCAATTTTTGAGAAGCTCTCCTTGCTATGCCTGCAAAGCATGTTCATGCCAAGACATATTTGCTCCCAAACTAACGCCCAACAAATTGAGCGACGATGCTAGGGGAATGGAGTGCCCCGACATAACTATGTCGGGTTCAGCAACGTTAACTTTTTTAGAAAAAACTGCCGCTTGGGTTTTTGTAGCGTTAAATTCCACCTGGTTACTGTCACCCCCAAGATAGAACTTCTTCCAGGTCTTTGTTAAGTTGAACGACCTCCTGCTGTCTGCGGATATTCGCCTGAGCAGCCGATGTCCGAGCGTTCAAGGTGAATGAAGAGACAAGCGTACTGTCATCTGCAAAGCTATAGATTGGATTCCGGTCTTTTCCAGCAGATCGTTAATGTAAATGAGAAAGAGAGTAGGAGACAGTATGGAGCCTTGGGGCACACCGGCGTTGATAGTGAGGGTGTTAGAAAGAAATCCGTCGACCGCCACTCGTAAAGAAACGCTCTCTGAGGAAACATGAGAGCCACAAACAGAACCTTTCAGACATACCATAAGAGCGCAACTTAGCCAACAGTCCATCGTGCCAAACACGGTCGAATGCCTTGGATATGTCAAGAGCAACCGCTCGAGATTCTCCAAAGCGTTCAATTGCGTTGTTTTCCAAACATGTGTTACATAAGTCAGAAGATCTCCTGTTGATCTATGTTTACGAAAACCATATTGGTGATCGCTAATAATATTGAATCGTTCAAGATATTTTAGAAGATGCTCATTGATAACCTTTTCCATGACTTTCGATATTATTGAAAGCAGTGCAACTGGTCGGTAGTTATTTGGCAAGGTCTTCTTACCTTTTTTAGGTATCGGCTGAACCGTGGCACATTTCCAGCAGGACGGAAATATTCCCTTTTTGTAGGATAGGTTAAAAAGTCTAAAAGTAAAAAAAATAGATAACAATTGTTCGTCTAAATGTCGAATAATGAAAGGATAAGGCTGTATACTTTTATAATGAATTTATAAGATACGTGTTTGATCGTTGGGAAAGAGGAATTAATATAAGTGGTCGTCGGCTTAGTAACCTTCGATATGTAGATAACACCCTATTGCTTGCAACAAGTCAAGAAGAATATCAGTGAAGAATAAATAATAGCAAGACGAAAATTCTGATAGTCGATAGAGAAAACAATAACTTCCTAAATGTACGGCAGATTAATGGATATGAGGTGGTTAGCAGCTTCACATGCTTGGAAGCTTCGATCAATAACAACCGGCAACTGTGAAGATAAAATACGTAGAAGAATACAAATGGGTCGCACAGCTATGACTCAACTTACAAAGCTTTGAAGGTCTAGGGACATCAGTCGCAATACGAAAATAAATCTAGTAGAAACCCTTGTATTCTCCATATTCAGGTATGCATCTAAAACCTGGACTATACTGATCGACGCCGTATAGACGCGTTTGAAATGTGGTGCTGGCGAAGAATGCTGAAAATTCCGTGGACAGCTCGGTGAACAAATGCTTCAGTCCTTAATGAGGTCAAACCGAAACAGAGACTTTCCACCACAGTCTATGCTAGCATCCTAAAGTAAGAATTTTTTTTTTTGGTCACATTACAACATGCTGATAAAATGAAGAAACTTGTGGTGCAGGGTAAACCAAATGGAAGGAGGCACGCGGAAGATCACCTAGCCGCTGGATGGATACCATTGAATGCTGTTGGGTACCAACATGAAGCAAGCTATAAGACAAATGGCTGGATAGCCAGATATAATCACGATATGTCTGATAAGACATTTAGACTAGAGGAGGAAGGTTTATAAGTTACTTATATGGAGTGAAAATTTCCTAGACTTTCCGAGAGATGCCAGAACAAACAAAAACTATGATTTTCAATTAGTGTCAACTCTCAGATCATTCGTGTAAAATTTTTATAACATTTTGTCTATTAGTTTGTGAGCTAGTTGAGTGTCGCTACTTTTGATTTTGGTAAAACAATGGAAAAGAAAATTTAGTGTGTTGCTTTTTGATAGAAAAAATACAGCCAGAACCTAAGAATGGCACACCTGCAATGGCACACCTGCACCGTCGAAAGCAACTATATATCGATAGTTTAGTGAATTTAAATGCGGTCGTACATGCACCGATGATGCATCACGTCCCGGGCGTCCAAATGAGGCAGTCACCTCAAAAAACATGAAGAAAATCCACCATAGTGTTCTGAATGACTGCAAAGTGTAAGTAAAAGAGATAGCTGACATCATGAATATATTAACAGAACGCGTGAGGCATATTTTGCATGAATATTTGCATATGAAAACGCTGTGCTGTTTGGCACTCTTTTACCGTACATCAAAGGAGTTTTTTCATCATTTCGTAACAACAGACAAAACATGAATCCACTACTACACGCCTGACCCCAACAGGTATTCCGTAGAGTGCCTGGAACGCATGAAAGCCGACCCAAGCGTCCAAAAACACGAGCATTAGCTCGAAAGGGTTCGGTATGTATTTTTTGGGATGCGCTTGGAATAATACTGATCGACTGTTTTGAGAAGGGGCGAACCATCACCGGAAACTATTACGTTAGTTTATTGGATCGTTTCAATGGTGAAATCACGAAAAAAAGGCCGCATTTAGCGAAGAAAAAATTGTTGGTTCACCAAGATAACGAACCAGTTCACAACGCCATAAAATTGATGGTGAAACTGAACCAATTGGGCTATGAATTGCTCCTCATCCACCACATTCACTAGATCTGGCCCCCAGCGATTATTACTTCTTTTCAAATTTGAAAAGGTGTCTCCATAGAGAGAGAGATTTATTTTAGAGGGCTTGACAAATCGTTCTGTATGAAGGGTACATATAGGTACATATATGTTGGAAGATCGCTGGAATCAGTGTATCACTTAAACAACTACCAACCAATTACTACATAAACATTGTTTTGTGGTAATTGGCTATCTGTATCGCAAAAAATATCCCCCACATGTACACGCCATCGTGTTTTACTGACTTTTCCTTTAATGATAACATCATTATTTACATTTAGAAATATGTTTTAAAACTGATAGCAATTGATACATTTTTGGTATAATTTAAACCTATACTTAAGTAACATCAGTATGCTCTAGCTGTCTGACTAAGAATTGACAATAATATTATTGTATTAAAAAGAAATTTTATTTCAGAAACCCCGAATCGGTAATCTACGGACACCATTTTGAATCATCTCAAGTATTTTATCACGAAAATGCCCCATTAATTGACGGCCTTCTGCAGCCGCATGATGCCGTAGGGTTAGTTCAGCAAAAAGCTCGGAAAAAAACTAGAAAGGGACCAAAATATAGCATTGCCTTAGGCGAAACGTTAGTAATAATTAGAAATAATAATATTTAAGTAAACTAGCAAGTCATATACCACTACTCAACCGATACAGCTAGAATTAGTAAGTGTGTCTATGTAGGACTGTTTATATTTGTCTTCAGAATTTAGTTTTCCTTGACGTTAGAACAGCAAGAATATTACTTTTGTGCGTCTCAGGTTGAACCAAAGACGTCCATAATATGCGGTAATAATTACCTATTGGGGGTGTAAAAAACTGTGGAGCAGAGCTGCACACTTAATCAAAACTAAAAGTTATAATGGCCAAACGTGTGAGACGTAATAATATCTTGGCAGTGCTTGAAGTACCGGACCAAGTTATATATATTATAACCAATATTTTATGAATTTACAGGTAAGCAGGGTCTCGTAATTCTTTTATGGCGTGCTTCATGACATTTTTTAAATATATGTTTCCCATTTTGGCCAAATTTGAAAAACTTGCTGTGGTACTTATTGCATTCCAATTTTTTTAGCAGTATTTTCTAATTTAAAAATATTTATAATATGAGTGAATATGTTATATGAAGCAATTTAAGTATTGTATAGATATTTAGTTTCAAATTGGAACGTTTATTAAAGATAATAGATTATTGCAGGTCATAGATTTTTATTAAATTGTTTAGACTTAATTGGTAATTTAATATTTTTAAAGTATTTTTAATTGGCCAGAGAGAACGGAAATAACAAATTTGTCTATACATTTTTGAAAATTTGGAAGCAGAAATGCGTTGTGTGTAGTATTATATATATTACACAGTTACCGTTATCATCTCTACACCAAACACTTTATTTTTGCACTCGACACGCTTTCACAACCACGTTAGTATCATCTGGAGCTAATTGACAAAAAACTATCCTTATTTTTAAATTTTGTAATATCAGGAGTTCCGTATGCATCTAATAATAATGATCCTAGCTATCTATATCCCTAAAACAATTCCTTTTATTTTTGAATTTGACCTTATTCAAAAGGCTAATGACTAAACGATGAACTAAAAAGTATAATGCGGCAAGTTTATATTGTTTAAAATGAAATATGTTATGGCATCTTTCCTACAGATGTCACATTCTAATTTATTATTATTTTTAATAACTAAAATGCCCAGTAATGGTATTTGTACCTAGTTCTCAATTTCACAAGTAAATTTAATAGGCCATTCGATTTAGAAACACCAAAATTATCTACACTTGATTTTTTTATATTAACAATCGCTGCTATATTGTCGACATTTCCATACCACTCCCTTGGGAAGTGACTGGCCTCGGTTTAAAACATACACAAGAATAAATTAACCATTAAGAGGAATACGAAATTATGCATAGCTGTGCCTTCTTTTTGAGCAAAAAATTGATTATTATGTTGAAAAAAATTTTGCTTTGTGCTAAGTTTGGCTAGTATTGATGAATAGTTTCTTCCCGAGGTTATTCATTTTAAGCAGCTCCTGGAGATATTGCAAGGTTTCTGGTATTGGAAAATAAGGAATATAGAACTGACCAAAAAAATTTATGTTTTTCTTCATTGAGAACTAGATATGTCATTTGATTAATTTAGTCTAAAGCAGGGGTGCTCAAACTTGAACTGCTGGCGATCTACCTCAGTATTGTTAGACTACGATCGATCGACTCTGAGAGGCTGCAAGTAAGTGTGATACAGGATTGTCGTCTAGGTAGGGTGTATCGTGTATCGCATAGATATTAGTTTTCCGCACAATATGCATTTTTTTAGTAAGGTAAGTGTAGGTCTGCTCTAAAATGTCAATGAAAAAACTCATAATTATTCAAAATTGCGAGTTTATTGGTTCTTACAAAACAAACGAGTTCTAGTGTCTAAACTTAACTAAAGAGTGACTTTGGATGTTGAAGCGTGGCACTGCATGTCCTCAGCATACTTTTCATAAGATGATACGTAATTACCGAGTGTTAATCGCAACCATGATGACATATATTCGTCAGTTAGTCGATTGCGATATTTTAACTTAATTATCTTCATTTCAGAAAATGCAGACTCGCACAAGTAAGTTGACCCAAACATTGTCGTCAGTTGAAGGGCGATTTGCCTTACATTCGGATATTTATCTTCAGATATAAAACACCAGAATTTTGAATCAGATGCTGTGGCTTTGAGATGTATATCTGATATAATCTGCACTAACTCATTTTCAACAGAACATGAGTCCATGTTAAACTGACTTGCTATTTCAGTAGCTAATTCCTCAATGTTTTTACACGAAAAAGGATAACTCATAAATGATGCGATATTTGCCTGAAATTTACGAATTGGCCCAAAAATTTGAAATTCTGCCTCATAAAAAACGTAGTGGCCTAACCCCCAAGCAATGGAGATAAATGCAACTTCCAAATTTTTTTCTCAGTAATAAGTTCTGATAATATGTTGTTTTTCTGTCATAAATAATTGCTATTGTTGTAATTTTGGACTACTTAAACATTAATTTCATAGAATAATAAGGAAAATGTGGGTTAGGCCACTGTTGCGCTCATAGCCTAATTCAACTGAGGAATCCTTGCTTTCAAAGACGGAAAATTTTTCAGATCCTTTCTTTTCACTTGATCTATCATAAGTTGCAATTTACTTTTGAATGCGTTTATTGCGCTAATCATCTCAATAATAGTTTTTCCTTTACCTTGAAGCTCCAAATTAATGGTGTTTAAATGCATTGTGATGTCTGTCAAAAATGCCAAATCAGTCAGCCATTTTCCGTTTTTCAGCATCTGAGTGTCATCACCTCTTTCGTCCAGAAAAGCTGTTATTTCGGGCAATAATTCTTGAAACCTTTCTAGGAATTTTCCGCGACTCAACCACCTGACGTCCGTGTGAATAACTAAATCAGTGTGTTCAGCTGACAATTAAAAGAGCCGTCTTTGCAAGCTACGTGCACGGATAGAATTCACAATTTTTATGCAATGCCCATAATCTCCTCCATGTTTAGAACGTTTGAACACAAAACTTGTTGATGTATAATGCAATGGAAGGCGAAAAATGAAGGGAAATCATCATTAGCTCGACACAATGCCACAAAAAACCGTTTTTGTTTCCAGTCATTGCTGGTGCTCCTTCGGTTGTAATACACACTAGTTTATATATTGGTAGCTTGTAGTTTGTTACAAAATTGAAGAAAACGTCATATATATCTTCGCCACGGGTCTTTCCTTTCAGAGGAATCATTGTCAAAAACTCTTCCTTAGCCGACATGTCATCGAATACCATTCGAATAAAAATACACAGCTGGGCAGTGTCTGTCATATCGGTGAATTCGTCGAACTGTAAAGAAAAGTATGTACATTCCATGATATCATGTTTTAGTTTATCTGCCATGCCCTGACTCATGACTTCAACACGCCTTGTGACAGTCGGACGGGATAACTGAAGTTCTCTAATAGCAGACATAATCTCTAAATAAAGTCTCACCCGCTTCAATAACTGCTTCCTTCACAACCAATCCATCATCAATTGGTTTCTTGTGTTTCGCCAATATATGAGATATTTTAAATGACGCGATCGTTGCAGCTTTTGATTGTTTGGCTGGTCTTGTGAACATCGTTTGTTCTTTTTTCAAACAAGTTATCAAATCACGTACTTTTCGTTTTCTTAATTCACTCTGTGACGGAAAATCCTTTTCATAGTGTTTATGAACCATTTTATGATGCCTCTCTAAGTTCCCACGCTTAGGTATTGCAACTGACGCACGGCAAATGAGACAAATGCACTTATCCTTTACCATACAAAAGAAAAATTCTTCCTCCCAATCGTTATTAAAATGATAAGTTTTACTTTTCTTCGCCGCACTCATTTTGGACTATTTATTAATAAACTTTGTATCGATGTATCGCCTTCAAGTTACAACTCAGACTGACTCCTATTCCTGCAGGCGCAACATTTATATCGGCGCGAACGAAGTCTCGAATGTTCCCGTCAAATACGCCGCTCGAAGTTTCTAGAAAAATCGGCGGGAATCAAAAACGCGGCTTTTCTTTGACAAGTACCGCGCGTTCCTTTGATAAAGCCGCCTTTTGCCGCTAGCAGGGGGTTATTACGATAAAAGAAAGTGATGAGGGGGTTATTCTGGCCTAATTGTAGATCGAATAAATTTTAGTAGTTTATTCATTACATTTTGTTTTAGTTACCTAAAACAAAATCTGTGAATAGTTCTATATCGGAATTTTTTTCTCGAGATCGACTCAAAAAGCACTCGCGATCGACCGTTTGAGCACCCCTGGTCTAAAGAGTCCTTCGCTGAACAGGTTTTCTTTCTTAATGGTAAGTTGCCAAGCATTTAGAAATTAAAAATGTGTGTGACCCCAGTGCCGATATAATAGATTTTTCAGGTTCATGAATATACAAACAATACAACATTGGTATGGTCAGATTACTGACGTTTAGTTTAAATTTTAACGAGTTAGAGACAAAGTTCTTAAATTTTTTCAAAGAGTTTTTAACTTCTGCTGTCTGCACTTCTTTCTTTCTTAACCCTTTAATTATTTTGTTTTTTTTTGTGTATTTCAATTTATATTATTCATTATATTTTTTATATTTGGCTGCAATGTACTTCTCTGCAGCTGCACTACCGTGGGCTGTGTCATCAGGATGAGTGACGTGGTAGATTTTATATGATGGTATTTTGAGCATTGATCTAGTGGTGAAATGAGTTTCTGATATGAGAGCTGTATCTATTTTCTGATTGTTTAGGAAGCTTTCTAACTCTAATTTGTGGTTTAGTAGCCCGTTGGCATTCCAAAGGGCGAATCGTATCGATTTTGGATTGAATTTAATTGATCTTATTTATTACTGCGCTCGGCATGTTTAGTATTATGGTGTTTTGATTTATAAGTTGACTAAACATTGTTTTGAATTCGTTTAGGAACATTGTAAGTTATTATGTGATATTGCCGCTAGCTCGTTGTTGATTTAATATTGCTGCTTGTGAATATGTTGTTTGTTGATTTGGAAGTACTTGCATCGGAGATTAGTTAGGGTATAGGCCTGGAAATTGGCTATGATCATTAATATTAATGTTTGAGTCTTTTTGATTCCGTCTAATATTTTGTTTCAATATAATCCACTATTTCTGATAACTTGTCTCTAAAGAGGATATTGCAAAATTAAGACCTTTGTTTGCGATAAGGTTTTCATTTTATGTAATGGATTGATTTGATTTCTGCAAGGCTTATGAGTTCCTGAGGATTATTGTCTTTAGGCAGCAGCATTTTTAATTCATTTTTTAAATTATGCTTTAACATTTTCCCCTGGAACTCGTTTCATTCTTTATATCCAGTGTTATTTATACCTAATGTAAGTGTTTTAAAAATACTGTATGATTCTGCTTCTTCTTATCAACTCAAGTTTGTCCCCTCCTGGACGTAGGTCTCTTCTAAACTCTTCCATACTTCCCTATCTTTTGCCACCTTTAACCACTGCTTTCCTGCTACTACTCTTATATCATCGACCCATCGTTTCTGTGGACGTCCCACGCCTCTTCCTATTTCTTTGGGTCTCCATATAGTGATCCTATATACCCATCTGTCTCGGGATGATTTAGCAACATGACCCGCCCGTCGCCACGTCATCCTTGCTGCCTCCAGAGCTATGTCATTGACTTTGGTTCGTCTCATCTACTCGTTATGAATTCTATCTCTGAGATTCCAAGTATGCTTCTTTCCATAGCTCTCTGTGAAGTTACCGAGCTTTAGTGAGGCACATTGTTTCCAGTCCATATGTGCTGACAGGTAGGACACAGGTATTGTTTTTAGTTCTATGGGTATTGTAGTATTTTTTAAGATATGTCCAAGTTTTCCAAAAGCTGCCTGAGTTAGCCTTATTCGCCTGATAATTTCAGCATGCTGGTTCTCCTTTCCGATCTTAATAGTGTGACCTAAGTGGCGCGTTGTATGGAGTTATTTCCTATCTATATGTTGGTACCTTCAGGGCTTATTAATTTAGTTTTTTTTTTAATTTATTTTAAGACCTACCTTTACAGGGACCACATTCAGCTGGTTTAATATTTCCTGTAACTCACTGGTGTTATTAGCTATCACGATTATATCGTCTGCAAACCTAAGGTGACTCGGTCTAGTGCCGTCGATGTTCAAGCCCTTTTCATCCCAATATAACTCCTTAAAAACGTCTTCGAGGGCCAGCGTAAATAATTTAGGTGAGATAGTATCTCCATGTCGCACTCATCTTTTGTTGTTAGTGACGGTTGTTTCGTCAATATATATAGATGCTTCTTTATAGATGTTTTGATTCATATCTGGTGTACAAATTTGAGATTTCTTATTCGAGCCATTTTTTGTTTAGCAAAAAAAAGAAAGTTTTTATTTTGTACGCGTGAGCAAAATAATACAAAATATGCTTCAATATCATATAATCTAAAAAATAGGCAAGGAACTCAATAAGGAAGGCCTAACGTTAGACCCTAAATCATCTGACAACTTCAAAAATTTCTTAAAGTGCTCAAAGGACAATATCCAAGAAAGTGATACAGGTGGAATAAATGAGATAATTTATAACAACTGTGACAAGAAGTATGTGTGAAGTATTTGACGCATACGAAAGGACAAAATTATAAACCATAAAGATAGTCTAAATAAGGACAGAGGACTTTAAAGATTTCTTACGGTTCTCTGTACTAGATTCTTGACCGAAACTAAATCGACTTCTGTAATTGGTCGGTTCCGCTCGAGAAAATCCTATTCCTAGTGTAAACTGGTTAGTTTTTAATCTTAAGTTTAGTCAATCATCGCTGTTGATGATGCTAACGTGGCTAGCGAACCGCGCTTCAAGTTGAAAATAAAGTGTTTGTGTGTGTTCAGTCAATGTGCCAAAGATTACAAAATTCCAGCATAGTTTAATGCATAGTGAACTTCATCTAAAAATATTAAATACCATAGTAATATGACTACTCCTTTTTAGTAGTTTGCCACATTAATTTTATGATAATTTAGAGTGCGTACATCCTTAGTTGTAGAATTTTAGCATTCAGCTTTATAGATGTGTCATAAAAATAAGTGGTAACATATATTCTAGAAATTTGGATGTCTAGAATCTTAGAATATACACTTAAAAATATATGTAAAACACTACCGAGAGAGTAAATATCAGTAGAGCATACATAATTCCGTTTATTGAAACATATTCACGTCTTGAATGATTGCTTTAAATTTTCTGTTAAATATTCTGAGAAAGGTAATGAAATGTGGTTGTGTCTAATTTTTAAAAAATATTTTACCAAAGTTTTTAAATAATATAAGATTTTTTGGTTTTTACTGTTAGATTTAAGATTCTCTTTTAATTGTTTACCATTTGCATACATTGATCTTTAAGAGTTCCTACTTTACCAAATCATTTTAGTTCTTCCATCATCAGATGTGCCAATCTTAAGTGTTTTACATCAAATTATTTCTTATTTGTAAGGAAGTTTATTCAAATCATTTTTTTTTGTTTTTGTTATTTTTATATGTAATTTACACATAAAAAAATAAAATACTTTTTTTAGAAAAAAAAACATTCTATTTTTTACAATCTAAGGACAAAACAAATATGACTAGCAAACTTAATATTTAATTCACACTTGTTCTATTAGGTTAAAACATTGATGTTGCTTCTCAGGGATAACATTGAAGTACTTTTTGTAAAATTCTGTTTCCTTTCTATGCCCGTGACATCTCTGAACCCATGTATGGGACCAATCTGGATCTGTTTTTTCACATGTCACCATGACTTTACCTGGGATGATTGCAAATAATGTACCATTACGTCCTAGTCCAACCTATAAAAAAAACGATAATTTTAGATATTTTCAGTTTCAGGGGAATGACAATTAGATCAAAAAATGAATTGGGTTTTACTACCGGACTCTGCTCTTCAATGTTTTTAAAAGTCCTAAAAAATTTAAAAAGTGAAAAAATAAACTAAACCTACATTTAAACCAGGATGAAATCTTAACTCTCTCTGTGTAGCCAAAATAGTTCCAGCAGTAACATTATGTCCATCCTGAACCCTCCAGCCCCTGTGTTTTGGTCTCGACTTAGGACTTGTGTTTCTTGTAGAACCTTTTTGTTTTTTACTTGCAAATCGAATTGAATTTGCTGAAAAATCATTATTTTTATGTATCACATTGTACATAGAGTTTAATTACAAGAAAAAAGTTTTTTTTTCCACTTGGGATGGAAGAGCTCATTACTTAAATAAACAACACTGTGAGCAGTAGTTTCTTACCTAATACATTTTTTGAGGTTTGTAAAAGCCTACTGGGTAAATTTATCAACGAATAATTCATTATTCTGGTCCAACAGAATTCTTAAATAAGAAAAAAACCTTATTCAAAAGAAATTTCATATAAAAGGGAATAACATAACCTCTAATCAACAACTTGCCAACTACCTAGCCATTTTTTGGTGCTGCGTTAATGTGTGGTTTCTAATTTTCTCTGATCTAAATTATAGGGATCATAATGTCGAAAACAAATGTTCTTACACTTTAGTAGCCATTTTTTAATGATGCACTGACAAGTGGCCTACTTGTATTTATATTATTCAAACGTGGTTTTTATCCAGACACAAAAAAGTTTTCTAATACCCTTACACCTAGATTTTAGTATACTTTAACGTCTCAAAAAATTACATATTTTATTTTGACAGGAAACTCCTTTTGTAACGTCAAGAAGCCAAAAGAAAAATAAGAAAAGCCGAGTTTGTTTATTTTCCTGCTGTTATGTAAAACATTTCCCAAAAATTTTACCAATCTTCAATAAATTTTAATGAAATGTCGGGAAACGTTTTAGTAGGTATGATAATTACACCATTTCTAACTTAAAAGGTTAAAATAACCTCAAATATTCTGGGACTATGCTCTAGAAATTCTAATTGTCTTCTAACCTTTTTATCTTTTTATTTTATAGGCGGTGGAACAGGTTTTATAGGAAGTCATCTAACAAAAGCGTTAAAAAGCAAAAACTATGGAGTCAAAGTGGTGTCTAGAATGCCAGGACCTCAAAATATTTCTTGGAGTGAACTTAATGCAAAGGGTCTCCCGAAAGATACCATTGCTGTTGTCAGTTTAGCAGGTAATAACTCTTCTTTACTTTATGCTAAAACTATAAATATATTGTGATTTGCAGGCATAATAATCATGTTTTTACCAATTTTTATTTGTATTTTTCTTCATGGAAATAACTAGCTCATTTGATCACTTTGGTAGTTGCTGGTTTAGTATTAAATGTACAACTTTCAGGACAAAATGTAATGGATTTCAAGCAGCGATGGACACAAGGTTTTAGACAAAATGTATTCAATTCTAGAGTAAATACAACTGCATCTTTGGCCAAGGCTATAAATGCAGCGGAAAAGAAACCTAAAGCCTTTGTAACAATGTCAGGTATGTTTATTTGATATTTTTCAACTATGTCATTAACTTTTTACTATATTATTTTGCCAACATAAAAGATATGAATCTAATGAGGACATTTTTATCTTTTTTTTTAAACTCTAAAAGGTAGCAATGACAGCAACTCAACTACCCAGCTATATTACCATGTCTCAGTATACACTATTTTTGCATACTGTCGGTAAATGTTATTTCAAATTTTAGGTGTAGGGGCCTATAAACCAGATAGCAAGACTGAATACAATGAATGTAGTGAAATAACATCATTTGATTTTTTTTCAAAATTAGTATTAGACTGGGAGAAAGCTGCTAATTTAGATTCTCAAGCAAAAGATCATTGCAGAGTGGTTACTATTCGTAGTGGTGTTGTTTTAGGTAAGAATATGCTGAAAAGAATATGTATTTTTTATAGTTATAGTATAGTAAATACTTAAATTGAAGAGTATAAAAGCAACAAGGCTTTGTAATTTTTACATGAAGTTGTAAGTAAAATTTTATGTTTCTGGAACGGAAGTAATAGTTAAATCAGTTCATTCATTTTTAAAAAGCATTAATTTTTTTTGTTGGGTATATTAATAAAATATTTTTTTTACTTTAAAGGTAAGAGTGGAGGTATGATAAAACAACTCTATCTTCCTTTCTGCTTGGGACTGGGTGGTCCTATTGGAAATGGTTCACAGTTTTTACCATGGATACATATTCAAGATATAGTAAACCTTATAATTTTTGCTATAGAAAACGATAAAGTGAAGGGAGTATTGAATGGAGTTGCACCACAGGTTTGCACAAACAAGGAATTTTCTGATGTAAGTTTCGTGACATTTTAATTATTTATTTATTTAAAATGATATTTTAGAGATGGTAAAATGATGGGGAGGTGAAGAGAGTTGCCTTTCCAATAATGGCTGTGTTGAGAGTTGTCTTATAAACCAACAAACACAGAGGAATTTATAGTTCATCAAATATTTTATAATAGCCAATAACAAACTTTTTACATGTTAAAATGATAATGTGGAGTTTTAAAGCAATTTCTTCAAGAAAAAACCCTCAAATAATAATTTGTATATTTAAAGCAATCATAAGTACAGAAAAAACTTTTATTTTAGGCTTTTGCCAAGGCTCTAAATAGACCGGCTTTTATACCTGTACCTACCTTTGTTTTCAATGTAATGTTGGGAGCTGAAAGGGCAAAAATGATTACAGAAGGACAAAAAGTGCTTCCTCAAAGGACTCAAGAACTGGGATTTCAATATAGTTATCCTACCATAGACAGTGCATGTCAAAGCATTGTGAAGGAAACATAAATGTGAAGTTTTTTACATTGTGATTTGTATTGGTATTATTTTTTTTTGACTGAGTTATGTAAAAATTGTCATCCAGATTAATCTTATTAAAGTAGGGGGATGAGTCTGTCAGAATGGAGGTTGAAAAATATTATTATTTCCAGAGGGTTTCAAAGGATTATGTTTTGTGAGTAAAATGTCCCCCGTTTTATAGAATAGTATGTATTAATTGTAAATAATTTAAATGAATTGTTACTTTTGTTATGGCCCATATTTATTGTGTATAAATATATTTATCAGTTTTATTGGTATATGATCTATGTTGCTTTACATTATCTGAAAATAATAATAAGCTACAGTTTTCTGAATCTAGAACAATCATACGTGGAAAGTACGGTGAATAAAACAATCTTAGATTGTTGCTTCATATGGTTTTCTACTGCAGACATTTTTTAAACCAAACAATATGTTTCAATCCTCTGGGCTACCATCCATTCTCATACCTGATGTCAATTAATATTTGATTGGACTACTGTGTTTGTCACAGAAACCCAATATAGATGAATTTTCTCGGTCTACAGTTTCTAATATCTACTATCGACTCATTTTTCACTGGGCTACCTTCCTCGATTGTTATCACAGAGACTAGTCTCTCATGGGGCTACTGTTCTTTATTTTCATCATAGTTTTATTGTAGTCTTTGCATTTGACACTCCTTGGAGTATACTGGTGAAAAATTAGTCGACAGTAGGTATCTGTAACATAAATGTTGTAATTAGTCGATAATGGATGTCTATAACAAAAATTAAGGACGGTAGCCAAATGGAAAATTAATCGATTGGTTTCTGTAAAAAAGATAAGATGGTAGTTCGGTGAAAAATGAGTGAACAGTGAGTCTAACATCAAAAATTAGGGATAGTAGCCTAATGAAAAATTAGCATGTAATTTGTGTGGTTTAACCAGTAATTCGACAAAGCTGTAGTAACAAAACAACGACCTCAAAGTTGAGAAATCATATAAACAGCACAAGAAGATGGTTCTGCTTGGAATTTAAAAAAGTTTTATTCATTTGTGCTTTGACCTTTTCGTAAAGTTTAATTTCTATCAAGAATGGTTTATATGCAATAAAAGAAAGAGTTTTTTTTTTTTTTTTTTCCGTTATTAAATTTATATTTTGATTTGAAGATAATTACAAAAAGAGCTTTCAAACAGTTGGAAAGACATTATATACAGGGTCCATTATAAAAGTAATGCGCATTTTCTGGGAAAAATAGATTTATTGATCGTACCGGTACAAATGCTTAAAATTCTTCAAAATACTCTCCCCCAGCATCAATACACTTGCGGAGACGTGTCTGCCATGCCTAGAAGGCACCCTGAAACTCCTCGACAGGAATGTCTCTTAGGAACGTTGTAACATGCTTTTGGATGTTTTCCACGGACTCGCAATGCTTTCCTTTCAGCTCTCTCTTCAGTCGGAGAAGCAAAAAAAAAGTCGCACGGAGCCAAGTCGGGACTGTAAGGGGGCTGGGGTGTTGCTCCGGGCCAGGAAATTGATAACGATGAAGGCCGTATGGCTGGTGGCATTGTCATGGTAGAGCCTGACCGTGTCTTTGATGTCAGCCATCACGCGCGCGACCCGGCGTTTCAATCTCTTGAGCACCTGCAGGTAAAAGGCTGAGTTGACAGTTTCTCCCTGCGGTATAAACTCAAAATGGACGATTCCTCGGACGTCAACAAAGACAATGCGCATCGTTTTGATGCGAGACTTGCTCATTCGCGCTTTCTTGGGGCGGGGGATGATTTTGTGTGCCACTCGCTGCTCTGCCTTTTCGATTCTAGGTCGTACAGGTACTCGAACATCCAGGTTTTCGTTTCCGGTTACGACAGAGTTATGAAAGTCCGGCTCATTCTGAATCAAATCCAACAACTCTTGACAGCGCGAAACTCGAAGTTCTTTCTGGTCTTCCAACACTTTCGGCACAAGTTTCGCGCAGACCTTGCGCATTTGCAGATCCTCGGTCACTATCCCATGTACCGCAAATCTGGACATGTTTAGGGTGTCAGCGATTTGCTGGATGCTCAATCGACGGTCGGAACGCAAAACTTCGCGCACACGATTCACGTTTTCGTCTGTTCTGGCCGCTGTTGGGCGTCCAGAACGGGGTTCGTTGGCGATCTCCTCCCGGCCCTCCTTGAACGCCTTGTCATCTCCCGGACTGTGACCTTGAAATGCAGTCGTTCTTGAAGGCCTCTCGAAGCATTTGGAATGTTTCGGTTGCATTCTTTCCAAGCCGCATACTTGATTGCGTATCGCTGTTCAAGCGAACGCTCCATCGCGCTGTGTTACAAAGTCGAAAAACATACTTCACGCGAGACACATCTTTCTACTCGGACTGCTCGGAGCAAACTGGCGACCGGCTGCATTGGAAGGGCAGACCCCCCACCACATTTCCCGACCCGTTTTACCCCGCTAAGATGGATAGTCGCGTCACAATAAAATCATGCGCATTACTTTCATAATGAACCCTGTATCTATAGGTGACCAAATATGCAATAAACTGTATATTTGGTTATAAATTAAATGTCCAAATTAACAACGTGGTCCTGATAAAAAAAATGGTTAATGGGTTTCTATATTCTATGATAACGGTAAACAACAGTTGTCCAATAAAGAATAACAGGTTTCTGGAAAGTAACGGTATCAAACAAAATCGGTAGTTGTTTTAAACTTGCCGAATACAAGTGCAGGAAACAAAATAATAGATAATTTCATTTACCCCGATCTACAATTCAAGAAATTGACACTGCATTTTTATACTTGAATTGATACTGCATATTATTATTTAAAGAAGCAAATGTCGACATGATAGATTATAAGAATTTAGAGTTAGGATATGAAAAACCTCATTGAATGTCACAATTATTAATGGGAATGCAACCAAGTATAGATACTGTTGTATATTTGATTGCCTATAAACTGATAAGTAACCTCAAATTCAGTCGTAATTTTATGAAGAAAATTCTTGTTTTTTCGTCATATTTATAAGAATTTTGAAATAGAAACATGAGTTTAACAACATTAGAAATAAAGCCAAACCGTCTCTTATTAGATTCAAACTTCGACGGCTACAAATTATCTTTAGAAGAAATAAAACTATCCCGTAAAAATCTGGAGACTCCAGTAGACAAAATTTTTTTAAATTCCAGTCAGTACAGTCTTTTACACGCTAAGCTTTTTGGACTGCATAACCATTTATTCGTGGACCCATATGATTCATATGCAGCTGTCTATTTTGCTGATAAAGAATTCAACATACAAAAAGCTTATGTTGATACTGAAACCAATGAACTTATTAATCCAACAACTATTTATATGATTCCTAAACCTCGAGACCACAAAGCAGGAGACTATAATATTACACTGCATTTTGCTAATGGTCAGTACGCCATTGCCTCTGATGGAATGGGGACAATGTACATCTTAGCAACTAAGGACAAACGGGATGATGATACATTTGAGACACTGTTCTCTGGTAAAGTTTTGGATAATGAAGAGCAGGGTTTTATAATTATTGATTCATTATATAATGAGGAATATAGAGAACTACATGTCCTTCTGCTACATATACAAGAAGATGCTGTTGATCGTTTCGTATCTATAATTCACTGGCTAACATTAAAAGAAATAGAAGATAAGCAAAACAGTAGTAAAGCATGGGGTCAGGTTGCATTAAGACAGCTTAAAACAAATGGGGAAGTTCAGTATTTGCACTTGGAAAAAAACTGCGAACATATTTATGTGGTTTCAGAGAATAAATTGGAATTTTTGGTAAATTCTGAACATCCTGTACAAGAAGAAAATATGGATACATCTGAAGGAACTAAAAAGGTTTATAACTGGGCTCAGAATTTAGAAAAAATAACTGTTAAGTTTCCTATGCCAGAGAATGCTCAAAAGGAATTAGTGAGAGTATCTACAGAGCCAACAAAAATTGAAATTGCTTACAATTCAGAAATATTACTCTCTGGGGAGCTGGGGGGAAGAATAGATTCCTCATTAACAACATGGACATTGGATAGAAGTCATACAGTTCAAATAACTCTAATTAAAAGTGCAACAATGGGAATGTGGCCGGAGTTAATTATTGGTGATGAAAAAGGGGAATATCAATTAGACCTTAGTGCTGTAGAAAAAGGTAAACGAAAGATTGCAGAGTTTTACTAGTGAAACTGAGGTAATTCTTTTCAACAATTATAAGTAGAGAAATGCCAAATAACAATTTGAAATAAGTGTATAAATTAATTTGGTACCTGAAATAAGTATCTCAAAATTTAAACTATTTCCCAGTACTGAAGTAAAATCACTACCTCGTACAATGCTGCTATTGGTATAACCTCAAAATAATCTCAAAAGCAGTGTCGTACAGAAGTAGCACTTGAGGCGCTGTATATCAAGTGCAGAAAAATGCAGCCAAAGCTACATAAAGGATTGGTTCAACTTTGGGAGAAGATACCATGAGGCACAAAATGTGCTAAATATGGTCTCAGCAATTTTAAATTGGTGACTTTGATCTTTCGGCTTATAACATTCTGGACAATATCAAATCTCTCATGACAAAAACGATGCAGGATTTTATTTTTTCTTTGGAATGAGAAATTCTGCCTCATGCGGTGTTTTCTCCAGACATAGCGCCATCTGATTAGTATTTATTTTGGTTGCGGTAACATCATCTTATAAATTCCACTTCACGTCATCCCTCGATACCACCATCTTTTTTTAGAGAAAAAACATGCCAGTTGCCTACAAACTGATGTGCTGAAAATAATGGGGAATATTTTTCTTAACGGAGTTGTATTCTGTTTATAAATAAATAAATAAACATTTTTTGTTAATGCAAAAATGTACTGAATTAATTTATACATTATTAATTTTAAAATATTTAAATATTTTTAGGCATGTCCTCCAACCGGTACAACATTTAATTCCCAACAAATTGAAGAGTGTGATTTTGAAACAGATAAATCTGAGACTTTTGAAAGAATTAGTGGTATCACAAATAAAACCACCCACAGAATACACCTGGGATCCCATCAAGTTCTTTTGAGCCCTTATTTGGGTATTGAAGGGCCTCCGGCATTAGGTATGTTAGAATGTAATAGATTAAAATTACTATTTATAGCACATATATATATATATATATATATATATATATATATATATATATATATATATATATATATATATATATATATGTAATGTATATATATATATAATATATATATATATATATATATATATATGTATATATATATATATATATATATGTATATATATATACATATATATATGTATATATATATACATATATATATGTATATATATATATATATATATATATATATATATATATATATATATTTACATATATATATATATATATATATATATATATATATATATATATATATATATATATATATATATATAAATATATATATATATATTTACATATATATATATATATATAAATATATATATATATATTTACATATATATATATATATATATATATATATATATACGAGGCTGGTTTGAAAAGTCTGTGCAAAAATAAAAACTACTTATGTGTTTGGGGTAAACCCTTTTTTATTTTTCGACATGGTCTCCTTTTAGGCTTATACACTTCGTCCAACGATGTTCTAGTTTGTTGATCCCTTCCGAATAATAGAATTTGTCCAAGTCTGCAAAAATATCCATTAGTGTCTGCAATCACCTCCTCGTTTGAATAAAATCTTTGTCCCGCCAGCCATTTCTTCAAATTGGGGAACAAATAGTAGTCCGAGAGCCAAGTCTGGAGAATAGGGGGGATGTGAAACGAGTTGGAATCCTATTTCCATTAATTTTGTGACCACAACTGCTGAGGTGTGTGCTGGTGCGTTGTCGTGATGGAAAAGGACTTTCTTGTGGGCCAATCGCGGGCGTTTTTCTTGCAGCTCGGTTTTCAAACGGTCCAATAACGATGAATAATATTCACCTGTAATAGTTTTACCCTTTTCCAGATAGTCGATGAGGATTATCCCTTGCGAATCCCAAAAGACAGTCGCCATAACTTTTCCGGCCGAAGGAACGATCTTCGCCTTTTTTGGTGCAGATTCCCCCTTGGTAACCCATTGTTTAGATTGTTGTTTGGTCTCAGGAGTATAGTAATGTATCCATGTTTCATCCACAGTGACGAAACGACGCTTAAAGTCCTCCGGATTCTTCTGGAACAGCTGCAAACCATCCTTGCAACACTTCACACGATTCCGTTTTTGGTCAAGCGTGAGCAATCGTGGCACCCATCTTGCGGATAGCTTTCTCATGTCCAAATGTTTATGCAAAATATTATGTACCCGTTCAGTCGAGATGCCCACAGCACTAGCAATCTTACGCATCTTAACTCTTCTGTCATCCATCACCATATCATGGATTTGATCAATGATTTCTGGAGTCGTAACCTCCACAGGCCGTCCAGAACGTTCAGCGTCACTTGTGCCCATATGGCCAGTCCGAAAATTTTGAAACCACTTATAAACTGTTCTAATCGAAGGTGCAGAGTCACCATAATGTTTATCAAGCATCTCTTTAGTCTCCTGAGGCGTTTTGCCTTTCATAAAGTAATGTTTAATCACCACACGAAATTCTTTTTCGTCCATTTCTTGAAAATCACTCGACTTCCTTGATTCACACGAATGCCAAACACAAAGAAATAGACCAATATGGCTGAAACTTGGTGTGCGTTCATTCAAGAGATGCTATTAACTAAACATGACCTCGATACGCGCCGGTGGTGCCATCTCTCGGACTTTGCACGGACTTTTCAAACCAGCCTCGTATATATATATATATATATATATATATATATATATATATGTATATATATATGTATGTATGTATGTATGTATGTACGTATGTACGTATGTACGTATGTACGTATGTACGTAGGTACGTACGTACGTACGTACGAGTTGTACTCAAACTAAAGCTATTTAGAACAGTAAATTTTGAGTATTTTTGTGTGAAACACATTTATATATATATATATATATATATATATATATATATATATATATATATATATATAGAGAGAGAGAGATATATACATACATACATACATACATACATACATACATACGTACGTACGTACGTACGTACGTACGTACGTACGTACGTACGTATGTATGTATGTATGTATGTATGTATGTATGTATATATATATCTCTCTCTCTCTATATATATATATATATATATATATATATATATATATATATATAAATGTGTTTCACACAAAAATACTCAAAATTTACTGTTCTAAATAGCTTTAGTTTGAGTACAACTCAAATTCATTAGTTGGTACCAGCTAGAATCATCTTAACATAGCCGAAGTGAAAACAGATTTCAATAGACAATCAAATCAACTTCAACAATGCCAGTGTCAGTGAGTCAAGAGAATACCAAGTGATCAGATGGTCCCTGGTTTGACTCAGATGTAAATATTGTGGTAGTGGCTATATGCATAATCTGCAAAGCTAAGCCTAATAAAAAAAATACTTTTATATACTTTGATTATGAGTTTGGCCTGTGGAAAACATGCTTAAAGATAACAATTCTTTTTTCTTTAATTCACAGGAAAAATGTGTAGCAAAGATTAAAAAATACATTTTTTAGGTATAAGGCATGATGTAGATGTATGTCTTTGGCAACCTATTTTAGAAGGAGACAACTTTAATGTAAAACATGAAGGTACCTTATTGGCATTTGGATATGTACAGGTATGTTTAAAACAAAAAAGTCTGAGGCTTCCTGTTAGTTGCTTGATAGAAGGCTTTTCAATACATCTTACCTTTTCTATTTTTTTGTAGGCTTCAAAACAAAATAGAAAATTTACAACATGTTCTCCAAATTTGGACTATGCGGTTATCAGCGAATCGTCAGGGCATATTTTCATTTACAGACAAAATAAGCCTTTACTAGGAACTGAATTAAGAAATAGATCCACGGGACGTAAAGTAAAAAATGTGGCACAACAGCAAGTATTTAATTTACCTAATCAGGAAATTTTAGGCATTTTTGCAGGTAATTCACATTTGTTTATATTGGGAGAGAATTTTATAACGACCTTGAATGTTAATTGTGGTAGTAATAGTGATTAAAAGATGGTAAAATATAAAATCATAATTTTAAGATAAAATTTTATATTTGTAAGAAAAACAATAAAGATATAATAAATTATTTTTTAAGTTTTCAAGGTCTTTGTTTTTTAAGCATATATGGATAAAATATTTGAATTAAATATTTAAAAAAAATAATAATTTTTTAAATCTAATAAAACTTTTGTGCCCAAATTTTCTCCATAATAAATATAGAACTGGACTTTCTCCTATTATGAAAAAACTTAATTCCTGCTCAAACTAGGTGAGATATTAACCACAAAAAAAGTTAAGTATAGCTATATTCTATTTCTGATCAAACTGGATATACAAGGGTGTTTCTTCTCTCACGCTACCATCTACACTGATTCACTTTCCATTGTGTAATTCTTAAGTTGTTTTATTCCATTAAAAAAAATTATTTTGTTTGTGCCTGAAAAAATGACATATAGTGAGGGCACACAGTTATGGATCTAATCAATGAGAAACATTTGGATATGCAATCTAACTCCAACAAAGGCAATGGATCTGATAGATCAAAAACTTTGGGTGGAATAGGCACTCACATATATGCAGATAAAGTGGAGCTTTGGTATTCCACTAGGGACAAGTGCAACAATATTCCAGGCAGAAATTCGTGAAGTACATGCATGTGTTTTCTCACAATACTACACTGGTGAGCAAAAAAATTGACTCAAATTATTTGGTTTCATTTAACTTGGATCCTAGAATTTAGTGTTTATATATTTTTATGGATTTTAGTATCTACTTGTTACGTTCTAGTAAATCTGGCTGTATATATTCAAAATTGTAAAAAATCTATCATTTTTAAATAACCTCGTTCACATTTGTACCAAAAAGCTCCATCCATTTAAAGAGCCTTGTTTTTCTTCTCAATAAAAAAATAATGAAATAATAATACCTTAATAATATTTTGAGTATATTTAATCCTGTATGAAGGTTTTCACAAAAAGACAATTTTTACATAATATACATATATGCAACAAGAGAAGAAGCCCAGCAATAATTTTATCGCTAATAAAGTGCATTTAACATATATGAAGACTTAGATATATTTTTCTAATGTATATACTCTTATTGGAATATATACAAACATTCCTAGAATAAAACTATTTTATAATTTCTCTTAAACAATTAATCTACCTTTTTAAAGTAATATTTTACAAAACTTACATATACAAAAATTTTATTCATCTTCAAAATTTAGATGATCCAACTTGACTTCTTTTCCTTTTTCTATTTTACTGCGTTTTGTAGTTTTGTCTTTTTTTATTGGTTTCTGTCCAATAACATACTCTGGCATTATCAATTTTGAACTGTTAAATGAAGGTTTTTCAGAGTTTTCAACATTAGATGTTTTATTATCACTTGACTCCTTAGTTTTCTCTAAAATATAAAGTCAATAGTTATTTATACAGGTAGTCATATACAAATCGTCATTTTTAGTGTTCTGTATGGAACACTTATAAGATTATTTCGGTGTCTGTCTGTCCATCCGTCTGTCTGTCACACCTGATTTTCTCCGAAACTATTTGTCATAGAAAGTTGAAATTTGGTAATAATATGGGAATTGATGGCCTCATCAAAGCCATGTAGTTTTGAAAGTTAAATTTTGACTTAAGGGAGTTAGTTTTGGGGAGTGAAATGGGGTCATTGAGTGTGGTGAAATCTTGTGAAAAAGTGTAAAATATATATATATATATAAAAAAAATTTTTTTTTACTAGGTCATTGATGTGTGGTGTCAAATGTATATATATATATATATATATATATATAAATATATATATATATATATTGTGAAAATACGATGTATAAAATATATATATATATATATATATATATATATATATATATATAATGTACGGCTTGGACTCACTTTTCTTTGTATTATTTTTAAAAAGTCGCGAAAAAACCCTATCTCGAAAAGTACTGATCAAAAAGAATTTTGAAAAAATTCTGAAATGCTCTCCACGGGGTGTAGATTGAACGAAAATTATCACGAGTGCTTTACCTTTAATAATTTATTTGGTATATAAAAAAACAAAAATTTCAAGGTCATCAGTTTTCAGTAAAGATTGGAAACAAACTTTG
The DNA here is from genome assembly GCA_019049505.1 of Pachyrhynchus sulphureomaculatus. Lineage (NCBI taxonomy): Eukaryota > Metazoa > Arthropoda > Insecta > Coleoptera > Curculionidae > Pachyrhynchus > Pachyrhynchus sulphureomaculatus. The sequence goes on from CM032451.1 coordinate 73,058,427, forward strand.
TTGACAACTCCTTTGGAGTGTGTTTTGTGAAGTCACTGATCATTTTATACCACCATAACAAAGTTTTTTATTTTAAAAGCAATCAACATACGGAACACTAATTGTGCAAGTTCAACTTGCACTTGACCAGTTATTGCTACCTAAGGCTTCTGTTTTAACAAACAGCACCTGGAAATAATAAAATTTATGGTGAAATCTATCATCTCTCCAATTGATATTTTAAATAATATAAAAGACCTATGTTTGTTAAATTTGAAACCAACCTCATTTTATTCGGGAGTTATCAAGGCAATTGACTGACAGAAATTGAAGATTGTGTTTTTCATGATCTAGTTACCCTAAACAAATGCAAAAGAATACAATACTTCCCTAAGTGAGGAAAGTAAAACATATATACACATTCATTAAAAATATATATAACAAGTCTATTGAAATATTTTACCTTTAATTAATTTCTCTGCAGCTTTAACATGCCTATTAAATACAATTTTTGTGGGTATTTCTTCTAATTCCTCGTCGTCCATTGCACCTTGCTCCAACTTTTTTCTTTTAGCCAAATCTCTTAGAAAATCCATTGCAGACTTCTTGTTACTTTCTTCAGTGACATCTTGAACATCTTCCAGTGAATATTTTGTCCATTTGTGAGGGTTTTTCTTAAAATCTGGAATCCTACCAGAAAAAAATAAAAAAAGATTTATTTAGAATAATGAATTGAGGGGTCTTTTCCTGAATATCTTATTAGTGCCCTACACATATACTCAAAAACAATGCCCCTTACCTGTGTATATAACTTTTTGGTGCAGGATTTTGTGGCTTCTTAAATATACTTTCTTTGCCTCTAAATTGCCTGGTCTCATTTTTCTTGGCCCTTCTTTCTGTTTTAGAAGCATTATTATCCACATCTCTGTTCGTTGAACTAATATTTTTCCTGTTATTTTCCATTACTAACAATTGATCAAAAACTTTATTACTACGATTTTTAAACTCTTGATCCTCGTATTTTAATTTAAACGAGGTCATTTTATTTTGTTTCCTATAATATTTCCTTAGAGAAAAATACTTGTATATTTATTACGTCTATTCTTGCTAAACAAGTAAGGTTATGTTAGTGTGACAGTTGTAAAGTCGGTTTTACATGTTATTTCAGCAATGGAGTAATGTATTAATTACGATTCTCTATTGGTTAAGATTTCTGGGCGTGATATTTCATACCCAATAACATGCCAGTAGGATTCTACAGTTGCACACTTTTTAGAATAAAAAGACGGTTTTGAATGTCGAAAATCTAAAAATGTAAGATTGACGGAAAAAAAAAACATAACCTTTAAAACGTCGCTTGGTTTTTCTGTGTACACGTAAACACGAATAATTGTTAGTAAGATTAGGGGGTCTTACTTGTATTAAAGAAATAATCCGTTGATCCCTCACGACTAGATGTAAGGACGTGGTAAATTTCAATGCCAAATAGTTTTTTTTTCTGTTGTGTTTGCTGACACGTATGAAGCGTACTGTGTAAGTGAATATTTTATGTTTTAAGCCTATCTACAACTTAAAGGTGAATATAGATTTAATTACTTTTAAAGTAAAACTCAAAAGTTTTCTGTTCCTTATTTATACATATTATTTGTACATTTGTTATAAACATTATAAGTTTTATCTCTGTTTCATAGGGATGCCAAATTTTTTGAACTCTTTCTTTTCTTCCTGTTTTCATTAATATATTCATATTAAGAGACTTTTACATATTAAGAGCCGAACGGGAGTCCAGTCCAGTAGCTAATGCAAAGTGTTTAATATCTTTTTTACCTTTAATTTATGCTCTTAAATTTTTTAAGGCTGTATACTCTAAAACTGCCACACAAGCAATTTTTTGTTATTAGCTAATTACTTCTTGAGGAGGTTAATATACTGTAGCAGTAACAATAAACAGGTTGTTTTAATAAGTTTTTAAGTGGTTCATTGAACCAGAAGTAATATTTTGAATATTATTTATTTTGACTCTACATCAGAATTTCTTAGATAAAGAAATGAACGGAAACAGGGAAATAAATACAATTTTTTTAATAATCGGCGATAGAACTCCATGTACTCCTGCACTGCAGTATTTTTAGGGTAATATTACAACAAAGTTGATATAATACAAGACATTTTAGATTTTTTTACAAAGAGTGTTTCTTTTTGAGTCATCAACTAGGAATTCCTCAAATTTCAATGCAATACAACAAAACAAAACACTTGACGTATCTACTTGTTACTGCTTAACAATGTACCTTGGTACTTTACACATGAAGTGCCTCTTATAACTTGCATAATACAATGACTCACTAAAATAGTAACAAACTCAAGAGTTTTATCTATTATCTTATTTTTATATATGTGAGGCCATGTTTATCACAATGATTTCATACTTCCCATAGTCAGACCCTTAAAAATTTTTTTTTTTTATTCATTGTGAACTCTATCCTTTAATATCTCAAAACTGTGTATTTTATATAAATGATTGCACTTGTATAACATAAAATATAAAATACTTCCATGAGACCATTCAACAACATCTTTGTGCTCATGATGTCAAATGCCGAAGCACGTTGAAGAAACTTTTGCTGGAGGAAAATCGTGTCGTGAAGAGGCTCGCTTGGACCTACGATAAGATACTAGAGTGAACCTCACAATCGCCGGACCCCAACCCTATTGAAAACGTTTAGTTCCTTGTAAAGAGACAGCTCAGAGGAAAGACTCTGAACTAATAGACAAAATATCATGAAAATTTTTCATCAATCTTTTGAAAAGTTGCCACGAATTGAAAATCACAGGGTTTTTGTTTGTGCTGCCATCTTTCTTGGGACTTTTCAACTCATATATATATATATATATATATATATATATATATATATATATATATATACATCATATATATATATATATATATATATATATATATATATATATATATATATATATATATATATATATATATATATATATATATATATATATATATATATATATATATTATATATATATACTTTACTTATATATACTGTGTGTAACTAAATTTAATTTTACAAATTGTTTACAGTTAATTTACTCTTATTATTTAATTTAAAAATTAAAATTTATTGAAATTGCCTTCCTAGTTTATAGACTTCAATCATTTTATACTTTCCTAATGGAAAATTAAAATTAACTCAGTACCTTTATGGGTTAACAAAATGTTTATTTATTTACAAGCAGAATACAATTCGATCAAGAAAAATATCCCCCATTATTTGCCACACATATTGTCCACTTTTTAGGTAGCTGGCGGATTCCTTCTCTGAAAATGATGGTTATTTCGAGGGGGGATGATTTTGCAGCTACTAAAATAAATAGTAATCAGAGGTGGTCATGTCGCGAGAATACGCCGCGGGAGGGGGAAAGATCAAAGTCACCGCTTGCATCACGGCACCTTCTTCTCAAGTTGCACAAATCATTTGAGCAGCTTCGGACGCATTTGAGATGCAGTGCCTTAAATGTGGCTTGTGGAACAACGCCGCTTTAGAAACAATATTTTAAAGTTATGCGAATAGCAGCATAATCTGATGTGGTAAATTTGCTTTCTTAGGATAGGTCCCTCCACACATAAAAGTGGCGGGAAATAATCTGATTTTAAAAAGAAATTTTAAGATTCTTCTTTCATGGATACTTAATAAATTTGTATACCTAATATATTATTTTATTTACAATTATTATTTAATTGTGGCGACCTATCAAGAGTCCAGGTTGCCAATCCCGACAGGTCAGTGTACTTGTTTATTAATTTATTTAAGTATATTTGGCTTGGCCACATACATAGGTAGCAGTTGTTGCAGAAATCTAATAACGCCCGTGGCAGCACTACCGCGTTGTCTAAATGGTGCTGTGAAATACAGATGTACAATTTGTCTAATAAGAACGTGACTTCTCGTATTCTTAAAATAATCTGAGTGGTGTGCTAACAACGGCACAATTACCTTAGTAGGTTGTCGAATCGCCTCCTGCATCAATAATCGCCTGACATCTTCGAGGCACGCTGTCGACGAGATTTTCAGCATACTCGCGAGACAACTGAGTCAAACACCTCATAGTGTTTCCTCTGAGCTTTCTTTTTACAAACGTTTTCGATAGGGTTGGCGTCCGGCGATTGTGTGGGCCCAGCGAGCCGCGTCCTTCGGAATTTGACATTGACAAATTCAAACCCGATTTTGTGAATATTGTCACTTTTTGAGGCAGCGTCAATGTCGGGTCCTGTGAAAACAAAACGTTTTTCGACTTTCAGGGTGACTTTGCCTACCGAGCCACGTTTTGGCAAATCGTCGACATTTTTCGCCTCGTTAAAGCAATTTACCCATTTCTTCACAAACGATACCGACTTTTTAATAGATTTAGCGGTCGCGAAATGTGTCATTTTAGGCCCCTTTGGATGGGATCAAAGAAAGACTGCCTCGAACCGACGCCCAAACAAGTAACTCATTTCGGAATTTACATGATTTCGACGAAAATTCGGAGTCGACTGTTACTTTTGGTAGTCGTGTTTGTTCCATTCGTTGAACATGGCCATACCAGGTTAATTACTTCCTTTCAATATCCTTCCTAACTGTGTCCACAAGTCCCATTTGCTGGCGAAACTCTTCGTTTCTTATTCTTTGCATTCTCGATATTCTGACTGATCTTCTTAAAGCATCCATTTCGGTAGCTTCTATTCTTTTCTTTTTTTTTTTTTTCAGTAATTCTCCAGATCTCGGATCCATATTTCAAATTGCTCTTTATCATTGTATTGTAGATGTTAAATTTTCGTTTTTGTGTTATGTGTTTACTCCATAGAATCCCATTCAAACATGTTATTATTTTTCTTGCTTCTGTTACTCTTGTTCTTATTTCCTTTTTGTCTGTACCACTTGTGTCGAACGTTATACCTAAATACTTATATTCTTCGCATGCTTTTATATCTTCTGTATCGTCAATCTCTAGGTTACTAATTTTGTCTCCGACACAAAGATATTTCGTTTTCTCTGTATTTATATCTAGCCCCCAGCTTTCGTGCGTTTCGTTCAGTTTACGTGTCATATACTGTAGGTCATCTTTGTCTTCAGCAATAATTGCTTTGTCATCCGCAAACTGCAAAATGTAGATCGTGGTTTCGTTCAAAGGTATCCCCATTCCAAAACATTTTCGTTTGGGTTTCCAGAGTCGTATTCTTTATCCTCAATTTGATAATCCTTTATGAACGTTTTGATTATCTTGGCTTTTAAAAGATAGTGATCTGATTTGCATGTTATTCCTCGGTGAGTCCTTATGTCTTCTATTTTTAATGTTGTCTTCTGGCGTACAATAACATAATCTATAATCGACTAATACTTTTACTAAAATGCGTCGTAGACAAAGGTTCCTTCTACCGATTTTTTGTTGAATCGCTAGAATCGCATTTACCAAAAATGAATTTTCGCGGACACGTTCTTACCTGACAGACTGTAAGTTTCGGAACTTGGACAACGTTGACGGATATTATGACACCCTCGCTGATATCCATCTAAAAGGGAAATAATATCCTCTATCCAGGCGGGGAGGTGACCGATAAAAAAAAAAATTGACATTCGGAATATGCATGTTCTTTATTAAATAAAACATAATAGTTTGCCTGAATTTCCGAAAATTTGGTTAATCCTATAAAAACAAAACCTTATCATTTGTATGAAATATAAATATAAACTAATATGTATTTCAATGGTATTTAATTTCTCTAATCTGTAATTAATTGGAAATGATTAATGCCCGTTAAGTAATGCATAATATACATTTTATCCTCCTCTATAAATACAAATAGACCAAAAGATAGTGACAGTTTGATAACCATTCAGTCTCATCAGAAACAGATAAACTGCCTAGTAATTTAAAAATTGATTGATATTATACCGAGATCAGACGTGATAAATTCATATTTGTTATATGTTTTATACGCATTAGTGGAAAGTGATTATACAATTTGAGGCCCTCAAAAAAGACAGAACTTTTGGTAAGTAAGTCATCTTTGGAACAGGAGAAGGTAGATTAGGCAGGCAAACATTTTTTAAACCCACTGAATCCAAATCCGACTTCAGAATTGCTCCATCGCATCAGGTTTTCGAGATATCCTCACCTAAAAATGCTAAAAAAACACGGTTTTTAGCTATATTCGGGATTATATTACACGGCGAATTAATTTTTCTCTACAAAAGTTGTGGCATTTGAAAGTACTACTCTTCCCCTTCAAAATGCACTTTGAATTTTTCAGATATTTTATTTCTTCTCAGAAAAATCGTCCGTTGAAATTAATTAGTTTGGCGTTTTTGTTACCACCATACCAAAAAGAAGTTGATCCGGCAGGCGAGAGTAGTGTATTATATGATTTTTGGGACGCTGAATCCGAATTTGTTGGCGGATCAGATATGACGGGTCGGAATTCTAAGAGTCTAAATTACTATCGAGAAGTTGTGTATTTTTGCTAGATAGACATGATATCGTCATCAAAATATGGGTTCCTATTTAAAAAATCAAAGTTGACCTTGAAATGACCTTCAAAATGATCTTCCAAGGTCATCACAATTATATCATTTTATTGCCCCTTCAAAACCCTTCAACTTTTGTCTGAAACTTTTTTTACTAAAAATTGACATAAAAAAATTAAGAAGCTTGGTACATTAAAATGGGACACCATGTATGATAACAAATAAACAATCTTGCTATAGCCTGTCCCAACATATAAGATCCTGATTTTTGCCGTTTTAAATGGGCAATATAAAAATTCTGACCTTTTGTTTACGATAGGTTACAGAGATGGACTTAAGAATTTTATTCATTAATGCAAATAATTTTGGAGATGTTTATTTATAGATGCATGTAAAAACAAATGGATAAGATGTACAAATATACAGTTTGAATGAATGGGGTTTATTGTATAAATAAAAATATATTTTAACTTAAGCCTAATTCGGTTTCACTATCACTGTCATTAGCTGAGGTAATTATCAGTGGTTTTATATTATTTATATAAATATATGAATCTTCAACTTTAACAACGTGCTGAATGGAATTCTTCCAGCTTTCACAAGGTAAATCATTTATAACTTTTTTTACTAATTCAACCACTGACATGCTTAAAGTAGGAGAAACATTTTGTGCCCTTATTTTTGATTTAAACTTGATGCCAAATATGTTTAATTGGATTAAACACACAGTAATACGGAGGAAGCCGCAAAAGAGTGTGCCCCATTTTCTCAGCCATACTATCACAAACATATTTCTTATCCAATTTATAGTCTTTCAAAACTTCCAAAAGATCACTTTTTTTATAACTAAAGTCAAAATAAATGTCACATATATTCCTGTATTTCCGATTTGGTGTTGGCTGCATTAGGAACCTTATTTAGTAGGCGACTATGGTAACTTGCATTGTCCATAACTATAACACTCTGTTCGGGAACATTTGGCAAAAGGGAATTTTGAAACCAATTTCAAAAAGTTCTGCGGTTGTGTCTTCGTGATAGCCAAACTAGAATCTTTTATGTTTTTTGCAGATAATAGTAGACAATTTGAAACCCAGCCCTTTTTAGATCCAGCATGCAAAATGGTTATTCGTTGACCTTTATTTGAAGGTGCGTTAGTCTGACATTTTGTACTGCTGTCAACCCACCCTTTTTGCAGTGTCATGGGTATCGAACCATGTTTCGTCAAGGTAAATTATTAGCCAATTCTCTGATCGATACTTTTTAATTTCTTGTAAATAAGTATGTCGCAAGATTCGTAATCTTTGTGACTCCATCACTACTGGCTTTTTGTTGATTTTTCGGAACGTGAATTCCCTTCTTAAGAGAATTCTGGGAAGGGTTGATCGGCCACAATGTATATTGGTCCCGTCCTGCACCAGCCTTAATTTAATTTTGTCTAGTGTCGGCACCAACTGCTCTTCATACATAGAATATATTTTTCTCCTGATGATGTAGACGATTGTGAAATCTTATAACTACTCCAAAATTCTTACTAACAAACGCATGGGTGCTGTGAGTCACGTGGTCATCTGCAGGGTTCTTTGACTAAGACAGCTGCCGATATACGCTGTCTCTTGCACTTCAGTTACCCATAGCGCTATTCACTCGCACTCATGCTTAACATTCTCGATCACCTGGCAGGTAGAATGTCCCACCGAAACGACCTGTCTTTTTAAAAATATCTTTTTAGTTGCCAATATTATGCTGTTTAAATTTCAACGTGCTTCAAATATATTTTTTCGATTTTTTTGAAATATAATTTTACAAACATCTTGCTAAGTTTTAGACCCGACTAAATAATCTGGTCCCACTACCCTTCAGCCAGGTTGCGTTTTTGTATTCAGGTATCACTAAAGAAGTTTTTGACAAGTTTTCATGGTGCCTCAAATACCTACCCAAAAATGTCTACCAGCTCTCCTACTATTTGTGTCTTGTCTTCTAGTAGTTTTTAAAAAATCATGTCTAAAAAATTTTCACCACTCTTGGTCTATCTGGAGTTTTATGGTATTTTTGTTTAAAGAAGATTATGAAAACGTATCTAGTAATTTTATCTAAAAACTTTTGTAATTAACAGATAAAAAATAAAGATATTTGATATTGATTAATAGTATATTTCTTCAAAAATGTACACATTACTAGGAAGGTATTTTAAAGAAAACTGACTTAAAAAATTTTTATTCCAGCAACCTCCTCGGAAATAGTATAAATTAAAAGAAAATCTGATCGAATTTTTTAGAAACTATAAAAAATGGTTGTGAAAAATATTTGTTGTATTGGAGCTGGCTATGTAGGTGGACCTACTTGTAGCGTAATAGCGCTAAAATGTCCCGAAATAAAAGTCACTGTTATTGATAAAAGCAAAGAGCGTATTTCCCAATGGAATAGTGATAAGTTGCCAATTTATGAGGTAAGTTGATGATTTTTTTGGTAGCATTGTTTGTAGTGTTTCTGTATGTGCTGTGTCAATCCAAATTTTGTCATTGGTGTCATACCATAATGTAGTTACACAGTGGCGGCTTCTCTTTAGGAGCACATGAGCACGTGAACCTCTTATTAACAACAAGGCAAAGTGCAAATTATTTTGTATTATACCTTAGTCATACAAACGTCTTTTAAAGAAGCGATCCTTCCCTACAAATGGACAAGAACAATTTATAACAACTCTAATACTTTACGTACCGTTAAACCTCGAGTTATCACCGAAGCTCCCTAAGCGCACAAACTACGAGAACTGGATGTAAAGCAAGGCGGTATGCGGCGCTGTCTCGTTTTATACATTTTTGCGTTCTGACAAACTGCCAGCCAGAGTAATTAAATTTGGTTTTAGCGCTCAATATTTTGCAACAAAGGGTGTATTGTTTGTATTAAGTCGTGAATGCAATTACATACAGACATAAACTGATTATAATTGATGTGATGAACGAAAAAATGGATGCACAACCGGGTGTAGTAAATTGTTAGGCGTTAAAAGAAACTTTGAATATATAGTAAATTATATAAAACAAAATTTTGCCTTTAGAAGACAAACTAAAAGTGAAAGCTGCGGGAAAACCGATTCTGAATCTTAGTATTACTCAAGTAAGTAAGGGACAAAAAAGCGGGTTCAAAAGACACTTATCACAAAAAATTAAATAGCATGAACATGCTCAAGTTTATATAAATTCGCAGTTAGTACTAAGACTTTTGGGAAAAGTTAATATAAAACAACTGGATAGTGCCTACAGAAGTGGTATCGAAAAACATAATGATAATGTATTGAAAAACAGATACGTTTTGTCCAAAATTGTAAATTGTATAAAGTTCTGTAGATGTTTCGAATTAGCTTTGCAAGAACACGATGAAAGAGATGGTTCGCAAAATCCGGGCATTTTCAAAGGTCAAGTTAATTTTAGTGCAGAGTTGGATCTGGCTTTAAAAGAGCATTTTGAAAAATCTACGATCTTCAAAGGTACTTAAAAAATAATTCAGAACGAATTATTAGATTGCATGCTACAAGTTTGCCACGAATATATAAAGAATGAAATAGCAGACGCCCAATTCATCTCTGTTATAGCAGATGAGACCACAGATATTTCTTATAAGTTTCAAATGGTAGTAGTTTTCAGATACATTTTAAAAGACGGTACCCTAACTGAACGATTTTGGGCTTTTTTGAATCCACAAGATCATAATGCAATTAGTTTAACAAATTGTATTAAAGACGTTTTGCTCAAACTTAGAGACACACCAAATAAATTAATTTCACAAAGCTATGATGGAGAAAATGTTATGAGTGACCGCCATGGTAGAGTAAACAGAATTATTCAAGATGATTATAAATACGGCTATTATGTTCGCTGTTATGCTCATCAATTAAATTTAATTTTAGCTTATGCAACTAGCCAGAATGCAGAAGTACGTATTTTCTTTTCTAATATAACAGATAATACGATTTTTTTTTCAAATTCTCCTCAGCGGGTTGAAATATTAAATGAAGTTGTATGCTACCATATTCCAAGAACTTCTACAACACGGTGACTTTTTAAAAGTAGAGCTATAAATATTATTTTTGAGAACAGAGAAGCAATTATCGAATGTATGTAGAAAATACTTCGAAACAATCTACCACAATTAATCAAGCCTCTGTATTCCGTAGAATGTTATACGATGCACAATTTATATTCTGGCTAACATTTTTTCATAAAATTATGCCACACGCCGATATCCTATATAACAGTTTGCAAAAATCGACTTCTGATCCTGCACAGGTAGCCACAGCAATTAATATATTTGAAAAATGTATAGCGACTGAAAGACAGAATGCTGAAGAAATTCCTACTTTAATTGAAGATGTAGTTCATTTTCAGAATAAAAGACGTAAGGAAGATCCTTATTTAACGAAAGTAGTTGCAACAAAAGAAGTATGTGATTATATATTAATTCAAATTAAGGAAAGGTTTTATTTAATAGTCATCTAAGTGGTTCGCTTCTGTTTATGTCTTCTAAGTTCTCGGAGTTTGAAAATAAATTCCCATCACACTATTTAAATGATTCAGGCATATCCTTTTTTGGACAAAATTAGATTACAAACTGAACTTGAACTTATTTATAAACGGCCAGATTTTAGAAATTTGCCAGGAGGGGTGCATTGTTTGCGATTTATAATTGAATTTAATTTATAAAATGTATTTTCCGCAACGTACACTTTACAGCAGCTAATTACTACCATTCCGCTGACAACTGCTGAAGCTTGAAAAAAGTTTCTCCACTTTAAAAAGAATTAAGTTGTTTTTGAGAAGTACCACGAATGAAGAAAGACTTTCAGCTTTGGGAATGTTGTCAGTAGAAAAGAAGATGATAGAAGATAGTGATTTTAATCAATTAGTGATTAACAAATTTGCAAATTTAAAAAATCGCCGTATGGACTTTTCGTTTAAACATTGTGTTTAGAATGTTCAGCTTATAGTTCGATGTTTTAAACAAAACAATGAATTTTGCTATATTTCTAACATGGACTGCATTTTCTTTCGTCAAGTGTTGTATATTATTTATGTTAGCGTTTATACATATGTGTCAATACACCGCGCCCATTTGCCTGTTATAGTTGGACCTTCTGTATTGGTAAATGATTTTATATTTGATATTATGTTTAACCTATTGACTTTTAGCATTTTCAATTAATATTAGGTAAGATATTTTCATTTGTGACCATGGACCTTAGAAAATTTTAAAATGTCTTCTAGGTATGAATAGATACATAAAATTTAAAATTAAGTAGGTATCTGGAAATCGTGTTTTCACGCTCTTATTGGTTCATAATGCTACATACAACATAGCCTTGTGAGGTATGTGAACCTCCACCAAATTCCATCACGAGCCGCCCCTGAGATTACAAATATGAAAACGAAATTCGATTACAAACTTTAGTTTGGAAAATATTCTAATAGAACAACCGAATTTAGTTTTTATATCGGTAACCGATGCCCCAAATATTTTAGAACAACAGATAATATTAATGCATACTTCATTTTTCAGCCTGGCCTATATGAAGTTGTTAAAGAATGTCGTGGAAGAAATCTATTTTTCTCAGATGACTGTGTTAATCCAATTTTAGAAGCAGATCTTATATTTATTTCAGTAAACACGCCTACAAAGACTTTTGGAAATGGCAAGGTAAATAAAAAGTTCTGTGTTATTAATTAAGGGAATCGCTAAATTTCTATAGTAATTTAAAGAAGAATCCGTAGCTAACTATATATCACTATTTATTTTGAAATTGGAGACCGCATTTGGTTTCTTAAGGTCCCAATAAGTACAAGAAACCCATGGTTAGAAAATATAAGTAAAGGCTTGTTGAAAAAGTATTGAGCCTTTTTCTCAGTAGATGGCTTTAGTGCCCTATATTTCAGGTAATACAAGTCGCATCGGATAATACTTAGCATCAATTTAAATGTGACATTTAACAGTAGTAAACGTGCAAAAACTGTTGGAATTCGCTTATTCAGACTTAATTTAGAGCGCCTCGAAGATGAGTGAAATTTCTACAAAAGTGCCCTCTCTTCTTCGGGTATCATGACCGTTCAATGATCGTTGGTTATCATGTTGGCTACCATGTTGATGACGATCATTGTAATGACAGTCGCTCGGAAGAGTTGTGTCGTAAACTTTCCATACCATTACCTCAAATTTTTCAACCACGATGTTCTCCGTCTCCCTAGAACTTTCCCTCTATAATCAGATGCAAGTTTTTGTATTTTTCTGGATGTCTCATAATGTAGCCAAAATATTTTAATTTGCATCGTTTGATGGTCGTGACCACCTCCAAGTCCTTGTCCATGCGAGTGAGAAGCTATTGTTATTGATTCTGTCCATCGAACTGATTTTCAGCAGTCGTTGATACACCCACATCTCGAATACCTCCAGACGTTTAAGCATTGCTTCAGTTAGCTTCACGCTTCCATGCGTCCGGAAAGACATAGCAGCCTACCATTTTCACCCGTAGCTTCAATGATAGGTCGTGGCTAGTTAAGATCTTTTTGTTCTTCATAAATGCGGCTCGGGTCTTCTCTATTCATATTTTGACTTCCACAGTCGGGTCCCAGTGGTCGTTGATATTGATACCGAGATAATCAATTTATCAACTCTCTCTATCTTTGTGCCACTGACTTTAATACCACCATCTTCAATATTAGATTCTTTGTTTATAATAATATATTTTGTTTTATTTTCATTGAGTCTTAAACCAAACTGTGTACAAGTGTCACTTATTTTATCCATAGGTTTTTGTAGCTCTTTTCCGTTATTAGTGATAATTAAGGTATCATCGGCGTATCTGATGTTATTTATGTTAACGCCGTTGATGTTGACTCCTTCAGTGGTTCCAGTGAGTGCTTAATTGAATATCACCTCCGAATAGACGTTAAACAACAAACGCGTTAGAATACAACCCGACGCACTCCCCGCTTGATTTTAATTCCATCCAATAGTTGATGCTACAACCGTACTTTAGCTGTCTGATGCCAGTGCAAATCGACAATGATTCGAAAGTCTTTGTCGTCTGTACCGGTCGTTCCCTACATTTTACAAATTTATTTCGGTAAAGGTCCAAATGCTGTGCGGGCCTATGATGAAATGTGTGCTGTTTTTGGTCAAGATACGTTATCAGAACCAACAACCAAAAGATGGTTTAGTCGCTTTCGTTCTGGAAATTTCGATATGAAAAGTCCTTCTCGCTCTGGTCGACCAATGGCAGAAAAAGTTGATAGAATTTTGTTGAGGACGTTGGCATGTATATAGCCATGACATCACCAAAAAACTAAACATCCATCACGAAACAGTTTAAACCAATTGGAGAAAGCTAACTGCAACAAGAAGCTTAAATTTTGAGTGCCACATAAATGTCGAATGTCTTCAAAAATGTAACAAAATCGAGCCATTTCTGAAGAGGTTGATCACGGAGGATGAAAGGGGATCACGTACCTCAAAAATGTGCCAAAAAGATCTTGATTGAAAAAAAAACGAAGTTCCACAAACGATGGCAAAGTCCGGATTGACGTGGAATTGGATGGGATTCGTGCGTCATGTGCTACTGCAGCCTGACCAAACGATTAATTTTGTATTCTACTGTTAGCAATTGACAATATTGAAGCCGACTGGGAAGTTTTAATGCATTCACCATATAGCTCGGACTTTGCACCGTCAGACTACCATTTGTTTCGGTCTCTGCAGAATTTCCTGAATAGTGTTGTCTCTGCAGAACTCCCTGAAAGTCACTTGTCACAATTTTTTTGTATATTATATAATTAGTTCATCGAATAAAGTGGCGCATATTTGATTTAATAAAGTTCTTTCAAAATTCTTAATTTTGTCTTTACAAGTTTCAATACTTTTTCGACAACCTAATATATCGCCAGACGTATTAAGTTTTTGTTAGTCAAAAAGGTGAAAAATATTATTGTTGAGTATGACAACAATAAGCAGCAAAGCTCATGAATCATATCATGTGTGTTAGTTTTTAGTATAGATAATGGATCAGCTGATTTATCTTACAATTTAAGTGTTATTACTTATTTTTGTAAGTAACTTATATAAATAGGACAGTAGATTAATCGGACGATAATTTACGATTTTGTCTTTATCCCCTTTTTTCCATATAATAACAACCTCAGCATTTTACACTAACTGAGGATATTGTGTGTACATTCTAAATCTTACACCTGCAGACAAGGATTCCAATCTTGCACCTGCTTTCTTTATCATTTTCTTCAGTCAATAAGGTTTTTAATTAAAATTGTACGTTTTTATTGTAGGGTAGAGCACCAGATTTAAAATTCGTCGAAGGTGCTGCTAGAATGATCGCTGACGTGGCTAAAAGCAACAAAATAGTTGTCGAAAAAAGCACAGTACCCGTCAACGCTGCCGAGAGTATTATGAAAATATTGAAAGCAAATCAGAGACCTGGAGTATCATATCAGATTTTGAGCAATCCTGAGTTTTTAGCAGAAGGTAATAGTTAAAATAAATGAAAAATTATTAAGTCTTTTCTTTCCGACGTTTCATCAACGATTGCACCTTCAGGTACCGTTCAGGATTAAGTTAGATCGAGTAGTTTAATCTTGAAGATGAGGATCCTTCAAGGCGGTCGCAAGAGAAACGTAACGTAATTGTATGAAACCAAGATCTATAATTTATCAAACTTTGTTGATTGTAGGAACAGCAATAAATGACTTATTAAGCGCGACCGGGTTCTTATAGGAGGGGAAGAGTCGCCTGCTGGAGAGGCTGCCATAGAAGAGTTATGTCAAATTTATGAACATTGGATTCCTAGGAAGAAAATTCTTACTACAAACACGTGGTCCAGTGAATTGTCTAAATTGGTAAGAGTGACTTTTTTAAGCTGTTCTTGGTCTTGAACAATAAATTTTCGTTTTTTTTTTTTTATTTTTCTTGCTAAAAGAAAGCTTTGGATTCGTGAAAAAATCACATTTTTTGTTTTTCTTCACGTTTTAGGGGTTCCACCAAAAACATAGCCTATAATTTTTGAGCGATATCTCTGAAGACGAAGGAGATGAAAGGGGTGGAGACGATACATTTTGTATGATTACAATTTTTCCTGGCTTTTTGTTGAGATAATAAACAAATATTATGCATATATATTTATAAAAAAAATATAGAAGGGGTGAAATGGATGGGAGAGGAGATTAGAGGGGTTGTTTTCTATATGGGGCGTTGTGTGTCCTTTATGAGGTTTTTGAAGTCTAAAAAAAGTTCTTTTTTGCGTTACTTTTAATTTTGATCCAAGAAAGGGGTGGGAGTCGTTACATATTGTATAGTTTTAATAATATTTTGAGAGATTTTCCAGGTTTTTATTTACTGATATATTTTTTAAAAAAGCGATTACATATACCATACATATTTTTTAGGCTGCCAACGCAATGCTAGCCCAAAGAATCTCGAGTATAAATTCCCTTTCGGCAGTTTGCGAAGCGACCGGTGCTGATATTTCAGAAGTGGCAAGAGCTGTTGGCCTCGATTCGAGAATAGGACCAAAATTTTTACAAGCATCAATTGGTAAATAATTTAATTTGTATATTATGCTGTCATTTTTGGTTTTGGAGTTTTGTCCTTATTTTACTTTTTGTGTCTGTTTTTTGTATGTTTTTTTAAGATTATAGTGGCGCACCCAGAGATTTATTTTAAAACATGTTTATATTTTGCCTCCTATTTGGTTCCTAAAAGATTAGTCTCCTGGATTTTTGAATTTCTTCACGTTTTGGCATCAGTAGATCACAGAGAACACTGTTTTCAATTACCATTGGGCAGTTTGTCTGTTAGCATGATAACTGTCAAACGAAATGAAATATCAATTTCAAATTTCTTACACATATAATAATATTTAAAGTAGAAAAAGAAACTTTTTCTTCTGGTTAATATTGTACTATATATGTAGTATTTATTTTAGAACTGTTTGTTTCAAGGGAAGTATTAGGTAAATCATTTTACCGATAATAGTTCTAGATGTTAAATAATAAATAGAGATGGGCAAACCTGTGGCAAGCTGAACGTTGACGATGCTATCGCCGCAGGTGATTCCACTGAAGCTTTACGACATGTATTTTGGCCGTTTGTTACCTCGTCTAAGGATAGTTGTTCATCGTAATGCAGATTGTATTCTGAACTTTCAATCTACCAAATTTATTTATACTTATTTTGACTTTTATTATTCAAATCCACTTTTTTGGTCATTTCCAATAAAAAGCTAACTTAATTGTAATCTATAGCTAGTTTTTCTGGGTACGCTACTTGCAGATAATAATAATACAAATACTAACCTCAACTGTCTCTTGTTAAAATTGTGAGTGTGTCTTTCTCTAACACATCGTCGTATGTATATACCATCGAAAAAAGGAGTCTATCCTGTTTTGTGTTATTATTATCAAAAAAAAACTTGTTTTACTAAATTGATTCTTATTTTAAATTACGGGTTTCGGCGGGAGCTGTTTCCAGAAGGACATACTGAACTTGGTGTACATCTGCGAGTGTCTAAACCTTCCACAGGTAAGTAGTTTTTCGATTATATTTTGCTGTAAAAACCACTCGCAAAGTCTTAGGAGCAAAACGTCTTCACTCTTTGAATTTCAGATTTTAACTGCCTGAATACACATGCAAATATTTTTAACGATCGTTTTTGTAAAATAATTCAGTTAGTATATAGTATTCCATTTTAAAAAAATAAATAGTGAATAAAATGCACTCGGCATTATTTATCATCATCATCAATCCGGTCTTTTATAGCGTTCTTTGCTTTCCGGTTCCCAGTTTCCATCCTCTTTGATCTTTCCATTCTCCGGGTCTTAGATTTCTCTCTAACGTTGCCCTATGAACACTCGCTCTTGGTCTTCATCTTCTCCACCTTTCGCTTGGTACCCTCTTTAGAACCATCTTTGATATTTGGTGTTCTTCCATTAGTTTTCATGTGTCCGTACCATATAAGCTACCATTGTTGAATTTCCTCAATAATCGTGGTTTTTATTTTCATTACATCCATTATTCTTTCATTTCTAACTCTATCCATTCTTAACACTCCAGCCGAACTTCGCCAGTACTCAATTTCGAGTGCCATTAGTTTCTGTTCCAATCGTTTCGTCAATTGTCAAGTTTCAGAACCGTATAATATGATGTTCTTAAATACTGTATTATAAATGTGGTACTTTCTCTGTGAGGTTATGTTCTTCGACCACAAAACATAGGTTAGGTATCTTATGACCGCCTGTCCTTTATTTATTTTACTCTTTGCTTCTTTTTCCGTTCTACCGTCTTTACTTATGTTGGTTCCGAGATATATATACTTTTCACAAGCATCAGTGACCTCACCGGTAATTAGAATAAGATTTCCCGTTTTCCTCCCGTACAGAAATATTTGATTTTCTTGCAGTTAACTGTTAAACCTCAGTTTTTGTAATCTTCAAACAGTTTTCTTGTCATAAATTCAAGGTCTTCCATGTCCTGAGCAATAACTACCTGATCGTCTGCAAAATGTAAAGTGTACGACGTTGCTATGTGGGTCAGCTGTATTCCCATTCCTCCACATGCTCTTGACCATCTCTCTGATGCCTCATTCAGATAAATTTTGAATAATATAGGAGACAGACAGCAAAATCTGAGCAAAATTTTAAAAGTTGTAAAACATGATTTGAACTGTTCGGTACCACAGCAGCAGATCGCAAAACCAGATGTCTAGAGTTCGACTTATATTAAAAAACCAGGTTCAAACACTTTATTCTTTTTATTTCTATAGCAAGCAGCATACTGGCAAAGCGTAATAGACATGAACGAGCATCAAAAGTACCGTTTCACCGCCAAAGTCATCGAGTGTCTGTTCAACACGGTCAGCGGTAAAAAAATATGCATTTTGGGCTTTGCATTTAAGAAAAACACCGGTGATACGAGAGAAAGTGCTGCCATCTACGTTGCGAAGACTTTATTGGACGAGGGAGCATCTATAAACATCTACGATCCTAAGGTAATAATTTTATTGTTGGTTTATAGAAGTGATATAATATTTCATCAAAATTAGGAATGTAAAATGATTGACTAGATTTTCTTGTATTAGTTACTTTAGTCACCAAAGACGAAAATCTAATACGCAATTGGGTTCTGTTCGAATTCCACACTCGATAAACGGAATATGAAACTTTAGTTGTGTTATTTGTGCTTTTTAGTGTTCCGTACGGAACACTTATAAGATCACTTTGTTGTCTGTCCGTCTGTCACAATTGATTTTCTCCGAAACTATTTGACATAGAAAGTTGAAATTTGGCACTAATATAAAAATTGATAGGCCCATGAGAGCCATGTAGTTTTGAAAGTTAAATTTCGATTTAAAGGGTTAGTTTTGAGGGGTGAAGTCGGAAGTAAAAAAATTTTTTTACCGGATTATCGAGTGGGGTTTCAAATGAAAGCTTGTGAAAACACGAGTTCAAAAATCTTTTCTTTGTATTATTTTTAAAAAATTGCCAAAAATCTCTGTCTCCCCTTATCTTGAAAAGAATTGATCAAAAAATTTTGTAAAAATTCTGGAATATTCCTGACAAGGGTGTAAATTGAACGAAAATTATCACGAGAGCATTACCTTTATTAATTTATTTGGTATATAAAAAAAAACAAAAATTTTAAAGTAATCACTTTTCAACAAAAATCGGAAACAAACATTGTTAAAAAATCATTTGGGGTGTGTTTTGTGAAGTTATTAATCATTTTATACCTCCGTAACAAAAATCTTTTAAAACGCACAACTTCATGTAAACATCTTATAATACCAAGATAATCCTCTTTATTGACGATTTGATCTAAAAAAAACCATTGCAATCAATAAAAAAAGTCTTTTTTGATTAAAATTGACGTGATTTTTGGGGGTTTGACTCATCTTAATGATGCAATTCACTTGACTGAGGTTTCGTCATATACTTACATCTCCTCACCACTAATTATGCTTTGAATGATTAGACTCATGATGGAAAATTGTCTCTTTAGCAAATTCAACAAGTTGACTTTTTTGTTACAAATTCAGCTCTATTATTTATTGTTTGATTATATCGACATTTTCATTAGTTTTCGATGGTGATGGTTTTCAAGGACTTGGAACATCTTTTAATGATAATATTTTTTTTTTAGGTTGAAGAGTCTCAAATTTACGAAGATCTCACTTATGTGGGGTGTTTCCCCCGAACAGTTCAAAAGTAACGTGAATATCTATAAGGATGCCTATTCTGCAACACAGGATTGCCACGCTGTAGTGTTGTGTACTGAATGGGACGAGTTTGTTGTAAGTAATTAGCATTATTATTATTCCTATTAGGTTCTTCTTTCTCATATTTGGTCAATGTGGTTCCATGTTTGACTGATGGGCTTAGGTCAAGTCAGCATAAACGCTATTACCATTGTGTGTTAAGGAATGACCTTACAATGTTATGTTTTCAAAATCACTGACTTCTGAATGTCTTTGTGTATGTTTGTGTTGAGTACTAATTGTACTAAGTGTGGTGTTAATGTTGTTGGTGTAAGGCCTATGGCTGATATGACGATGGGGACAATGATGACTTTTTCTTGTTTCTATAGCCTTTTTATTTCCGTTGCAAGGTCTGTGTATTTGGAGTTTTTTCTGTGTTTTGCGTTTGGACGTTTGTGGCATAGGGGACAGCTATGTCAATTAGATAGGTGACTTTTCCTTTTTTGCCCTGAAAAGTAATACGGCTCTATTGGCGATACTGTTTTATCTGTATGGATACTCATGTCCCAGTAGAGCTTGTAATCTTTATTTTCAAGTATAGATGTTGGTGTGTATTTGTAGTAAGGATCTGTGTGTTCTATGAGTTCGTATATTGTAGCTAGTGCTTCATGAACTATTTTTGCCACTGAGTTATGTCTGGCTGTGTATTCCCTTCCGGCTAATATTTTACATCCGCTTGTTATGTGTTCAATCGTTTCTTTCTGCTGGTGGCATTTCCTGCATCCTCTGTAATAGTTGAGTTGATGATATGCTTTTGGTAGTTTCTGGTTAATATGAGTTTATCCTGGATGACAAGTAAAAAGCCTCCTGTTTCAGGGAATAGCTGCCCATCCTATAACCAGGTGTGTGATTGTTTTTTATTTACATGGTTTTGTTCTATGTGGTATCTGCGTTTTCCGTGGAATGTTTTTTTCTGATCACGTTTTATTATTATGGTTAGGTCTTTCTCACATTTAGTCAATGTGGTTTCATGTTTGGCTGACGGGCCCAGTACAAACGATATTACCATTTCGTATTAAGGAATGACCTTTAATTGGTGGCGGTGTAGTAACAAACCATCACTGTTCTGTTCATGTCATCTGTCCACTTTAACCGCTGTCTTGGTTTGCCAGCTTTGGTAGTTGCATGTTGTCCTTGCAAAACATACGTGGCTTGGTTTGGCTTTGGTGGTTGTATTTGTCCCGCATCTGTGTCGGTTGTGTTTGGGATTGATTTCGCTGGGTCCAGGCGGCGAGCAATTTTTTTCTTTGTGATTTCTTTGTCATGTTTTGTGATTTTTTATTATAGCAACGCATGACGTGTTCGTTGATTTTTGTGGTGCAACTCATGCGTTGCTTTGATTTTTCTGCTTTGGTGAGTGTCGGTTTACTCGCCGGCACAACACTTTTGGCAGGTCCATTTTCTTTTGCTTGTGCCCCCTAATGTCTACGCCAGGATCCGAGTTCAAATCTCGGCTCGGAAATTAATAGATTTAAAAAAACTTTACATCGTGAAGGTCACCTCTCTCCGGAAGGCAATGGCAAACCACACGTAGTATCAGGCCTAGTAAAGCTCTCTCTCACTTTGGACGTTCCGAACCGGCATTAAACTGTAGGCTCTCTTTGTCTGTGGAACACTTAAAAAGGCGCTAACCACACGCAAAGGTGAGTGGGTTGCCTACGTCCGCATCGGATATGACATTTCAAGTTGAAAGAAAGTCTTTATTTAGGTTCCTAAACTGATAGCAGACACTGGTTGCTAGGTCAAGATTGTAGGTTGGGCGATTAATTTCTTCAAATCCAGCTTTGCGAATAGCACGTTTCGTAATTTGGACTGTGGGGATAGGGACGTTGTCGTGGATAAGCAAAACACCGTTGCTAAGTTTTCCACACCGTTTGTCTTTTACAACTTCGCGAACTTTGCCAATTAATTCAGCATAATAATTACCTGTTTTTGTGGTGTTCCTTTTGTAGCCCAGAAAATGGCTGACATTCGTGGAACCTTGAATTTACCGGATGGCTTATAGCCCTTTTCTTTCCACTGCATTGTTTCTTGCCTTGATTTGATCCAAATTTTATCAGATTACATTCGGAATATTCTGGAGAAGCTCGCGACCATATTTCACATCGTTGGTGCGGCGAAATGGGCCTGCATTCCATATATATGTTTCAGAGTCATCCGCTCAGCATTTAGTAGTCGTTTCTAGAAAAACCGGAAATATCCGGAGCTGGCATTCCATCCGACATTCCTCATATTTGTATATACAAAAGTAAAATAGAGGAAAAATTTATTTCAAAAACCAGCCCACTTGTGTATTCTACTCTAAGTTGTTTGTAGCATAACAGGTAGTTATTCTTATATCACACACCCTGCACAATTTTGCTAATACGTAAATATTAAAAGTGATCTTCCTTTCTCAGACACTGGACTATGAAAAAATCTACGACCAAATGATGAAACCAGCCTACATGTTCGACGGAAGAAAAATTTTGGACCACAATAATCTTTTGAGGATAGGATTTCACGTTGAAACTATCGGCATGCGTCTCGGCCAGCCGTTTAAACACAGAAGATACAGTGCAAATCCTAAAGTTTAAATTACTAACTTGATTGATTGGTTTGTAGGTTCAGCCTATACAAAAAACAAAGTGAAATGGTAGCCGCACATAGATACCATGCTTTCGTCTGCGAAAAAGAAATAAATCTGAATTGATGTATTTGTTTTTTGTGGATGTTGAACTCTACATTACTTTGTCCTTTGTTTAGTATATTATGTTATACTCTAGGTTGCCCTATTAAACCTATTTATTCTTTTCATATCTCCCTTAATAAGCCAGTATATAGTTATAACATATTTAAATTATTAAAACAGGACCCGGATACTCAATTAGTCGCAATGAGTACCCTTTACTACTCCGCATATTTATGTAAAAGTTATAGTCATCTGTCAAATATTATGCGATTTTAGTACCGAGATTCCCTTTTTACTATTGACTATGCGTTACTTGTGTTAGTTAGAATTACATTACACAAAATAAACATAGGTGGCGTTCTAGTCTTGACGTTGATTTGGGAGTACTATTCGTAGATATCGAGTTGCGGTCCGCTTCATGGCCTTTTGGAGGTTGTATATTTTGACCTGCCTTTCATCCTAGTTGCGATAATCGACAAATCGGTAGGTAGGTAGGGTTAAATTAGCAAATATTCATTCTTAAATATTACTATATTAAATTAGGGTTAACCTAAATTAGATAAAAGTATAAAACGTAAGGGCATTTTTGAAATTTACTAGTTTACGTTTAAACTTTTTCAAGTCAACATGGTCTTATTACAGAGTATGTTGAGAGAAAGGCAAAACTTTGATTGGAAAATTACAAATTTCGACAATATCGCCATTTAAAATCGACAGAAGAGATGTGCTGGGTCTGCACAAACAAGAACTGCACTGCCAAAGTTTATACCATTGAACCAAACGACAAACTGGCAATCATCAACATCAACATGATAATGAACAAGTACTGAATCGCCAAAAAATTAACAACGCAGTGAAGAAGAGAGCCAACGAGGAACAATGCAACTAAAGACCAAGAAAGGTGATTTCGGCGGGAGGTGGCTGCAGATCTGAATGTGCTGAACACTTCCACCGACTCCCATATGACAAGAATAGGGAAGACTTTAAACCGAGCCAGACTGCAGTGCTATCCAAAGTTGCCAGCGTTTCGAGAACTAATAACGCGATTGAGGCTTTTCATTCAAAATTTGCAAAGGATAGTCGTTCGCCTCATCCGAATTTTCATGAATTTTTAGAGGTCATCAAGGGTTTCCAGACTGAAACATACTCGAAAATCACCGCTGTACAAACCAGTGCACCAAAGTGTTCGACTAATAGGTACAATTCAGCATTTTTAGAAAATAAGATAATTCAATATGCACGTAAAGAAATTGATGCTGTAACGTTTGTCAAATGCATGTCTTACAAATGTAGTAATTACTGAAATATGTATTTTGCTTTAATTTTTACACATAACTTGCATACTTATACCTGCCTGTGACGGACCGCAACTTGGCCGTCAATTTTGGTGGAAAAAGCTCTGTACCGCAACTTGCCTTTCACCGATCCTTACCACAACTCGGTATCGACCGTATTATTCTCAAGTAGTGACTTATTCCTTGCCGTGCTAGCGAATGTAAGCAACGAATATCAGAACCGTAGTGCAGTCACAAATACAAATATTCTGACTAAATTGGCGTAAAAATTATAGATGGCATCACTATTTAAAATATATCGCGTAACGAGTAGTCGTTAGTTACTTGAGAAGCTGGGTGCTGTTAAATTTCAATGTTCAATTTAGTTTGATCAATCATTTGCAGATTGATTAGGATGTAACTCCCACAAAAGAGAAAGCAGTATGGTAAACGGAGTATGACTATGTCGTTTTTTCTTCTGTAGGGATTTAGTTAGTTTTCTATATTGATTTTATGGCCAGTAATAATAACATCACATGATTAAATTAATGCTGAAATATTTCTACAGAGTGTTTTCGTTGTTCATAACTAAACATTATGACTTAATTGTAGATCCCTTTCAGAAAGAACATACCTGGAAACTAAAATTTATAGACGCTCAAATATGATATATATATATATAAGAAATATTAAATGTGCTTGTAATCACATGAAGGATATTTTAAAACCTATGCGGATATTAAAAAGTATTATTTTTTCGAGTATTTATGTATTTTTTGTCAGTTTTTGATTTATTTTTAATGAGCTTCATTATGTTTAAGTTAGTATTATGTTACATCAATTCGGTAATCTGCCACTAAGTCGTAAAAAAAATTAAACTTAAAAGACATAAGCAAAGACAGTTTTTTTTGGTCGACATTGTAATCTTTTGAAATTAAGCGATTTTTTAGCAAAACTATTCGTTAGGGACCATTCATTATTTACGTCACACATTGAAGGGAGAGGGGGTCTATAGAGTGTGGAGGGAGGAGTTAATACTTTTATGACATCACACCATAAATATGAAAAACAACTTATGGCTACCTACTACGTTTGCATGGCAAGCAATAATGAATTAAAATTTACAAAAAATGTGATGTCACAACGGGGTGAGCCCCAGTGACCCCCCCCCATGGTCACTCAAATGTGGCAACCTGTGACATAGGGGGAGGGGGAGTCAAAAAAGCATGAAATTTGCGTGACGTATTTTATGGATGGTCCCTTATATAAATTAAATTTTTATTTTATATAATAATACATACTACTCAGTATATATCACCACTACACCAAACACTTTATTTTTGCACTCGACGCGCGTTTCGCTAACCATGTTAGCTTCATCAGGAGCGATGATTGACTAAAGCTAAACTACAAATCTACCCTATTTATACTTAGCCTAACCCTTGAATTACTCAAGCGGAACTAATGACATAGGCAAGGCCATCAGTTCCGGTCAAGTAACCAGTAGAGTTGGCTATAAGGAATAGGCCCTCTGTCTTTATTCAAACTACTTTTACATTTTATGATTTCCATACTTTCGTATGCGTTCAACAATCAGATACACTTTTTATTAATCTTAGATTATCTAATGTTACAGTATGATCAGCTTCAAGGGCATGTTCGGCAATGCTAGACTTTTCTGTTCTATTGTATCTTAAGTGTGCTAAATGTTCTTTAAATCGTGTTTTAATTGACCTTTTAGTTTGCCCAACATACTTTTTGTCACAATCATTACAACTAATTTCATAAATTCCACTTTTCTCACAATTAGGAATCTTATCTTTGGGATTTCCTAAGATATTCCTCAGATTGTCTGTTGACTTATACACTAAGGTGAGGCCTACCTTATTAAATACCTTATTGAGTCCCTTGCTATATTTCGGATTATATAATATGGAGATATACTTGGTGTTATTTTCTTCGCGTGTAAAAAAGGTGGATTTCTGAATATTAAACCCAAATTTATGTCTATTTATTAGCTTATTTACTAAGTCATCGTCATAACCATTAACTCTAGTTATATTTCTAATACGATTCCTTTCTTTATTAAAGTTTACTCTATTCAGAGGGAAAGTGACCAAACGATGAACTAAAAAATGTAATGAGGCTAATTTATGTTGTTTGCAATGAAATGAATCATTAGGAATATATCTATCTGTTACTGTGTCCTTCCTATAGATATCAAATTCTAATCTATTATTATTTTTAATAATTAAAATATCTAGAAAAGGCAATTGTAATAATACATAGTTTAAAATACAAATTCTAATTAAAAAAAAAATTGTGGCGCTGTACCTGTTTTCCCGTGACCTCTTTTTTTTTAAGGAGCATTGTGGTGTGCACGATTACTGGGAGCTGGTTGATCTTAAATCAGAATTTCCAAGGCAATTAGTTTACTAGAGGATCAATCTTGCCTTTGAACAAAGGATTTAAAAAAAAAAAAAAAAAAAACATTTTTTTTTTTATCAAATGGCATTGGATTAAACAAAAAAACGAAAAAAAATGGCGTTACCGCGTTTTACATTTTTGCTAATTAAAAATAAGGTTCTTGATGAAATCAAAATTCCTTCGTTCAAAGATATTCGCCGCTTTTCTGTTCTTCATTGACCGAACCGCTTTGCAGCAAACCATCTCTTCTGTTATCTTTATATGTTGGCCCTGAATATGGTAATTGGTTGGTGATTGCGTTGCATACTGCTCTTATTTTCGAGAAGTTCTTGAGAGTAGTGATGGTACCATTCTTCTAATTTAGTGAGATTTATATTCATTTTATTGGTGTTTTCTGTTCTTAGTGATTTTAGGAATTTCCAAGTTTCCGATGGTTTGGTTCCTCCTAAGTATGTGTCTACATCCTTGCATTTTCTGTCTCACGTTTTATTTTTGTTTTGGATGACCATTCTCCTAAATTTTGCCTGTTCTAGTCTGTATTCTATTCTGTCATTGCCGTCCTTTGTGATCGTCCACTTCTGGTTAATTAAAATTTCACAAATTGTATTTTAAGTTCTGTATTATTATATAAAATGAAAACCTGATTTATATAATGAATAGTTTCGCTAAAAAAAATCCTAAAGGCATATGTCCTTAAGGCTACTACCGAATTATTTTAATTATGCTATTTTTTTGTGCTATTTTATTACATAAGTCGCAAAGTGCAATTTAATAAAATAATATTATATAAAAGTGGTTTTTTTTTATTCCAAGCATTTTTAAATGAAATTTTTTCAAAAACGACGAGAAACAGAAATCTTGAAAAGAAAAAAATTGGTTCTTGAGTTGCACACATTAAAGACAAATTTAAACTAAACGTACTTTGATGCTTTAAATGGTGAGAGATTACTGAAAAAAAGTTAAGTGGAGGAATGGCTTAAGTTACAATTGAAAATAACACAAAAATATTTTCAGATTCTTCAGGACTTCAAAAATCGGTCAAGTGCAAGTTGGACTTCCGCAATTACTGTTCCGTATCGTGATTATTTTTAAAATAAAATAAAATCCTTACCTAGGCTAAGATAATTAGATCCCTGACATCTTAAGATCCAATATGTATTTTTACGTTTTTTTCTAGGTTAATAATGTATAATATTTAGCATCTTAGCTACCTAGTAGCCAATAAATCATTCTGGCTCAGTCTAGAATCTAGTAATAAAAGTGTAAGAGAAATATTTACTACCTAAATATTTGTTTAATTATAAACAAATAAAATAAAATTCTTTTATCTTCATATAGTAGCAACGAGCAACCAGTAATGTACTTGAAAGTATAGTAACAAAATCTCCATCATTGTGTCGAAGAACAGTCTTCACGGCTCTGATTGGGCCATCAGTTCCTATATTTCTGCCAAATTTTAACTTCCTATGTCAAATAGTTTCGGAGAAAATCAGCTTACTACAAAATGGGAATAAGTCGAGAAATATTTTAGAAGTTACCCTCGGTTAGGCGTTCGTTTCAGATCCGATGGCCCATCTGATGTGCTAGAGAAATTTCCGATGTTATTTTGATTAACATGGAAGCTTGCATCCCTTTTTTCAAGAAATGTTCTACCTTGGTTCGATCGAAAACGTAAAGAAGCTATTGTTGCTTACCAGCAATGACGTAAAACCCTTAACGGTATAAATCGTAACAGGTTTAGTGCCCTGGTCAGAAGCAAGCAGATAATCGATGAAACACAGAAGATACACATTCAAAAAATTAAAAACAAACCTCTTACCTGCCCCAACAATCGAGATCCTATTGCTAAGGCCGTATACTCAAATTTTCACTGAATCCATTACACCGTCACTTGCACGGCTAGATAATACTGTCACAATACATGTTTGGAAAGCCAACTTGTTAACTGAAACCTTTGCTTCACATTCTAAGTAGATTTACCAGGGAAAAACACTACCTACTATTCCCAATGTGCAGACAAGGATACCTGATAGTCATGAGCTTAACAGTGACTTTTAGGTCACAGGTATACCTGCGACGGTGATTTAATTTTTATTTATTATAAAGTCACAGCTTCTTTTAACAGCGACTTAGGTCGCTGCATTATTCCGTCCGAAATCTCTGGAAATCCGAAACTACTGCGGCTTAATAATCGACAACGGCATAGCCAGTCAATTTTATGACCTATTATTTCTAATATTTTGATGTATATGTATGTACACTACCGTCAGAAAGTATTTGCCCACCAAAAAATTTCAATGTAACTGCCAAAATTTAATACCTAATTAAACCCTTTTATTATATTAAGTAAACTTAATTGTTCTTAACAAGTGTCCATCATAAAATTGTTTAGATAGCCTTTTTGGTGAAATCACAAATTAAAAACCAAAATTAGAACAAATTTTCAAGTTTTGCATGATAATCGTTTTGAGGCGATTTCTGAGAATTCCAGAACTCATTTCAAGTTTCTAGGGATTATGGAAATTCCTAATGACATTTTATGATAAAAACTATGCTATAAATACCATTGCCGTTTTGGAAATCAACTATTCACAAACAGTACTTTGTCACTGATACAGGCTTAATTGAAGAAGTTTCCGTTGAAAATCGGGCTTTGATAATTGCGAGACATCAAAATAGTCACTCGAGTCGACAAATCGCGAGTGATCTGCGGTTGCCAAGGAGAACGGTGAACTCCATCGTAAAAAAATTTTCTGCTGGACATGGAATTCTCAACCATAAATGTTCAGGAAAGCCTCGAAAAACGACTCCCGCTGAAGACAGAGCTATAACAATGTCCAGCAAATGTAATCGCCGCCTAACCGCACCAAAGATAACGGCTCAAGTAAACCTAGAGCGGCCGATCCCCATCAGCTTGACAACCATGAAGAGCAGGTTAGCAGAAGGTGGACTATACGGGATAGTTGCAGTAAGGAAACCACTTCTTAGGCGAGTGAATAAACGTAAACGATTAGAATGGGCCCGAGAAGATGAAAATTGGACATCAGAACAATGGAATTCCGTCCTTTGAAGCAACGAATCTAAATTCGAAATTTTCGGTTCAAATCGACGAGTTTACGTGCGGCGGTCAGCTGGAGGGAGGATGTTGAAAGCCTGTCCGTTGCCTACAGTAAAACATGAGTAATGGTTTGGGGTTGTTTTGACAACGGTAAAGTTGAAAAATCTTTAGGATAGAAGGAATCATGCGAAAAGAGCAGTATCAAGAAATTTTGCTAACTCGAATACTTCCTTCTGGAAGAGATATTTTTCAGGGGAAATTTATTTTTCAGCATGATAACGACCCTAAATATTCTGCTAAACAAATTAGAGAACTTTTGGACCAATGGAAATCCGATGACGTCCTGGAAGTGATGACTTGGCCTCCACAATCACCAGACTTGAACCCATCGAATTGCTGAGGGATCATTTGAACAGGTGTGTTCGAAAACTCAATCCAACATCAGAAAATCAATTATGCCAGGTCTATGAGGGTTTGGAATAAACGGATTCTAGCGTGATGTATTGACAAGCCAAATCGTAGCGTCTGAGGATCCTCCACATTAGTTTTTTCGATTTAACCCTTTAGATGTTTTTCCACAAATATAACATCTCATCGTAGAGGCCGTACTAGTCGCCGAATTGCAAACCTTAGCATCAACCATTGTAGGCAGTAATATGTGGTTAACTTTACTCTCTTTGATGTGGATACCTCGGTCTTGGTTAGGTTCTTTGCTTGGTCTTCCACATATATAATTTCTTCCTTCGTAATGTCAACAGTTTCATGAAGAAAACGTATGCGAATGGGCCGACAGAACCGTGTGAATGATGGCGTCGGATTCGGCCAAAAAATTTTCTTTTCCTCGTTAATGCACGCTTACAACCTTAATGGAACCAAGAAGCTTTGGAAAATACGTATGAAGAATCTGAGAATGTATGTTGAAATGAAATTTGCGGGGATCCGTCGCAACCCCATTTCGTGACGAGTTCCATATTTTTCAAGTCCGCCGCAGTGCAATTTTCCAGAACATCGTCAAGGTATAAATACAATCTTTTAACTGTGTGATCAAGTAAGTCTTGAAGACGAATTTCGGCACAGGTTTTCGTAATTGAAAAGGGTGTAACAAGGAAAAACACTCTTGTTTGTATTGCGTAATAACTCCCACTGTTTTCCAGTAAATTCACCTTCAACAAAGATAGATAAGGCTTCTGTTAGCGAGTGTTTCTTCACAGTTTTCATTTGTTGAGCCTTGTTAATGACTGTCCTGTACTTTTTGGCTCTTGTCGGTGGTGCAGTGACTCCTTTTATAAATTTCCTGAAGTTCGTTGACTCACATGAGCTGCATAAGTTAGTTGGTCAACTGGTACCTGCGCCCGAAGATCTTTGGTTTTGTGCCGCTTACTACGATCGGATAATTCTCGGAAGTCTTTACATGGCCGTCCTGTTTTACTAGTAGGTCTTCAAGTATGTATTGAAATTGAAGTGTTGAGCCAATCTTCGTTTCTTCTCATGAATCTTTCTTCGGTGTAATTCGATGTCGCTCATTTCTTTTTCAAATCTGATTTGAAATACCTTTAATCTTGTTTCAAAGTTCGTAATTCGCTTTGGGGACATTTGGTTAACTCTCAGAGATCTTCCATAAATGCAATTTTATCGTCTTTCCGTACATTCTTTAAAAAACATATATAACCATCTTCTAGACATCTATACAATAATCACCGACAAATCTGAAAAGATACGACGAAAATGAAAATTGTATAAAAATATAGACAAAAAATATGCCAAGTTTGAACTGGCTGTAAACAACGTGGGGGAAAGATGGGAAAAATGTTTTTATTTGGATAATATGCACAGGACCCATATTTTATTATTTCAAAAGAATTCTAGTCCGATCACCCCTGATCCTTAAAACAAAAACGCCTATTTATGAATAAAACTTGAAAAAATCTACATTTTCCTAGGTATTTACTGCTACGGTAATAAAACACAATACATGGAAGACAATCAAGTAAATAATACGTTAAAATTAAGTACATACCTTGAAGAGCAGTATCCATAGCAAACACTTTTTAATATCAACTTTAAACGATATGTATCACCAACCGGCACTTTACTGAAAATAGAGCGTATCGAGAACAAAGACGTGCGTAATGAACAACGACTAGATTCCGATTACCTGCACTTCGCTCAGGCAAGTCGGAGGTCTATTGTTTGACCATTTTATGGTAGCACGGTTACTTACGTATAAAAAAAATGCTGTCCTTAGATAAAGTTTGTATTTTTTACTTTTGACCGGTTTTTGAAGCCAAATGCTCGTATGTGTGACGTTTAGATTGGAAATAAGAAATCAAACCATCATTTAAAATATGTTTTGACACTTTATTATTGACTTCCTCCCATACTCAACACATTACTTATAATTTAGCCAAAATAAAATTAGGTAGATCTGCGTTATTTACATATTTTTTTGTGCCGATTTTTAACAAATTTTAAATATAAAAAAAGAGAGAAAAATGTATATAAAAAAACTACTGGCTGACAAAAAAAAGAAAATAAGAATAAGTGTTTTAGAGTGTTTTTTCCCAATGTTTTAGGTACACAAATGAATCTCGAAATATCTTTACTTTTGTATATTTTGTTAATTATTTCGTTTAACAGCCTAAACGAAATAACCGAACTGAACTGGCAATCTCAAACACTTTACAGTAAAACAAAAAATATAAACACAAAAACAGTCTCACGAAACTTATATTCTAAAATATTGTAAAAAAATATATGAAACTTTTATGATTTAAACCGATTATTCTTTTGGAAGTACTACGGGACAATGGCATAAGGAGATTCTCAACTCTACATTTACGCCATTATTTTTAAAAAATGTATATTTATACAAACATCAAAGCGAGCAGTTAAAACAAACGAACAAAAGCAATTTTAATTGGTTACAACACAGTTCTTATTGGTTAAAACTTTTAATTCATCCATTTCAACCAATGAAAACGTTTCTTGTTCATTTGTTTCAGCCGTCATTTTTTTTCAGTCCACTTTGATATTGTCTGATTTAAATCATAAAATAATTAGGTACATTAAAAATGTATAACGTTAAATTAGTACAAAAAAAAAAATTAAATTAGTACGAAAAACACAATCAAAAACTGTATAAAAAACGACGCTTCCCTCGTTTCATACACACGAACGTGACCGCTTTTTTTTTACAAAAAATTAATTCCGACTATAGTCGGTTTTGCAGGAAATTTGTTTATAAATTTGTTTTTATATTGGTTTAAAAGAGTTTTTCTTTATAGTTCATCTCTGGGACTGTCGTCCGTTTCTTCTTGTTGTACTTCATCGACATCGGCGCCATCTTTGCCACCGGATTCAACGAATTTGGTTAAACCTGAAATAATAAAAGTATTTATAGTAAATATAAAAAAAAATCGTATAAAAACTGCCTGGTCGCCAAGCTGCTAAGCTAAGTGAAATACTGTTCTCATGTTTGGGGCTCCGCTTCCAAACACACACTGCATTTGTTGGATTCTGTTCAGAGAAGAGCTGTTCGTCTGATTGGAGACCCGGAACTGACCGGCGGCCTTGATTCGCTGGAACACTGAAGAACGGTTGGGGACAAGTATTTTCATGGAAAGTGTTCGAAGGATGTAGCCCGCGTAATTCCTCCCAGACCGGTACATGTTAAAAATACACGTCGCGCTAATACTTCACATCCGTATGAGGTTCAGCTTGTTACTCCGCGTACAACGCTTTTCAAGCAGTCTTTTATATGGAGAACATCATCCCTTTGGAATAATTTGCCCAGGGCTGTGTTTCCCACCGAGTACAATTTACAGCAATTCAAGAACAAGGTGATCGCTTTTTCTGCACACATGCCGCTCCTGGAGCGCTTTAGGAACTTCCCTGTAGCATGTGTGCTAGACCCATAAAAAAAAAATAGGAATTTTGACGAAATTTTGTAAGAGTTCGTCGCGTTTTACGATTTTTTTCCTCCGAAAGATCAAAGAAAGGAATTTGGAACATCGCGTAGAGTTACTAAAAAGAGAAATGAACCAATTCGCTTTATAAAAAAATATCCCGGTGTTCCGGAACAAATTTTGGTTTAAACAGTTCTGAACAGGCTATGGGGGCAAGAACTGAGGAAATCATTAGGCTTGTTGAAGATTTGCCGATGATGATGATGAAGATTCCAGTGCTTGTTAAAGAAGATGCAGTATGAGAAATTTTAAAGATCGTGCTCGCAAAAAGTTTCTGCACGGTGGATCTCCGAACTCCTTATACCAGAGCCGAAACTGACTAGGAATAAATATTCTTATGAACATTTGGCCCCTTTAGAGAACGACGAGATTTATTTTTCGCGAATAGTCACAGAATGTCGAGGCATGGGCGTTTTATTGGGTTCTACGCACTGGGTTCATAAGGGCTGGCCACCTCGAAAGAAGGCGAAAACTCGGGAATGTAGATGGCGATTTTTAAGATTACAAAGGAATTTTGCCTATTACATATATAAAATATCACTTAAACGAACAAAATACATCAACGAACAGAGTTCCATCTACTGTTTGTAGATTTAATCAAAGCACATGATACTGTCCCAGTGAAAAAATTAACCATAAATAGTACAGCAATAGCCGTAGTAAAACAGCTGTACGGCCAGTTACAATTTATCTGAATGAGGCATTAGAGAGATGGCAAAGAGCATGTAGAAGAAAGGGAATACAGCTGACCGACGAAACAACGTTGTACACTCTATATTTTGCCGACGATACAGTGGTTATTGTTCAGAACAAGGAAGATCTTGAATGTTATGACGAGAAAACTGTTTGAAGATTATAAAAACTGGGGCATAGGAGGAAAACAGGAAAGCCTTATTTTAAATACCGGTGAGGTCTTGTTTGTGAAGAGTAATATATATATATATATATATATATATATATATATATATATATATATATATATATATATATATATATATATATATATATATATATATATATATATATATATATATATATATATATATATATATATATATATATATATATATATATATATATATATATATATATATATATATATATATATATATATATATATATATATATATATATATATATATATATATATATATATATATATATATATATATATATATATATATATATATATATATATATATATATATATATATATATATATATATATATATATATATATATATATATATATATATATATATATATATATATATATATATATATATATATATATATATATATATATATATATACATATATATATATATATATATATATATATATATATATATATATATATATATATATATATATATATATATATATATATATATATATATATATATATATATATATATATATATATATATATATATATATATATATATATATATATATATATATATATATATATATATATATATATATATATATATATATATATATATATATATATATAGTAAGTAAAAAAGGCAAAACGAAAAAAGTGGAGAGTATAAGTAAAGGAACGGCGGTCATAAAACACCTTAACTCTGTTCTATGGTCGAAGAACATAACATCCCAGAGAAAACACCTCATTTATAATGCAGTATTTAAGAGCATCATGTTATACGGTTGTGAAACTTGGCAAATGACGAAATGATTGGAATAGAAACTAACAACACTAAAAATGGATTACTGGCGAAGATTAACTGGAGTGTCAAGAATGGACAGAGTTAGAAATGAAAGAATAAAGGATGTATTGAAAATAAAAAAACACGATTAATGATGAAACTCAACAACTGCAACTTATATGGTACAGATTCGTGGAAAGAATGGAAGAACACCAAAGATGGTTCTAAAGTGGGTAGCAAGTGAAAGGAGGAAAGAGGAAGACCAAGAGCGACATGGTTTGGAGGTGTTCGCTACAAGAGAAATGCAGGGTTCACAAGGCTCGCATAGTTCAAGCCATTACCGAAAGCTGTGAATTTACCGAGTTATAACATCCACCCTACAGACTCGATTTAGCGCTTTGCGGAAACAACCACCTTGTTTCCGCATTTCACCTAAAAAAAGCGGTTGAGACGAGAGAGTCTTTGGGTGAAAACGCTTTATCGTATAACACGTGTAAAAAGTGGTTCTAGCAGTTTCAAGAGGGGGAACTGCAACTTTTCACGATGATGAACTAAATAAAGAGGAAAATTAGAGCAAATTTTTCATGTTAATGCTTGTCAAACATAATAGGAACTTGCAAAGGCACTCGGAGTGATCAGCAGGTATTTCTCATTGTTTACAGGAGCTGCAGAGGATTTACAAGGAGTCTAGGTGTCTCCCCCATAAATTTACTACGGAAACCAAGGGCAGGCGCTATAATAGCCCTATCTCCTTACTTTTCAGGTTTAAAAAAAAAAATGGAGTTTTTTGTGCAAAATTATTACTTGCGATATGATATGAAGAGTTTGCCTCTCATAAGTCTATCCAACGAGCACCACAAAACCTAATCTACATGCATGACCAGGTCCGACTGTTACTTCTGAGATTTACTAACAGCTAATCCTTAAGAGTGACGAAAAAATCATGTTCACGCGCTGGGAAAAGGACGGTGGTACTGCTGCAAGGTAACCTCGGCGCTACACAGCAACAGTCCCTGGAAACCATCGCAGATTTGGGTCAGGAAATTCCCCTTCATGCATCATATTCTCCAGATTTGGCCCCTTAGGACTACCGTCTATTCCGATCTCTACAACACCACCTGTCTGATTTCAATTCAAGTCAGTTGAACAGGTCGAAAAAAGCCTCAATGAATTCATCGCATTGAAACAGCCATCATTCTTTCGATCGGAAATTCGACAATTGTCCTGAGACGACAAACATGTGCAGAAAACAATGGAGATTATTTTGAAGGTTGAGTTTGTATTAGTTTTTCAACAAATAAATGCCAAAGTCGACCTATAATGACAGTTAATGTTATTAGTTATTACGACTTACCGTCAAACGTTCTGGGGCCGTTGTAGTCGACAATTTCATTAGTTTCCTTCTTGAACAATTTGAGAGTTGGGAAGCTCGTGATCTTAATAGTTTCCAATTCGTTGGCTGTCGAGTCGATTTTGGCGATTACTACGTCATCGTTATCTTTGAAGTGTTCGCCTACTTTATCGAAGATCGGAACCAGTTGTTTACAGTGTCCACACCAGGGGGCGTAGAATTCCACCAAAACGTCCTTTCCGGTGTCCAAAGCCACGCTGTCGAAGTTATTTGCTACCAAAACTCTCACTGGTTCTTTGTCCCAGTCTTCGGGTAAGTCCTGGCTCAAAAGGTGTTGCTTGAGTTTGCCGTCCAAGAAATCTTGCACGAATTGTTTCAAGACGTCGGCGGTTAGTTCGTCGGATTCTGGTTTGTATTTGGCCATGTCTTCTTCCAATTTAATCAATCTACATAAAACAGAAAGATATGTGTCAGTTAGTAATCTTGTATGTTTTAAAACCAAACTTTTTTAGGACACCTGGTAATTTTTTTTTACTCACCTTGCTGCAGGCACTTCGCTCTTTTTCATTCCAAAGAATTCCAAGATTCTCTGGTGATCTTCCTCACTAGCGTCGATGGTAACGAACAAAACTTGTTCCCTAAACGGTTTGGCAATGCTGCGGGCGGCTTCCGCTACTTTCTCGTACGTTTCATCACCTTAAAAAAAATACAGTCTAATATTTGAATTTACGACACATAAGCTGCAAACATAACGTAAAGAGCATCATGGCTTTTAAAACTGCAGAAAATTTACGACGTTTCTCCTTCGACTGCACAAGGCAGCTTTAGGGATTTTTACCCTTCCACATTAGCAACACAGTATTATTATAGCAAAAGAAATAACAAAAAAGTTTCGTCTTACCTTTGTTTATGAAAATAAGCAAGTGGGATTTAATTTCACCTCCGAAGATTTTCTGGGCAGTTTCGTGATTGAATTCGATCAGCAAAGGCAGAGAGTTGGATTGTACAAATTTCTTAATGCTGGATTCTTCAGCTTCGCCTTCATAAACGACTTTTCCTTCATCGAACTGGAAATAAAATGTGCTTGTGTATGCGTTTATCCTTTAAAAAGTTGCCTAATTAATTTCAACAATTCCTAATTCAACAAAAAAACAAAAATCATTTAAAAAATAAAATTTAACAGAGCAACTACATCATTTTAACTCACTTTCTCTAATTTTTTAATAGAGCCAGAAATTAATTAAGGTAGAAAAACTTTTTCAATGAGGAGAGGGACAAATAAGTCTGCTCAAATTTCACTTACCGTTTTGAACAGAACAATTGATCCATCTTGAGCCTCGTAGTTGCCTAATACTTCATCGTTGTCGCTGATACCGAATGGAATGTCATCGATTCCGCTGGCGACTGTCAAAAAGGCTTTTGCCAAATCACTTTCTTGATCCTTAAAGAAACCGATGACGACAACGGTGGCGCCCTCTACGAAAGCCTTGGCATCATCGACGGATGCCAATGGGGTGGCTGGAGGACCGGTTTTCTTGATAAGCCAGTTAACGATGTCATCGGATTGTCTGCCTCCTGAAAAAAAAAGATAGTTTTGAAACATCAGAAATGTGACGGATTTGTCATTTTATTTCTAATTAATTTTATAGCTATTATAAATAGTTACCAGAACCCAAGTAAATAGTGTCTTGGGGGACTCAATAACATAATTTAATTTTTTACGTTCTTATATTTAAATTTACAAAACTTAGAACAAAATATTGCGTGTTAACAATTTTTTTGGAAAGTAAATTTTCATGATACAATTAAAATCATACAACGCCCACTTCTCTCACCTCCTTCCTCTAAAACGATATCGCTCAAAACTCTAGGTTTCACTTCTATTTCAAGTCTTATAACATCATTTTGTTTTAGAATTATGGTGCAGACAAACACAATGATGAAAATGGGAAAATATATTTTTCGTTTACCCCTTATATATTTTGGTGCCGCTGTAGCGTGCAGTCTACCAAAAAACTTGAGATCTACCCTGCTTTAAGATTGCTATACAATAATAATTGATAAGACGAACAATTTGTTGTTAATAATGATTTTATTACGAATATATTTACAACTAATATCTATAAACAGAGGCAATATCCTTTAAAAAGCTGACAAATTGGTCGTCTTCATTCTTCCGTAATATCTTCCAGAATAAATGGTCCGGATCTGATTGAAGATGGTTTAATGGTATTCCCCTTGTTTTCTTTAATTTCTGACATCTACCCACGACCGTTCAATACCCTGTACATGAGCTCTTGTGAGCGGATCAACATAGTTTTGCTGGTGATTTACGGTTTGATGGTCGAAGTCTCGCCCGCCAAGATTCCTATACGCTGGCCACTCGTCTGAATAAATAACAGATTGAAATTGAACCTCTCTTTCTATAATTGGCATTAATATTTTTTCATCTCTTCTTTCTACAATAAAATATCATACTTCTCATTTTGTTTTCAAACTAAAAACACACGGTTCATCTATTCATTTACCATAGTTTCGATTATTTTGCACCGGTACATCGCTATCCTCAGATTCAGGTTGTTGATAACCTTATAAGAGCTTTCCCCTGTTATATTTTCGGGCACCCGCGAATCGCGCTTCATCAATTTGTATAGGATCGTCGTTACTCTCGATTAATTGTCCTTTGCGTTTGACTGACACAATTGGGGAGCACACTTTGTGGCACATGTTATACTTATGGTATGTGAAGACCTTCAAGTTAGTTTTTCACATGTTGCGCTCGGAATGTCGTCACGAACATACGGTGCCTTTACAAGGTCAATAAAACGACAAAATCTTAACATTCAATTGTTTTAGTGTGGATATTTTGTTACAATTAGTATATACAGTGTCTTCAGCGTTTCTTTTAGATCGTTGATGTTGCTGGATCGTGTCTCTTGAACCTTGTTCTTCATGAAATTCCAGGCAGTTTCTATAGGATTAAGGTCAGGGAAATTACCTGGCCACTCTAAAAAATTAATGTTTTTCCAAAACATTAATTTAATTGCAAATGTTTTTTCCACTGAATGCACACTGTCAGGGTGTTTAATAGTCTTAACCGTATATTTAGGGCCATACCTTGACATGGTACTTGAACGACGCACAATCTTTGAGCCTCTCCTGACCAACCTGAAAGTCCTCTCATCACTAAACATCACTTTCTTTCACTTTTCAGATGTCCAATCTTGATATTTTTTACAGTAGTCATGCCTTTTCTTCTTCATTGCTGCTGTGAGCAGGGGGTTTCTTTGCGGCACGGCGACTTCGTAGATTCAGGTCCTTCTGCAGGCGGTGACGAACTGTCCTAGTTGTGACATTCTGGAGGAGCGTAGGGTACTTGTTTTTGAGTTCAACGGCGGTTACAGAAGGATTTGATATCACTTCACGCTTCAGAAGCATAACAGTCCTTGATGAGGTCTACTTTGGTGCGCCAGAGCCTGATTTTCTCTGAGGTACCGTCCCAGGAGGAAATGATGCCGCTGACCGCTTCAGTTGATAAATTGTCTCTCTCGACACGCCCAGCAATCACTGAATCCTCCTTCAGCAGACTGAAGGCACGGGATTTCTCTGCTATTTCAAGCTTCTTCCGACCCACCGTCTGCAGTGGGACTAAAGATGTTAGACCTCAAACTTTCAAGAAATGATAAAAACATTATTCGACCGGAGAAAGAACGGTCAACCTCACTGTAAAAATCCACGAGGCGAATTGAGTGTTGGCTGGGTGGGAGAACGTCGCCTGTGGTGTGCTAATACCGCATATCATCACTAGATTCCTCCCTCATTTTTATAGTGGGAACGGCAAGTGAAGTTATGACGCGAATTTTACATGATGTTTACATTTTTTTTGCCACACAAGTGTAAATATTTTTTTGCCGACACCGTAAACAATAATTCCAAAATATAACATAAGCTTAAATTACAATGTAACTTGCTATCTAAATTCGTATAATGGAAGAATTTATTGCTATTTCTAAACGATTTTGTTTTTTGGCAGCCTTTTCTAGGACAACATAAGACTGCACGAAAAGGTCCTCCACGATCGCGTTTCCTTTTTCTCTGCATTTCCGCACCACACCTATTACAGATGTTATTTTCGTCATTCTGCATAAATAGATTATGCGTTTGCAAAAAAGTCACGTCTTCATCGTCGTTAAAAGTTATAATAAAAAAATCTCACAAAAGCATGGCACTCTTAAAATATACGTATTAACAACTTGTCATTGGCAATAACAACGAAACTCACCCTATTATTTTATTACTTTGCTTAGAAACATATTTATTGCAAGTAGACCGCACGCAACAACTAAGATTTGCAGGTAGACCGGACACTACATCGTCACCCATATTTTGCTATAAATAATATGCTTAAAATTTGTTCAAAAAATCTGTAAATATTTCAGAATGATGTTTAAATTATACAATATTAAATAACCCCCGTCCTTGCAGGCCTTGCTCGGGTTAAATTGAAAGCAATAAAAAAAAATCTAATTTTTGGGTTTCTCGACTTTGAAAACCCTGAAAAGGACATAAAACACGATATATATGAATCAACCCCTCTAATCTCCTTCTGACCCCTTCCATCCCTTATATATTTTACAATAAATAATTAGGCATACGATTTATTTATTATGTCAACAGAAAAAAAAAATAGGAAAAGCTACCATATTACTATAATAGCCATATAAAATGTATCGATCCTTAAACCTTTGGCCTGAAGCGATATCGTTGAGAAGCTATAGGCTTCATCCTCTCGTGAGATAATATCTACAGTGGCGAGCAAAAGTTTCCGGCCAGTGACATTTCATACTCTAATTTATTAAAAAAAAAGACTAATGATTTTTAATTATTATGATATGTGAGTATGAGATATAGGAAACAAAATAATATAGTAAAAGAATATTTATGTTTGTGAATATATTTCTTATTATTATTCTTATATTTATATGTGCAAATTTTCCGGCCACTTTGTACTACGAGAAAAATTATTAGCCCGTATGCTTTGCGTATTTTTATGTTAATATTCTGTAGCCATACCCTTTGCC
This sequence comes from Pachyrhynchus sulphureomaculatus, assembly GCA_019049505.1. NCBI lineage: Eukaryota > Metazoa > Arthropoda > Insecta > Coleoptera > Curculionidae > Pachyrhynchus > Pachyrhynchus sulphureomaculatus. The sequence continues at coordinate 73,099,736 of CM032451.1, forward strand.
GCGATAACAGCCGCACAACGATGTGGTATTCACTCAATTAATCGATTAATACAAGCAGGTGAAATTTTATCCCATTCTTCCTTCAATGATTTGAATAATGATTTGAATATGTATGTTTTCGAACTTGACGATCTAGCGTTTCCCATAAGTGTTCTATTGGGTTCAAGTCCGGTGATTAAGATGGCCAGCTTAAAACTCTCACATTTGAAGCAAAAAACCACTGTTTTAACAACTTGGATGTATGTTTGGGGTCATTATCCTGCTGAAATATCCAATTCTGCGGCAATGTTTCTTCAGCATATGATAACAAATTATTTTCTAAAATGTCCTTGTAAATATCAGCGTTCATATTTCCGTTGATCTCGATCAATATACCGACTCCTTGTGCAGAGAAAATTCCCCAAACCATCACTCCACCGTGTTTTTACAGCAGAATCTGGTACCGAACATCATTTCTCGTACCAATAGGACGTCGTACATGTTGTCTACCATCGCTTCCAAAAAGATTATATTTAGATTCGTCTGAGAAAGCTACTTTTTTCCAATCTTTAATTGTCCAATTTAGGTGATCTTTGGCAAATTGTAATCGCCTTCTTATTCTTTTTACTGATTAATGGTTTTTTAATACCTATACGGCCAAAAATCCCACATTATGTAGCCTTCGTGTCACAGTACTACGACTAACATTAGCTAGGTTTTCATCCTTAAGCTTGCGTGCAATTTCAGCAGCAGTTTTCTTGGCATCCGCAGTTGATTTGCGTTTAATGATACGATCTACTTTTTTAGACGTTTTTCTTGGTCTTCCATTACGCGAACGATCCTTTAAACCATATCCACAACGGTATTTTACAATAATATCGTTCACGGTTGATTTACCTATCGATAATAATGAAGCAATCTCACGAGAAGACTTTCCTTCTTTTGAAAATTTTATTACTCTCTCATGAACTAAATGTGAACATTCAACGCGCTATTATTCGTAAATACGTCTTTGAACGTCCTACTGTGTCAATGTATATTATGTGGCCCGAAACTTTTGCACATATAAATATAAGAATAATAATAATAAATATATTCACAAACGTAAATAATATTCTCTTACTATATTATTTTGTTTCCTATATCTCATACTCACATCTCATAATGATTAAAAATCATTAGTCTTTTTTTTTAATAAATTAGAGTACGAAATGTCACTGGCTGGAAACTTCTGCACGCCATTGTAACACATGGGCTGAAAAGTCCCGGGCCTAACACATAGATGGCGCTAGTTTTATTGCAGTCACCTTTTTTCAGTTAATACTAACCTTCAAAAGACAGCTGTTAAAATTTCATGATATTCTATTCATTAGTTTGTGAGTTATTGTGCTAAGAGTGACGCTACTTTTGTTATTTTCAAAACAATGGATCAAAAACAATTTCGTGTTTTAATTTTTACACTGCTTCTTGATGGGGAAAAAATACCGTTCAAGCGAAGCAATGGCTTGAAAAGTGTTATGGGGACTCCGCTCCATCAGAAACAACAATAAAACGTTGGTTTGCTGACTTCAAACGTGGTCGTAGAGACACCGATGATGCAGAACGCAGTGGAGGCGGTAACACCAGAAAACATAAAAAAAATCCATAAAATCGTTTTGAATGATCGAAAAGTGAAGTTGCGTGAGTTAGCTGACATCGTAAAAAATATCAAAAGAACGTGTTGGCTTTATATTGCATGAGCATTTGACTATGAGAAAGCTCTGTTCAAAGTGGGTGCCGCGTTTGCTCACTGTTGATCAAAAACAAGAACGTGTTGATGATTCTGAGCAGTGTTTGGCCATGTTTAAACGTAACAAACCGGAATTTTTGCGTCGATATGTGACAATGGATGAAACATGGATCCATCACTTCACTCCGGAATCAAAACGATCGTCATCTGAGTGGACAGCAACTGGTGAACCTCGTCCAAAGCGCCCGAAAGCACAACAATCGGCTGGAAAGGTTATGGCCTCGGTATTTTGGGATGTGCGTGGTGTAATATTCACCGACTATCTTGAGAAAGGAAATACCATCAACAGTGAATATTATATAGCGTTATTGGAGCGTTTGAAGGCCGAAATTGCAAAGAAACGACCGCATATGGCAAAGAAAAAAATTTTGTTTCATCAAGACAACGCACCGTGTCACAAGTCAATCAAAACAATGGCAAAACTACATGAATTGAACTTCGAATTGCTCCCACATCCACCGTATTCGCCAGATTTGGCTCCCAGCGACTACTGGCTGTTCGCAGACCTGAAAAAAAAATGCTCGCCGGTAAGAAATTTCGCACGAATGAAGAGGTTATCGCTGAAACTGAGGCCTATTTTGAGGCAAAAGATAAATCGTTCTACAAAAGTGGTATTGAAATGTTAGAGCGGCGCTGGAATGATTGCGTTGCTCTTGATGGAGATTACGTTGATGAATAAAGCTAATTTTGAACCAAAAAAAACCGTGTTTTCTTTGTTAGGCCCGGGACTTTTCAGCCCATGTGTTATGAACCAGGTTTGAAACTTATCTCATTTTGTTCGAGAGATCGTACCAACAGACCGACCGACGGAGTGACTATGTTTTCCGTGATCTAGTAACCCTAAAAGGTGAAGAAAAGCAAAAATTTCGAAGCGTGATACTTTCACGAATACAATACTATCCTCTAGCAAAAAAAAATATATGTTCAATAACAAAAATTCGTTTCTTTGAACGATTTTATTTCAATAACTTGTAATTACTTGGCATTGACCATAACTTTGAACTTGAAATAATTTGTTCTCCAACATTAAGCACGAATAATTTTTTAAGTCGATTAGTTTAATACAAAAAAAAACAAGCTCGCAAACACTCCATTCACGTTAATGATTTTGTGACCGATAATAACCGGCATATAAATAGACTTACTTTTTGTATTTTAATGGAAAAATTATGTATATTGAAGTTTATGGGAGATTATAGACCTGACATATAACATTCAACGAGAGAATATCGCAGCTTTTATTACTTTGTAACATTTCTTTTTTTAATTTTCGGCTATTTTGACATTAAATTTAAAAAAAACAAATCTCTATATTGCCATTCTTTTACTTAAAAAAACTTAGAGGGCACAAAACTGGGACCTAGTCTAAAATTCAAAAGCTCTTATCTGAAGTAGTTACTGTTAGGTTTCGGGCCTTCCGTTACTTTCAAATTCTTGCACCCCGATGCACCGGACTGGTTTTTCCACTGGTAATAAAGGGACAACTTGTATTTTAGATAGAGTTGGTAGTAACAATTTTGTAAAAATGCTTAATGCAGCAAGTTTTTCATAAATTGCCTATGACTAAAATCTCTGGCTATGAGATATGGCCTTCTGAAATTATTTAAAACTGTTTTAGGTCATTCAATCATTCGGCAACATTAAGACCGTTTGGTTGACTTTTCCTGCAGATTAATAAGGATTATACATTTTTCTGTAGATATAAGCCTTTGAACAAAATAAGGTAAAAGACAAAATGACACTGCAAGCTCATAAATATGGTTATAATGGTATCAAAGTGCTGAGATAAAATTTTAGGGAAGCTTTCTATTAAAATGTTTGTTTTAAAACATTCATGTAAGATATACCTAGTGCCGTCCAAAAGTTCCCGGATTAACGCCACGTAGTAAGAACGCGAAACAGTATTGATTCGCGCTAATAGATGGCGGTAGGTTCATCCTTACCAACGCTGCGTTTAAATTTGCTGTGTTCAGTTTATTCCGTATGCATGGTTGGGTGTCAGTGCGTGAAATTTTGTTTTAAATTCCCGCAAATTCCTACTGAAACTTATAAAATAGTTCTAAAAGTATTTAGAGACGAAACTCTGAGCCGTATGTAGATTTTTAAGTGCGTTTCGTGATTTAGGGCCGTCAGAACTTCGGTGTGGAACAATGCGTAATCCGCAACCAACTCTGAAATCGTCAGACAATTATAAGCATCTCTGACGAACTTTCTACTGGTTAGAAAACGGTCGAAGTTTGGAAGGAAGAGTTTCCTCACAACAATGCACCCGCCTACAGTTGGTTCTATACTCAACAGTTTTTGACGAAAAATGCCATGACTGTCATCCACCACTCCCCTTATTAGCCTGACCCAGCTTTAATCCGAGAACTTTTGCATCGCACCACGTATTTGGTGAAGTAACTTATTTAGAAACATAAAGTAAAAATAATGCCCCAACTTAAAACACTCGCAATGATTAAAACTTTTTTAACATACTTTAATAAAATAAAAACTACATATCGTTGTATCAGCCAAGTTAAAAAGAAATATTCAAATGGGTCAAAATAATAAAATTTATGAAAATTAGCCAGATATTGTGGCGGCAATAATTTTCTCCCGAAATTGCTTGCAGCTAGAACGCTTTTCATAACAATTTAAAATATATGTAAATACATTTTTACTTATATTTAACGCTAAAAATATAAATATTTATTAAAGACGCTAACTAATAAGTTTTACAAAAAAACAACTTTCCAAGTCTTATCACATGAATTCACTTAAATTATACAAACATATTTATCAGCGGAAACGTTACGTTTGAGCAACGAAGAGGCAGCGCCTAAATTGAGAAAACTGTGGGAAGATTTTGCAGACACCAGCGGACCAACTATCCTTTTTACATTATCTTTAAATGAAGTGATTTTTAAACGGTATGGATGCTTTGAAAACCATCCACTATTTACCTTTTTTTTTTAATGTTCGAAACCCCAAAAAAAAAACGAGGTTTTCACGTTCATAACATAATTGACGTTGATTAATGAACTGCCTATTTACTTACAGTCAGTCAAGTAAGAATGGGTCGCGCATTGTTCATTAAAAATGTATTTATTGAAAAGTTTTTTACATCATTCGATAGTAAAGGATTACCATTAAAATGCTAATGGCTCAGTAGTTCGTCCCGATTCCATCCGCGTCGATGATTGCCTGGCACCTTCGGAGTATACTTTCGACGAGATTTTGCGCGTATTCTTAGGGCAAAGGTTTCCAAATTGCCCGATTTTGCCGTGACACCTGCCTTTACTGTGTACACCTTTCTACCACAAAGCTCCTGCTTGATATATGACGACACATGCTTTAGTTTTTGCGCCCCTTGGCAAAAAGTTAATTGAGTACCACGTTCCGGTAGACCATCAACATTTTTTAACTGAGAGTATCGTTTCAACCACTTACTAACAAATACCCTCAACTTGCCCATATAGTTAGCAGACGCTGCAGGTGACATTTTCGGACCTTTTTGATGATTACATAGGAACACGGCCTCGAAGCGCGAAGCATATGCGGCACTAAAGTTAAAAGCGTCACGTTCTTACTTGAACAACTATATTTCTATTTAGTACACCCTTCCAAATGCTCTAAAAAATTACACTCACCTGAATAATCAATAGGACTGCCATTCCTAAAGAACTTCAACGTGGGGTACCCTCTGACGCCGAACTGTTCGGCCAGTTCTTGCTGTTCGGTGGCGTCAACTTTGGCCAATTTTATAGCGGATTCTTTTTCTGCTAGTGTCTTAGCTGCTTTCTCATATTCCGGAGCAAGGGCTTTGCAATGTCCACACCATGGCGCATCTACAATTCAAAGAAGAAATAATCTCGTAAGTCGCTGGATGGATTTTATTGTGGTTTTTAGAGTGCAACAAAATATCTCGGAAGCAAGATTTAGCATAACATGCAAGGTAGTAATTTGAAGTCGAGGCCTTATTGTTACACAATAATATTCACCTTATATTTGACGAAAAGAATTAATTTAGTAAGCAATATAACCTTTGAAAATAAATGCTCCAGCATAGAAAATACTCTTTATAAAAGTCAAAGTTTGTCGCTCTGTAGATGCATGTATTCTTGCCGCGTTTATAACTCCCAGCGACTAACTGAATTTTAATATAATTTATTTTACATGTAGGGGGGTTATCCCGGTGGAATGTTATCATGCCAACAGACAGAGAACGAGAAAATCGGTGACTTATATTTTTTGGGATTTAAGGACCCTAAAAGGTGAAGAAATGTAAAAATCTCGTAAGGCATTTTGTCGCGAATACAATACAAAGGAAGTAATAATAAAGCAAAAATTTAACAGTAAATTTTTACGATGCCAGGCTTCCTATTGTTTACTTACTTAAGGCATTACCTAACAGGCAGGTAAAAGAGGCTCTTTTTGGAATTTTTTTACACTCTACTATACAAGCAATAAAAAAACTGCTTTGAAGTTTTAACATATGCATATTAAAATGTACGAAATAATTTTTTATTTTATGATATTGGACAAAATGGCGGCCTACTAACACGCAGAACAGAAGCATCTGTTTTTGGAGGTGTTCCGCGGCAGGCAGTAGAACAATTTTAATTTTCCATCTAGAGTAAACAAACAATTTTTTTTTATTATTTACATTAGTTTTGCTAGAGAAGTACACGTGATTATTGAAAAATATCAATATATCAAAAAATCGTGGAAATTTGAAAAAAAAAATTCATTTTGGCCCTAAAAATCGGCCTTTAATTGTTTATAAAAAACAGTAATTGATTAATCCTAGTAATTTTGTGTACTTCCCTAGATAATCTTATTAAAAAGCTATAGTTAAAAGTTCAAGTTAATCGGATGTAAATTGTAGGAGTTATGCTGCCGGTCGATTTAAAAAACGTAGTTTCGAGGAAAACGCGTTTAAAATTTCAAAATGTTTTCGCTATCAAACTTTAAAAATCTTGGGATGCCAATTTTTTACCTTTATGAAGCCAACTATACTTAATTTAAGAAAGTATTAGCCGTTAGTGCATGTAAGATTAGGTTAGATATTCTGTTAACATTATCAAAACGTGACATAGATATAAAGACATGTATGTCAACCATAAAAAAGTTTATGACAAGTTATTGGTTAGTGCTCGTGCTGAACAATATGAACACCGAATAAGACAATCAGACAATAAATCTAACTGTATGTGGACTCTATACAAAGAAATTAATGGATTAGGGACTAACCGTGACATAAAAGTGCCAGGTTTACCGGAACAAATCGCCACTAATTATAACACTTCCTACTATCAATTGTACCAGATTTAGTAAATAACCTAACAAAAATTTCATTTAGTTCAAAAATTAATGATAATATAAGTTCAATATAATTTTTTTAAATATTATATATACATATTATTTCATATTCTTTGGTGAATCCAACTACTAAATAAAGTGTTTAAATAAATGTCGATTCCCGTTCACAATAATATAGACATCTGGACGGCATTATACGAGTTATTTAGAGGTTTTTATGGGTTACTTGAAGTATTGTAAAAACAACGGTTTAAAAATAAAAATCTAGCAAGTATACTAGGTGAAGTCCCTAACAACTTTAACCTTTCTGTTTGAACATTAAATAGCTTACGGAGATATTCTATAACTATTAAGGTGAATTATTTTAAAGAGATTCAGAAATATTTTACATGGTATTTGTTTCCTTAATTGTTTAAACTATATTGCAATTTCTCAAAAGAATTTAAAAATGTTCCGGTAACTTTGCAGAAATGCCTACATTTCAGCGTTAATAACCTCCGGAAATAAAAAAAAGTGGCCGCTTTTGGTAGTAACTAACAATGGGACGCGTTGACGAAAGTCGTACCTCATGTATAACAGTTTTTCTGTTTATGTAGCTATTCCTATAATAATCAGATTATTTAAACAAAGAGAGCAAAGAATTTCAAAAAAATATGTTTGACGTTTTCATTAAAAACATTGTACAAAATTTGGAATCTCGCTTGATTGTGCTCGTCTAGTTCGACGAGAAATTGTTTAAATAAAAGGTTTTTGACCTTTAGATCGGCCACGTATTACAAATGTTTTCAACTTGAGCTGACATTCAAGTCGAGCGTATTATTTTATTTTTTGCTGGGAGCAGTATTGCGTGGCATCGTTGAAATAACACTGTTTTATTTGATTTAATTGATGTTTTTGTTTTGTTTTTTATTGTAGCGCAGCAAACAATTTTTTGTTTAATTACGGTATTTACGGCAAATAAGCGGCTCGCCAAACACACAATACAATGCAATTTTAGTACCATTATTAAATATTTGTATTTTCAAAATCGCTTGGTAAATTTTAATAAGTTTTTCAAATTTTGGAAGTTTGCTCTTATTCAGAAAAACTTTTAACCATTTGGTGAAAAAGAAAGTAAACTAAAACAACGGCATTTTATCAAAAATTTTGTAAAGTTTGGAAGTTTTTAAAAACTGATTAAATTTCCAGTAGTCAATTTATTGTATTTTTTGAAAAATGTCGTACAATTCAGGTTAAGCTTTTCATCAAAAATAGCATACGCCCTTGCTAATACGAAGTCTTGTATTAGTCAAAGTGCAATTCTTGCATTTCTTCACGTATCAGGGTCCCTAGATCACGAAAAACATGGTTTCCCATTCTGTCTGTTTGTCTGTTGGCATGATAATTCTCGAACAAGAGAGATCCATTAGAAATACATGTATTACTTGAAGTAGAAAGGGAACGTATAGTTTTTCAGCGATATCGCTTCAGGGGAAAGAGGGGAAAGAGGTAAAAGACGTAGTGGGATATCGTTTCCAAGTTATGGCCAGAAAATAAAAGACTACTTAAAAAATTTAGAATTTGTGTTGTTTTTATAATTATAAACTGAAATATATATTGGTTGTAAGATTAATATCTTTAAATACACCATTTTTGATTTACTGCCATTTCTGACTAAAAAGTGGGTAAAATCTGACCATAACATGGAAACGATATCCTAATATTAACAAGGTACATAAAAATTCGAAGTCAGCAGGTCAAAGAACATAAGAAAAGTGTAATTGGACGTTAATTTGACTACAAGATATAAAATGGGCAAAAATGGTCATTATATAAAAGAGGAAAACGTTATCAGGATTTACGATGAATAATTTCAATAAATCGCATTGATAAACTTATAATTATATATTGATTTTTGACGCTTTTTACGGTAATTTTTAATTCAGCAAGTTTTTCCATTTTTTCCGCAATAAATTTGGATATTGAGCTGTAAAAAAAGGTTCTTAAAAAACTCGTATTCAGTCGTGAATAATTGTTTCTGGAGGGTCAAGGTACCAGGTGTACAAGTATGAAATGCGGATTTCAGATAACAGATGGTGCACCAATGCAGTTTGTGCTATAAAGATTTGACACTACACCATTTTGTTGTGTCATCAACAAGTGTCAGAGGCGCACCAGTGTAAATTGGAAAAGGGTGTGCATATTGTTGTGTTGTTTTGTTCAATATGACGAAATTTATACCGAATAAAGAGCATTCGCGGACAGCATTAATTTTTTGTTTTCATTTGAAGAAAACTGCTGTTGAATCATACCGATTACTTCGAGAAGATTATGGTGAACATACTCCATCGCAAGATACATGTGAACGATGGTTTCGGCGTTTCAAAAGTGGTGACTTCGATCTTGCAGACGAGGAACGTGGAAAACCGCCAAAAAAAATACGAAGATGTAGAATTGCAAGCATTGTTGGACGAAGATGATTCGCAAGATGGGTACCACATGAGTTGAACGGCAGGTAAATGGAAAAGCGCAAAAACACGTGAGATTTTGCTAGCTCGGTACAAAAGGAAGTCGTTTTTGCATCGTATGGTTACAGGGGATGAAAAGTTTTATTTTGAGTATCCCAAGCGCAAAAATCATGGGTAGACCCAGACATCGACCGCAAGACCCAATCGCTTTAGCAGAAAGACAATGTTCTGTGTTTGGTGGGACCGGAGGGGCGTGCTCTATTATGAGCTGTTAAAACCTGGGGAAACGGTTAATTACTAAACGTTACCAGCAACAATTGACCGATTTGCACCGTTTCGCTGCTTAAAAAAAGGCCAGAATACCGAAAGAGGCAACACAGTCATTTTTCTTCATGACAATGCTCATCACATACGGCAAAACCAGTTCGCGACACGTTGGAAACCCTCAGCTCTTGTTTGCATCGATGGGTCACGTACTTACTGAGCATCGCTTTGGTTCGTACGAAGATGTGAAAAAAATGGCTCGATGAATGGTTCGCAGCAAAAGGGGAAGATTTTTACTGGCGTGGTATTCACAAATTGCCCGAAAGATGGGAAAAATGTATAACAAGCGATGGAGCATACTTTGAATAAAGCACTCTTTATCATTTTTTCCGAATTTAATATGTTTTCTTAGAGAAAAAAAAAAATCCGCATTTCATACTTGTACACCTGTGCGGAAACTACGGCAAAAATGCAGTTAACCAATTTGTTCGTCAAGGTCAAAGTCAATATCGTTTTATTTAAAATTAGTGTGCGGTATAACTGGTCCACGGCTTTTCAGTCAAAAGACTTCCTTCCGCACAATTCTAGCAGCGGTTCCGTCTGTTCTGAGTTGCGAAAGCTCGGCAATCAATGTTTGGACTCCAGCGAAGCAGTTATCTTTTATACATTGACTGTAAAGAAAATGATAGAAAGAATTGTCAACAATCAACTTCAACACGAGTTAGAGTTTTCGTTTTTTTTTCCAAAGTACTTCCTTTTATGGAATATTCCCCTTTTTTTTTAAATAAAATAGTATGTCTTGCTTATACAGGGTGGCCTAAAATTACCGAAGGGGTTTGAATTCCTTATAACTTTTTTATTATAATTTTGTTTTTTATTTCTTTTCAGTATTTTGTAAAGAAGACTTGTGGAATTTAAAATGGAACAGTACACAATTGAACAACGTGCCAAAATCGTTGAATTTTATTTCTCAAATCAACGGTCCATTTGTTTTGACTCAACAATAAACCGTCTGGTTGCAAATTTTCGACAACAAGGGGCAGTAAGGAACCTTCCTGGTGCCGGCAGACGACGAACGATGCACACGGATGACAATATTGAACCAGGAGACGCTCGACACAACTTGGCCTCTCACGAGGGTCGCTGCAGGGAATTTTGCATACAATAAGAATGTTTCCATACAAAATTCAGCTTGTCCAAGAATTGAAACCGACAGATTACTAGCAACGACTTGATTATGCAATTTATTTCCGGCAAAAAGCAGAAGAAAATCATGATTTTATTCATAATTTAATTATGAGCGACGAAGCCCATTTCCAATTAAATGGGTTCGTTAATAGGCAAAACTGCAGGATATGGGCTACGGAAAATCCAAGAGTAGTTCAATAGCGACAATTACACCCACTTAAGTGTACTGTTTGGTGCGGTGTATCGTCGGAAAGGATAATTGGCCCATATTTTTTTGAAAATGAACACGATGTCGCCGTTTCCATCACTGGTGTTCGATATCGGACAATGTTGGAAAATTTTTTAAGGCCAGCCGTGGAAAACCATCCGCAAGTATGGTTCCAACAGAATGGAGCCACAGCGCACACTGCGACGGACACAATGGCTCTTTTACGCGACATCTTTGGTGAACGAATTATTTCGCGTACAAGCGATTTTAATTGGCCTCCGCGTTCACCGGATTAACCGCTCCAGACTTTTTCCTTTAGGGTTATTTGAAAGGAGAAGTCTATATTAATAAGCCTAGAACCATCCAGCAATTAAAAAAAATATACGCGACGAAATCAACAACATAACACCTGAAGTTTTGCGAAAGGATATGGAAAATGTTTTGGAAAGAGCACGAATATGCGAAGCAGAAAATGGCCACCACTTGCGAGATATAATTTTTCATAATTAAATTAAAAATATTCTCCATTAATATACCGTATTTAAAAAAAAAATTATAATTATGTCTTAAATAAAAAGTTATAATGAACTCAAACCCCCTTCGGTAATTTTGGGCCACCCTGTATAACGGTATTAATAAATATCACCCTATAAACCTTAAGTTTTTAAAAACTGATTAAATTTCCAGTAGTCAATTTATTTTTAACCTGCTATTAGGTGTTTTTTTTGGATTAACACGTGATTAAGATAAAACATATACATAAAACAATTAATAAACATTTATTTTGCACCTGATATTAGCTGTTTTTTTTTTTTGGATTAATACGTAATTAAGATAAAACATATATACAGCAATTAATAAACACTTGATCTGTTTTTATATAATAATGTCTGAAAAAAACACTTACAATACTTTAGTACACATCATTAATTTACAAATTAAACAAAACCAAAGGGGAAACTTGAGAAACAATGACAACTTCTATAATGAAAGACCCCTATACCGTAGTATGACTTTTTGTGTACATTTGTCTGGAAAATTATCATTCTCTGAACAATATCTTGTATGGAAAAGAGTATTCTGATTATTTTGGAAATATAAATACAAGGCAGCAGCAAGTAATGGGATGAGTTTATCAATATATCATATTAGTCATTTTATCTGTCATTCTGATAAATAAGTCATTATTTATTTATTATTTTTTATACGAACAAAAAATGTACATGTTTTGTCTGAAAAGTGTTAGTATTGCAGTAGGAAATATAAGCTAGTCTACTCATCCTGAAAAACAACAATTTTTCAACTAGACCTGTAACTATTAAATAAATCTTTTCTTCCGAGTTGAGAAAAAGTTTTTGAGTAAGGCATACAGAGTTTTTTTTTCCAAAGTACTTATACTACTTTTATGAGACTTTTCTTATTGTTTTTTTAAAAATAAACCGGTCAAGTGCAAGTTGAACTTGCACAATTAGTATTCCTTCCGTACGTTGATTGCTTTAAAAAAAAAATTGTTGTTACAGTGGTATAATATGATTAGTGACTTCACAAAACACACCCCAAATGAGTTTTCAACAAAGTTTGTTTCCAATCTTTACTGAAAAGTTATGACCTTGAAATTTTTGTTTTCTTTATATACCAGATAAATTATTAAAGGTAATGCACTCGTGACAATTTTCGTTCAGTCTACACCCCCTGGAGAAAATTCCAGAATTTTTTCAAAATTTTTTGATCAGTACTTTTCGAGATAAGGTGGGGGGGCAGGGGTTTTTCGCGATTTTTTAAAAATAATACAAAGAAAAGTGTGCGCAAGTATTACATTATATATATATTTTTTACTCGTGTTTTCACAAGCTTTCATTTGACACCACACTCGATGACCTACTAAAAAAATTTTTCACTTCCGATTTCACTCCCCAAAACTAACCCTTTAAGTCAAAATTTGACTTTCAAAACTACAGAGCTTTGATGAGGCCATCAATTCCTATATTATTACCAAATATCAACTTTCTATGACAAATAGTTTCGGAGGAAATCGGGTGGGACAGACAGGCAGACGGACAGACAGACACCGAAGTGATCTTATAAGTGTTCCGTACGGAACACTAAAAAGAGTATGTCCTGCTTATATCATGATACTGATAAATACCACCCTATAAACCTTGTCAAAGTGTTTAACAGAATTAAAAACGGATAAACTTTCCAGAGGTCATTTTGTCACCTGATATTCGGTGTTTTTCTTTTGGATTAACAAGTAATTAAGGTAAAATATATATACAGCAATTAACAGACAGTCAAGAGATCTCTCTGTCTATGAAATGTCTGAAAAAAACTTTAGTATACATCGTTAATTTTCAAATTAAACAAAACCCAACTGGAAACTTGAAAAACAATAACAACTTCTAAAATGAAACACCCCTATACCATTGTATGATTATTTGTATATTTGCCTGGAAAATTATCATTCTCTGAACATTTCTTTGTAGGGAAAATAGTTTTCTCCTGACTAGTTTGAAAATACAAATACAAGGTAGCAGCAAGTCATGAGATGGGCTTATTATTATTTCATATTTGTTTTTTTATCTGTCATTCTGACAACTATGTAACCATTTATTTCTTACTTTTTAAATGAATGAACAAAAAATGTAGATGTTTTGTCTGAAAAGTGTTAGTATTGCAGTAGGAGTTATAAGCTAGCCTACTCATCCTGAAAATCACCAATTTTTCAACTAGACATGTAACTATTAAATAGATTTTTTTCTTCTGGAGTCAGAAAACAGTTTTTAAGTAATCTACCAAATATTACAAAAATATATAACGTAACGTTGTTCTTGATTTATCAGATAGCACAAGACATGTCATGATGACAAAACTAAAAGGTAATTTGCAACTGGTCTACTTTGTCATACTTTTCAGGTATCTTGCATTACATTTTTAGACAAACTATATCTTTAAGGAATCAAATAGTGCTGCTTTTACTAGAAATAATTTAGAACAGAGTTCTCTTTTTTTTTTTTAAATTTTAGTTGACATGTAAACCAGACATGACCTGTCAGTGTAAAAAGCCACTTTAGCTGTTGCTTCAACTGACACCTACATAAATAAAAAGACCTGTTTTTTCTTGAGTTTCAGATTAACATAAACTATCATTATCAGGTACTTGTAGATCTCTCTTAGAAAAATCATACTATGCTTTTTCTAGTAGTGATCTACAATTATACACTATCAGAGTACTTCTTCTATTACCTTGGTTTTTCTTGTGTTTCTTTCAAATCAAGTAAATTCTTTGAAAAAGCAAACTAAATTGTTTAAAACTGAAGAAATCATATATCCAGACTAAGTATTTTAACTTATTTTGAGGACAGAATTTTTTATCTAGCATAAAATTGACCGTCTGCTTACAATTTTTTTTACTGAATTTCTGAGACACAAAAAACGTATTTTTGTATGTGGATACAAAATAGGGAAAAAAAACCTATATCATGACTTGAACCTGTACAATATTGTAATAGTACACAACAAAAATCTGCTGTTACAATATATAATAAATTAACAAGATTAAAGTAAAAGATGGTTTCAGTAAGAAGCATAAGCTTTAAGTTATTTTTTATATGTATAAAATGGGAAAAAAACATGACGAATGCCGCAAAAAATGAAGACGGTATTATGCTGAAATATTCGAAAAAAAGCCATATGTCCTTGGTTCTATCAGTGTTTTATTTCGCTAGAATCAATACCAATATATTTAAAATAGAGTATAACATTTTATAGCTGTAATAAAGCAATAAAATTCAAAACTATACTTACAAAATTCGACTAAAATGAATTCGTTGTCTTTGGTGGCTTTGTTCGAAATTTTCTTTATTTAAAACTAACACACCCTCTTCTGTTTTAATATCTTCGGCTTGTGAAACAGCCCCCAAAACGAAAATCACCGCAAAAATTCCGAAAACCCTCATTTTTCCTGTGTTTTCTATATGACAACCCGCTATAGAAAGACAAAACTGCTAACGAAATGTCAAAATTACAACTCCACGTCTTATGGTAATTAATTTAACATCATAAGAATAAGCTTCGTACTACAGAACATCATCTATCGCGCTTACACTGATAACATACTTGTTTAAAATAATAAAAGATAGATATATATGTATCACCACTATAATGAAAAAACGAATATTCTTCAACGCAGCTAATCAGTTGTTGCACATCCTCACCATCCATTATTCCTAGTTATCGACTCTCATCGTCCTTCTCTTTCAATAACATACGAAGGCTATTTCTTCGTCCTTTTTTTTCACTAGCTTAACAATTGAAACGACCTTACCGCTTGGACAGCATCAACGTGGCATGCGTCGTGTGTGGATATAATTGGTTGTAAAAGGAGCACGTGATCGTCTCGGAAGTAGCGATTTGCTGAGCAAGTTAATACAATAATGCGTTATACAACCCGGCAAACATGGAAAAGTACAGGCTCGTAGTAGAATATTTTAGATATAATAAAAAAATGACCTATTTTATAAATAATTTTTATTTTAGTTATTTATACATTGATATTTTTAAGTAAACTTTAACACTGCTTTACATTTATTAACACTACAATACATAAATAATACAATAATTATAAACACTGTCAGAATAATTAATAATAAAATAACAATCGTCCGATTTTTTACTACGAGTTTAACATTTTGCTTGTAATCAAAAACATTACTCACTAAAATAGTTAGAAAAATAACTAAATAAAGCAATTATGCAGCTGTCATTAAAAAACACTGTTATACATAAAAAAGCGCGCCTCTGCCCTTGAATTTTTGGACAGACTGTATATCACGGCCATAAAAAAAGCGTTAGAAAATCTTATAGTTAAAAAACGGGCGTACTATTTTTATATTTACATAATTTATATATTTTCAATTAAAGCACATTTTACAAATCAGCATAACCCATATGACATTATTAAGAAAGCTGTGCCTACATAATTCATTAACTCTATATTTTTAAGTTTACAAAATAGCAAAACTTGTAGCAATTTAAGCTGTAGAAAGTTTAAAATTTACGAAAACGGTTTAAGTTTATTTTCAAAAGTTAGAGAATCGTCGATACGCTAAATATACATATTTTTTAAATAATCATAAAGATATATCTTTTATTTTATAAAAAAATTGTTGAATTATTGAGTTTTTAATTGACTAATCTTAGAACGTAAAATTTTTATATTCCTGCTGTTTATTTGGGTACCTAGGCATACAGGTGTCTATGAAAATGAAGTGGATAAACGGGGGGGGGGGGGGGGGGGGGGGGGGCTTTAATATGCGCCACAAGATCTGAAATTCAAAATTATTGCAGCCTGTTCCTATATACTTGTCATGACGACAAGCGGGGGTCAACGCGTTTGGTAACATAACTTTGTTTTAGAACATATGTGCATAAAATCAGTTCCAACTGCGTAACCTTATGTCTTTCTTTCTACATAAGCTGTTTCTATAAAATATACTTTAATTAATTTAAAAAGTCAGCATTTTAGGCGAATAAAAATAATGATTAGCCATAGAGGACATATCACACAAATACGCCTAACAAAGTAATACACATTGGACAAATATTGTGCCTACATAGCAATGTCATAAACAAGGACAGGAATACGAGCCCATCTCTATTTATTCCACTGCTATGCGCTGCAGCAATTTTTCAAATTGTAGAAAAAATAAATAAACAAAATTACGCCTTAAAATACTAACCTTTATCATTAATCTTATTCGACAATACCCTTATAAAATTATACGTTATACCAATAATTCAAAAAATAAATTTTAAGGAATGCTTTTTCAGTTAACTTTTTACGTAAAAATAAATTATTTTCAACATCTTTTTTTATTATCAATATCATTTTAAACACTACGTTTTTTTTCTTTGGTCAGTCGCATAATAGTTTTTTCTAAACAACGTGTAATGTTTCTCAATTTTTTCCCCAAATAACTACTCATAAAAAAATGCAACAATACCCTCATAAATACTGTTATAATGAAAACATTGGCTAAACACTTACTTTCTATGAAAATTAAAACAAATTGTTATGGAATTAATTCATATAGTCATAATAACAAAATTAGTTTAACATTTATTCAAAATTCCTCAAAAGATTGAGGCATTCGTCTATGGCAGTACGCACTTGATACAATGAAAAATTGTCCACCGCTTTTGTTAAAACTCGTTTTAAAGAGTCGAGATTGGTAAGAAAACCCTCTAAGATGGCCCATAGTTCATAATATAAAGGATTTAGGTCAGGACTTGCAGAAGGCCCATCGACTGTAATAATAAATGAAGGCACACTTTGTTGAAGAAATGCCTGTCTTGTTAGCTTTGTGTCCTGGTGCAGAATCTTGCTGGAAGACCCAATGCTTATTTTCGAAAAGAGTTCATGTTTAGGGGTTTCATAATGTTCTTTAAAATAGTGTCTTCATATATTTTAGCCGAAGTTTCACACCTTTTCACTCTCTCTCCCTCTTCCAGGAAATATTTGTAATAACCCTACTTTGCCTTTCTCGCTCAGGAAATACTTCCAGTATCAGATTTAATTTTACATTATCATTTAACCAGCAAACGTCAATAGTGGTAACCCCATCAAACCATAACTGATGATGACCCTCTGAACTTTTGGGACAAGTTCTAGACGCTTCCTTAGAAAGATTGTTCCACAGTGGAAATTTTTTTGTCAGTAAACAAAATTTTTCTGTGTACATCATTAACGTGTTCCTTCAACAAACTTTTAGATTTTTGCCACCATTATCGTTTTAAATCTTCCGTTAGCAAATGACTAGTGTGTCTCTTTTAAGCGTGAAGTCTTAGGCCTTTTTTAATAATACGAGACATAGAATTTTTCAAAATTTTAATCTCACATGATAAAATTTTTTGTTTGCAGAGAGGATTTCGGCCAATTCGTGCTTTTATAGCTTTAACAGCTTGTGGCGTTCGAACTGACCTTGGTTTTGCTGAACGTTGCTTGTCTTTATATCTCCCATCTAACTAAACAATTTTATCGCTCGGTAAACAAAACTACGACTTATTTTAAGCGGTTTTAATATCTTAAAAATGTCGCTTTTTTCCATACCGCACCTAAATAGACCTATAACCGCCATCACCCCATTGCATTGTTTAAAGAATTCAAATTGTAAATATGGTCACACACAGTAACTGTATAACAACTGAGTAATATAACCTATAACTAATTTTACCAAAAAAGTGTTAATGTTTATAGAGGGCGTACGTGAAAGTTTGTAACAGTATTTCTGAGAGTACTATGTATATTGTACCTCAATTATAAATTTTATAAAATAAATAAGTTAAAACGCCTAGAAAGTCAAAATTACTGACACATTGGAAAAAGATAAACGAAAACTGAAGCCAACAGAAAGTATTTAATTTATGAAATTATCCGATACTTGATGGCAATTTATTCTCAATTAATAGAAACCAAACGAAGTTTTTTTTAAGATTTCCACTTTATTTTAATTACGGCGACGATGGTTTCGACAGCACTGTGTCTTCTTCAGATGATTTGCAAGTCAGTAATTAAAATAAAGTGGACATCAAAAACCATTGTCTTATTTCCGTATTTATTTATTTATTTTCATTAAGTTAACATCCTCAAGCACTTCCCATTTTTGTAATCAAGCAATCAAAAATATAATAAATTTTCCATGAGGACTTGTGATCAATGGATAAATGAATAAACACGTGCTAAATCGGTTTTGGCTTCGTTACACAGATTTATTTCAAGAGCACGACAACTTTACGTGGTGCGACGTTTCAATGGCGCCGTTCTCATTCGGGTATCACAGTCGAAGTATTGGGGAGCAGTTAACTATAAAGTATATGAAATTATATCGTTACAGTTCGGCGAACCAGTTTAATCTGTACTTCCAAGTAAAATCACAACTTATAATGCAAAAAAAAAAATATTATAGTATTAACAAATACAAATAAACAAATGTCAATAATTTCGATTTTTCGGGCGTTTCAATAGCAAGATCTTAGACAATATTGCACTTGCAAATCACAAAAAAATCTTTTTTATCTTTTTAATGGATAATAATGTTTTTTATATTAAAATAAAATAGGATAAGGGATAAATTTCTAATTAACGGTAAATAACAATCATCAAAATATTTTTACCCTAATAAAAAAAAGTCGAAATCAATAACGTAAATAAAAAATTTTAGGCCTATCAAATACCCTAAGAAGAGGGCTGTACAGCGTCAATTTGTTGGTGATTTGGTTTCAAATGTCAAAATGGTTTTGAGATTCTGAATCTTGAAAAGCGCCCTGTTCTACTTTGGACTGCATATAAATTCTAAGCGGAGTGAGGCTGAGAAACGAATGAGTTGTCCGACGCACATTCCTATCATAATTTTCGGCGCCCTACCTCATAATGATATACCAATTACTTACGTCGCGTAAACATCTCTTCGGATCGAAATAATGGCTTATTTCAAACTCCCTATACTTTGTTTTCCGGTTTTATCGACTTCTTTTTGTTAGGGATTGTATGTTATTGGTCAAATTTTACAGGACAATATTCGTAAGTTCACAAGCCAAATCCTTTAGGTCGAGTTTATCATTTTTTTGACGTTCTGTAATTTCAACATACTTCACACATTTTATAGAGTATGAAAAGATGAGAAAGTTTAATTTTTATAGTAAGCGAAGCTAATATATCCTTATCGACAATGTAAGTTTAAAAAGTTAAAAAAAAATCATAAATCGACCGGTTTTACTTGTGACCAGGCATATTATGAGTGTAATGTTATTTTTTTTTGATTAATTTCGGGGTTATTATAAATAGTTGGCAACATCCCAGTAAATAATTATCTGAAGGACTCAACAACTTGTTTTTTAAATTTTGCTGGGATTTATAATAACCACGAAATTAACAAAATAAAATGGTAAACTGTGTCAGGATGTTAATCAATAATAGTATAGGCACAATAATACTCCTCGAGACAAAAGATCAGAAATCCACTCTATATTTTTCAATTTCTTGTTATTTTCTCAAGCCCAATGGTTTCATTGTAGTCTGTATTTAAACTGTCTATGTAGTATTACGTTTAAAGAAAAATAAAAAGATAATCTAAAGATAAATAAAAAAAAAAGATAACACAGGTCTACAGCTTTACAGATATAAAATTGAAAATAAGGCATCGTGTCCACGAGACGTGCCTTCATCGGCGCGAAAAAAAGGTGATGACGACTCTAATGCCGTGTTTTTAATAGCCTAGTGTACACGACGCTGCTGATTCGTGAAAGCGTCACAGCATGCAAATCGAATGTAGTCAGAAGTAGTGTAGTGTCGTCAAGCGTATAATTCGAAGATATTTTTAATAATTTAAGTTAAAACTGACGCCTCACGTGCACAAAATTATAGTAGGTCCGCGATATAATAGCGATATTTTTGAAAAAATTTATACTCTTGATTTATTTTCAGTTAAAAAATGTTGTTTTTTAAATAAAAAATTAATATAAATATTTAAAAAATAATGAGAAACAACGGTTATTTATTGTCAATTTACACTTACTTATTATGTTAATACTGAATCTATTTATTAGGATAATTACAAAGCCCGACCGAGTAAAACAAATCAGCGGTGACAAATTTTCAATTAGCGTGTGTTCGGATATCTTTATAAAATGAAGTAATGAAGAAATTTTACGTGTAAATTGGATTTTGTCTCACTAAAATCTTCCAAAACCACCAATTTTCATTTTGCAGCCGAAAAACATTACTTTTTGTAGACCTGTGTAATCTGTACCACAGAATAAAAGTGTACTAAGCCATATTTACCAAAATATGAAGTTAATGCTCTTTAATTCCAAGTTACAGAAATAGAAGATGGTTGCTCCCTTTTCTGCGAGGAGCTATATGTAACATCGTAACATTATCGATAGGAGATTACTGATCCGATAACTGACCAATAATCACTATCTACATAATATTAAAAAACATATGATCTTAGGAGTATATACTTTACAACGCTAAAAGGTTTTCCTCTTTTTTCTGCTTATTCTTGTTTATCGAACTCGGATTGTTCGATCCTGTCGTAGCTGTAACCGTGGGTAGATTTTCCGCTGCCGCCGCCCGTTCCGCCAGGAATCTTTCAAAATCGCTAGATGTGACGGATTCTTCCGGCGGTGGCCCCTGAAATTTTGAGTTGAAGACTCATTTTAGTGAAAAATAACAATAAGTAAAAACAGTAAAGATGCAAATGGTGATTCGGACACTCATCAGCAAGTGAGGTTGCTACTTTTTTGACGCTGATATTTTGAAGAGTGAACAATTCCGAAAGTATTTTGTGCAACTATAGAAGAAACGCCATAAGATTACTTTTATTTATTGTGGTCAATAAAAACTACTGTTCTTTGCTTGCTTAAATCGGACACCAGGCATGTTTTTAAATATCTGACTCCTATAGTCAACCAGTTGAACAAGCCGGCTTCAGAAAGGATTACAGCACTTCCGACCACCTGTTAACTGTAAAAACCCTTATAGAAAAAACGAATGAGTATCACATACCACTATTTCGGGCCTTAGTCGATTATGAAAAGGCCTTCGACACGGTGGAATTGTGGGCGGTAGAAGTGCCTTAAACAACAGTAGAATCGACTCCCGTTACCTAATACATAATATCTACCATATAAAGAAGCTCATATGATAATTAAGCTAGAACAAACTACGAAACCTATACTAATCTACCGAGGCGTAAGACAGGGAGACGTAATATCACCAAAACTCTTTACGTTAGCGTTGGAAGACATCTTCAAAAGTCTACCCTGGGAACAAAAAATAACCGGTAAAGTGCAAGTTGAACTTGCGCAATTAGTGTTCCGTACGTTGATTGTTTTTAAAATAAAAAATTTTGTTACAGATGTATAAAATGATCAGTGACTTCACAAAACACACCCCAAATGAGTTTTCAACAAAGTTTGTTTCCAATCTTTACTGAAATCTGATGATTTTTGTTTTTTTTACATACCAGAAAAATTATTAAAGGTAATTCACTCGTGATAATTTTCGTTCAATCTACACCCCGTGGAGAATATTCCGGAATTTTTTCAAAATTTTTTGATAAGTACTTTTCGAGATAAGGCGCGGGGCAGCGATTTTTTTTCGCGATTTTTTAAAAATAATACAAAGAAAAGTGCTCGCAAGTATTACATTACATATAACACATGGGCTGAAAAGTCCCGGGCCTAACAAAGAAAACACGGTTTTTTTGGTTCAAAATTAGCTTTATTCATCAACGTAATCTCCATCAAGAGCAACGCAATCATTCCAGCGCCGCTCTAACATTTCAATACCACTTTTGTAGAACGATTTATCTTTTGCCTCAAAATAGGCCTCAGTTTCAGCGATAACCTCTTCATTCGTGCGAAATTTCTTACCGGCGAGCATTTTTTTCAGGTCTGCGAACAGCCAGTAGTCGCTGGGAGCCAAATCTGGCGAATACGGTGGATGTGGGAGCAATTCGAAGTTCAATTCATGTAGTTTTGCCATTGTTTTGATTGACTTGTGACACGGTGCGTTGTCTTGATGAAACAAAATTTTTTTCTTTGCCATATGCGGTCGTTTCTTTGCAATTTCGGCCTTCAAACGCTCCAATAACGCTATATAATATTCACTGTTGATGGTATTTCCTTTCTCAAGATAGTCGATGAATATTACACCACGCACATCCCAAAATACCGAGGCCATAACCTTTCCAGCCGATTGTTGTGCTTTCGGGCGCTTTGGACGAGGTTCACCAGTTGCTGTCCACTCAGATGACGATCGTTTTGATTCCGGAGTGAAGTGATGGATCCATGTTTCATCCATTGTCACATATCGACGCAAAAATTCCGGTTTGTTTCGTTTTTTAAACATGGCCAAACACTGCTCAGAATCATCAACACGTTCTTGTTTTTGATCAACAGTGAGCAAACGCGGCACCCACTTTGAACAGAGCTTTCTCATAGTCAAATGCTCATGCAATATAAAGCCAACACGTTCTTTTGATATCTTTACGATGTCAGCTAACTCACGCAACTTCACTTTTCGATCATTCAAAACGATTTTATGGATTTTTTTGATGTTTTCTGGTGTTACCGCCTCATTTGGACGTCCACTGCGTTCTGCATCATCGGTGTCTCTACGACCACGTTTGAAGTCAGCAAACCAACGTTTTATTGTTGTTTCTGATGGAGCGGAGTCCCCATAACACTTTTCAAGCCATTGCTTCGCTTGAACGGTATTTTTTCCCATCAAGAAGCAGTGTAAAATTGAAACACGAAATTGTTTTTGATCCATTGTTTTGAAAATAACAAAAGTAGCGTCACTCTTAGCACAATAACTCACAAACTAATGAATAGAATATCATGAAATTTTAACAGATGTCTTTTGAAGGTTAGTATTAACTGAAAAAAAGGTGACTGCAATAAAACTAGCGCCATCTATGTGTTAGGCCCGGGACTTTTCAGCCCATGTGTTACATTTTTTACTCGTGTTTTCACAAGCTTTCATTGGACACCACACGCGATGACCTAGTAAAAAAATTTTTTTTTCACTTCCGATTTCACCCCCCAAAACTAGCCCCTTAAGTCAAAATTTAACTCTTAAAACTACATGGCTCTGATGAGGCCATCAATTCCTATATTATTACCAAATTTCAACTTTCTATGTCAAATAGTTTCGGAGAAAATCGGGTGTGACAGACAGACAGACAGACACCGAAGTGATCTTATAAGTGTTCCGTACGGAACACTAAAAAGGCATAGAAATCAATGACAAACGGTTAAAAAAACCTACGATTTGCCGATGACATCATCCTGATTTCTGACAAGTTTGAGGACCTGCAAACCATGTTTGACCAAGTGGTGGAAGCCTCTGAGAAAGTTGGATTAAAAGTAAATTTTACAAAAACGATGACGAACACTGACGATCCAAGAAACATCAGTGGAAAGGATCGAATCATTGAAAATGTGCCGGAATATGTAAATTTGGGACAGGTAATAAAGTTGAACAGAGAGAATCAGACTGACGAAATTAAAAGAAGAACAAGACTCGCGTGAGCAAGTTTCGGAAAACTAAAATACATCCTCAAAAGCAAAATTACCACAATACTTAAAAACTCGAGTTTATGATCAGTGTGTGCTGCCGGTATTGACCTACGGCTGCCAGACATGGACCGTTACTAAAACAAATATGGACAGGCCATTATCAAGAATTATTTGATAATGATGACACGAGGTAGGTTTCAGTCAATTTGTCCACGATCGATCATAGAACTCAAATATTTAAAAATTGTTTTTTAAAATTTTTTGGTGCACTCTATATAAAGAAAAATATTTTTAAAATATGCATTTTAAGGTTCTGTGCAACTCTAAAAGACAAATTTACACTTTATTTTACTAATAGACTGTCCTATAATTTCCAACTTTTTAATGTGCTATAAGTAATATCGATTAAAAATCATAATTCTTGGGAGCAAAGTCTGTCAATATGACTGACACGACGCATATTCAGAGAGCTGCACTTTTTGAGATTAGAATAATATTTACTGATAGCCATTTTAGTTTCAGGAAGAGGCTTTTTGAAACTGGTGTCTAGTGTACTTGATGCTTTTGATGAATCAACTTACACAGCTACTCACTTCGGCGACTTAAGTAAAGCGTTTGATTGTGTCTCATGTCTTTTTTTTTTAGAAAAACCTATCCGCAATCGATGCATACAACAGAAAGCGTTGAAGTGGGCGGTGATGAATCTGAGAACAGCAGAGGGGCTATGGGAGTGCCTCAAGAGTCAACTCTTGAGATCTTCATTTTTTTCAAGCTATCTCAATCATCTCTCGGCTCACTATCTAAATTCACTCTCTTCGTAGATACGTTATCTACGACATTACAACCAATAGACACCAAGATCCAAAGGAAACGAAAGCCAACTGGAGAAAGGCACATGGAAGGGTTGAACTTTGGCTCAACACAAATCTACTTTTTCGTAATGTGGAAAATCCTCAATCGGTGGCTTTTTGACACTCGATATACCAGAAAATAACTTGATGCTTTCGGTGGAGTTCTTGGGAGTTAGCCTGGAATGCCGACTTCGAGGAGATATTCACACAGATTATCATTCTAAAACATCTTTGTGTTCAGTCCGAATGACTGTGTGTTCTGGACTGTCTTTCGATGGGAGTATAGTAACTCTTCCGAGTGACTGTCAATAAAACGATCATCATCAACATGATAGCCAACATGATAACCAACGTTCGTTGAACGGTCATGGTACCCCAAGAAGAAATTTAACAATAAAATTATACCGTTCCCACCCGCCAACCCATTGGAATGAAATTTTAAACTGTACTTTGTAATATAATCTGCAACATTGTTGTTTTATTTTTATTTAATCTTGAGCGATCGTAAACAAAATGTAGGGAGTTATTTCAATCTTAAGAAACACGATTTCTGTTCTGACCGAGAGAGTAAGTAAATTTCCGAAACGTGCATAGGTTCTGTATTCTAAACTACTAAAATATCTCCTTTCCAAAAATATGTGATAACAAAAAAAAACATAACTAAGAACTTACCGTCTTTCCCAACCACTTGGCCATTTCGTCAAGTTCCCGGTCTTCGTCGCTCTAAAAGATCGCGCGCAACATAAAAAAAATACACAAAAAGCATATATGAAGAAAATGAAAGAAAAAAAGAAGAAAATAGTAAATTAACAACATAAACTTAATAAAAAAGGACAGAGAAGATTTTTAGTATTTTGTTTTTATACAGTTTTTATTATTATTATTACTATTAAGTTTAGTTACTTAAGTTTTTAACCATCATTTATCCCGCAGTATTAACTAGTTTAGGGCTCTAGTATTATATATTCTCGTAACTGTTCTTTCATATTTATACTGAACTTATTTTTTCAGAAGGCTTACAAGACAGCCACACAGATGAGGCAGTTCTGATTGCCGATAGTCTAAAAAGTCTGGAATCTCACGCAGACGTGATACAACTAGGCAGCAGTAACTCCGATATCAACTTAACCTGCAAGCAAACCGAAGCAATGGTAAGAGGGCGCATTCCGAGGCCAAATTCTTCTTCAAGCATCCGTAATGGTGTCCTGGAAAGAGTCGACATCGATACTTAGGCGCAATAATATATGATGAAGATAATCCCACCCTTTAAATAAAGTGCCAGATTCAACACGTCCGGAATATGTTTCATAAGTTGGATAGGATTCTCTGTAATCTCAGTCCTAGTATACAGCCTGTCAAGTAAGAACGCGACCGCTCGTATTCTTAAAAAACTGTGTTTCGAGAACATGTTTGGTCATCAATTCATATTCTTTGGTGTGCGAACAACGGCGCAATTGCCTTAGTAAGTTGTCCAATCGCCTCCTGCATCCATAATCGCCTGGCAAATTTTGCGAGTCTCGCAAGACAACTGAGTCAAAGTCCTCACAGTCTTTCCTCTGACCAAACGTTTTCAATAGGATTGGTGTCCGGCGATTGTGAGGGCCACTCTAGTATCTTATCGCGGACCCAAGCGAGCCGCTTCGCGACGTGGTTTTCGCCCAGCAAAGGTTACTGCAACGTGTTTCGGAATTTGACATCCTGAGCACGAAAATGTTGCCGAATGGTCTCATGAGACACATTCAAACTCGATTTTCTTAATTTTGCCGTTCCTTGACGCAGCGTCAATTTCGGGTCCCGTGAAAACAAAAACATGTTTCGTTTTTCGACCTGCGGAGTGACTCTGCATACCGAGCCACATTTTGTCAAGTCGTCGACATTTTTCGTCTCGTTAAAATAACTTATCCACTTCTTCACAAACGATACCGACTTTTTAATATATTTAGCGGCCGCGGAATGTGTCATTTTAGACCCCTTTGGATGGGGACAAAGAAAAACTGCCTCGAACCGACGCGCAAACAAGTGATTTTGACGAAAGTTCGGAATCGACTGATACTTTTACTAAAATGCGTCGCAGACAAAGGTTCCCTCTACCGAATTTTTGTCGAATTGCTTGAAGCACACCAAAAATGAATTATCGCGGACACGTTCTTACTTGACAGACTGTATGACAGGAATTAATTAACCACCCTTCGAAGATCACTTTAAAGTCTTTTGACAGGAACGTGGTGAAAATAACTACTTTTCAAGTCGTTTGGTAAAACTTAAACGAAAAAACAATTAAGTTCAACATAAGCGACTATCATATTATCAACTGTTAAACTATCAGATTATTTCAGCAAATGTTTTCAACAAACATTTTCAAAGTACCTACTTATAAAGCGTGTCCAATTTCTCACATACAAGGTGCTCTTGCATATATGTTTGTCAAACTGTTAAAATACGTGGGGGCTTTAAAAATTTTAATCCATATTTTTAATTTTATCTTCCATAATCTACACCGAGTATAGAACAAAATACTAAAAATCGGCTGCAAAGAAGAGAACATTGATCAGAACTTAAAACTTTAGTAGTAATCATAGCAAAAGATAAACCATCAAACTGTGTGTATGAGTGAGATATGTATATATGTATGCATGTATATATGTATATAAACTAAAAGTTTGGGAGCATTTGGAAGCATATTTTCAATTGAAAAATAAATCGATGGTAAAAACTAAAAAAACAAATTACCGCCAATAAATCTTTATTGATTTCTTCTGCTCTCTGATGTAATACTCTCCAATTTTTAAGCACCTTTCTTAAAATTTTTATTTTTGACAATATCCGGCTGAATTACCTTTGTGTCACCCGAATAAAAAAGGTCGTTTACTTACAATGAATGACTTTAATAAACAAATTCACATTTAGTAAGATCTTGGAAGTTGTACTAGAGCATTAAAAGGTGCGAGTTGTGAATGCCGGATTTATTGTGCTTTAAAGTGGTTGTGCGGTTTTTGAGCCCGAAGTTTTTTAAAAATGGGGTCAAGAAAGGAGCGGAATGTCGTACAGCGGAGTGCCATCTGTACTCCACATGAAGAAGGTTATAGTCGCCGAGAAATCGTAAAAAAAGTAGGTAATCTACAGCCTTTACAGAATACAAGTAACGGGAACAAATTAAAATAGAGAAAGGACTAGTCGGCCTAAAGCCACAGCATAACGTGAAGATTAGTTCACCCCAGGAACATCTAAACAAAATCAACGCTCGACTGATCCTTAAATTTCCACTGCTTTAGATGAAACTCAAGTAGAACCAGTTTCAAGTACCACTACTGTCTGCAGGCCTAAGATGAAGTGTGGATGCCAGAAAATCGAAAATAACAATCAGACGCAAGAACAACAGATTGTAATGGGCTAAGATACATAGAAACTGGACGACAGACTAATAGAATAAAGTCTTTCAGACTGATGAATCAAAATTCCCAATTTTGAATTTGATAGAATATTTGTGTGCCTCTTAACTCAAGAAAGGGCCGTAGACATTTGTACCGTACCAACTATTAGGCACAGAGATGACACATGATTTGGGGATTTTTGGAGGTAGGAAGCTAGGCAGTTGGGTGAAACTAGACGAGAAATTGAGTGTATTTGCGGGGTGATAATTAAAAATAAATGTGGTTATTTTAATGAAAATAATATTTGATTGGTATATTTGTAACTGATTTTGTCGACATCTTATCGTGGAAGAACACGTTTATTTTACGATAATAAAAACTTTTTTTCATATAGAATTTTTAGTTTTAATTAAAAATTCTTTAGTGCTTCGAAACTTGCGAACGGTAGTGTATGTATCATGTAGAGCTACTGGAAAATAATTTTACAATAATAAACAGAATTAAAAAAAATTTTATCTTGCCCAAATTTATGAATAACACGGTATCCAGTCACATTAGGGGTTTCACCTCGGAATGAGAGATAATAAGCTGTAAACGTGTATAAACCGTTATGTTGGCATTCTAAAAGTTGTCTCAAAAGTCTCATAAAATCTCGTGTCCGCGTCTTAAGATATTCAAGATCAAAGGTCACAAAAGTCGGTTTTTCGCAAATATCTCGCTTCCTATGGTTTCAATGATATTTGCATCTACCAGGTGTACAAGTATGAAATCCGGATTTCAGACAACAGATGGTGCACCAATGCAGTTTGTTCTATAAAGATTTGACACTGCGCCATTTTGCTGTGTCATCAACAAGTGTCAGACGCGCACGAGTGATAAACTGGAAAAGTGTGTGCATAATGTTTTGTTGTTGTGTTCAATATGTCGAAATTTATACCGAACAAAGAGCATTCGCGAACGGGATTCATTTTTTGAAGAAAATTGCTGTTGAATCATACCGATTACTTCGAGAATCTTATGGTGAACATGCTCCATCGCAAGATATGTGTGAACGATGGTTTCCGCGTTTCAAAAGTGGTGAATTCGATGTTGCAGACAAGGAACGTGGAAAACCGCCAAAAAAATACGAAGATGTGGAATTGCAAGCATTGTTGGATGAAGATGATTCGCAAACACAAAAACAACTCGCCGAACAATTGGGCGTTAGTCAACAAGCTGTTTCCAATCCGCTACGAGAGATGGGAAAGATTCAGAAGACCGGTAGATGGGTACCACATGAATTGAACGACAGGCAAATGGAAAAAGCGCAAAAACACGTGACATTTTGCTCGCTCGGTACAAAAGGAAGTCGTTTTTGCATCGTATAGTTACAGGGGATGAAAAGTGGATTTATTTTGAGAATCCCAAGCGCAAAAAATCATGGGTAGACCCAGGCGCACCATCCACATCGACCCCAAGACCGA
Organism: Pachyrhynchus sulphureomaculatus; assembly: GCA_019049505.1. NCBI lineage: Eukaryota > Metazoa > Arthropoda > Insecta > Coleoptera > Curculionidae > Pachyrhynchus > Pachyrhynchus sulphureomaculatus. Next base: position 73,129,686 of record CM032451.1, read on the forward strand.
ATCGCTTTGGCAGAAAGATGATGCTCTGCGTTTGGTGGGACCAGAGGGGCGTGGTCTATTATGAGCTGTTAAAACCTGGGAAACGGTTAATACTAAACGTTACCAACAACAATTGACCGATTTGAACCGTTCGCTGCTTGAAAAAAGGCCGAATACGAAAGAGGCAACACAAAGTCATTTTTCTTCATGACAATGCTCCATCACATACGGTAAAACTAGTTCGCGACACGTTGGAAGCACACAGCTGGGAAGTTCTACACCATGCGGCTTACTCACCAGACTTGGCTCCTTCCGATTACCACTTGTTTGCATCGATGGGTCACGCACTTACTGAGCAGCGCTTTGGTTCGTACGAAGATGTGAAAAAATGGCTCGATGAATAGTTCGCAGCAAAAGGGGAAGATTTTTAATGGCGTGGTATTTACAAATTGCCCGAAAGATGAGAAAAATGTATAACAAGCGATGGAGCATACACTTTTTATCATTCTTCCGAATTTAACATTTTTTTAGAAAAAAAAATCCCCGTTTCATACTTGTACACCTGGTATTATGAAAATTGTAGAGCATAAAATTCTCTACAAATTTTGTTCTAAACATTTTTTTATACGCTTAACGGTTTCTGAGATAGAGCGCGGAGAGCGCGCAGCGCTCCGCCATACATAGCATAATGCAAGGTCAACCGTGAGTCCCGGTAAATAATACGTCGTATAAAGTTAATTAATCACTAAAAAATCCATAATTATGAATAATTTGCATTATTTATTAATTAATACATTATACACGTTGCTGGAGTTGCTTTTTTCGGTAATTATCTTTTTCGCACATTATTTTCGTACGTAATGCACTTGTCGTCGTCCGTGACCAACCTCTTCAGAAATGGTTCGATTTCGTTACCTTTCTGAAGATATTCGCAGATCCTCTAGCATTCAACTCGCTGGGCGTTAATTTGGGAGCAAATAGGTCATGGCATGAACATGTTGCAAGCATAGCAAAGAGCTTCTCAAAAGTTGGGAATACTATTTCAAAAGAAAGCTTTACACTTTACAACAACTGTGAATTCTGTCCAAACCTCAAATTCGACCAACAATGGAATACTGCTCTCATGTTGGAATCCATTCCGAAAAAAGCTGTTCTGATTGGAGACACAAAACTCACCATCAACCTTGATTCTTTGGAACACTGAAGAACCGTTAACGACTTAAATCTATTTTACAAGTATGTTCATAGGAAATGTTCGATGGATGTAGCCTACTTAATTCCTTCCAGAGTGGTGCATGCTAGAAATGTAAGTCACGTTAATACTTCACATCAGTATGAGTTTAAGCTTGTTACTCCTCGTATAACCCTTTTCAAGCAATTTTTTTATATGGAGAATGAGAACCTCATCACTGTGGAATGATACGCCCAGGCTTATGTTTCCCACCGAGAACAATTTACTGCGATTCAAAACCAACATGAATTGCTTTTCTGCACACGCGTCGTTCCTGTAGCACTTTAGGGATTTCCTGTAGCACTTTAGGGATTTCCTTGCAGCGCGTGTGTTATGCCCATAAAAAAACATTACCTGAAAATCACTAATAGTTATTGACTATGGATTTCATTAAAACTGCAGAAAAATATTACAAACCGCTTATGACACGAAAAAATCGCCATCGCCCGGGAAAGAAGAAGAAACAGGCGCTAGTAAGAAATGTGGGATCTGAAGAAATTCCCGATATAACAACGGGGGAAATAATGAACGCCATACAGCATATGCACAACAACAAAGAACCAGAGGACGACGAAACAACTATACAATGATAAGGTATGGAGGGGTATCGATATTACAATCTCTTCAAGCACTATGTAACAGGTGCCTTATAGAAAGTAAATGACCTTGGGTAAACGTTTTAATTGTGCTTATTTTTAAAAAGGAGAACAAATTTAAATTGGAGAATTACAGACCTATTAGCCTGTCATCGGTACTATACAAAATCCTCACCAGAATCATAACATTTAGATTAACGAACAAATTAGACAGTTATCAACCACGTGAAGAAGCGGAATTTAGACGGGACTTTGGATCATCTTCAAACAATTAGATAACTAGTGGAAAAAGCAAATGAATATAAGATCACCTTCTGGATAGCAATGGTTGACTACGAAAAAGCATTTGATTCGGTAAAGATATGGGCTGTCCTAACGCCTTAAGTAATAGCAGATTCGATGAAAGATAAACATCTCTTCTGGAATATATACAGTGGCGTGCAAAAGTTTCCAGCCAGTGACATTTTGTACTCTAATTTATTAAAAAAAAAGACTAATGATTTTTAATCATTATGAGATGTGAGTATGAGATATAGGAAACAAAATAATATAGTAAAAGAATATTATTTATGTTTGTGAATATATTTATTATTATTATTCTTATATTTATATGTGCAAAAGTTTTCGGCCACATAATTTACATTGACGCAATAGGACGTTCAAAGACGTATTTACGAATAATAGCGCGTTGAATGTTCACATTTAGTTCATAAAAGGTCGTGGGAGCATAAACATGGCTCGGCATATGCAAATCCAAATTCGTGAGAGAGTAATAAAATTTTCAAAAGAAAGAAAGTCTTCTCGTGAGATTGCTTCATTATTATCGATAGGTAAATCAACCGTGAACGATATTATTGTAAAATACCGTTGTGGATATGGTTTAAAAGATCGTCCGCGTAGTGGAAGACCAAGAAAAACGTCTAAAAAAGTAGATCGTATCATTAAACGCAAATCAACTGCGGATGTCAAGAAAACTGCTGCCGAAATTGCACGCGAGCTAAAGGATGAAAACCTAGCTAATGTTAGTCGTAGTACTGTGACACGAAGACTACATGATGTGGGACTTTTTGGCCGTATAGGTATTAAAAAACCATTAATTAATTAAAAAAGAATAAGCAGGCCCGATTACAATTTGCCAGAGATCACCTAAATTGGACAATCAAAGATTATAAAAAAGTAGCTTTCTCAGATGAATCTAAATTTAATCTTTTTGGAAGCGATGGTAGACATGTACGACGTCCTATTGGTATGAGAAATGATGTTCGGTACCAAATTCCTACTGTAAAACACGGTGGAGGAAGTGTGATGGTTAGGGGAATTTTCTCTGCACAAGGAGTCGGTCCATTGATCGCGATCAACGGAAATATGAACGCTGATATTTACAAGGACATTTTAGAAAACAATTTGTTATCATATGCTGAAGAAACATTGCCGCAGAATTGGTTATTTCAGCAGGATAATGACCCCAAACATACATCCAAGTTGTTAAAACAGTGGTTTTCTGCTTCAAATGTGAGAGTTTTAAGCTGGCCATCTCAATCACCGGACTTGAACCCAATAGAACACTTATGAGAAACGCTAGATCGTCAAGTTCGAAAGCATACATATTCAAATAAAGCCGCATTATTTAAATCAATGAAGGAAGAATGGGATAAAATTTCACCTGCTTGTATTAATCGATTAATTGAGTCAATGCCACATGGTCGTGCGGCTGTTATCGCTGCAAAGGATATGGCTACAAAATATTAACATAAAAATATAATTTAAGTCTATTATAGAGCATACAAGCTAATAATTTTTCTCGTAGTAGAAAGTGGCCGAAAACTTTTGCACATATAAATATAAGAATAATAATAATAAATATATTCACAAACATAAATAATATTCTTTTACTATATTATTTTGTTTCCTATATCTCATACTCACATCTCATAATGATTAAAAATCATTTTAATAAATTAGAGTACAAAATGTCACTGGCCAGAAACTCTTGCACGCCACTGTATACAAAAATGCCACATCATAAGTAATGCTTGAAGAAAAAATAAATAAAATCAAAATTAAAAGAGGAATTAGGAAAGGCGACTCAATATTCCCAAAGCTGTTCACGTTGACTCTAGACGACATGTTCAAATCGTTAAAGTGGGAAAATAGATGAATACTAATAGATGGTGAACCATTAAATGACTTAAGGTTCGCAGATGATATCACTCTGATCGCCAATACAATAGAACAATTACAAGAAATGCTCATGGAATTAAATAACAGCTCTCGAGAAATAGCTCTAAAAATAAACTTCACCGAAACCAAATATTTGAAATTTAAGATAACAGCCAGGAACTGTTAATAGAAGATGAAAGGCTGACTTGGATAGAAAAGTCTCGTCAGCTTGGTCTGCGTTTGGAAGGTAGCAATCCACATTTACACTGGACATCCCAAATACAATAAAAGCCAGCCAGAGTGTTCGATCAATATGTACTGCCGGTATTAATATAGTATGGTTCTGAAACGTGAGCTTCAAATAAAAGTATAATATATAAACCTCAGGTAACCCAAAGAACAATAGAGAGGAGAAGGCTAAATATTAGACTCCGAGATTGTGTCCCTAACATTGAGATACGAAGAAGATCTAAAGTGACAAATGTAATACAACGAATACGTGTATTAAGGTAGAATTGGGCGGGGCATAGCGCAAGGATGAATGATGACAGATAGACGGACGACACAAAAAGGTTAGCGGGACACGACTGGATGCAAAAAGCAAACAACAGAGCTCAGTGAAGACAACTTGGGAAGGTTTACATCCGACTATGGATGGAATAAGGTAATGATGATGCTGATTCATTAAAACTATTTACAATATAAAATTTTTTTAATTATCCATTAATCACTTATTTAAAACTCTTCTGGAACTCTATTACAGCAGCTGTGTGATGCATGAATGATGTGTGGAATTTGTGACGTGTAGCAGACGTGTATAGAAGAAGTAAACAATTAATATGATCCAATTTCAGTAAATAATAGATTCTTACCAAAGGTTCCCCTTGCATGGCCGAACTAAGACCACCTGATATTTGGTCTGGGTTTAGGTTATCTTTGTATGAACTTCCACTGAAAAAAAAGTTGCTCAATTAGTAAATTGGAGCAATATTAATGTTAACGATTTGTACCAAATTTTTTTTCTTTCATTGTTTTTGTAAAAACTTAACAGCTAGCCCTCGTATTTATTGATAAAATAAATAACGTTAAAAAGTAACTTTATTGACGCTTGGTGATAAATGACAAACCCACCGTAAGATTTACAGGGCAAATCAATTTTTGATCAACACTAAACAGTCGGTCTGTCGATTTTTGTGTTATCGTAAACTGCAACTAATAGTGTCCAAAGTTAATAAGGTTGATTTGTTGGATGACTTTCTGTCACTTTACTTCTAATAAAACATCTCACCTGGTTTTGGAGCTCTCATATGTGACGTTTCTCGACTGAGCAAACATGTCAAATTCGTCAGTACTTTTTCCTTTAGAAGCAGCTTTTCCATCTCCTACCACTAAAATGAAGGTTTATTTAAAATTTCAATATATCTTTTATTATAATAGATGCGCACCTACTTTTCATCGTTTACAGAACCTAATCAAATCAGATTTTTTTACCTTCCTGTAGAGACTTTACAGCGCAAACTTTTAACTTTAAAACGAGGCATAACGCTTGATCAAACTGTGAACATAACCTGAAAAGTTGGCTGTAGATGAGATACGGGAAGGGAATGTAACATTCAAGGCACTGCCTTCCTTTTCGCCCTTCAACTCAGAAAACGTGCGGCCGAGGTGTAAGAAACGATTGATTTGGCTTTGGGTAAAATCGCTATATTGTCCAGCACATGTAAAAAGTACAATCCGCCAAGTAAGAACGTGACCGCTCGTATTCTTGAAAAAATGTGTTTCGAGAACATTTGTTGGCATCAATGTATTCTTTGGTGTGATAAAAACGGCGCACTTAAGTTGTCCAATCGCCTCCTGCAACAATAATCGCCTGGCATCTTGTAGGCATTCTTTCGACGAGATTTTCTGGATACTATGCAAGTTTTTCGAATTTCGCGAGACAACTGAATCTCTCTCTCTCTCAGAGTCTTTCCTCTGAGCCTTCTCTTACGGCAATTGTGAGAGCCACTCTAGTATCTTATCGTGGGCCCAAGCGAGCCGCTTCGTGACGTTATTTTCGCCCAGCAAAGGTTTCTTCAACGTGCTTTGGAATTTGACATCATGAGCACGAAGATTTTTGTCGAATGGTCTCATGGGACACATTCAAACCCGATTTTCTTAATTTTGCCGCTGCTTAACACAGTGTCAATTTCGGGTCCCATGAAAACAAAGACACGATTCGTTTTTTCGACTTTCGGAGCGACTTTGCCTACAGAGCCACGTTTTGGTAAGTTGTCGACATTTTTCGTCTCGTTCTTCGCACTTCTTCATAAACGATACCGATTTTTTAATATATTTAGTGGCCGCGGAATGTGTCGTTTTAGGCCTCTTTGGATGGGAACAAAGAAATACTGCCTCGAATCGACGCGCAAACAAGTAACTCATTCTGGGTTTTACGTGAATTGGACGATTTTTTTGTTGAATCACTAGAATCGCATCTAGCAAAAATGCATTATCGCGGACACGTTCTTATTTGACAGACTCTAGTTCCAACAGTTTTGAAAGGGTAATTTCGACCTTCAGGGCCCCTGGTCACCTAAAAAGAATGGAACAAATTTTGGAAGGGAATCCATGCTAAACTCAATTAAAATTTGCAAATGCGTTCAGAGTAACTCAGCAAGCTATTTCCATCGTTTAATAAAGTTGGAAAGAATTCGCAGCAGACTCGACAACGTCTCTCTCTCCTTACTCTCAAGGTTTTCGGCTATACCTCGTTGTAAAACTAAAAGATGTCATTTTAAAATAATTATAGGGCGGTAAAAAAAACTCAGACTTCATCTCCCAAAACTAACCCTTTAGGTCAAAATTTAACTATCAAACCTACAAGGCTGTGTTTAGGCCATCAATTCACAAATTTGTGACAAATTTCAACTTTCTATGTCAAATAGTTCGGGCGAAAATCGACTGTGACAAACAGACGCCGAAGTGATTCTATTATAAGTGTTCCGTTTCTCAATTTTGATACAGAACACTAAAAATAAAACGATTATTCACATAAGATAAACGTTATACAAAAAATAGGTTCACTATATGAAATTTAACTTTACTAAACCTACTAAACGAATAAAAACATCATTTAAAATTTGAAAAAGCTTCTGGTGAGGAAAGCGCGTTTTTGAGGTGTATTATTTGTTTCCCTTTTTTTCGAATAAGTCATTATTGTAAAAATTCAAGCATTCAAAGGCGAGAGTCGCGATTCCCAAATTTACTGTGAGCTTCAGATTCCCTTTGCCATTGTTTAGCCCAAAAAAGCATTTTTAAAATGCCGCCAAGAAAGCAGCTGACTGTCGGACAGCGAAGTGCCTTCTATACTTTACATGAAGTAGGCTATACTAAACAAAAAATCGTGAAAAATTTGCTATTTCAAATAAAAGCGTACATTAGACCCTTCACAAAAAAAAACAGTAACAGGAGGAAGTCTCGTCAGCCTAAAGCCACAACAGAAAGTGAAGATCAGTTGATCAGAGTGATATTTAAATGAAATAGACGTTTAACTGCTACTCAAATTACCGCTGTTTTAAATGAAACTAGTATTTAACCAGTTTCAGCTACCACTGATAACGAGGCGATTGTTGTCTGCATGTCTAAAAGGATGTATAGCTGGCAAGAAATAGAAAACTAACAATCGGACACAAGCAAAATAGAATGCAATAGCCTAAAACAGGTAAAAACCTAGAAGAAAACGATAGACCAATGAAATAAAATTCTTTGGATGGAATAAGGGAAATTCCAAATATTTTCAGAAGTTTGTACTGTACCAATCTAATCTCCCCATCTCTCTCCCATCGAACTAGTACAAGATGAGTTAGATTGAATGATTAAAAATCGTGGTGCGTCAAGCTCTGCGCGGCTTTGGAAATACCTACAGGATGAATGAGAAAAATTAGACGTTGAGGATTTTAATACATTAATAAATGAGATATCGAACATTTCTGAGGCAGTAATTAAAAATAAAGGTGGTCAATAGGAGGAAAGTAAAATTTGATGTAAATATTTCTTTCATTTTGTATTTTCAGTTTGGCTTCCAAATTTTTGGACGCTAGTGTATATTACCTACCTAATTTGTTAACAGAATCCGCCACATCATCGTCAAAATCGATAAGGCTATCTTCGTTCTTTAACGTAGGCTTAGCTGTCGAATTAGATACCGTACTAGGTGGAATCGCCTTCGCGATCGCTTCAGAGGCGCTTTGTGTTTGAGGGGAGCGGTTTTTCTCCCACCGGCTGTACCTGCATAATTTTACAGACAAAAATTTCATTAATATATAAATGCCAATGTAGACTCAAACTTACTAAAGAATACAAACGGCATTAAAATCGGATCAGCCGTTCGCAAATTATAATTAAAAAGGCGGTAGATACAGGGTGCCCCAGCAGTTTGGAGTAATAATGATTCCACAACATTTATTAATCATCGTATCAAAAAAATGTTTAAATAAAAGTTATAGGGTGTTATACGGCGCACATGCTGACGTTGACAATAAAATGTTTTGAAATGTCAGTTAGAAGAAATTACGCCATCTTGATTTTTTTTTTAAATGGAAAGCCCTGTATATTATGTTATATTTGAGTCCTACTAAAAATTGTAGATATTATTTGTCTAACATACCATGTGTCTAAATTGAACTGTTTTGGAATTATTGTCATTTGAAATTTAAAATAAAAAAAGACAAAAAACTATTAATAAATACTCTAGGTTTATTATTAAGGTAACAATTGCTCAAAATGTCTACCGTTAGCAGCGAGGCAATGACCCAATCTGTAATAAACGGCCCGAACAGAGTTTTGCAGAGAATCCGGGGTAATCTGTGCTACTTCCTATTAAATTCTTTGCTGTAACTCTTCTACAGTTTCAGATCGACTTTGGTAAACTTTGGTTTTCAAATGATCCTATAAAAAAAATCGAGTGGCGTAATGTCGGGACTCCTTGCAGGGCATTCTACACATCTTCTGCCTATCCATCGATTAGGAAAAATCGCATCCAAATATCTACGAACATTGACTTCTTAGTGAGGAGGTGCTCCACCCTGTTGATACCACAGATTCCTGTTAGGGATATCCAAATTATTTACATCGGGAAAGCACAAGTTGGAATAACTTGCTCTTGGAGTAACTGTAAATACCGCTGTCTGTAAGATTTCCATCGATAAAAAAGGGATCAATGATATGACGTCCACAAATCTGTGCCCACACGTTTATCTTTTGTGGTCTTTGACTGTTGATTATCCAGTAGGCATTCTCAGTAGGCCAGTACAATATTATGAATTAGGTTAGGATCATTATTGATTCATTCCATCATGACCTCACCAAATTCAACGCGTCTATCCTAGTCATCTTCAGATACACGTAATTCTTGCAATAGAATGGGTTTATATGGATGCAATTTTTCTTCATTCAGTATAAGACTTAAGGTACCTTTCCGGTACCTTATGTTGTGGTCTAGGTAAAACTGACAAGTGGTTGTATGGGTATTTTCTGTAATTTCAGACTTAGAACGATACTTAAAATGACCTGATTGTCTAAATCGTTTTAATGTTTTGCTAACTACGGATTGGATAATAGGTTCTCGATTCGGATATTCTGCGTTAAAAAGATCACACACCTCTTGTTGTGTTCTCCTACAGTCTCCGTAACCAACCATCATTAACAAAATGATTCTTTCAATTTCTGTTAAAGGTACCATTATAATATACGCTCAAATTGCAGTTTCACAAAATGCAGCAATAAACGTTTTCGTCAATAAATCATTTTTTGACGAGTTAAGTCGTTATCTGATAGTAAATGTTTGACCCAATAATTCCAAAACAGTTCAATTTAGACATATGTTATGTTAGACAAATAATATCTAGAATTTTTAGTAGGTCTCAAAAATAAAATAATATACAGGGCCTTCCATTTAAAAAAAATTTAAGATGGAGTAACTTCTTCGAACTGACAGTTCAAAACATTTTAATGTCAACGTCAGCATGTACGCCGTAGAACACCCTATAACTTTTATTTAAACAATTTTTTGATACACTGATTAATAAATGTGGAATCATTTTTCCATACATATGGGGCACCCTCTATACATAAACTATCGAAAAAATTCAGGAAATTTTATATCTAATTTTAAATGCTGTTATATCAAAAAAAATATCGACCAGTTTTCTGATATCTTTTCTTTTCTTTAATTAAGATCATATAATTCAATATCTCTTAATTTCTTCCGGCAATTTATTGTAATTATTATAGTGTTTTTTTACCTTAAGAATAGATTATTCATATCATCATTAATTCTTAACAATTCTTCTGTCAAGCTGTCATTAGTTAACCTAGAGATAAGCTCCACGAGTCTCTGTTGCATACTTTGACACACTGAATGTAATTCCTGAACAAAAAGAGTAACTCAAATCAATATTCCTATTTGATCTAATATTCCAGCTGATTAGGGGGTCATACACGCACAACTGAACTCAAAGCGTAACTTTTGATTCTGTTTTATTTTTTATTACCTGTAAAAGTTCCAGTTCATCTCTCTCCTCACGTCCCGGCTTCACCTCGCTCAACATTTCTCCTAAAACGTTCATATTACTTTGAACGACGTCCAATTCAGACTGTAATTTGGCTTTCTGTTCAGGAGTGAGACTACCACCATTTCTGGGAGATTCCAAAGTCGGTAACGGACTAGTAGAGGGGGATGGGACTGCCGCTGCACGTGGAGTTGCAGAGGGAGTTTCCAATTTATGAACGCTCTGTTTAAATTTGAAAGTTAACATAAAAGGGTGTACTTTTAAAGTGAGAAAAAATACATTTTATTTTTAATTTTGCAGACATATACCTTCCTTACCTTTTTAGGAGTGTGTATAGGAGCTAAACTATCCAGATCTGTAGGAGGAAACTCAATTCCTTTCGCCAATAAATCCTTATAGACTACATTAACTCCTAGCAGATCTTGGTCGGCTTGAAAAGCACTTGCCCAACACTGAATAAGGCTCAGGACTTTCTCTTGAACTGCCGTTGGTGGGTCATTTTTAGGACTCAATAATTTTACCTAAATTCACAATAGAAACTCAAAAAATGTTTTTTTTTCTGATTCGTCAACCAATATTCTATTTAGCTACCCGAAATTCCCCCGTCATATTCTTTAAATATTAAACAATACTTTAAATCTAATAAATTATATAATTTACAGGACAAAATGCAAAAAAAACTCTTTTAACCTAATTTACTTACCAATTCTTGCACAAAATCTTTACTGCAAGCCAATAGATGAAACCTTTTTCCACAGTTTTTTACACAAGTCTCCAGTATTGTCAATGCATACATAACAACCGTATAATTTTTTCCTGCATTCTGGCTTAGTCTTTTTTTGATCGCACGAATGGCGTCTTTTGGGCCTTCGTCGGTTTCATTAATAATGTCACATATTTCCATGTTTAGGGCCCAATTTTCTGAGGCAAGTGTTCCATCTGTGGCTTGTTCTTTAACAAAAAAAATCAAATATACTTTTCCATTACTACTAGTAAAACTGGAACTATTGTCACATGGTGGACATCAGAATATCATATTATATATATATATATATATATATATATATATATAATTATATATATACATATATAATATATCATATATATATATATATATATATATATATATATATATATATATATATATATATATATATATATATATATATATACCAGGTGTACAAGTAGGAAATGCGGATTTTTTTTTCTAAAAAAAATATGTTAAATTCGGAAGAATGATAAAAAGTGCTTTATCAAAGTATGCTCTATTGCTTGTGATACATTTTTCCCATCTTTCGGGCAATTTGATAATACCACGCCAGTAAAAATCTTCCCCTTTTGCTGCGAACCATTCATCGAGCCATTTTTTCACATCTTCGTACAAACCAAAGCTCTGCTCAGCAAATGCGTGACCCATCGATGCAAACAAGTGGTAATTGGAAGGAGCCAAGTCTGGTGAGTAAGCCGCATGGGGTAGAACTTCCCAGCTGAGTGCTTCCAACGTGTCGCGAACTGGTTTTGCCGTATGTGATGGAGCATTGTCATGAAGAAAAATAACTTTGTGTTGACTCTTTTGGTATTCTGGCCTTTTTTCAAGAAGCGAACGGATTGAAATCGGTCAATGGTTGTTGGTAACGTTTAGTATTAACCGTTTCCCCAGGTTTTAACAGCTCATAATAGACCACGCCCCTCTGGTCCCACCAAACACAGAGCATTGCCTTTCTGCGGTCGATGTGGATGGTGCGCCTAGGTCTACCCATGATTTTTTGCGCTTGGGATTCTCAAAATAAATCCACTTTTCATCCCCTGTAACTATACGATGCAAAAACGACTTTCTTTTGTATCGAGCGAGCAAAATGTCGTGTTTTTGCGCTTTTCCATTTGCCTGTCGTTCAACTCATGTGGTACCCATCTACCGGTCTTCTGAATCTTTCCCATCTCTCGTAGCCGATTGGAAACAGCTTGTTGACTAACGCCCAATTGCTCGGCGAGTTGTTTTTGTGTTTGCGAATCATCTTCATCCAACAATGCTTGCAATTCCACATCTTCGTATTTTTTGGCGGTTTTACACGTTCCTTGTCTGCAACATCGAAGTCACCACTTTTGAATCGCCGAAACCATCGTTCACACGTATCTTGCGATGGAGCATGTTCACCATAAGCTTCTCGAAGTAATCGGTATGATTCAACAGCAGTTCTCTTCAAATGAAAACAAAAAATTGATGCTGTCCGCGAATGCTCTTTGTCCGGTATAAATTTCGACATATTGAACACAACAAACAACAACAACACAAACACTGCGCGTCTGACACTTGTTGATGACACAACAAAATGGCGCAGTGTCAAATCTTTATAGCACAAACTGCATTGGTGCACCATCTGTTGTCTCAAATCTGCAATACTTGTACACCTGATATATATATATATATATATATATATATATATATATATATATATGTATATATATATATATATATATATATATATATATATATATATATATATATATATATATATAAATATAAATATATATATATATATATATATATATATATATATATATATATATATACATATATATATATATATATATATATATATATATATATATATATATATATATATATATATATATATATATATATATATATATATATATATAATATATATATATATATATATATATATATATATATATATATATATATATATATATATATATATATATATATATATATATATATATATATATATATATATATATATATATATATATATATATATATATATATATATATATATATATATATATATATATATATATATATATATATATATATATATATATATATATATATATATATATATATATATATATATATATATATATATATATATATATATATATATATATATATATACAGACCCTGGCCAAATTATTAGACGCACTGTATTTTTTTTAGTAATTTTATGTTTCTTAAGAGTTTTTATGCAATAATGGTATATTTAAACTACAATATTATTGATTTTTATTTAAAAGAATTGTTGTAGACTACATATTTGTATTTATTTTTAACATATGGCAACACTATGTTGACAAAGTGATACATGAACGTAAACAAATACAAACCTGTATCAGTCGCGATCGGAATCGAGTCAGTTACGGACGTGTTTCTGTGGCTTTATGGACTGTGATTGTTTGTTTAACAGTTTTATACTACTCAGTTATTAGTTTATTTTGTATGCAGTGTTTTAAAAAAGTAATTGGACTATTTTCATTATGGGTAGAAAAGACGATCTTTCACCACGTAAAAAAGCTGAAGTGAAGACCCTTGTGATTGCGAAAACATTTACAAACCGAGAAATATCACGAAGATTGGAGGTTTCTGAAGCTAGTGCACGACGCATAAAAAAGAAAATTGAGTCAGGGAAGGAATTAAGCCCGAAAAGAAAGAAAAGATGCGGTAGAAAACCAATTTTCACTCCACGGTCAGAGAGATGTTTGAAGAAAATTTGTGTAGAAAACAGATTTGCTACCACAAAGGTAATAAAATCACAACTCCAGGATGCTAGCGTAAATGCTTCTGAGCGCACTGTTCGAAGAAAATTGAAAGAATTAGATTTTAAGGCCTGCCGCCCCGCCAGGAAGCCCAAGTTAACAGCTGCAATGAAAGCAAAGCGCCTGAAGTGGGCCAAACAATGGCAAGACAAAGATGTGGACTTCTGGAGATCGGTAAGATACAGCAATTTAATCAATAATTGATACATTATTATCATTTTCAGTTAAATAAAGCAAATAAACATGGAAGTTTATACATTTTTCCTATTTTTGACAGGTCTGCTTCAGTGACGAAAGCACATTCGAAATTTTGCAGAATAAAGCTCAGTATGTGCGTCGTCGTCATGCAGAAAAGTTTCATCCTGATTGTGTCGTCCCGACGGTTAAACATCCCACCAAAGTGATGATTTGGTCAGTCATCAGCGGCAAGGGCACTGGACGTCTGTACGTCGTCAAAGGAATAATGAGGCAAGATCAGTACAAAGAAGTATTACAAAATCGGTTGATTCCGCAGCTCAGAGAATGGTTTCCAAATGGGGAACCATTCACTTTCATGCAAGATGGAGCTCCCTGCCACACTGCTCGGTCTGTTAAAGCTTTTTTGGCAAAAAAAAATATCCCTCTGTTGGATTGGCCGGGTAATAGCCCCATTGAAAATGTGTGGGAGCTGATGAAAAGAGAAGTGGCTAAAGATGTGATTACCCAGCTCCTAGAAAAGATTATTCATGTGTGGAATCATCATCCTCAAATGCAGGAGACAGTACAATCTTGCATTGATAGCATGCCGCGCAGAATTAAAGTTTTGATAGCGGCTAAAGGTGGCTCAACTAAATATTGACTTTTACTAACATTAATTTCACTTTTCTTTAAAACTTAATAAACTTATGCTTTTCTAAATTAATGCTGTTTTATTTATGTCAAATAAATAGGTAATTGATTGGATAATATAAAAATAAAAAACAAATCAATTTAAAATAATAAAACGGTACAATATCACTCGGTAATTAATATTTTACATGAAATCTTGCAGTGCGTCTAATAATTTGGCCAGGGACTGTATATATATATATATATATATATATATATATATATATATATATATATATATATATATATATATATATATATATATATATACATATATATATATATATATATATATATATATATATATATATATATATATATATATATATATATATATATATATATATACATATATATATATATATATATATATATATATATTCTTCTACACTAAATGTTAAAGACCCTACATGTTTGACATCTTTATATATATATATATATATATATATATATATATATATATATATATATATATATATAAAGATGTCAAACATGTAGGGTCTTTAACATTTAGTGTAGAAGAATATTTGCATGGATATTCCCAGAGTTGGTTAAGGTTAGTGTGCTCTTTTGAATATAAGCTTTATTTAGTAAAGGGATTTTATTAAGAGATTACTATCACTAGCTAAAAATAAGGACCCAATTTAAATAATCCAGCCAAGTGTAAGTCGGACTTGCGCAATTAGTGTTAGTTACATTACACATATTTTTAAACTCGTGTTTTTACAAGCTTTCATTTGACACTAACACCTTCAAAACTAACCTCTAAAGTCAAAATTTAACTTCCAAAACTACGCAGCTCTGATGGGCCATCAATTCTAACACGTAGGCTGAAAAGTTTTTGATTTAGCTACTTAAGACACATTTTTTTTGTTCATCAATATAGTCTTCTTCAAGAGCGACACAATCAGTCCAACGCTTTTCTAACATTTCTATACTTTTCTTGTAGAAGGATTTGTCTTCAAAATAGGCCTCAGTATCGGCGATAATTTCTTCATTGGAGCCAAATCTCTTTCTCGCGAGCATTTTTTTGAGGTCTGCGAATAGGCTGGGGGCCAAATCTGGAGAATACAATGGATGAGGAAGCAATTCGAACTTCAATTCATACAATTTTGCCATCGTAACCATTGACTTGTGACACGGTGCATTGTTTAGATCAAAGAGCACTTTTTTCTTGTTCATTTGGGGCCATTTCTTTGCTATTTCTGCCTTTAAACGCACCAATAACTTTATATAATATTCGCTACTGTTGGTTTTCCCTTCTCAGCATAGTCGATCAAAATTACTCCATGTGCATCCCAAAAAACAGAGGCCAAAACCTTCCCAGCCGACTGTTGGTCCCTTCGGGCGGCTTTCACTGGCTGCTGTCCACTCAGCTGACTGGTGATTTGATTCAGGTGTGTAGTGGTGGGTCCATGTTTCATCCATTGTCATTTATCGCATGAAAAAATTCTTTTTATTGCGCTTAAATAGGTCCACGCAGCGCTCAGAATCATCAACACGTTGTTGTTTTTGATCCACTGTGAGCACACGCAGTATCCATTTCGAACAGAACTTTCTCATGCCCAAATGTTCTTGCAAAATATGACAAACACGTTTTTTTGGTCCAGACGTCCAGCATCATTTATACCTGACGACTGCGATTAAATTCAGCATATCAGTAAATAAGTGATTTTCCAGTGGCAGAGTCCCCATAACACTTATCAAGCCATTGCTTTGCTTGAACGGTATTTTTCCCATAAAAAAACAGTATTTAATCAACACACGAAATTCGATTCTTTCCACTGTTTTGAAAATATCAAAAGTAGCGTCACTAAAACCATTGTAACTTGTAAAGTATTCGTCGAAATGTCATGAAATTTTGACAGGTATCGTTTAAAGGTTGGTACTTTCTAAAAATCATATGAATTATTTGAAAAGGGCGGCATCTATGTATCAGACCAAAAATTTTTCAGTCTACGTGTTATATTAGTGCAAAATTTTAACTATTCTGTCAAATAGTTTCGCAGAACATCGGGTGTGACAGACGGAAAGACAGACAGACACCGAAGTGATCTTATAAGTGTTCCGTACGGATCACTAAAAACGTCCCGTAATTTATGGTCTCCGTGACTAATAATGAATAGATGAATATCAATTATTATAAAATATATTTTCTCGAGTGAACTAAACTACTTCACCATTTTTAACTGTAATTCTTGGTAAACACGACAATTAGAACAAACTATGCATAATTGCAGGAATCGTATGACTAATTCTAAAATAAATGACCATGACTGCTGCTTTGTATTTTTTGCATTACTTTTATTTTGGAATATTTATGCATAATTTATTTGAAATATTTTAACTTTGTCAAGCATTTTGAAATGTTTTAGCAAGTAGTGATAGATAATAGCAATTACGGAGTCATAATTTATCTTTATAATTTGTAAAAAATGTTATATACAAGTTGTTTTCTAAGTTGCGGCAGTGTGCTCAATATATCCTATATAAGTATTGAATATTAGAAAAGATACAGCCATTTGAAATTCTTTAAATTTAAATTTCGGTCCTGTGCAAGGACAAAAAGAAAACAGAACCAAAGGTTGTATCATCTTGTTGTCTGAAGAGGTAACCTTCACTGGTGCTGTCTTTTTAATCCGTAAATAACTATAACATATATACATTGAAGTCCATTTATAACGAACCCAAAAAAAATACTAAAAATGATGCGCTATATCCAAAGTTAGTTACAAACAGTAAACAAAATCTAATATCATTTTTCACTACTTTTTTATTTATATTAGGCGCTAATGCACACTAAAGTTATTATTATGTATGTTGGTACATATACGAGTATAAACGAAAATATTAAAATAAGTAGCTAATACAATAAAATCAGTCATTTTCGTTTGTACAATTTTACTTGAAAAAGAAATATAAATGTCAAGGTCACAAAAACTACTCCATATATGTTCAGGAACTTCACAAAATTCCAAATTCCAAAATTGCGAGTTTCAGTCATTTTCTTAGTCATTTCTGAAATGGATGGAACATAAATATTATCTTTTTCTGCAAGCTCGTCTTCGTCATCATTATCGCTTAAGATCTTTCCAGAAGTCACTGATGTCACAATTTGATCATCAGTTAATATTTCCCTCGTCATTAATTCATTATCAGCATATACATATTCATCAAAATTAAAGTGATTAAACATCTTTTTAATCTCGATTGCCACTGTACTTTGTTGAATATCAGCATCGTAAACAAATTCTAGACAATCAGCAGGATCTTCTCGATGTTTTTCAATCCACTGAGTCAACGGTAGCTCATCATCTGAGTCATATCCACATTCCTTTCGTAAAAATCCGCCATGCTTAAAACAGTTTGCAATGGTTTCTGTACTGACACTTTGCCAAGCCATATGGATAAATTTTATAGCGTCCAAGAGAGTTACAGAAAAAATGTTACCTTTATCGATCATCTCTAACATTCTCATAAGTAAAATCTTTTATAATGACATTTTAAAGAATGTATCACACCTTGATCCATAGGCTGGAGCTTTGCACTCGTGTTTGGAGGCATAAAAACCAATTTTATTTGCTGTAGATCAACTTCATGGTGCGCTAGACAGTTGTCAATCAAAAGTAATATTTTTCTGTTTGTGAATTTTAATTCTTTGTCCCATTCGATCAGTTCGATTTTAAAAATTTCTGATGTCATCCAGGCTCTACTGGGATTTGTACTTTACTTGTAAATGTTTTTAAAACACCTAGGAATGGCGGATTTTCCTATCACCAACAATTTTCTTTTCTCTGTACCAGACATATTTGCAGTTACCAACACAGTAATCCTTACTTTTGATAATTTTCCACCAGCACAATTCTCTCTGACAAACTTTAATGTCTTATCAGGCGTCATCTTGTAAAACAAACCCGTTTTATCCGCATTAAAAATGTCCACATATTCATACCTTTCTCGAACTTCCGGCCATACATTAGCCAACCACTGATCAACAACAGTCATAGCCACTCCTGCAGTTTCTCCTACTATCTTACCCCCACTAATATTATGTCGCTTTTTAAATCGTTTAATCCAACTTCTAGAACAGTTAAACTCGGTGTTCTCTATTTTCCTTCCAATTCACTAGCTTTCTCTTGTAAAGTATAGCCGGCAATAGGAACATGTTCTTGTCGTTTTTGACTAAACCATTTAAGGAGTCCTTTATCGACTTGGTCATGTCTAGATTTTCTTACTTTTTTACAACTAAAGTTTCTTTTATCATAGATTGATAAGATTTCTTCCATATGGTAGAAACCGTAGATTTAGTTAAATACAACTGTTTGCAAACATCAGTTTGTTTAACTCCATTTTCTATTTTCCTTATAATATCGTGTTCATCTTTTAAAGTAAACGCTTTACGTTTTTGTGTACTCATTTTAAAATAACAACTTAAATATTCACTTTGCTGCTTTGATCAAATATACATTGGAACCGCATAACACAACAAGTGAATTGAAAATAATACTGCTCGAACTAGCGATGCGGCGGAAAAAAAAAGTGGTATAGAGGTTCCCAGCGAGTTTCGGTAAATTCCCTAGATCAAGCCGCGCGACATCGAGCACAGGGAGTGGCAAGTTCGTTATAAACAGACACAAAACATCCAAGTTTGTTTCGCTTTATCCGGAAGTTCGTTATAAGCAGACTTCACTATATATATATATATATATATATATATATATATATATATATATATATATATATATATATATATATATATATATATATATATATATATATATATATATATATATATATATATATATATATATATATATATATATATATATATATATATATATATATATATATATATATATATATATATATATATATATATATATATATATATATATATATATATATATATGTATATGTATATATATATATATATATATATATATATATATATATATATATATATATATATATATATATATATATATATATATATATATATATATATAGTGAAGTCTGCTTATAACGAACTTCCGGATAAAGCGAAACAAACTTGGATGTTTTGTGTCTGTTTATAACGAACTTGCCACTCCCTGTGCTCGATGTCGCTATATATATATATATATATATATATATATATATATATATATATATATATATATATATATTACATATATATATATATATATATATATATATATATATATATATATATATATATATATATATATATATATATATATATATATATATATATATATATATATATATATGTATATATATATATATATATATATATATATACATATATATATATATATATATATATATATATATATATATATATATATATATATATATATATATATATATATATATATATATATATATATATATATATATATATATATATATATATGTATATATATATATATATATATATATATATATATATATATATATATATATATATATATATATATGTACATATATATATATATATATATATATATATATATATATATATATATATATATATATATATATATATACTTTAATTTAGATATAAGTGTTTGCCATTGTTCATTTGTTTTGTCATTATAAAACACGCTAAATAAATAACGAAAGTGTCTGAGTCAGTAATTAAGCATGTATTGTACTTAATTCACACATCAAACGAATAATATAATTATACCTGTCTATTTGGTATTATAATTCGCGAATATTATTCATTAACTTTCTAATTAAAAATAACCGGTCAAGTGCAAGTTGAACTTGCACAATTAGTGTTCCGTACGTTGATTGTTTTTAAAATAAAAATTTTGTTGGGGTGGTATAAAATGATCAGTGACTTCACAAAACACACCCCAAATGAGTTTTCCACAAAGTTTATTTCCAATCTTTACTGAAAACTGGTGACCTTGAAATTTTGTTTTTTTCTATACCAGATAAATTATTAAAGGTAATGATAATTTTCGTTCAATCTATACCCAGTTGAGAATATTCCAGGATTTTTTCAAAATTTTTTGATCCGTACTTTTCGAGATAAGGTAGGGGACAGCGATTTTTCACGATTTTTTAAAAGTAATACGAAGAAAAGTGTGCGCAAGTATTACATATATATTTTTACTCGTGTTTTCACAAGCTTTCATTTGACACCACACTCGATGACCTAGTAAAAAAATTTTTTTTTCACTTCTGATTTCACCCCTCAAAACGAATCCCTTAAGTCAAAATTTATGTTACGGTGATATAAAATGATCAGTAACTTCACAAAACACACACCAAATAAGTTTTCAACAAAGTTTATTTCTAATCTTTACTGAAAATTGATGACCTTGAAATTTCTGTTTTTTTATATACCAGATAAATTATTACAGGTAATGCACTCGTGATAATTTTCGTTCAATCTACACCCCGTGGAGAATATTCCAGAATTTTTTCAAAATTTTTTGATAAGTACTTTCCGAGATAAGGCGGGTGGACGGCGATTTTTCGCGATTTTTTTAGAAATAATACAAAGAAAAGTGTGCGCAAGTATTACATTATATATATATTTTTTACTCGTATTTTCACAAGCTTTCATTTGACACCACACTCGATTACCTAGTAAAAAAATTTTTTTTTCACTTCCGATTTCACCCCCCAAAACTAACCCCTTAAGTCAAAATTTAACTTTCAAAACTACATGGCTCTGATGAGGCCATCAATTCCTATATTACTACCAAATTTCAATTTTTTTATGACAAATAGTTTCGGAGAAAATCGGGTGTGACAGACGGACAGACAGACGGACAGACACCGAAGTGATCTTATAAGTGTTCCGTACGGAACACTAATTAACTGAAGCGTCTATTACTATAATTTTATTCTATAAATTATATGTAATAGGCAGTTTTGAACCGACAGTTGATATACTAATGGAAAAAAGGCCACTAAATATGTCGGGAATTCTTAATACGTCATTATCTTTATCTTACTGTTTATTATGAATTAAAAAGGAAAAAAAAACAGTATGGGTAAAGGTATTTGAACATAACCCTCCTCGCAAATAAAAGTAATGAATTTAATCGACATTTCAAATTTCCATTGCCCCTTACTGACTAACTAAAATTAAAAATAAGGAAAAACTTACATGACATCGAAGTTTTTGACTCTGAAAATGACACAATAGGATTTTAGGTGTACAAATTAATTCGGCACCTTTTGCAGTAACAAAATGTTTATTTATTTACGAACATAATACAACTTGATCGAGCCGATGAATTCGGTTGCGTTTTTTTTTTTTAAGGTCCTCCAATAAAGTGAAGTGGAGATTCGCGAGATGATGTAGCAGTGACTGGAATAAATATTATTCAGATGAAGCCACGTTCAGAGAATACACCACGTGTGGGAAAATTTTCCATTCAAAGAAGATACAACCCCGCACCGTTTTTGTCAGGTATTGTCCAGGAAGTTACGATCCGAAATATGAAAGCCACCACTTCGAAACAGCTGATATCATTTTTGTACGTTTCATGCGCTGCAGCACCTTCTTCCAAAATTGATCAAATCAGACCTTCAGGTTAGGGCCATCGTCATCGAGACTGTATTTGGGGTTACAACTATTGCAACAGCATCGCATAAGGTGGCTTCTTTAGGATTGGTACGTCCACACGTAAAAGTGGCGAGAAATAAGGTAAATTTGAAATTGAATTTTAAGATACTTATTTCAACAGCACACTTAATTTGTACAACCAATATATTTGGAGCTACCCTATTACCATTCTCTTCCGATGCTCCTCTCTCATCAACTTACGATAAAAATTTCTCCATTTGACAAAAAAAAAACAAGGAAAGAATTAAAATAATGTTAGTAAAAACCCAGAAAATATATCATTCCCTCTTCTTCACTAGATTTTTTCTAACCTTTGGTTACATACATACATATATTAAATCGATATCTTTTTTATTCAAAAGTTATCGCGGCAATACACCGACTGATGGAAATGAGGTAATATGTTTTTGTAACCTTAAAAAGGGAAATTGTAAAAATCTCTCTCTTATCTCTCCTTCTACCTCCTTTATATGTGAATAATATGGTACATAAAATAAGGAATTCTGTTGAGATCCTATCAAGCTTTATCGACCCCACCACTTATCCCGAATGCGATTTTTTTTTTGAAAGGGTTAGTTTTGGGGGGTGAAATCGGAAGTGAAAAAAAAAATTACCAGGTCATTGAGTGGGGTGTCAAATGAAAGCTTGTGAAAATATGAGTTCAAAAAAAATATATATAATGTTATATTTGTGCACACTTTTTTGGTATTATTTTTAAAAAAATGCCAAAAATCACTGTCCCCCTTATCTCATAAAGTACTGATCAAAAAATTTTGAAAAGTTCTAGAATATTCTCCACAGGGTGTAGATTGAACGAAAATTATCAGGAGTGCATTACCTTTAATAATTTATCTGGTATATAAAAAAAAAAACAAAAATTTCAAGATCATCGGTTTTCAACAAAGATCAGAAACAAACTTTGTTGAAAATTCATTTGGGGTATGTTTTGTGAAATCACTGCCAATAACAAGCAGAACACTAAATGAGCAAGTCTGACTTGCACTCTGTCGGCTATTCTTTAAACAAACCCTCTTTGTATCCATATCCCCTCTATCCGTTAAACCTAGCTACCCATTGGATATATAGATGGAAATTTGAAAAATGTTTTTCCTGATC
Organism: Pachyrhynchus sulphureomaculatus; assembly: GCA_019049505.1. Classification (NCBI taxonomy): domain Eukaryota; kingdom Metazoa; phylum Arthropoda; class Insecta; order Coleoptera; family Curculionidae; genus Pachyrhynchus; species Pachyrhynchus sulphureomaculatus. The sequence goes on from CM032451.1 coordinate 73,153,338, forward strand.
TTAAAACCCTGAAACATAAAGGAAAGTAAAAAAAAAACTGAGAGAGGGATTTTTTTATAACATCAAAGGAAGTAACAATAGAAAACAATATTTAATTACATGTGCTAATATCATTATTTTTATCTCAGTTTTCATTATTAAATTCAACAAAGCTTAGTTCATTTTGTATCCATTTTTAGGCCGCTTGCAAATATTTTTTTCTCAAATAGATTTACGAAAGATTACTCATGTACACAATGATTCTCTAATATGTATAAAACATAAGGATTAGAAGCCTGTAACAGATATATTTCTTTAAAGATAAGAACCTTTGTTACTACCATAAATTGTCTGATTATTTTTTATAGCTCATACCTGTCTACCACAGAGTTTAATGGTTTTACATAAAAGTCTACAAATAAAAAGATAACATTTATATTATCGACCCTTCTGTTGATAACATATCCATCTTAAATGAATACAAGTTAAATAAAAGTTTACTGCTATAGTGACTTTAATGGCCTGTATACACCATGTTGTCCGAGTTGGAGCATTTTTTAACACTTATGATAGCCACCTATGACGCCATCCCAACATGTTAGTCCCCTGGTTCAAACACTGGAGACCCCAAATCAACCCAGCAAAGACCCAAACTACCATGTTCGCCAAGGCTTGTATCTCCACACCCCCAACCCCACCCTCAAAGGCACCAGACCCAATGGTCAAACAGCATCAAGTACCTGTGCCTCCAGTACAAGCGGCTAGCATGGAAAAACCGTTACCGCCTCCGCCAAGAAAGCCAACTAACACCCCTCCTCAACAAGTCCAGTAAGTTCTCAACTAACGATTTACTTTGTTGAGCTGAGGTCTTTGCTCTGATGTTAAACTTTGTCTACATAAAAAAGTATTTTTATTTCATCTTGGCTCTCTTATCAGATTTTTTTGTACCAGTTTATATTTTTTTTTCAAGATGACAAATGAAGTGTCCAGTGACTAATGGACTATGATGAAGGAAGCCCAGGTTTTTTGTAAGTTTGTTATGGCCCCGAAACTATATATGTAAAGTTTAATGTTTATTCAGTAATTAATATGCTAAATCCAAAAGTTTCCAGGAATTACAAGAGGCTGAAAATTGAGTTTGGTAGTAGTAAGATTTGCTGAAGAATTATACCAATTTTCAATATTGTTCGGCTTCAATTAACAAGGAGGCAGTAGTGTATATCCTCCTTAAGGAGGGGGAGGTATTTGATTACTACTGTTATGACCTCTGACTATAAATGCAAAACTTTAAATTTCCTGATAACTCCTGTACTAAACCCAACAGTCCACAGGTTACTCAAAATAATAGTAAAATTACACAATTTCAACTAAGTAAAAGTGTTACTGTATAGAATATTTAACACTTTTATGAAGCGAGACATCAATTTTCTACGGTCTGATAAATGTTACTAAACTTCAATATGTTACTCCTCATTTTAAAATAATATTCTTAGAAAAATCCTTACGGTATACATAGTAATGTATTAACTAGATAATTGAAAGGTAATCGAACATTAACAATCCCATAAAACCGAAAACAAGCACCAAAATAAACAAGATTACTGCACAAAAATAAAAGGCGTTGCGTAGGAGGTACACCAACAAAATAAACGTTTATAAAAAAAAAAATATATATATATAAAAATCTTACCAATTTTACTGCCCACCGGTGTGGAAAAGGGATTTCCAATAAGGGCATTTTGAAGAACATTCATTTCTTTTTCTTTCTTCACTTTTTCGGTTCTCCTGATAAGAACGCAAAAATTTTTAAGTTCACTTTAATTTGACAACTAAACCACTTTTGACGTTTAATTGTCACTGTCAGATTAGTAGTCATGTGACCTATTAACATTGGTAGTATCATCTATTATCTACAAACAAAAGTAAAGAATATGCAGTTCGTAATTAGGAACTCTTAAATTACAGAAATCATTGCAGGCGTTAAAAATATTTGTGCAGAAAAATGTAGTTTTCTATTTTATCTATGCAATCATTAATCAAAATCAGCTGAGTCCTTCAAATTAATTATTTAACTTTATCAAATTTAAAACAGGTTAAAAAACCGGTCTAAAATAAGTATTGTGATTAGGTAATTAATTAGAATTAAAGAATGTAATTGATAAAACCAGTATTAACAGATTTGTAGTAAGGAGTAGTAGTAAATAAGTAAAAAAAAAATGTCGATTTCCATTGAAAAAACAAATTATTTGCAAGTTTTTTCTGACTTTTTAAGTATAATTACCATTACAATATGCTTTATACTAAAAGTGCCTCAAATTTTAAAGCTGTTGAAAGTGCAAAGTGCAAAAGGAATCAACTTAGTTGGCCTGTTAATGGAATTAACGAGGTAAGAGAGACGAGAGGGATGTTGATATCTGGACTTCAGATATAAACGAAATATGTTTCTTTCAGTGTACTTAATATAAGGAGATTTTGTAGGAAACTTTCTTCCATTAGACATCGTTTCATCCCAAGAAGCATGGTTCCGTAGTTGACCAAACCTGTGATAGCCTACCATTCCATTTTACTTTTTGCATTAGTACTTTTTTTTAATTTTTAGCTATACCATAATGATGTCCTATAACTATAGAAATGGTTATGCTATTCTGTCATACCTAGAATACCCAATTATTCTAATTCAAGAGTTGATTTTAATATTTTTGGTACTCAGATATAAAGATTTGTTGAATATTTATAGCCTTATGGGTTCTGGAGTATATTTTTCAATTGCTAGTGGTTTCCTTCTTGGTGTGGTACCTTTGGGACTACTTGCATTTTTAGTAGTAAGTTTAAAAATATATTTATAGACATTGTATGGGAATTTAGACTTAATTTTAAATATATTTGTGAGTGTATTTTTTAGTTATCTACCTAGCCATATAAAAAATTGCTTGCATGCCAAATTACTGATACGCTACTTTGATGAAATGTATGAGTCTGTTAAGCTTTACAGTTTTTTTTCAATTTTTCTAAAAATGAGTAAAGGAACTTTGGGTGGTATACTGGCTATTTTTTGTATAATAAGTAACAAGTACTTTCATAACCCTTTATTTAACTTAAAAAATTTATTATATATATATATATATATTTATATATATATATATATATATATATATATATATATATATATATATATATATATATATATATTTATTTTATTATGAATTTGCACTTTATTTACTGACAATGCATGTCATATGATAGTTTGTTTGCCAAGAGATTAAAATTCCAATAGATTATTTCTCCTAATTTTATATATTTTAAGATTTATTTGTAATTAATATGAACACAATTAAAAATTTTCAACTATCATAAAAAAGTAAGAAAAAATTAGGAATTATGGGAAAGGTTCATAAATATATGGTAGTTACAAAGAAGTACATATCATGGTTCTAAGTAAAAAGTTAATGTTAAGAAGAAACTATTTTCACTATTAGATAAGAAATATTATTAAGTTATTACTTGGAAGACGTTAGCACTATCCATATATATATATATATATATATATATATATATATATATATATATATATATATATATATATATATATATATATATATATATATATATATATATATATATATATATATATATATATATATATATACATATATATATATATATATATATATATATATATATATATATATATATATATATATATATATATATATATATATATATATATATATATTTATATATATATAAACATACATATATATATATATATATATATATATATATATATATATATACATACATATATATATATATATATATGTGTGTATATGTATATTTGTGTGTGTATTTTTGTAAGATAGCAGAATTTATAAAGTTTAAGAGTTAACTAGAGAGTACTTTGAATGTTACTTTGTGATAGGTTTTTGAGACTTGTTTTATATTTTATACTATTTTATCCCTAAATTTTATTTTACTTTTAATCCTAAACTTAACTTTTCTTATGTTATTTATATGATCCTGAATAAAATAACTGGCTAAGTGCATGTCGGACTTAAACAATTAGTGTTCCATATGTTGATTGCTTTTCAAATAAAAATTTTTGTTACGGAGGTATAAAATGATCAGTGACTTCACAAAATACATCCCAAATGAGTTTTTGACAAAGTTTTTTTTCCGATCTCTACTGAAATACTGATGACTTTGAAATTTTTTTTTTATATACCAGAAAAACTATTAAAGGTAATGCACTCCTAATAATTTTCGTTCAATCTGCACCCTCTGGAGAATGTTCCAAAATTTCTTCAAAATATTTTAATCAGTACTTTTCGAGAATAGGGAAGGACAGAGATTTTTCACATTTTTTAAAAAATAATACAAAGAAAAGTGTATTAGTATTACATTTTATATATTTTTTGAACTCATGTTGTTACAAACTTTCATTTGACACCCCGCTCAATGAGCTGGTAATTCTTTTTTCACTTCCCCAAAACTAACCCTGTAAACCAAAATTTAACTTTCAAAACTACATGGCTCTGATAAGGCCATTCCTATTTTAGTGCCAGATTTCAATTTTCTATGTCATATAGTTTTGGAGAAAATGAGTGTGACAGATGGACAGACATTCACCGAAGTGATCTTATAAGTGTTCTGTACAGAACACTAAAAATCAAGATTCATGTGTTTTTTTTCTTTTATATTTTTTGACCAGCTTCCTTTTTTTAGCCACTGTGTACTCCAATTGGGGCTAGCTCCAAAGTAGTTCAGTTAGTTGAAATTCTAAGAACAAAAAATGCTCAATCTGTCAGTATATTGACTTGGTTTATTTCAGCGTTCACAAATTTCAGTAAGTATTTATTGATTGATTAATAGAATTTTTCTTATGAAAATCTTAAGCATCATATTTTAGAATCAAAAATTGATAAAGTATCTCGAATTCAAAAATTATGTTATACATACCATTTGAAAATTATCGTTAGGTGAAAAATTGCTTATATCACCTCTTTCTCTGCAATTATGGTTTTTAGCAATAATTTCTGCAACATTTTTTTTACTTATTTCTAACAACCATTATATATTTTTTCCTTTTTTCAGCAAGAGTTTTTACCATAACTGTGGAGTCAGCAGACTTAACATTGCTACTTAACTTTACAATAAACACCTTTTTAAGTTCTTCTGTAATGATTGCTGCTTTCATGTACAGAACGCCCAAATCAGAAATTGTTGATAAAAAAGCGGATTAGGTAAAGACATTACAAAGGAGTAGTATTATGACTAGTAATTATGAAATAAAAATAATTTTAAAAAATTACAGTTTTTTAGACACGATTGTCGGTAGCATTATAAAAAATGGAGAGTTAATTTTTATATAAAGACTGTAGCTGTCTTAATATTTGACAATTTTTGTTTCATTAAAAAAAAGGTTAATATATAATCAGGTTTTAGCTATCAAGATACCATATTATTTGAGATAAAACTGAAGAAATGTGGTTATTAACCTGTAATTTTTGAATCATTATAAGTTTGGTTACAGTTTTGTATTTATTGCCTTTGGTGGTAAATTTTTTAAGAATGCGTAAGCAACAAACATAAAATAAACTTTAAAAATATTCATAGTAAGGTTCAAAAGTTTTTGGCCCAAGAGATAGCATCAAACAACTTTTATTATTTATTTATTATTTTTAAATATATACTTAAAATAATCCAAAACTGCGTAAGTAACTTCTCCGTCACTTCTTAATTTTTTGTCTCACAACAAAACAGAAAATTTTGTATTCTCTAACCTGATCGGAACTGTACGATGGGTGATTAGATTCCTGGAAACTATATTGTTGAATAGAAGCTTTCACAGCATACGATGGGGAAGATTCGTCATACACTGCATCTAGGTGTCATTTCATTTCTATCCGGTATTAGCCTTTTATTCTTTGGTGTGTTAACAACTGCACAATTACCTTAGTAAGTTATCCAATCACCTCCTGCATCAATAATCGCCTGGCATCGTCGAGGTATGCTGTCGACGAGATTTTCTACATACTCGGGCAATGATCTCCAAATTTTTCGAATCTCGCGAGACCACTAAGTCAAAGTCCTCAGAGTCTTTCCTCTGAGCTTTCTCTTTACAAGGGACTAAACATTTTCAATATGGTTGGCGTCCGACGATTGTAAGGGCCACTCTAGTATTTTATCGTGGCCCCAAGCGAGCCGCTTCGCGATGTGATTTTCGCCCAGCAAAGGTTCACGAAGATATTGTCGAATGGTCTCACGGGACACATTCAAACCCGATTTTCTTAATTTTGCCGTTCCTTGACGCAGCGTCAATTTCGGGTCGCGTGAAGACACGTTTCGTTTTTCGGCTTTCGAAGTGACCTTGCCTACCGAGCCACATTTTGGCAAGTGATCGACATTGTTCGTCTCGTTAAAATGATTTACCCATATCTTCAATAAACGATGCTAACTTTTTAATATACTTAGCGGCCGCAGAATGTATCATTTTCGGCCCCTTTGGATGGAAACAAAGAAAGACTGCCTCGAACCGACGCGCAAACAAGTGACTCATTTCGAATCTACTAAAAATGAATTATCACTGATACTTTCTTACTTGACAGGCTGTAGAATAATAGAGTAATGGAGTTACACCTGTTTAGTCTCGTTTTAACATGTTTGGGTCAGAAACTTTTGGTTATTGCCACGTAATAATATTTTTGGTGTGTTGATGTTGTACTACTAATATTGTTGCATTAAATAATAATAAAATGTCACATTTTGACATATAAATGAGCCAAGAATTATATATTTTTCCAGTTTTCTTAAATGATGTATCAATTTTTATGCTGTGATTATTAGGATAAATTTATAAAAGGTAATAAATCATCCAGTTATTGTAAATATTGTATGTGATTAATCAGAAAATGCTAGTTGCCATAAATATGTACCTGTATTAATTCGGGAATGGTTTATATGATATATTCGCAAATCGGATACTGCTATCAGAACTGTAGGTAAAGTGGAGGAGATCAATTCCTCAAATAATAGTAACGGCGTGAATAGGAGGAGAATGAGCCTTTATCCACTCAGCTACTTTCCGCAAACTTGTAGAAAAAATCCTATTCTAACCTTGCAGAAAATATAAGGTTTTTCGGAATGAATGCCAACCATTCCAATGATATTTTGTTATCAAATTTTTTTGTATTTCGAGACTTTCGCGATTTTAGGGAATTGTAAAAATTTATTTTGAAAAAAAAATTGTGAAATAAACTTTTCGTGTCCTTCAAACAAGTCAGCTTAATCTGTCAAAATTACAGCATCATTATATATATATATATATATATATATATATATATATATATATATGTATATATATATATATGTATATGTATATGTATATGTATATGTATATGTATATGTATATGTATATGTATATGTATATGTATATGTATATGTATATGTATATGTATATGTATATGTATATGTATATGTATATGTATATGTATATGTATATGTATATGTATATGTATATGTATATGTATATGTATATGTATATGTATATGTATATGTATATGTATATGTATATGTATATGTATATGTATATGTATATGTATATGTATATGTATATGTATATGTATATGTATATGTATATGTATATGTATATGTATATGTATATGTATATGTATATGTATATGTATATGTATATGTATATGTATATATATATATATATATATATATATATATATATATATATATATATATATATATATATATATATATATATATTGGATGAAGTCCAATTTGAGCAGCCTACCCATTGTTCTCTCATTTGTCCATCCGTTCCGAGAAGGGTTTCGCCGTATCACAGTCGAGCTAGAATCGACAAACGAGAGAACAAAACTTCGAGTATTTATTCCTGTATTGGCGCAACATCCACATATTCATAGGGTGGAACCCTTTTCGAATAGCGCTGCCTGCGGTGAATGTTGGCAATTAGCTCGCCATTCCTCTATCGGCCACCGAGGATAGGTGTGCTTTTCACTTTTAGATACAATTCGTCGTACTTACCACGATATTACTTCCTCCAATAAGAGCACGAAAGGGGGGTTATACTAACTGGTTCTATCCATAGTGTCAAAATGAAGTAACCGTAAACCTGATTTGTGAACAACTGGGATCCTATTTTTGTGGTGCTCGATATGTGAATGCCCAAATTATGAATTTATTGTTGTTATAGTTATATAATACTTCTAGACCAAAGATTCCCAACAAAGCAAAAAACATTATCTTAATTCATGTTTAAAAGTGGTTTATTTGGCAATATTTTACAATATCTTAATTTTTTCTACCTTCACAATATATTTGAATTAAAAGTATAGGTTTTTGTGTACAAGGATGTTTAGGTAGCTATAACATTTGGAAACTACAGTTGAAGCTCCAACAAACCCTCTGACTAACGACCACCTTAGTTAACGAAGTGAAAATTCCGAAATTGATTCTGTGGTTTACACTTGTTTTTGCGCCGTGAGGAATAAAAATATTCCTGTGACGGCTCCTATGATACAAGAAAAGGCTATACAAGTAGCAGAAGCTCTGGGACATTCAGAATTTAGAGCTTAAACGGTTGGCTCCAAAAGTTTAAAGTTCGACACAACATTACATGTAAAGTGATTTGTGGCGAATCAGCACCCCACTCCACCCAACCTCTGACTAGCGACCACCTCCTATAGCGACAATTCTCAAATTTCCCAGATGGTAGTCCCTGTTGGAGGTTCGACTGTATCTATTTTATATTATTTTCCAAAACAGAACAAAATCACGTCAGATTTTCTGTAATTTTATTTATACATTTTATATTAATTTTAAATAATTGCTCAATACATATGGATTGTTTATACAGTCGGTCAAGTAAGAACGTGACGCGCATTGTTTATTAAAAAGTGTTTTATTTAAAAGTTTTTTACATTATTCGACATTAAAGTGGATTGTTCATAGTTCCCATTAGCGTCGATGATCACCTGGCATCTTTGGGGCATACTTTCGACGAGATTTTCCACGTATTCTTGCGGCAAACGTTGCCCGAATTTGCCGTGACAGCAGCTTCACTGTGTACATTTTTTTACTACGAAGCTTCGGCTTGATGTATGAGTACACGTTCTCGATTAGGTTTGCATCGGGCGACTGAGATGGCCAATCTAATGTGACGATACCGGTTTCCCCATCATCCCCAAACATGCATCTTCACAGGGTATTTCACGGTGCGCTGAACCAATGGATTGGTGGAAATTGACCAGACTCGTGGGGTAATAACCTAACCCCAAAATGAAGTTTCATCGGCAAATCTCTCGTCACAAAGCGTCGTTTGCAGGGATGCCAGCAATAATCTCAAAAATACAAGTCTTACTTGACCGACTCGACTGTAAAAGACAAATTTTATGATAAGTGTTAATTAGTTAGTGATTATTACTTTTTATTTCTTTTCGTTGCATTTTTATTTAATTTGATTTTTGTATTAATTTTGAATTGCATTATGTAGTCTTCTCATTTCAGCCTATTTTACATTTTTACCAATTACCTTACCAACACACTTAACATACATACTTCTCATCAAAGAGTTTGTTTAGCCAGATAACAATTTTTGGAATTTATACGTGCGATTCTTCTCGATTTCTACTGTGTTGATTGAAAAATTGAGGCTGACATTTCGTCGAATTTCTTCATAGCTTGTTCCGAGATTTAACTTCTCCGAAATCTAGCACGAAATTGTTTTGATTCCGCCGTATACGCCTTTTTATATTAGTTGACCGGGTGGCTCTTTAAACAATCAAAGATCTTTACAACAAATTCCTTTTTTCGATCCTAGGATAATTCGAGAGTTTATCGAAATATCCAAACATCCCAATAATCTTAACCGTGACATTAGTCTTTACGTGTCACCATTTGCGGGAACAGATCATCCATGAACCCGCCCCCCTCCCCCTAGCCCAGTCCACTAATATGAAAAGGCGTGTGCAAGCGGATTTAAATCTATTTCGTGTTAGATTCCGAAGAAGTCAGTTCTCGGAGCAAGCTCTGCAGGAGTTGGTAAGATGATCGGCAAAAAATTGACAGAAAAAAAATCCAGAAGAAATATATCTATGGATTCTAGAACCTGTGGAAGTTTACTATCAAAATTTTCAGAATAAATAGCTTAAAATTTGCATATTGATTTGCAAAATCGAAATTGTAGACTTTTAGATGAAGAGCTGATGGGATTTGTTTATTGGGATTAATCAGTGATTACTCAACACCAAACCGCTAGTCTGCCTATTGATTTTCAATCAAAAGTATTAAAATCATCATAAAAATTGTAAAAACTTAAAAAAGCTACATATTAACCAATAAAATCTCAACTTCTTTTTAACTTTGTATACTTTTAATTAAGGGAAAATCACTGTGTCTTAAATTAAATATACACGTTTTACAAATAGCCGTAGTCGGAGAGTTTGTCAAATATAATTCCAACATATAGTAAATATATATAGTATTGACAAGGAATTTCAGCAGGGAGAGGCAATTTCTTATTTTAGCAGCGCTTCACAATCCACTCTTTTTATTTAATGTCTAGCCAACATTTTGTTGGTTTATCAACTTTTGTCCATCCAGCGTTGTCTTAACGAACAAGATATCCTACCCGGGCCCATTTTGCTTGAACGAAAATTTAAACAACTCTTTAAGATCACCACATATGTATAGATATTATAGCTGACAATTGTTTCGACACACTGTGTGTTCTTCTGGAGCAGGATGTAAAAAAAACAAATTCTTGCTCCAGAAGAAGACACAGTGTGTCGAAAAAATTGTCAGCTATAATACAATAAACATATGTGGTGACCTTAAACAGTTGTTTAATTTTCGTTCATAGTTGTTATGGATCTCCATCAAGTAACGGCTAAGTCAGTGCACCATTTTACTTGGGCTATATGAGTTATTACGTCTTTGACTTTTGTTTTTTGTCTTATCTCTGTGTTTGTACTGTGATGATCTTGAGAGTTATTTCTAACATCATCCGTTCAATGGCCCTTTCTGTTACTTTTAAGTTTATGTACTGATTGGTTTGTTAGAGTTGTGGTTTCCATTTCATACGATATCATCGGAAGTATACGGATATTAAACACTTTTCTCTTTACTACTCAGTATATATCACCACTACACCAAACACTTTATTTTTGCACTCGACGCGCGTTTCGCTAACCATGTTAGCTTCATCAGGAGCGATGATTGACTGATGACGATGATAGTCAATCATCGCTCCTGATGAAGCTAACATGGTTAGCGAAACGCGCGTCGAGTGCAAAAATAAAGTGTTTGGTGTAGTATCATTGTGCCAAAGATTCCACATTCCCAACTTACTTTTCTCTTTAAATTGATTGGAATTCTGCTGTTTTCAGTTATGTATTTCAATTTTCCCGTTGCTGCTCATGTTAGTCAGATACGACTGTTGATCTCGACAGTTTGATTCTCTCTACTTAGTTTAATGTTATGTCCTAAGTAAACATATTTCCTACTTTTTCTATAACCTGATCACTCATATGTACTACTTCATCTTCTGATGTCATAATTTTAGTTGTTCTCGGGTTCATGGACAGATCAATTTTGGCTGATTCTCTTTGAAGTTCTTGACGCATAACTCCAACTCATTTAATTCAGATACGATGCCGTCGTTAGTTGATTGATATCTACCGTTTTCTGATGCCTTTTTCGGCGCAATTTAGGTTCTTGAAAACGTCTTCAAGTGTAAGAGTGAGATATACTATATCCCTGTCTCGCACCAATTTCTAATACAATTTTGTTCGTATGGGTGTCTTCATTGATTACTTCGATTATTATATTTTAAGATATGTAGTTAAGGGGATTTCTAGATCACGAATCGGTTCAAGAGACAACTACTTTTTTTTTTAAATGTTACTGAACGAGCCTATTTACTGGTATGTGTTTCAGTACAAAAGAATACGTCGTTATTTTTTATCTACTACTACTAGAAATTCTCCTTCCTTCTCAGTCCGAACCTCTTAGCAGAGGTGTGGTGACTGCCGATGACACTAAGTCCTCCCACTGGTTCCGGCAAGATGAACTGCATCATGCACTCCAACTCGGTTAGCTCCCGAACCTGACTAGCGACGTGGAGACTGGCCTCTGACATGGAGACTGGCCTCTGGGTCTACGGCTGTTTACTTTTCCTTTTGTGACTAGCAGCTCCCTTTCGTTATTCCGCCTAGCTATGTGGCTAAAGTATCGTAAAATTTTTTCATGGAAATATTGGTTCTGAGCGCAGCCCATGGCATACGCAGTAGTCTACGATAACACCACATCTCAAACGCCTTGAGTCTTGAGCGATCCCTTTCTTTAAGCGTTCATGCCTCTGCGGCATATAGTAAAATAAAAAAAAAAAATGAGAGAATTCTGGAGTCGAATTTTTGTTGTATTAGTTATATTGCGATCGCGCTCAATTTTTGTTAGTTTCACGACATCTAACGGGCAGTCTCTATCCTTTCGGCGTATTTTCAAGCTCACAACTTCTAAAATTTGTAATTAAAGAGCCCAGATATGTAAATTTATCGACAACTTCACAATTAAAAACTTTCGTAATATTAGGTTGGTTATTGTTTGGTTTTAGATTGATTTATCCGCAGTCCCAACAACTCGCTTTCCCGCTGTTTTCGGCGAAGAGTGTATCATCAGCGTATCTCAGGTTGCTTATACGGCTTCCATTTACTGAAATGCCCTCATCATAGTTTTCCCTAGTTCTCATGTTATAGAATTAAAAAGAATAGGTGACAATATGCAACCCTGACGAACTCCAGAGTGGACTGGAAAAGGTTTCGATAGAACGTCATTCACCTGGACTTTCTCCGTACTGTGTTTATAGAGTTCATTGATAATGTACAAAAGGTAGATAGGAACTTCCATACCGTTCAATACCTCCTAAAGACGAGACCACTTCACCGAGTCCAAAGCACACTGATCATCAACAAAGCAGATGTACATTGAAACATTAAATTCTCGAGTTTTTTCAATTAGGTGACGTAGATTCAAAATATGCTCATGGGTGCCCTTACCTTTTACGAATCCCGTTTGTTCTTCGCCTATTTGTGGGGAGAGGTAGGGTCTCAGTCTCTCGTTTAGTATGTACAACATTACTTTGCTTGCATGATTTATGAGTTCAGTGAGGCGATAATTTGTGCATTCGGATGTAGTGTTTGTGAATTGAAACAAAGATGGATTTGCATTACTCTGCTGGCCAGCAAGATATCTCTCAAATTTTTTGGCGTATGTTATTTAAGAGCTTCACACCTGATTCACCCAGATATCTTATTACTTCGCTAGTTATGCCATCTGGCCCCGGTGTTTTACGTACTACTAGAAATTATCATTTTGATAACATTTGCGGCTAGAATTCGATAGAAGAACTAACTGTTTAACGTATAGCAGTCTATTACACCTACAAACAAGTCTCATCGCAAAGCAAATTTTACTCTTTTCAGTGCCAGAGCATCTATTCTGATACTAATTATTTGTTTACTGAATTTCTTATGATTTATGACCTCATAACTTGTAATTTTAATTACTAATTTATCAAGCTCGTAAAGGGATATTTACGCATATTTTATAGTGAGTGAATTTTCATTAGACTTACAAGGTTAATTATTGGTTATGTGAACTTTATACCAAAAATCTACAAACATTTTGTTACATTATTTTAAATTTTATTGAATTAATATGTTATTGTACCTCTATATATTATTAGAGTTTCATTTATAACTTTTGTATTTTTTTTTTTATAATTCCATATTGATTCTAGGCAGAGTAATACCCGCGCAGCAAGTAGACTCCTCTAGGAGCTTACATACTCTGTCAAATCTCAGCCTATATTTTTCCCATTGTCATAAAAACTAGACATAATGTTATTGAAGCATGTAGCTTTCTAACGCATATTATATCCAATAGATAGCGCCACTAACAATGACTATTTTGAAAAGGCTCTGTTTACTTTACTTATGTGTGTATATTAGAATAATGAAAATTTTTTTGATGTGAAATATGTTTTATTTTTCAATATAATCTCCTTAAACTTCAATACGTTTATTTCAACGTTTTTCCAATAATTCAATACCATCATTATAATGCCCTTTCGGAAGGTCGGCAAAATATCCATCTACGGCTGCAATAGCTTCATTTGATGTAAAACAAAGCAGGTCTTTTCTCATGAATTTTTACATCGAACTGATCTAAAAGGTTACAATAATATTCAGAGTTAATCGTTTTACCTTTCCGAAGATAATCGATCAAAAAAAAACACCTTTGTAATCCCAGAAAACTGTTGCCCTGCTGATGGAACCGTCATTACCTTCTTTGGTGCACTTCCACCAACGTCAATCCATTGTTTCGATTGTTCATTTCGTTCTGGTGTATAGTGGTGGATCCAAATTTCATCAACAGTTATGGAGCGACGCTTGAAATCCATTTTATTCTGTTTAAAATAATCCGAACACGCTTGAGAAATAGGAATTCGTTTTTGGTCAATTGTCAGCAAATTTGGCACCCATCTTGCACAAAGATTTTTCATATGTAATTTTTCATGTAAAATATTTCCAATTCGTTCTTTTGAGATGCCTATGGCCCCAGCTATTTCATGCACTTTCACTCGTCGATCATCTAACATCGCATCATGAACTTGTTGAATGATTTGTGGTGTCATAGCAATATTTGGACGACCTTCGCGTGGATCATCTTCGAGGCTGGTACGACCACATTTAAAAAGAGCAGCTTATTTTTTCACAGTAGAAAGTAAACGTGATGCATCCTTATACACTTTTAACAATTTCAGATGAATTTCTGTTAGTGTTAAACAATCCAAAATAAAAAATTTAATCACTGCACGATATTCAATTTTTTCCATTTAAAAAAAAAATCAGTGACACGTCAGTATTAAACAGCTGCTACTACTCGAATGAATTGACAGATCGGAATAAAATTTTACAGAGTGTTTATATAAAGGATGTAACTTTCTAAATAATTAATTATGGTTTCACAGTTTCTAACGCCATCTATGTCAGGCTGAGAACTTTTCAGACATCCTAAGTATCTTCTTCTTCCTTCAGCCGCTCTCTATCCACTGTCGGGTATAGGCCTCTCTCAAATCTTTCCATTTCTCTCTATGTTGTGCTTGTTGATATCAGTTAAGTCCTCCGACTCTCTTCAGATCGTCGCTCCATCTCTGTTGAGGTCTTCCTATGCTTCGCTTTTCACCCATGGTATTCACCTAGTGATCTTGCCACTTCACTTATACGTCGCTCTCGTTACATGGCCGGCCCAGCTCCATTTCAGAGATGTTATCCGCTTGGTAATATCATCCACCTTTGTTTGTTGTCTAATCCATTTATTAGTTTTCTGGTCCTTCAAAGTAACACTCAACATCTTCCTTTCCATTACTCGTTGGTGAACTAGTTTTTCTATTGTTCTTTTAGTTAAAACCCATGTCTCGGCTCCATACGTTGTAGCTTGTAAGATACATTGATTATAAATTTGGGTTTTTGATCTTTGAGGAATGTTCATATTCAGTACATATTTCAATTTTCCATATGCTGCCCATCCCTTACGTATCCTTCTTTCAATTTCAAGCTGCTGGTTTTGGCCCACCCGCCCCCCCCCCTTCCCTTCCTATCGTTATTATTTGGCCCAGATAGATGATATGTGTTTACTTTTTCTATTGTTGAATGTTCAATCACTATATTTTCATCATTGGTGTCTTCGTTACTCATGTACTTTGTCTTGGAGAAATTTATATCAAGTCCCACTTTTCTTGTTTGGTGGTGGAGATCTGTGATCATCTGGATCATTTCATTCTTATTGTTTGCTATAATTACAATGTCATCTGCGAATCTCAGGTTGTTTAGCCGATCGCCAGCTATCAGAAGGCCATTTTCGTCCCAATTCGGTTCTTTGAATACATCTTCTAACATCATTGTAAATAACTTAGGCTGTTCACTGGAACCTTGTTTGTCAGTTCTTGGTTTACCATAACTCTGAGTGTTGCTCGTTCATATATTCTGGATGTCAGTTCGCTGTATCTGTGGTCTATACGAGCATTTCTAAGAGCTCTTATAAGCGCCCATTTTTCCACTGTGTCGAAAGCCTTGCGGAAATCTACAAATGGGAGCAACATTGGTATATTATATTCGGTGGCCTTCTCAATTAGTATTCTCAATGTGTGCAAGTGCCCAATCGTACTGAAGCCTGATCTGAATCCAGCCTGTTCTATCAGTTGGTATAATTCCATTTTGTGTTCCAGTCTGTTTGTTATGATTCGAACAGCTTGTAAACTTGGGAAAGTAAACTAATTGGCCGGTAGTTTTCTAGGTGTTCGGGGTCACCTTTTTTGTATATTAAGATGACTATGGCGTTTTCCCAGTCTTCTGGTATATTTCCACATTTGAGGCATTCATTATAAAGATCTTTTAATTCATTCATTAGGGCTTCACCTCCGCATCCTGGGTATATACAAGGGTAATACCTACCATTTACTTTTTCGACAAAGTAGTCCGTGCACTGATGCTGCTTCTGTTGTGGTTTTCTTGTACGTGTAACCATACTTAACACGACTTTAGTTCAAGTTTCATCAATATTAGTTTTTTGTATCTAAAATACCGAAAATTTGTTATTTTTTATATTCAAACAATCGATTAACACCTTAAGAAATACCAAACTCTGGTATGGATAGAGATAAAATCATTTTAGTACAAATGCTCTTCCGCATTATTTATTGAACGTTTTTATGTTTAATAAAAATGTTTCATTAGCTTCTGCATGGATCTTCTTCTTCTTCCTTTCTTAGCCTGTGTTCATCCACTCCAGAATGTGTGCCCTTCTATCCATTACAACTTGTGTCTCCAGTTCGTTCATGCAATCCTCTGGATGTCGTTCCGCCATCGCTTTTGTGGTCTTCCCACACTTGTCTTGGTCTCCCTTGTTCTTGATGTTAACAATTTATTAGTCTATCTATTCGGATCTTGCCTCGCAATGTGGCCCACAGACTGCCACTTTATCCGTGCTATTTTTCCCAATACATCCGGTATTTTTGTTCTTTCTCGGATATCCTGGTTTCTGATTCGGTCTCTAAGGCTTATTCCAAGCATAGCTCTTTGAGTGATTTGGAGTTTGTTAGCCGACTTGCGAGTTGGTGACGTAGTTTCTGGACCATAAGTGAGAACAGGCATTACACAACTATTAAAGACTTTCCTTTTAAGATTTATTGGGATAACTGGTGACTTCGTTATGTCCGTTAATGAATGTTGCCCATCCAAGACTTCTTCGTCTGGAGATTTCTGCATCTTGACTACTAAATATATATAAAAGGGCACGTTTTCGAGCAGTTGGTTGGAAACAGTCACATCTATATCGCGGGGACTCATTATTTTGGTTTAATTTGTGTTAATTTCTAGTCCAACCTTTAAGGAAGCCTCATGAATACGCGTCTTAATTTCTACATGTAATACCTCTGGATCTTCTCTTAGACTTTCATAATAATACTAATCTTTTTAACAATGGGACTCTTAAACCTTGCTGAAGGTCGGCCTTTTTATAATGAATGCATGATGACCATAACATAACAAAACGAAATAAAAATTTCGTCCCTTTCGGTTAATAGCACATGGTGCGGGTTCTCTATTTTTGGATGGCCGGAAGATATATTTTGAGATGTAGCATCTCTGTTATACAGGATCGCATTATAGGAATTTTATATTATTGGCTTAAAATGGTATATAATAATTAATATATGTTGTAATGTATTCGTTATTTACCAGGTGTACAAGTATGAAATGCGGATTTTTTTTCTAAAAAAACATGTTAAATTCGAAAGAATGATAAAAAGTGCTTTATTCAAAGTATGCTTCATCGCTTGTTATACATTTTGCCCATCTTTCGGACAATTTGTGAATACCACGCCAGTAAAAATCTTCCCCTTTTGCTGCGAATCATTCATCGAGCCATTTTTTCACATCTTCGTACGAATCAAAGCGTTGCTCAGCAAGTGCGTGACCCATCGATGCAAACAAGTGGTAATCGGAAAGAGCCAAGGCTGGTGAGTAAGCCGCATGGGATAGAACTTCCCAGCTGAGTGCTTCTAACGTGTCGCGAACTGGTTTTGTCGTATGTGATAGAGCATTGTCATGAAGAAAAATGACTTTGTGTTGCCTCTTTCGGTATTCTGGCCTTTTTTCAAGCAGCGAACGGTTCAAATGGGTCAATTGTTGTTGGTAACGTTTAGTATTAACCGTTTTTCCCCAGGTTTTAACAGCTCATACCAGGTGTACAAGTATGAAATGCGGATTTCAGACAACAGATGGTGCACCAATGCAGTTTGTGCTATAAAGATTTGACACTGCGCCATTTTGTTGTGTCATCAATAAGTGTCAGACCCACACGAGTGATAAATTGGAAAAGTGTGTGCATAGTGTTGTGTTGTTGTGTTCAATATGTCGAAATTTATACCGAACAAAGAGTATTCGCGGACAACATTAATCTTTTGTTTTCATTTGAAGAAAACTGCTGTTGAATCATACCGATTACTTCGAGAAGCTTATGGTAAACATGCTCCATCGCAAGATACGTGTGAACGATGGTTTCGGCGTTTCAAAAGTGGTGACTTCGATGTTGCAGACAAGGAACGTGGAAAACCGCCAAAAAAATACGAAGATGTGGAATTGCAAGCATTGTTGGACGAAGATGATTCGCAAACACACAAAACAACTCTCCCAGCAATTGGGCGTTAGTCAACAAGCTATTTCCAATCGGCTACGAGAATGGGAAAGATTCAGAAGACCGGTAGATGGGTACCACATGAGTTGAACGATAGGCAAATGGAAAAGCGCAAAAACACGTGTGACATTTTGCTGGCTCGGTACAAAAGGAAGTCGTTTTTGCATCGTATAGTTACAAGGGATGAAAAGTGGATTTATTTTGAGAAGCCCAAGCGCAAAAAATCATGGGTAGACCCAGGCGCACCATCCACATCAACCGCAAGATCGAATCGCTTTGGCAGGTTTGGTGGGACCAGAGGGGCGTGGTCTATTATGAGCTATTAAAACCTGGGGAAACGGTTAATACTAAACGTTACCAACAACAATTGACCAATTTGAACCGTTCGCTGCTTGAAAAAAGGCCAGAATACTGAAAGAGGCAACACAAAGTCATTTTTCTTTATGACAATGCTCCATCACATACGGCAAAACCAGTTCGCGACACGTTGGAAGCACTCAGCTGGGAAGTTCTACCCCATGCGGCTTACTGTCCAGACTTGACTCCTTCCGATTACCACTTGTTTGCATCGATGGGTCACGCACTTGCTGAGCAGCGCTTTGGTTCGTACGAAGATGTGAAAAAATAGCTCGATGAATAGTTCGCAGCAAAAGGGGAAGATTTTTACTGGCGTGGTGTTCACAAATAGCCAGAAAGATGGGAAAAATGTATAATAAGCGATGGAGCATACTTTGAATAAAGCACTTTTTATCATTCTTCTGAATTTAACATGTTTTTTTAGAAAAAAAATCCGCATTTCATACTTGTACACCTGGTAAATGTTCTGTAAATAATATTTTGTTTTTGAGACGTCCTGTATATTAGGTTTATTGTCTTGTATTAAATCTCATTAGTAAAGGCGTTTTTCTGATGATGTCGAAACGTATAAACAGCCTAAAAGTCTAGAGGCATCTAAGTATGTTAAATAATACATATTTATAAAAACTCTTGAATCCGTCCCTGCCCTACAAACCCTAATTTCTAAACAATTCGCACTAACCAAGAGAGACTCACGCCTCTGGAAACCTAAAATTCCCAAAGACGAGTATAATCGAGCCGCAGAGCTTCTGCAAGCTCAGTCGTACCGCGACTTTAGATACTAGCACATCGTCTCCATAGGGCCGACCACAAAATGGGGCCCCTAAAGCCTCATATTAAGGACTTTAACGAGAGGCTAATATTATCCCTAGTAATTTTACTGGCAGCTTTTTTCGGAAATGTTTTAAGTGAAACTTTAACGCCTCCCTATTTCAACTTGGCCGAGGGGAAGAATATTACAGCGACAGCTACTTGCGGGGTTGATACCGAGGGGCCCGAGTTGTACTGTAAGTTGATAGGGAGCAATTCTGACAATGAACCGAACGTGAATGTTATTCAAGGACAGGTAAGTCCATTTTTTTTCTTTAACTTTCATCAACATTCTAATAAATTCTAGTTGGCATAGCTCGTTCCAGAAATTGCTGAAAGAAAAACTAAAATAAAATGATATAACTGATGTTTGAGATTGTATATTTAGAGATTGAAATTTTTTGATTGAAACAAAGTCGAGAGAGAGAGTCCTTATTCTTCTATATTGTCACTTAGTACCTATATCAGTGGCAATCGGTACCAATCTTTGTAAATCTCTTTTAATAGTACTGCTATCATTAATGACAACCTTAGAAAGACATTCATCACAAATTAAAAATCAGTATTTTAAAACCTTACAATCTCTCTTGCCGCTGGCGCTGTATGCCCTAGCGTATTACATAAAAATGTTTTTTTTTTTTTTAATTTAATAGCTTTTCGGCCCATGTTAGTGACAATATTACGTTAAACAAATTATTTTAAAAATGTCACATTAATGACATCCAGTATTACAACTTTTGCAGATGGGACCTAACTATCTTAGCCTAGGTAAGGAGTTTATATAAATGTTTGGGAGAGGGACTCAAGATATTTCATGACCAGAAAACTTAAGATATTTCATGAACATAGGTTAAACTTGAAATTAATTATGGCTTACTTAAGATAATGGCCTGGTTTTCTTGGAGGGTAAGGCTTTCCGGCGGTGAGTTGCGGGCCTTTGAAAACATGATGTCTTGGGTCTTCGCTGGGTCGAGCTACATTCTCCAATCTTTGAACTAGGAGACTAGAGTATTGAGATGGTGTTGATGGTTAGTTCAGGTTAGACTTGGTGGTGGCGGTGATGGCGAAGAATCAGTTGTTGAAGTTGGTAATAAGTAAAAGGAAATGCAATAAACTATTGGTGAATATTACTGGAGTAACTACGGTGGCACATGTGTTATGTGACTATTAGTTACAAAAAATCAAACTATGCCCAAGTTATTCCCAGTATAGCTGTCATAAAGTTAAGTCATAGATAAAGAAACTGCCAAACAACCCACAATATCAGCCATATCTCCCGATGGAAGCGCCTTAGGATAACTATCTTTGCAGATATACACTATAATAACATAATACGTATTCCGCGGTAGTAGCTGACTGAATGTTAGTACCGGGCTGACCGAACTACCAAGCTCTCCCCTATATAATATAAGGGACAAACTGAAAATTAATACATTGATACTGTTTCAAAATATAATATCTTGTGCCAAGTTTCATGTTAAGGCTTTTAACCTATAGACATTGGATGATATATGGGACACAGATTAGTATTGTAATGATGATGTACACGGTGAGCCGAAGATAAATAAAAATAGCCTAGAAGAAGCTACATTTTTTCACAAATTTCTAGAAATTTAATGTGTGTTCTAAAACATTATACGAGGCTGGTTTGAAAAGTCCGTGCAAAGTCCGAGAGATCGCACCACCGGCGCGTATCGAGGTCATGTTTAGTTAGTAGCATCTCTTGAATGAACGCACACCAAGTTTCAGCCATATTGGTCTATTTCTTTGTGTTTGGCATTCGTGTGAATCAAGGAAGTCGAGTGATTTTCAAGAAATGGACGAAAAAGAATTTCGTGTGGTGATTAAACATTACTTTATGAAAGGCAAAACGCCTCAGGAGACTAAAGAGAAGCTTGATAAACATTATGGTGACTCTGCACCTTCGATTAGAACAGTTTATAAGTGGTTTCAAAATTTTCGGACTGGCCATATGGGCACAAGTGACGCTGAACGTTCTGGTCGGCCTGTGGAGGTTACGACTCCAGAAATCATTGATCAAATCCATGATATGGTGATGGATGACAGAAGAGTTAAGGTGCGTGAGATTGCTAGTGCTGTGGGCATCTCGACTGAACGGGTACATAATATTTTGCATAAATATTTGGACATGAGAAAGCTATCAGCAAGATGGGTGCCGCGATTGCTCACGCTTGACCAAAAACGGAATCGTGTGAAGTGTTGCAAGGATGGTTTGCAGCTGTTCCAGAAGAATCCGGAGGACTTTAAGCGTCGTTTCGTCACTGTGGATGAAACATGGATACATTACTATACTCCTGAGACCACACAACAATCTAAACAATGGGTTACCAAGGGGGAATCCGTTCCTTCGGCCGGAAAGGTTATGGCGACTGTCTTTTGGGATTCGCAAGGGATAATCCTTATCGACTATCTGGAAAAGGTAAAACTATTACAGGTGAATATTATTCATCGTTATTGGACCGTTTGAAAACTGAGCTGCAAGAAAAACGCCCGCGATGGGCCCACAAGAAAGTCCTTTTCCATCACGACAACGCACCAGCACACACCTCAGCAGTTGTGGTCGCAAAATTAATGGAAATAGGATTCCAACTCGTTTCACATCCCCCCTATTCTCCAGACTTGGCTCCCTCGGACTACTATTTGTTCCCCAATTTGAAGAAATGGGTGGCGGGACAAAGATTTTATTCAAACAAGGAGGTGATTACAGACACTAATGGATATTTTGCAGACTTGGACAAATCATATTATTCGGAAGGGATCAACAAACTAGAACATCGTTGGACGAAGTGTATAAGCCTAAAAGGAGACTATGTCGAAAAATAAAAAAGGTTTACCCCAAACACATAAGTAGTTTTTATTTTTGCACGGACTTTTCAAACCGGCCTCGTATTCGTAAATGAAAGGGCACACTTCGTGCTTGTAAAGCTTAGGAAGAATAAACACTGTTTTTTATAACGCGATGGCGACATTCTGTGAGGAAATTAGTTGAAATGGGACATTTTATGAAAGTCTATGACATTTTGTTAGAGCATACGCATACATATGAAATCTAATAATGTTATTCAACTACAAGAAAAATTATGCCTCGATTGAAAACACTCCAAGCAATCATTTCCATGTTTTACACTGTATATTTTTAGCAGCCACCTCCCTTATAGTAGGAAAATCCAGGTTTTTAATTAAAAAAAAAAATTGATTAATTACTTCTTTATTTCACACACATTTAAAATTAAACCCTAAAATTTAATTGAGTCAAAGATCAGTAGTAAACTATTGGACAGGATATAAATCACATTATTTACCATCCTAATAATTCTTTTATTGTAGTACTGTGACTATTGTGACCCGAGTACACCTGGCAAGCATCATCCACCTGAGCACGCGGTTGATGGTAAAGAAACCTGGTGGCAAAGCCCTCCACTTTCTAGGGGAATGAGATACCAGGAAGTCAACTTGACTATTGATCTTGGACAGGTAGGTTTTTCACTTGTTATAATTGATTTATAACTCTTTTTTTATAGGCTTGTGATTTTATCATATGTAAGACATATAAGTGGGTCATTCTTTCCGATGATATTAATAGTTTTTATTTTTGTTGCTTTATAATTTGTCAAACTTAAAACGAAATTTTTGTTTGCATGATTTTAACAGGCATACAGTAAATTACAAATATTTAATAAAATATAGTAAAAATCCTTGTGCATATATCATTATTATACCATAAGTTTCAATATAAGAATAATTTAAAATACGCAGATTGTCTGCGTTATTTAAAAATTGACTTTTAAAGTATGAAAATTTGCTTGCTGTAGTGCATCTCCGGCCATTTTACGTTCAAAGCAGTACGAAATGGTCAAAAAATTCCAACATTTTTTTTTTAGTTACAGTTAAAAGTATACTTGATATTCGAAAATCATTAAAAACTAAAAAAATTTCTTTTTTTTTGTAATGGTGCTCTTAAAAAAGTGTTCATGATAAACGTATTTTTTGCTTATTATTAATCACACAACTTAGACTTAAAATAAAAAAATTATATTTAAAGATGGGAAATGAAAGATAAAAGTCTAATCTTTAAGTATAAAATATTTATATTTCATTTAAACATCCAGGTACAAAAAAAAACAGTTATTGAAAACACAAAAATTCTAAATTACTCGAAGAAATTAAATGAATTACGTACTCTCTGGTCGTTATATTGGATCCGCCATTTTGAATTTTTCAAATCTGTCGTCGGATTCTTAATCAGCATCCCGAGAAACCCCTTAATAGTCAATTTCAACATATTTACCGATATACAGAAACGTTAATTTAATTTTAAATGAGGTTGGAACCATGATTCCCACTACAACTGAAAAGGTTAACCAGCCATTTTATATTAAATATTTTTTTAAATTATGCTAAAACTAAAAAAAAAATAGTATATATACCATCTTTTTGTAAAATTTCCCGTTCTTTCACGTGGTGCTATTAGTTTTTGGATATCTTTTTTTATTTTTCGAAATATTTGCGAAAAACCGAATTTTTCATTTTATTTTCGATTTTGTAGGCTTAGCGTACATTTTAGAGCAGCAAACTTTTTTTTATCGTATTCTACGTCCAAAATGCAGCCTGTTAACATTTAATGAGAATTTTTCGTCTAAATTTATCTCAGACGACTGGGTTATATGTAGTTATTTTCAACAACATCCTGTGATAATGCAAATCTTTGTATTACTTAATGTAAACTATGGAATTACTTTCTCCATAATTTTTTAAGTCATGGTGGTAGAAAGAGAAATATTACTGTTGAGAACGTCATTAGTTCAGTACTTGGTTTTCTAATGCTGGTAATATTTTATGGTATGTCCGGAAAGTTTTGTTTATGGCTCTCGTTCTTTACGAATGGCAGTCGACGGATTTCTTTTTAATACTTTCAATATCAACGCCGGTGTGCCTCAAGGCTCCATACTGTCTCGTACTTTCTTTCTCATTTACATTAATGATCTGCTGGAGAAGACCAGAAATTCAATCTACAGCTTTGCAGATGACAGTACGCTTATTTCTTCATTCACTTTAAACGCTCGAACATCGGTTGGTTATTCATGCAAATATCCGCAACCAGCAAGAAGTCGTTCACCTTAATAAAGACCTAGAAGAAAATCTATCTTGGGGTAACATTAACCAAGTAGAATTTAACGTACAAAAATCCAGTTTTTTCTAAAAAAAATTAATGTTGCTGGACCCGACACATAGTCTGTCAAGTAAGAACGTGACCGCTCGTATTCTTGAAAACATGTGTTTCCAGTACATTTTTTGCCATTAATGTATTCTTTGGTGTGCTAACAACGGCGCATGATCTCCAAATTTTTCGAATCTCGCGAGACAACTGAGGCAAAGTCCTCAGAGTCTTTCCTCTGAGCTTCCTCTTTACAAGGGACCAAACGTTCGGCGATTGTGGCCCAAGCAAGACGCTTCGCGACGTTATTTTCGCCCAGCAAAGGGTTCTTCAACGTGATTCGGAATTTGACATCATGGGCACGAAGATGTTGAATGTTCTCACGGGACACATTCAAACCCGATTTTCTTAATTATACCGCTCCTAGACGCAGCATCAATTTCGGGTCCCGTGAAAACAAAGACACGATTCGTTTTTCGACTTTCAGAGTGACTTTGCCTACCGACCCACGTTTTAGCAAGTCATCGATATTTTTCGTCTTTTAAAACTTCGTTTACCTACTTCTTCACAAATGATACCGACTTTTGAATATACTTAGCGACCGCGGAATGTGTCATTTTAGGCCGCTTTGGATGGGAACATAGAATAACTGCTCGAGCCAACGCGCAAACAAATAACTCATTTTGAAATTTACGTGATTTCGACGAAAGATCGGAATCGACTGATACTCCTACTAAAATACGTCGTAGACAAAGGTTCCCTCTACCGATTTTTTGTTGAATCGTTAGAATCGCTTCTACCAAAAATGAATTATCTCGGACGCGTTCTTACTGGCGGCCCATGGCTCCGTGCCGTAGTAACTTGCTTGCGGTGCAGAAGGTCTCGCGTCCAATCCCGACAGGCCGGTATACTTTATTTATTAATTTAAGTATATTTGGCCTAGCCACGTACATAGGTAGTGGTTGTTTGTAGAATAGCAATAACGTCCTTGGCAGCACTACCGCGTTGTTTAAAGGTGCTGTGAAATACAAAAATGTATGTGATATCCTCAGGATATAAAAAAAGGGTAAAATCCCTTGGCATGAACATGTTGCCGTGGTTAGCCAAGAGAGCTTCTCAAGAGCTGGGAGTATTATTTCAAACTAAAAAGCTTTACACTCCACAACTGTTAATTCTGTATAAAACTCAAATTCGACCAACGATGGAGTGCTGTTTCCATGTTTGGGACTCTGCTCCGAAACCTACACTGCATTTGATTGGAGACCAAGAACCCACCGTGATTCCTTGGAACATCGAAGAACTGTGTGCGACTTGAGTCTGTTCTATAAGTATTTTCATGGAACGTGTTCGATGGATGTAGCCCGCTTAATTCCTCCCAGAGCGGTGCATGCTAGGACTACAGGTCGCGCTAATACTTCACATCTGTATGAGGTTAAGCTTGTCACTCCTCGTACATCCCTTTTCAAGCCGTCTTTTGTATGGAGAAGCCTTTGAAATGATTTGCCTAGGACTGCCTTTCCCACCGAGTAAACTTTACAACGATTCAAAACCTACGTCACTTTTTTCGCACACGCGTCGCTGCTATAACTTTTAAGCAGTTTCCCTGCAGCACGTGTGCTATGCCCATAAAAAAAAACCTGCAATTTTTCCTGTATGACGTCATTTTCTTGGCTGGGTAGATACCATAAAAACCATCCTCGTATTTCATCCCATTTTTTTTCTCTTTTATAAAAATCATTAAATTTTATCACTAAAATGTAACTCTGCAGGCGGCCCCCAACTTCCTCTAAAAGACCCGTATCAAGTTCTTATCATTTTTAGTTGGGAAACTATTCTGTTTATCATCGAGAGTTCCATTTTATTTTAAATATTATAAATTGTATTAATATAATAGCTATTTGTTATAATATTTTTAAACAAATACAAACAAGTTTTGTAGGATTTAACGAAAAATTGTGGATTCAAGCATATTTTATGCGACTATAACTCAATTTCCTGGTTTATTTAAATTTTGCTTGCAACGGCAAAATATTATCGAGGTTTTACAGCAAGTTTTTCTTGAAATACGCATATTTGGCGTTACCCAGCCAGTATTGGTAACAAACATATTAATTTACTTAATAATTGTTTTTTTTTTTACCGAATTTATTAAAATTTACACGACGTTATGAGGTCTTAGTTCCTGAATCGGACTTTTCTCGTGAATTATATTTCCTTTTATTTCTAATGGCTCTTAGGCCGCTCTCTGATTTGTCGGTGCGGTATCGTTTTTGTCGGTATGTTCAGTACCGATTCGATAACGAAAACATGCTGAACGCCTATATTTTAATGAAACCCACCTGACTTGCTCCGCGCCCGCTTATCCCGCGCAATTTAGGCACACCGAGGAAAACGATACTGCACCGACAAATCAGGGAGCGGCTTTACAGTCTGTCAAGTAAGCTCGTGACCGCTCGTAGTCTTAAAAAACTGTGTTTCGAGAACATTTTTTGCCATCAATGAATTCTTTGATGTTCTAAACAACGTCGCAATTATTTTAGTAAGTTGGGCAATCGTCTCCTGCATCAATAATCGCCTGGCATCTTCGAGGCATGTTGTCGACGAGATTTTCTGCATACTCTGTAAATTTTTCGAATCTCGCAGGACAACTGAGTCAAAGTCCCCAGAGTCTTTCCTCTGAACTTTCTCTTTACAAGGGGTTAAACCTTTTCAATAGGGTTGACGTCCGACAATTGTGAGGGTCATTCTGATATCTTATCATGAGCCCAAGCGAGACGTTTCGCAACGTGATTTTCGCCCAGCAAAAATTTCTTCAACGTGCTTTGGAATTTAATATCATGAATACGAAGATGTTGTCGAATGGTCTCATGGAACACATTCAATTAATTTTGCCGCTCCTTGACGCAATGTCAATTTCGGGTCTCGTGAAAACAAAGACATGATTCGTTTTTTTCGAGTTTCGGAGTGACTTGGCGTACCGAGCCACGTTTTGACAAGTCGTCGACATTTTTCGTCTCGTTAAAATGATGGGAATAAAGAAAGACTGCCGCGGAACTGACGCGCAAAAAGTGACTCATTTTGGATTTTACGTGATTTCGACGAAAGTTCGGAATCGACTGATAATTTTACTAAAATGCGTCCTAGATAAAGGTTCCCTCTACCGATTTTTTGTTGAATAACTAGAATTTCGTCTACAAAAAATGAATTACTTGACAGACTGAACTTTTAAAAACGTTAGTAAATAATATGTAAAAATTTCGACTACATAGGCATCTCGAGACCTTTTTAATATTGCCAACACCAGTAAATTATTTTAAGACCACATGTCCTTTCCAGATGTTGGGTCTATTATCATTTATAAACACATCTGACACTTTAGGAGCGAAGAAAGAAATGAATTGAAATATTAAGTAATGTTTAAGAATTTAATTATTTATTCTATAAAAACGGACAATGTTCAGACTTTTCTGCGTTAATTTTTGTAAAAGATATTTTGACGCTTTTTTAACATAAAAGTTTACTTTCAGTAGTAAAACAAAGACCAAAATAAAACTGTCGTCTGTGTGTCTTCAACATTTACTGACTTATCGGATGAAGCATTTCCACCGTCACTGCCATCTGTCAATAAATAGAATTGCCTTGATTGAAGTCCGACAAATCATCAAGAGACTTAAACTGACTGAAATAATCTGCGGGTACTTCTTTAAGGGTGACAGAGGCCGTACAACAACTGTCAACTTTCAGATGTTGGAGAGGTTCTTGATAACGTCTTTACAATATTTTGACGATTTAAATCAGAAAACCTGGTCTCTGCAGGATGGGGCGACATCTCACACTTGAATTACAGGTTATTGTTGCTCAGGATTATTGCGTTTTGCAGTTTTAAAAACGATTTTTTTTTCTTCTAAAAAATGAGCGAAAGTAATTTCACTTTTCAACTTATCCTCCAGAAAGGAAATATTTCATTTCTGCTGGAAATGTGCTACAATTCAGCCGATACTGCTTTCAATAACATCGTTAACGTTAATGGAACTTGTGGAAAAGACTCTCAATCAGCGTCTTCATAAATATCTAGATGCATTCAATATTAGTGGCGAACATCAGTATGGCTTTCGTAAGCAAAGATTAACAGGACATCTTCTAACTTATGTAATATATGTTTAGAACAACATTATTGATCACTTTGGAGAACTTCAAGCGGTTGCACTTGATATATCCAAGGCATTCGACCTTGTTTAGCATGACGATTAGTTGGCTAAGCTATGCTCTCGATACAATGGGTTGATAACCACTCTCGATTTCCAGAGAAGGCGAAAACTTAGTCGTCTTTTGGAAAGTTGATGGCTACAGTTTTTTTTTTGGACTGCGAAGAAATTTTGCTTCTTGAATATATGGAAGAAGGATCCACAATTAATGGAGAAGTTTACGGAAGGATCCAAAATCTGTAACAGACTATTAGAAAAAAAAACATCCGAATTCATGAATAACCAAACTTTGTAGCTGCACGAGAACTGGGTGGGTCACATTATATTATCCACCATAATCTTGGTTTAGCGCCTTGTGGCTTCTTTTTGTTCAGACACCTAAAGAAAGACGTCAGGAGCCAAAAATTTTCTTCGGATGGTGAATTGAAAGCCGCTGTAGGGTCAGTTTTTGTGGCACAAACAAAATAATTTTTTTGGATAGAATAAAACAACTCGAGAAACGCTCGACTCAGTGTGTTAGTATATATGCTAGTCTTGTACGAGTAGAAAAAGCGGATTTTCTTTCATAGCTTATAATAACTTAAAAAAATACCCCGTAATACACATTAAATTTAGAAAGTATACTGATAGAAAATACCTTTATCTGTAGAGAATATAAAGATTTTGGCGATGAATCTAGGCAAGATTTAAAGAATTTCATTTCTAATTATATTTTGAATTCAAAAATACTGAACGCCATTTCAAAACGTTCTTTGTAAAATATGGGTTGAGGAAAATCTTGCTCCACATTTTACGTCCGTTCAGTTTTAGTATAATAGGAAAACCTATAAAACTATTTTTAAAACACCTAGCAATAGCAGAGATATGCATTTTCCTCTTTATTTTAAAATAGTTATATGTAATATCTTAGCAAGCAGAAGAGTTAAACAAAGCTTAAACATCCATATATTTTAAAATAATAGATTGAAATTAGGTTACCCACAAACGATAACCTTTAAACTTCATTTTTTAAATTTTGATATACAAGATATAGATTCAGTTTTCAATTTGGGGTATACAGGGCGTTCTTTAGGTGGGAGCTTTTTTCTAAGTGCGTTATTGCTATCTAAATCAAGCGCATTGCAAAGCATTTTTTGGTGTCTACCGACAGATAATCTCTGGCGATAGATAACTTTTAAAATTTTAAAGACGATAGGCAATTTGCAAATGACATGTTAATTAAAACGTAACTTTGAATCACGTACTAATCCTGTATTTACAGGAATTAGAAAAAGGAACGTTACATTGTTTAGTTTAATTTTAAAATTAGTTTTGTCGAAGTCGATTTGAGTCTGATTTCCATTAACAACAGACGATTTATTAAGATTAAGTTTAAGCAAGTGAAGGGAATTTATTGTATATATGATTTAGTTAGGTCATAGTTCATTAAGTTCTGTGCTTCTGCTACTTGTTGTTCATGAAATTAGTGCTATAATTGAGTATCGTCTGGGTAAAAATGAAAGTTACGAGGGTACAGTCTGTCAAGTAAGAACGTGTCCGTGATAGTTCATTTTTGGTAGATGCAATTCTAACGATTCAACAAGAAATCGGTAGAGGGCACCTTTGTCTACAACGCATTTTATTAAAGTATCAATCGATTCCGAACTTTCGTCGAAATCACGTAAAATCCAAAATGAGTCACTTGTTTGCACGTCGGTTCGGGGCAGTCTTTCTCTATTCCCATCTAAAGGGGCCTAAAATGACACATTCCGCAGCCGCTAAATATATTAAAAAGTCGGTATCGTTTGTGAAGAAGTAAGTAAATCGTTTTATGGAGACGAAAAATATCGACGACTTCGCAAAACGTGGCTCCAAAGACAAAGTCACTCCGAAAGTCGAAAAACGAATCGTGTATTTGTTTTCAAGGGACCCGTAATTGGCGCTGCGTCAAGCAGCGGTAAAATTAAAAAAATCGGGTTGGAATGTGCCCTATGAGACCATTCGACAACGTCTTCGTGCTCATGATGTTAAATTCCGAAGCACGTTGAAAAACTTTTGCTGGGGGAAAATCACGTCACGAAGCGGCTCGCTTGGACATACGATTAGATAAGTGGCCCTTACAATCGCCGAACGCCAATCCTCTTGAAAACGTTTCGTCCCTTGTAAAGAGAAAGTTCAGAGGAAAGGTAATCACGCCGTTGTTAGCACACCAAGGGTTACAGCGATGGCAAAAAATGTTCTCGAAACACATTTTTTTTAAGAATACGAGCGGTCACTTTCTTACTTGACACACCCTATATGAGAAATTGCTTTCTTCTTCTTGTACCGACCCGTTATCGGATATTGGCGATCATCCTGGCTATTAGGACTTTATTTACAGCTGCCTGGAATAGTCCCGTTGTTGTTGTTGAGGACCATGTTCGTTGGTTTTTCAGTCACGAAACACCTTCCTGGTCCTCTTCTTCCATCCACCTTGCCCTGCAGTATCAGTTGAAGTAGACCATATCATTCCTCGTTTTTCATGATATGGCCCAGATATTCGAGTTTTCTTCTTTTAATCGTATTAGCAATTTGCAGGTCTTTGTTCAAGAGTTCTAGCACTCTCTTATTGGTAGTGTGCTCTGTCCAAGATATTCTAAGCATGCGCCTGTAGCGCGACATCTTGAATGCAGTCCAAGACTCCGCCCCATACAGAAGCACCGGGAAGACGTAGCATTTGAGAAGTCTTATTTTGATTTTTAAACTGAGATCATGACTTCTGAACACTTTGGCCATTTTCGTATAGGCTACTTTCGTTTTTTCTATTCTGCATGGAATCTCCAGTGAGTGGTCCCATTCTTCATTTACTGTGGTACCCAAGTAGCAAAAAGTACTGACTCTTATCAGTCAATGTAGAGTTGTCCTTGTAATGCCGAATTTTTGCTTATGATCATGTGTTTAGTCTTCTTTGTATTTATATCTATTCCGTATTCTCGACGGACATGTGTTATTCTGTCCATCAGCATTTGTAGGTCCTGTGAATTATCTGCGAATATTATAGCGTCATCAGCGAATCTAATGTTGTTAATTCTTCTTCTATTAATGTTTATTTCTTCTGAGATATCGTGGAGGGCTATACTAAATATTTCTTCTGCGTGTACATTAAATAAGAGTGGTGATAAAATACCTCCTTGGCGTACACCACTTTGGATTTCTATGTTCTCTGATAGTGAGATTCTTTATTAGGAGCTGTTTTCTTGGGTCTAATTATGAATGTGGATTTAAGCCTTTCAGAAGGAACCTTTCCAGTATTGTATATTTTATTGACTAAGTTAGTGAGTTATGTTATTGTCATAGTTTTAAAAATTCTCCATGTGTTTCACCGGGGCCAGGAGATTTCCCATCTGTTATTAGAGAGGTTGCTTTCCTAACTTCCTCTTCTGTTATAGGTGGGCCCGTAACGCATTCTTTTATAGGTGTGTCTATTCTCTCATCGTAAAAAAGGCTCTATATGTACTGTTGCCACACTTCCCAAGTGCTTACTTGTCAAATTACTGTCGTCGTTCTACGTACTTTACCGAAATTTTTTACGAATTCGTTGTGCTTTGCAGTTTATACGATTTTTTCTCCCGAAAAATAAGTAAAGGAAATTTAGAGCCCCACACAGTTATTACTTACATTATTATGTTTCTCGCTAAAAAGGGGAATGGATAACCGTTATTCATGAAAGAAGCCCCATCGTATTTACAGGTAAACTTTTGATCCAAACAGTTTGGATGGGGCCGAGACTCAATTCAATATGATCCAGATCAGAAAGACAGGTTGAAGCAAGCAGAAACTGAGGAAACCATCAGCCTTGTTGAATATTTGATGCTGTCAGATCAACAAATGAAGATCACAGTGGTTGTTACAGAGGCCAGTATCCGAAACTGTAGGTTTCAAAATTGTACACTACAATTTAGTAATGAAAAAAAGTTCTGCAAGATAAATCCTCAAACTCCGGATATTAGAGTAGAAACTGGCGAGGAAACAAATTTCTCAAGAATATTTAGCAGCTTTATTTATTTATTTATTTATTAAAGGGTAACCCATTTTTACAAATTTAACGTAACAATGAAATGTATACAATTTCCTTAATCTGAGAAATAAATTTAACAAAAAAACAAGACAGAGGACAAAAAACCAGAACTAACATAAATTACTATCTACGTCGTAAGCCCTTCGCAACATTAAGTTTCACAAACTAGTCAGTCACACTGAATAATATCAAAGTCCACCCCATTACCTTTAGAAAAAAGTCTGACGATAGGACAGTGCAGCCTATAATTACAACGGTGAAAAAATTGTGCAAAACTATAGTGAACCCTAGCGTTCCTCTGGGGGACAAAAATGCCAGTCTGAGCCAATAGCATTGGACAGTTCAATGTAGAGTTAACTATTTTACATAGGGATATCAGGTCCGCACTCGTCCTTCGGTCTGAAAGTCTAGGCAACCCACAACAGATCTCGTGGCAGTTGCGAAGTAGCCCCGTGAAGCAATATTTAATTTTATTGAAACAAATTTTAAAAACTTATTTTGAACCATTTCCAGAGATGAAACATGTAATATGTAAGTCGGAGACCAAACCGGTGAAGAGTACCTCATAATAGATCTAACAAGGGATTGATCCGATAATTTAAGAGTAAAAATATTTGAAAAGTTTCTACCTACACTGCAGAGAAAACCAACTAATTTTAGGCAAAGCATAAAGCTTAACACACAAAAGTATTATATTCATAGTATCAAATGCCTTAGAAAAATCAGCCAAAAAGAGCCATGGTGAGGAGAATGCTAAATATTAGACTCTCAGATCGTATTCCTAACATCGAGATACGAAGAAGATCAGTAGTGACAGATGTAATACGACGAATATGTATATTAAGGTGGAATTGGGCGGGGCATATCGCAAGGCTGAATGATTACAGATGGACACGCCGTATAGTTGAATGAAGGCCTAGAGAACACAAAAGATGCGGAGGTAGACCACAGACAAGATGGACGGACGACATAAAAAGATTAGCAGGACACGACTGGACGCAAAAAACAAACAACAAAGCATTGGAGACAACTTGGGGAGGCTTACATCCGACTATGGATGGAATAAACTAATGAGGATGATGACGATGATGATAAATTTTATTTTCAAACCATTTGGGTATCGTGCTGAGGATACTTACAAGTCTGTAATTTAAAATGTTAGATTTATCCCTGTTTTTATGTACAGATGTAATATAACTTTTTTTCAACGTCGGAAAATGTACCTGTATTTAAAGATAAAAAAAAGCGTTTCCATAGTGGCTTACCAAGTGAAAATCTGCATGCATGCAAAAGGGGTGGAAAAACACCATTTAGAGAACGATGTAAGTTATTTTTCGGTAATTGTCACAAGCAACAAGATTTGAGTTCTCTATTGGTAACCTCCCACAAAGCAGAAGTCGGTGCATTGGGTTCATAAAGCCTCCGCCTCCAAAGGTGATAAAATCTCAAACGTCTTCTGGAAAAATGATTGCGACAGCTTTTTGGGATGGCCAAGAAATTTTGCTTATTGAATATTCAGAAAAACTGCCCAGAATTAATGACAAAATCTAATTGTCGCTACAGAGAGGCAAACCAGGGAACAAAACGTCACGGCGAAACGAAGCCGGATGGCTACCGGCGACTCCTTAAAATGTCGAGTTTCTTAAAGATGCCACGCATATTTTCCGCCATTATTGTTACATATAATACAACTTCTACTTGCGCGCCATCTCTGAGAAACTCGAGGGGCACATTTCAACTTGCCGGAGGTAGGCAGCCAGCTTCGTTTCGCAGCGACGTTTTGTTCTACCTGCTTGGCTTTCTGCAGGGATAGGTGTGATATTGCTGACGGATTAACTTCGTAACTCAGCGGCAGAGTAGTGACCTGGAATCTTCGAAAGTTCTGGATCCGAATCTAGGTCGAGGCGACAACTATTTTTTCATTTAATTCAGCTGAATGCCTGTAACATACATTTGGTTATTTTAAATTGGTGACAGACGCTTTAATCACCTTTGTAAATATTTATAATATGACAAAAAATCTGCTGGTTTCTTTTTAATCTAAATCTTACTGTTGAATTAAGACAACAAATTTATTCTTAAATAAACAAATAGGAACACACATACTGTGGGTTATCCACGAATGATGATCTAATAGCCGAACACAATATCCTAAATTGTTTATATCAAAATTTATTTATAGTGTATTCAGGGACGTATCCAAAGTTTCTTCCCACCATACAGCGGTTTTTTTTAGTTGTAACGGTTATACAAGGTGTTTCATGAAAAGGTTTAATTTTCAAATATTTATACTAAAAAAAAAGTTGAAAAAATGAAAAAAAAAACCTTGATTGTACGTACGGGGGTGTTTGTCTGATATTTTCCTAGTTATGGTCGAAAATTTTCAGAGCTTAAAAAAATATATTTTTTTGTATAATTATAGTTTATACTACTGTAGATAGTCCAGCGTTTTTTTAAGTTGTTTCATTCCATCCAAAGAAAAAATTCCTTTGTTTGCGCGTCAAAAAACGAAGCCGTAGCAACTTCGAACTCATTACATGAGGAACATTTTCTGTCCCTAAGGTCTTTTCTTAGATGTTTAAATAAAAAGAAGTCACAGGGAGCTAAATCAGGACTCTAGTTGTGTTGTAACTGAGTGAATCTACAGCTTTCGGTAATGGCATGAACCTTATATGTCGGGTTTGCATCATCCATCTGTAAACCTTTCGATTAATTCTGGGCCATTTTTCTGTATATAGAAAATAAAAATTCCTTCGCAGTCGCAAAAAAAAACGGTGGCCATCAACTTTCCTGACTGAGTTTTTGCCTTCTGTGGAGGTGGGGAGCGCTTCTGAACCCATTGCGTCGAGTCCTACTTCGTTGGAATTTTAATACAGTAGCCAAGACTCGTCGCCTGTGACAATCTTGAAAAATAACCCTCGTCGTTCTCTAAAGCAGCCCTTTGTTCTTCAGAAATTTCTTTCCGCGCCACTTTCTGCTCTGGTGTTAGGAGTTTAGAGATCCATCGTGTCGAAACTTTTTTCATCCCTAAATCGTCGTGCACAATCGTGAAAAACTATAGTTCCACATACTCCAGCTTCTTTAGCAAACACTGGGATCTTCATTCGTTAATCTGACAGCCATAAATCCTCAACAAGCCAGGTAGTTTTCTCAATTTTTACTTCAACCAACCTTCTTGATCTGGGGTCATCCTAAATTGAGTCTTGGCCCCATCGAAGCTGTTTAGATAAATTTAATTGAAAATAAGATGGGCCGTCATTGGCGTACACCTAGACCATTCTTTGATGAATAACTTTCGGTCCTTTTCCTCTTTAGTGGGAAACTTTATCGCCACACGATGCTTCGTGTAGCGATAAAGTTTCGTAAAAACTGCAAAACATAATAGAATCGTAGAAAATTTCGTTTTTTGACAACCAGGCATCCTTTTGTGTAATATCATAATCATGGCTCGGTAGATAACTTATTTCGTAACTTAAATACATACGTTTTTAGAAGATGTATAATTATTATTTCATATTGCAGGAATTTCACGTAGCCTACGTCTACATCTCTATGGCTAATTCACCACGTCCAGGTCTCTGGGTGTTAGAAAAGTCAGCCGATTATGGAAAAACTTACACGCCATGGCAGTATTTTTCGGACTCTCCTGCGGATTGTGAGACGTTTTTTGGAAAAAACACTTTGCAGCCCATCACAAGCGATGATTCAGTCATTTGTACCACTGAGTATTCGAAAATAGTACCACTGGAAGGTGGTGAGGTAAAAGAAAATATATACCAGGAAATATTTACGAAAATAGACCGTGTGAAATTTAACCAACACTCCAACGTTTCGTCTACAATTGAATAGGATAGTTCAGGGAAACTTTAGGCTTTTGAAAAAGGTTCAGAGTCAGAGAATAAAGATTCCTGAATATGCTCTGTATAATTGCAAGCGAACGTCAGGAAGTGACTGCTATTTGACAATGACTAATCTCAAGAATTATAAATTCTCCTATACGTCGAACTTTGTTGCTATTCTAAAAAAAATGTACTTTTTTAGATACCGATTTCGTTACTTACAAACAGACCATCAGCTACCCATTATTTCAACTCAACAGTTTTGCAAGAATGGACCAGGGCTACCAACGTTCGTCTTAGGTTCCTAAGGACCAAAAATTTATTAGGGCATTTGATGTCCGTTGCCAGACAAGATCCTACAGTAACTAGGCGGGTAAGTAAATATAATTCAAAACATACCTACATTTTTGTACAATTATTTTGTATTTTTTTAGTACTTTTACTCTATAAAAGATATCAGTATAGGAGGTAGATGCATGTGCAACGGCCACGCTCAAACGTGTGATATTCCTGACCCTAACGACTCGAAGATCCTCATGTGTAACTGCAGACATAACACCTGCGGCGCTAAATGTCAAACATGTTGTCCTGGATTCGAGCAGAAAGCTTGGAGGGTGTCGAAGTATGACGACCCCTTCAGATGTGAACGTAAGTAATGAGTTGTTCGTCAAAAAAATAACAATACAGGGTAAACTCTTTGTTCCAGTTTGAGTATTCTACGGAGAGGAAAGGTTTATTATAAGTTCAACCCACATATAACAGACTATAACAGGAATTACTGACATGTATTTATCTTTTTTTTAGCTTGCAATTGCTTTTCACACTCCAACGAATGCGTGTACGACCCAGAGGTTGACAGCAAAGGTCTGTCATTGGATATCCACGGTAAATACGAAGGAGGTGGCGTTTGTCAAAACTGCAGACACAACACTGAAGGAATAAATTGTAACAAGTGTCAATCGGGCTTTTTCAGGCCGTATCATAAGTACTGGAACGAGACTGATGTTTGCCAACGTAAGTAATGTTACAAAATTTACAAAAAATGGAGCATGCGTCAAAATTTATTGATCAAACTAATAATGGCTAGTAAATAATTGAAAAAAAAAGTCTGATTGCTTTGATCACACACTCGCCAGGTGGCCAAATAACACAGGTATCATTCACAAAAACTTTTTAAACAGTCTTAGACGGTATTATCTTCAAATACTTTTATGAAAATATCCTCAAAAGTTATATACACATCACGATGAAAAAATATTATTACAATACTAGCAAGCTTTCAGACAGCGGTCCAAGGTGCCGAGGGTGCCGTACTAAACAACTCGTACTTGACTAATTTTATTTTTTACTACAGCTTGTCAATGTGACGACCGGTTCCATACCGGTAACTGCGGGGAAGGCTCAGGACGATGCGAATGTAAAAGAGAATTCCAACCACCAAATTGTGACTCTTGTAGTTTCGGTTACTACGACTACCCGAATTGTAAACCTTGCGAGTGTTTCATAAACGGAACCATTAATCAACAGTGTGCACCGAGAGATGGTACTTGTACCTGCAAGAATAATTATGGTGGCAAAGATTGTAAAGAGTGCGCGCCGGGGTACTACAACTTCCCTGAGTGTAAACGTAAGTATTTGTTACAGCAAAAAACCCTTAAAAATATGCTGTATCCAAACGAGCATATTTTTTAATAATGTACATATTTAATACAATATGGCTGTTTTGTAGCTTGTGAATGTGATCCTGAAGGTTCAGACTCGCTCTCCTGTGATCAAGAAACCGGAAACTGTACATGTAAACCCAGCTTTAGCGGTTCAAAATGCGGACAATGTCAAGATGGTTACTTTGATTATCCATCCTGTAATTGTAAGTACAATATTACGTTTATATTGAAAATACCACGTTTTTAGGGACTATCGATACAATTGAAGACCCAACAGATTCGAATGGTTCCAGACCTGTATCTAAAAAAGAGGAACAATGGCGTATACCGACGTTGATAGTGAGGGTGTTGTAAAGAAATCCAACAATTGCCAGCCGCAAAAATAATGTATAAAGATGTGCAGCTTTGCTCCAAAGATGTGTAATTTAGTGTAGGAGATTTCCTGTTGATGGTCTTTCTCTACTAGTGATCAATCCCAGGCATAAATAGAGAGGGATGGCGACTATTTAGAATCTTCAATAATATAATCTGTTGTTGTAGAAAAGGTTTTCCTATTTGACGCAGTTCTGGTGGTCTTTGAATCACTATGTCCCATTTTTTTAACATACTTTTTATCGCCTACCAAATAAGATATTTTTAACACTTGTTTCGGAATTTCTGTTAACTTCTTCAAGAAAATTTCTATGTTTTAGATTGCAATTGTGATATTAAGGGTACAAAAGATGGAATTTGTGATAAAGAAACAGGACAGTGTATTTGCAAAGATGGATATGGTGGAGATCGGTGTGATCTTTGTATTTCAGGTGGGTTTAAATGATATGTTTTTAGACACTCTTATCGTGTCAGCTTGTAATCAAAGTATTAGTTTTTAATAGAGACATAGAAACGTCTTTCACAAAAGTCACAAAACATACATTTACAGGATATTATGGTTATCCGGAAGAATGTAAGCAATGTAACTGCAGTAAGACTGGATCACTTAGTACTGTGTGCAGCGCTCAAGGAAAGTGTCAGTGTCTTGGAAACTACGCAGGAAGAACTTGTGACCAGTGTAGTCCTGGTTTCTATAGTTATCCTGACTGCAAACGTAAGTAAATAAAGTGTTTTTTTTGTCGAATCCTTAACAATTATGGAAAAAATTATACACACTTTACTCTTATCGATTAAAGATTTATTTTTATTTGCTGTTATTTCTTTTTTAGCTTGTGAATGTGATTATCATGGGTCACATGGTATATCGTGTGATAGAGAAGGAAAGTGTGAATGTCACAGTAATTTTGCTGGACAAAGATGTGAAGAATGTAAAGAAGAATTCTATAATTTCCCTGTTTGTGAAGGTAATGAAGCAGAGATATACTTGTTTTAGCTTTAGCAGAACAGTTATTTGAGTTAGTTATTACCTCCTATAATA
This sequence comes from Pachyrhynchus sulphureomaculatus, assembly GCA_019049505.1. Classification (NCBI taxonomy): domain Eukaryota; kingdom Metazoa; phylum Arthropoda; class Insecta; order Coleoptera; family Curculionidae; genus Pachyrhynchus; species Pachyrhynchus sulphureomaculatus. The sequence goes on from CM032451.1 coordinate 73,193,598, forward strand.
CGTATTTTTTTAGGTTGTAATTGCCATCCAGCCGGTGTAGTCGCAGGATTCGCGGGATGTGGTTCCGTTCCTGCGGGTGAGTTGTGCGAGTGTAAAGAACGAATTGAAGGACGCATTTGTAATAAATGCAGGTAAAATACACAGAAAATTATTAATGTATTTATTGTACTTCTCTTTAGTTTGCAATTTTTATTATATGTTTATATTAAAATAATCTTTTTCCTTTTATAGGCCCCTCTACTGGAATCTAAGCCCGAACAACCCTAACGGTTGTGAAGAATGTAACTGTAACCCATCAGGTGTATTAGGTGGAATTGGAGTCTGTGATACTGAGGATGGTCAGTGCGTCTGCAAAGCATCGGTAATTGCTAGAAGCTGTTCGGAATGCGCTGACGGAACCTACGGTTTACAGGAAGACAACTTATTTGGATGTGCCGGTAAATATTTTTTTCTATTTCTACGGATGTACTCTGATAATGTTTTTTGCAAGATCTTTAAAATTTCAAGTAACCGTATATATCAAGCGTTCCAAATACGATTTACCACTCTCTCTATCGCAGAAACCACTATATCTAGAAGAACAAGTTAAAACCGTAAATAAACTCTGCTAATATTGTTGTTTTTCAGACTGCGGATGTGATGTTGGGGGTTCGATAAGCAGCATATGTAACAAACAAACAGGACAATGTATCTGTCAATCCAGAGTGACAGGAAGAACTTGCAAGGAACCTTTAGTGGTAAGAATACCTTTGATTGTAGTATAAATTTATGGTTACCAATAAAAAAACTATAGATTGTACATAATAGGTGCCTATCCTCTGTATATGTTGATGATCATATTGACCTATCTAATTCTATTATATTATCTAAAAGATCATACCGGTCCATTTAAGCCACGATGTACGGCGACGTCCAGGACCTCGTTTTCCTTCTGTTTTTCCCTGCATAATGATTTGAAGAATTCGCATTATATGACCAAAATACATCACACTTCGCATTATATGACCAAAATACAATAGTTTTCTTTGTGTGTTAGTGTTAAGAATTTCGGGTCTATTCGCAAGCATTCTATAGCAGTATTATTTGTTACGTGGTGTCTCCAGGACATGCTAAGCATGCGACGATAACACCATATCTCGAATGCTCGACACAGCATACACCAGGCTTCAGTAAGAGTCCAAGCCTCTGCTCGGTATAAAACTATTCAGAAAACATAATATCTAAGAATTCGGAGACGCAGTGGTACGTTAAGCATCAAATTACACCATACTTTCTTACGTACTTCTTGCTCTCTCTATGCGGCACTTGATTTCGTGTGAGTGGTCTCAACTGTCGACGATGGTGCATATATATATATATATATATATATATATATATATATATATATATATATATATATAGATATATATATATATAATTTATTTACCTTTCGGCAATACGTCACGTTCGTTAGAATAAAGATATGTGTATATCTCGAACCAATTTTTAGGGCAACGTCAATTTAGAAGAGAATATTATATTTTTATCATTCACAGTTGAAGATGACCAGTGCATCAACACCTGCAATCAAATAAACCTCATGTACTCGCTCTATGTGAAACCAAGGTCAATCCATCGACCAGCACGGTCAACTATCTTTATCCTGGGTACGACTTCTATTTCCGATTTAGGCGTAACTTTGGAATCTGTCTTTTTGTCAGAAGCGACCTCTCTTGTCAACGAGAAGAAGCTCTGGAGCCCCCAAACTTTGATGTTATGTGGTTAAAAATAACGACTCAACAAACCACAAGGTTCATCTGTATCCTGTATCGACCACCAAGTGATACCAATTTTCGAACACTTTTCGCTTCTCTTGCAGACACCATCGATCATTTACAAAGTAACTATCCAAGTGCCGAAATTGCCATCCTGGGCGACTTTAATGTCCACAATATCAACTGGCTTAAATATTCAAATACTACCGACGAACAAGGTCGTGAAGCTGAATCATTCTCAATCAGTTATGGCTTAACTCAGCTTATTGACGAACCAACACGGATCCCTGATCGAGACGGGGAGTTCGCCAGTCTTCTTGATCTGTTTTTAACCACCAATCCGGAGATTTACACGGTCACCGTAAATCCGCCGTTAGGTTCTTCCGACCATAAACTGCTTTCGACATCGAGTATCCTGCCAATCAGTGACAGAGAGGCGCCTAGGCCGCATAAGATTTGGCACTACAAATCTGCTAAATGGGAAGATCTCATGGAATACTTTCGAACTTTCCCTTGGATGGACGTTTGTTTTCGATCCGATAACCCAACTGACTGCGCCAGGGAGGTCTCCGATGTTATTTTGGCTGGTACGGAAGCTTACATCCCTTTTTCGGAGAAATGCTCCTCGAACGGCAAGCCTTGGTTCGACCGAAAATGCAAAGAAGCTGTTGCTTCTAAACATATTGCCTACCGACAATGGCGTGAAAATTCTAACACCGTAAATCGTAACATCTTTGTTCATGCCCGGAACAGATGCAAGGGAATTATCGACGAAACCAAGGAGGCACACAATCGACGAAACCAAGGAGGCACACAAATCAACGAATTAGAAACAAACTTCTCGCTTGTCCCAACAATTCCAGGTCCTATTGGGCAGTCGCTAAGGCAGTTAGTCAAAATTTTACCAAATCCACTATACCACCACTTACACGGCCAGATAATTCCATTGCAACCACACCTGTTGAGAGAGCGAACTTGTTGGCTGAACTCTTTGCTTCACATTCTACTGTCGATTTCCAAGGAAAAACACCACCTACTATTCCCATATTGCAGTCAAGGATGCCCGATGTTGTCTTCAGACAGCGTATCATAAAGCGTATTTTAATGAAGCTAGACACCAAGAAGGCTTCTGGCGCTGACGGAATACCTGCCATAGTTCTCAAAAACTGTGCAAGGGCACTAACACCAGTTTTCTGTAGACTTTTTAACCTATCCTACAGAAAGGGAATATTTCCGTCCTGCTGGAAATGTGCCACGGTTCAGCCGATACCTAAAAAAGGTAAGAAGACCTTGCCAAATAACTACCGACCAGTTGCACTGCTTTCAATAATATCGAAAGTCATGGAAAAAGTTATCAATGAGCATCTTCTAAAATATCTTGAACGATTCAATATTATTAGCGATCACCAATATGGTTTTCATAAACATAGATCAACAGGAGATCTTCTGACTTATGTAACACATGTTTGGAACAACGCAATTGAACACTTTGGAGAATCTCGAGCGGTTGCTCTTGACATATCCAAGGCATTCGACCGTGTTTGGCACGATGGACTGTTGGCTAAGTTACGCTCTTATGGTATGTCTGAAAGGTTCTGTTTGTGGCTCTCATGTTTCCTCAGAGAGCGTTCTTTACGAGTGGCAGTCGACGGATTTCTTTCTAACACCCTCACTATCAACGCCGGTGTGCCCCAGGGCTCCATACTGTCTCCTACTCTCTTTCTCATTTACATTAACGATCTGCTGGAAAAGACCGGGAATCCAATCTATAGCTTTGCAGATGACAGTACGCTTGTCTCTTCATTCGCCTTGAACGCTCGGACATCGGCTGCTCAGGCGAATATCCGCAGACAGCAGGAGGTCGTTCAACTTAACAAAGACCTGGAAGAAATTCTATCTTGGGGTGACAGTAACCAAGTGGAATTTAACGCTACAAAAACCCAAGTGGCAGTTTTTTCTAAAAAAGTTAACGTTGCTGAACCCGACATAGTTATGTCGGGGCACTCCATTCCCCTAGCATCGTCGCTCAATTTGTTGGGGGTTAGTTTGGGAGCAAATATGTCTTGGCATGAACATGTTGCAGGCATAGCAAGGAGAGCTTCTTAAAAGTTGGGAATATTATTTAGAACCAGAAAGCTTTACACCCCACAACAACTGTTAATTCTTTACAAAGCCCAAATTCGACCAACTATGGAAATACTGCTCCCACGTTTGGGGCTCCGCTCCCAAACATACACTGTATTTGTTGGATTCTGTTCAGAGAAGAGCGGTCCGTCTGATTGGGGACCCGGAATTTACCGGCGGCCTTGATTCGCTGGAACATCGAAGAACGGTTGGCGACTTGAGTCTGTTCTACAAGTATTTTCATGGAAAGTGTTCGAAGGATGTAGCCCGCTTAATTCCTCCCAAAGCGGTGCATGTTAGAAATACACGTCGCGCTGGTGCTTCGCATCCGTATGAGGTTCAGCTTGTTACTCCGCGTACAACGCTTTTCAAGCAATCTTTTATATGGAGAACGTCATCCCTTTGGAATAATTTGCCCAGCGCTGTTTCCCACCGAGTACAATTTACAGCGATTCAAGGACAACGTGAATCGCCTTTTCCGCACTCGTGCCGCTCCTGGAGCACTTTAGGGACTTCCCTGCAGCACGTGTGCTAGACCAATAAAAAAAAAAAAAAAAATTATATATATATATATATATATATATATATATATATATATATATATATATATATATATATATATATATATATATATATATATATATATATATATATATATATATCTATCTATCTATATATATATATATATATATATATATATATATATATATATAAAGGGTGATTCATTTAGAGGTACTTTTTGTGATGGGGATTTAATTGCAGATTGCGCATGCGTCGTGTCAACTGAAGTGGCATTCCTGTTCAGTAGTGTCTGACAATTCATAATGGAAAGACTTAGCCCGGCACAGCGTCTACAAATTGTTCAACTTTATTACGAAAATGGGCGTTCTACGAGGAATGTGTATCGGGCGCTTAGAGCAACTTATGGTCCACATAATCGGCCTACCGAACGCACAATTCGCTCTACCATCAATAAGTTTGAGACCCAATTTTCATTATTGGATAATGCTCGACCGAATAGACCACATCCAGCACATAATGAAGAAAATATAGGGGCGGTAGCGGAGAGTGTACGCGAAGACCGTGAAGTGTCGATTCGTCGCCGTTCTCAACAGCTTAGCCTGTCATATTCAACAACTTGGCGTATTTTACGTAAAGATCTTACTTTAAAAGCATACAAAATTCAACTAGTGCAACAACTGAAGCCGACCGACCTTCCGAATCGTTTCCGTTTTAGTCGTTGGGCTCTTGACAAGCTTGCAGAAGATCCACTGTTTTCGAGAAAAATTTTGTTCACCCATGAGGCCCATTTTTGGCTTAATAGGTTCGTGAATAAACAAAATGCCCGTATTTGGGGTGATGAACAACCTGAAGAGGTTCAAGAGCTGCCATTAAATCCAGAAAAAAACAACTGTTTGGTGTGGTTTATGGGCCGGTGGAATAATCGGTCCATATTTCTTCAAAACAGAGGCCGGCCGGAATGTTACTGTGAATGGTGACCGTTATCGCGCCATGATAACAGACTATTTGATGCCAGAAATTGAAGCCCGTGGTCTCGACGAAATTTGGTTCCAACAAGATGGCGCCACTTGCCATACAGCCCGTGAAACCATGGCTTTACTGCGAGTGCAATTCGGCGAACAGATCATTTCACGCTTTGGACCAGTGAATTGGCCGGCTAAATCATGTGACATCACACCTCTTGACTTTTTCCTTTGGGGCTATGTAAAGTCCAAAGTCTACATGGATAAGCCAGCTACAATTGAGGCATTGGAGGCCAATATTACTCGAGTCATTGGCCAAATACCACTCGAAATACTCACACGCGTTATTGAAAATTGGAACTTCAGAATGGACGTTGTTAACCGTAGTCGCCGACAACATTTGAAAGAAATTATCTTTAAGAAATAATTGTAAAGATTGGTTCTTTTATATGATAATAAAGATTATAAAATAAAATTGTTTTTATTCATTTTTTTTTTAGTTAAAAAAAAGTACCTCTAAATGAATCACCCTTTATATATATATATATATATATATATATATATATATATATATATATATATATATATATATATATATATATATATATATATATATATATATATATATATATATATATATATATATATATCTATATATATATATATATATATATATATATATATATATATATATATATATATATATATATATATATATATATCTATATATATATCTATCTATATATATATATCTATATATATATATATATATATATATATATATATATATATATATATATATATATAGATATATATATATATATATATATATATATATATATATATATATATATATATATATATATATATATATATATATATATATATATATATATATATATATATATAGATATATATATATATAGATATATATATATATATATATATATATATATATATATATATATATATATATATATATATATATATAGATATATATATATATATATATATATATATATATATATATATATATATATATATATATGTATATATATATATATATATATATATATATATATATATATATATATATATATATATATATATATATATATATAAAGGGTGATTCATTTAGAGGTACTTTTTTTTTAACTAAAAAAAAAATGAATAAAAACAATTTTATTTTATAATCTTTATTATCATATAAAAGAACCAATCTTTACAATTATTTCTTAAAGATAATTTCTTTCAAATGTTGTCGGCGACTACGGTTAACAACGTCCATTCTGAAGTTCCAATTTTCAATAACGCGTGTGAGTATTTCGAGTGGTATTTGGCCAATGACTCGAGTAATATTGGCCTCCAATGCCTCAATTGTAGCTGGCTTATCCATGTAGACTTTGGACTTTACATAGCCCCAAAGGAAAAAGTCAAGAGGTGTGATGTCACATGATTTAGCCGGCCAATTCACTGGTCCAAAGCGTGAAATGATCTGTTCGCCGAATTGCACTCGCAGTAAAGCCATGGTTTCACGGGCTGTATGGCAAGTGGCGCCATCTTGTTGGAACCAAATTTCGTCGAGACCACGGGCTTCAATTTCTGGCATCAAATAGTCTGTTATCATGGCGCGATAACGGTCACCATTCACAGTAACATTCCGGCCGGCCTCTGTTTTGAAGAAATATGGACCGATTATTCCACCGGCCCATAAACCACACCAAACAGTTGTTTTTTCTGGATTTAATGGCAGCTCTTGAACCTCTTCAGGTTGTTCATCACCCCAAATACGGGCATTTTGTTTATTCACGAACCTATTAAGCCAAAAATGGGCCTCATGGGTGAACAAAATTTTTCTCGAAAACAGTGGATCTTCTGCAAGCTTGTCAAGAGCCCAACGACTAAAACGGAAACGATTCGGAAGGTCGGTCGGCTTCAGTTGTTGCACTAGTTGAATTTTGTATGCTTTTAAAGTAAGATCTTTACGTAAAATACGCCAAGTTGTTGAATATGACAGGCTAAGCTGTTGAGAACGGCGACGAATCGACACTTCACGGTCTTCGCGTACACTCTCCGCTACCGCCCCTATATTTTCTTCATTATGTGCTGGATGTGGTCTATTCGGTCGAGCATTATCCAATAATGAAAATTGGGTCTCAAACTTATTGATGGTAGAGCGAATTGTGCGTTCGGTAGGCCGATTATGTGGACCATAAGTTGCTCTAAGCGCCCGATACACATTCCTCGTAGAACGCCCATTTTCGTAATAAAGTTGAACAATTTGTAGACGCTGTGCCGGGCTAAGTCTTTCCATTATGAATTGTCAGACACTACTGAACAGGAATGCCACTTCAGTTGACACGACGCATGCGCAATCTGCAATTAAATCCCCATCACAAAAAGTACCTCTAAATGAATCACCCTTTATATATATATATATATATATATATATATATATATATATATATATATATATATATATAGATAGATAGATATATATATATATATATATATATATATATATATATATATATATATATATATATATATATATATATATATATATATATATATATATATATATATATATATATATATATATTTTTTTTTTTTTTTTTTATTGGTCTAGCACACGTGCTGCAGGGAAGTCCCTAAAGTGCTCCAGGAGCGGCACGAGTGCGGAAAAGGCGATTCACGTTGTCCTTGAATCGCTGTAAATTGTACTCGGTGGGAAAAACAGCGCTGGGCAAATTATTCCAAAGGGATGACGTTCTCCATATAAAAGATTGCTTGAAAAGCGTTGTACGCGGAGTAACAAGCTGAACCTCATACGGATGCGAAGCACCAGCGCGACGTGTATTTCTAACATGCACCGCTTTGGGAGGAATTAAGCGGGCTACATCCTTCGAACACTTTCCATGAAAATACTTGTAGAACAGACTCAAGTCGCCAACCGTTCTTCGATGTTCCAGCGAATCAAGGCCGCCGGTAAATTCCGGGTCCCCAATCAGACGGACCGCTCTTCTCTGAACAGAATCCAACAAATACAGTGTATGTTTGGGAGCGGAGCCCCAAACGTGGGAGCAGTATTCCATAGTTGGTCGAATTTGGGCTTTGTAAAGAATTAACAGTTGTTGTGGGGTGTAAAGCTTTCTGGTTCTAAATAATATTCCCAACTTTTAAGAAGCTCTCCTTGCTATGCCTGCAACATGTTCATGCCAAGACATATTTGCTCCCAAACTAACCCCCAACAAATTGAGCGACGATGCTAGGGGAATGGAGTGCCCCGACATAACTATGTCGGGTTCAGCAACGTTAACTTTTTTAGAAAAAACTGCCACTTGGGTTTTTGTAGCGTTAAATTCCACTTGGTTACTGTCACCCCAAGATAGAATTTCTTCCAGGTCTTTGTTAAGTTGAACGACCTCCTGCTGTCTGCGGATATTCGCCTGAGCAGCCGATGTCCGAGCGTTCAAGGCGAATGAAGAGACAAGCGTACTGTCATCTGCAAAGCTATAGATTGGATTCCCGGTCTTTTCCAGCAGATCGTTAATGTAAATGAGAAAGAGAGTAGGAGACAGTATGGAGCCCTGGGGCACACCGGCGTTGATAGTGAGGGTGTTAGAAAGAAATCCGTCGACTGCCACTCGTAAAGAACGCTCTCTGAGGAAACATGAGAGCCACAAACAGAACCTTTCAGACATACCATAAGAGCGTAACTTAGCCAACAGTCCATCGTGCCAAACACGGTCGAATGCCTTGGATATGTCAAGAGCAACCGCTCGAGATTCTCCAAAGTGTTCAATTGCGTTGTTCCAAACATGTGTTACATAAGTCAGAAGATCTCCTGTTGATCTATGTTTATGAAAACCATATTGGTGATCGCTAATAATATTGAATCGTTCAAGATATTTTAGAAGATGCTCATTGATAACTTTTTCCATGACTTTCGATATTATTGAAAGCAGTGCAACTGGTCGGTAGTTATTTGGCAAGGTCTTCTTACCTTTTTTAGGTATCGGCTGAACCGTGGCACATTTCCAGCAGGACGGAAATATTCCCTTTCTGTAGGATAGGTTAAAAAGTCTACAGAAAACTGGTGTTAGTGCCCTTGCACAGTTTTTGAGAACTATGGCAGGTATTCCGTCAGCGCCAGAAGCCTTCTTGGTGTCTAGCTTCATTAAAATACGCTTTATGATACGCTGTCTGAAGACAACATCGGGCATCCTTGACTGCAATATGGGAATAGTAGGTGGTGTTTTTCCTTGGAAATCGACAGTAGAATGTGAAGCAAAGAGTTCAGCCAACAAGTTCGCTCTCTCAACAGGTGTGGTTGCAATGGAATTATCTGGCCGTGTAAGTGGTGGTATAGTGGATTTGGTAAAATTTTGACTAACTGCCTTAGCGACTGCCCAATAGGACCTGGAATTGTTGGGACAAGCGAGAAGTTTGTTTCTAATTCGTTGATTGTGTGCCTCCTTGGTTTCGTCGATAATTCCCTTGCATCTGTTCCGGGCATGAACAAAGATGTTACGATTTACGGTGTTAGAATTTTCACGCCATTGTCGGTAGGCAATATGTTTAGAAGCAACAGCTTCTTTGCATTTTCGGTCGAACCAAGGCTTGCCGTTCGAGGAGCATTTCTCCGAAAAAGGGATGTAAGCTTCCGTACCAGCCAAAATAACATCGGAGACCTCCCTGGCGCAGTCAGTTGGGTTATCGGATCGAAAACAAACGTCCATCCAAGGGAAAGTTCGAAAGTATTCCATGAGATCTTCCCATTTAGCAGATTTGTAGTGCCAAATCTTATGCGGCCTAGGCGCCTCTCTGTCACTGATTGGCAGGATACTCGATGTCGAAAGCAGTTTATGGTCGGAAGAACCTAACGGCGGATTTACGGTGACCGTGTAAATCTCCGGATTGGTGGTTAAAAACAGATCAAGAAGACTGGCGAACTCCCCGTCTCGATCAGGGATCCGTGTTGGTTCGTCAATAAGCTGAGTTAAGCCATAACTGATTGAGAATGATTCAGCTTCACGACCTTGTTCGTCGGTAGTATTTGAATATTTAAGCCAGTTGATATTGTGGACATTAAAGTCGCCCAGGATGGCAATTTCGGCACTTGGATAGTTACTTTGTAAATGATCGATGGTGTCTGCAAGAGAAGCGAAAAGTGTTCGAAAATTGGTATCACTTGGTGGTCGATACAGGATACAGATGAACCTTGTGGTTTGTTGAGTCGTTATTTTTAACCACATAACATCAAAGTTTGGGGGCTCCAGAGCTTCTTCTCGTTGACAAGAGAGGTCGCTTCTGACAAAAAGACAGATTCCAAAGTTACGCCTAAATCGGAAATAGAAGTCGTACCCAGGATAAAGATAGTTGACCGTGCTGGTCGATGGATTGACCTTGGTTTCACATAGAGCGAGTACATGAGGTTTATTTGATTGCAGGTGTTGATGCACTGGTCATCTTCAACTGTGAATGATAAAAATATAATATTCTCTTCTAAATTGACGTTGCCCTAAAAATTGGTTCGAGATATACACATATCTTTATTCTAACGAACGTGACGTATTGCCGAAAGGTAAATAAATTATGACCACTTAAATATATGTTATCTCCGCACTCCAAACCTCAAGAATTAATTTCAAATGTACGATATTTCACAAAAAATACGTTTTACAACGCAAACAAAAAATATTGTCTTCGGCAGTTGACCGTGTGCCATCCCTCGCCTCAAAATCTCCATTTCTCCGTCGTTTACGTATAGCTAGGTGCCAATATCGGAGCAATACTTTTTTAAATGATATAGTCCAGTGATTTTATAAATTTTCAAATATTTTCAAAGGTATTAAAAATGCTCCGGTTGACTCAATGGATCCCGGATTTCAATATATTACACTACGTTTATAACACCCTGTACCCTATCGTTCGAAAGTTTGAAAGTACGAAGAAATTTTTAATTAAAACTACAAAATGAAAAAATGTTTTCTTTATCGTTTAATAAATCTGTCAATAAGATGTCGTCTACAAAATCAGTCATACATGTATGTCAGAATAACCACCTTTATTTTTAATTCTTCTTCTTGCGACGTCGTTTCCTCACGACAGTTGGGGATCCATATAGCTAAACGAACTTTAGAAACTGTTGCTCGGAAAATAACACTCGAAGCACATCCAAACCACCTTCTCATGTCCTTCAGCCAATAATTCTGTCGTCTTCCGATCGATCGTTTGCCTTTTATTTTGCCTTCAACAATTAGACGTAGCAATTCGTACTTTGGGCCTCTCATTATATGTTCGAAGTATTGAGTTTTTTTTTTATTTTTATGCTTGTTAGCTATGTTAGTTCTTCATTTTGTTCATTCTTTCTAGTACTTTTGTGTTTTTTATTTTCTGTACCCTGGAGATGCGAAGAAGGCGTCTATAAATGTACATTTCAAAAGATTTCAGTCATTTCTCTGAACCAGGAAGAAGGGTCCAGCACGAAGAATACATACGCTCTCACCATTCTCATTCGGAGTTTGCGATGCCTCAGAAGCGTTCATCATCCTATTTATTAATTTATTCAAAATATTAGTTCGTTGGGAGAAAGCACGAGATTAAGATGGTCATTGCATTATATCCATTAGTTTCTCACTCTTCTTCATATAGTTTTGAAAAGTGTGTCCTTTCCTTGTTGAAAGGTGAAGTATCTATATATATCTGTAATAATTAGCCGATTGTAATCTATTTTGCTGGTGCCTGATTGTTAGCTTCGGTTTTCTTGCAGATATAAATCCTCAGGCTTGCAGACAGCGTTCGTCTCTTAACAGTAGTTGTCGAAACTGGTTCAACACTAGCTTCATTTAAAGCAGCAATACTTTTAGGAGCAAGTTAACCGTCGATTTCATTTAGATATCACTGCAACGAACTAATCTTCATGTTCTCTTGTGACATTAGGCCGACCATACCTTTTCCTGTCTTCATTTATTCCCATTACTTGTTTGAAAGGTGATACCGATTTTTTCTTTGCGATTTAGCGCTCGTTATAGCCTTTCTGATGTAACATACAGATGGCCGTGCGCTGTTCTGCGCGCGGCTAATTTCTTAATGCCGTTTAAAAAGAGGTTTTCGGACTCAACGAACTTGGGTGCACTATAAATTCAGAAATCACAGATCCCACTTTTTAATTCTTGCAACAGTTCCATGAAACCCGGTTGAAATCTCGAATATTTTTTATGAAACTCATTGTTTTATTATTGTTATTTTAGGCTCATTATTTCCCAACATTATATCAATATCAATACGAAGTGGAAGACGGTCATACTCTAGAAAACACCAGGGTCAGGTACAATAACGACGAAAATAGTTTCAAGAACTATTCGTGGAAAGGTTACGCTGTATTTTCCTCAAATCTACAGAGGGAAGTTATCCAAGATATTAGTATTTTCAAGCCATCTTTGTACAGAATGGTACTTAGGTATGTATAAACGTAGATTAAAATATAGCTGCGCGTGTTTTAATATATGCTTTTTTTCACTTGATTCCATCAGCTCTGCACGGACGTTATTCCACGCTACAGCGGAATATCGTTTCTGAAATTCCGTCAATTCAGTGGAAACGCATCAAAGTCAAAGGGGACACCACCTGGACCTTAACCTGTAGTTTGCAAAAAAGTCCTGTGTTTCATACGCTTTATGCTCTCAAGAGTCGTCGTGATGACAAGCAAGATGGTTTTTGTTGATAGTGGACGCAGGAGTTTCAACTCTTGAATCACTCTGCTTAAGCATTCGTCGTCGGACCATAAAGCTGTAACTGTGCGCTGGTTCTGGTCAAAATGTATCGGGCTGTTAAAAATACGACGATCATTTTCTTATTCGATCATAATTTTCCACCTCTATCGGCATATCTTCATTTTCTAAGAGCAAAACTTGACTGTCCCGTTTTGATTTTACGTCATAATAGTTTAACGAAGTCAGCACCCTCGAAGTGGGTTATTTATATACATTTCAGCTCTATTACTAAAATGGAAGAATATTTTTTGTATCCTTTGACCCTTCATATCTTTTGCTCGTCTGTAATCGAATGAGGGACCTAGAGGGTAGTTCAATTTTTAAGGAAGCCTTATGGAGTTCTTGCAACATGATTCGAAGTTCCTCTACTGTCTCGCTAATAATGACAATGTCCGCGAACCTTAAGTGGTTGAGTCGTACGCCATCTAAGTTAATTCCTTTGTCATGCCAATTCACATTTTTAAACACATCTTCTAGGGCTAAGGTGAACAGTATGGGTGAAATTGTGTCCCCTTGACGTACTCCCCTTTCTGTACGGATATTATCGGTTCTTGTGTTCTCATCAATGGTTACTTGCAACAATGCACGATCATATATACATTTAATTAGGTTTAAATATCTAGAGTCTATCCTTGCATTATTCAGAGCTTTCAGAATTGCCCAGGTTTATATCAAATCAAAAGCCTTATGGTAGTCAAAGAAGGCCACGAATAGAGGTATATTGTATTCTGAACACTTCTCAATGAGAGTACGAAGTGTCTGAAGATGGTCGACTGTACTATAACCCTTCCTGAATCACGCTTGTTCGAAGGGCTGATATTGATCTAACCTGCTTGAGAGTCTGTTATTATTTTAGTCAGTAGCTTATATAAGTGGGAGAGCAAACTGATGGGTCGATAGTTTTCTGTGTTATCTCGATCGCCTTTTTTGTACAATAAGATAATTTCTGCCTTTTGCCAGCTATCTGGGATTCTTGCCTGCATTAGACACTTATCAAGTAAAATTCGTACACTTTCGAGTAGCGATTCACCTCCTATCTTTAACATGTCATTGCTGATCCGATCTTCGCCCGGGCATCTACCCTTCCCCATTCGTTGCAGCGTAGCTTTCAGTTCTTTTAGGCTTATTTCAGGTATTTCTTCTGATCCTGTGTTTTGAATCGTTCTTTTACAGTACTGATCTTTGTTGGATCCAGAACTGTACAGTGTTTTACAGAACTCCTGCCACAATGATTTCATCGCGGGTATTGACTGTGATACTCTGTTCGTTCTTTATCTTGGTAATCTTTATTCTACCTCTCGAGAATTTGGATCGTAAGACCTTCATGTTCTTGTTTTCTTCTATGCTAATCCTTCTGAGTTTTGTGTTAAATTGTCGTACATCCTTTCGGATATTTCTATTAATTTCGTTGTTTATTTCTCTGTATGCTTCAGTGTTTCGATCCATTTGTTTTCTTTCCTCGATCAGGATTTTTTGTTCGTAATTAAGCTGATTTTTTCCAAGCTTCTCTTTCCTTTTGAACAAGCGTTCAATAAATATATATATATATATATATATATATATATATATATATATATATATATATATATATATATATATATATATATATATACATATATATATATATATATATATATATATATATATATATATATATATATATATATATATATATATATATATATATATATATATATATATATGGTATACATATAAATAAAATAATAAATTAAATGTACTATTTTTCCAGATTTGTCAATCCAAATCCTTATACAGTGATAGGAGGCATTAAAGTAACTCCTGACAACCCAAATGACATCGAACAATATATGAAAGTTCAGTTTAAAAACTCTTCCGAACCGGTCTTCACTACAGTTTCTGGCGAATCTGGAAACGTGCCGTCACCATTTGTATTGAACCCTGGCAGGTGGAGTGTCAGCATTAACGTCAACGAGAGTATGCTCTTGGTAAGCCTCGTTTGTTTACTATATTTATAATTGTTGCAAAAAGTTTTATCTGCACTGCGTATCTTGGTGATATTCGCTATGTATACATTTAGGATCTGGGAGCCTTTGATGCATTTTATAGTATATAAAGTTGTTCCGGAATTTTTCTCTACGCTGTATTATTTTGTTTTCAGGATTACTTTGTATTATTACCAGAAGATTTCTATCTAGCCACGGTCCTCAATCAAAAAGTCGAAACGCCCTGTACAATCAACCAAACAGATTTATGTAGACACTATTCCTATCCCAATATATCGTACTTTGACAGGACTTTCGGAGTAGGAGGATATGTGCCCAACGGTAAACAGAGCGAGGCTCTGAAGGAATTTTTTAGGGATACCAATGTAAGTATTGACATGTAATTCATAGTTTTAGAAATTTTGACTATAGATATCTATTTTTTCAGCATCTACACAGCGTTGACGTCTATAATCGAGTCCCTCTGCTAAACCTTAACCAATCGGACATCTCCTTCAACTTGACAGTATCAAAACCAGGACCGTACGTCCTACTGATCAACTATATCACTCCACTGAACGATTTACGCACTCATAAGGTAGATGTTGTTGCGCACATTATGAACGGAGCCCAAAATGGACACGTCATTCTGTATTCGTGCCCGTATACTTCGATGTGTAGACAGGTGGTGACAAATGAGGAACGTGGGGTGGGAGTGTTTGATATTGAGGGCAATTCTATAGTTGTTGATTTGAAGGTATGTACAGTGTAGTCCCGCATTAGTTTTCTTGCTCGAAACTTAAAATATTACCGGGGCGAACACCAATCACTCTGTACACAGTATTTATAAATTAAAATAATTATATTGTTTTAGAGCGACGACAGTGATGTAGGTATTCACTCAATCTACCTAGTTCCATATGAAGAGTGGTCCCTAGATTTCATAAAACCCACACCAGTTTGTATAAGAAAAGACGGGAACTGTATCTCGGGATCGTTTAGAAACCCTGCGGAGACCAAGAAGATACAATTCGAGCAAGAAATAGAGGGGGAGCTGGCCAAAAATAGACCCCCTGTTATGCTTTATAACAACAACAGTTACATTTGGTTGAATAGGAATTATAATTCGGTGGATATAAGGGGAAAAGTGCCGACTACGGGATATTATACTTTTGTACTACAGTATTATCAGCCTGATTATCCAGGTAGGTGATTAAATTTTCAGTAATAAAATATTGCTGAGCGGTTCGTTGTTTAGCCAAGTCGTCAGAGAAAAATTTTGACGAAGAGCTCTCATTAAATGTGAATAGGCTGCATTTTGGCATACAGGTAGTTTTTTGGACGTAGAATACGATAAAAAGAAGAGTTTTATGCTCCAAAGTGTACGCTAAGCCTACAAAACAGAAAATAAAATGAAAAATTCGTTTTTTCGCAAATATCTCGAAAAATAAAAAAGATATCGAAAAACTAATAGAATCACGTGAAAGAACGGAAAATTTTACAAAAAAATAGTGTATAAAGTATTTTTTTAGTTTTACCATAATTAAAAAAAAATATTTAAAATAAAATGACTGGTTGAACCCCTTCAGTTGTAGTCGGAATCATACTTCCAACCTCATTTATGATTAAATTAACGTTTCTGTATGCCGCTAAATATTTTGAAATTTGCTATTAAGGGGTTTCTCGGGGTGCCGATTACGAATCCGATGACAGATTTGAAAAATTCAAAATTGCGGATCCAATATGACGGTCAAAAAGTACGTAATTCATTTCATTTCTTCAAGTAATTTAGAATTTTTGTGTTTTCAATAACTTTTCTTTGTACCTGGATGTTTAAATGAAATATCTGGATGTTTAAATGAATATACTTTATGCTTAAAGCTTAAACCTTTTAGAGACAATGCAAATAAATCGATTAAAGACTACAGGTACTTTACTCAACGAGCAGGTAGATTTAAACAATTCACCATTCTTGAATTTATTCTCCTAATTCCATGTCTGTGTGGGTTTTTCAATACTATCAATGTAATTTAATTAGGTGTAATATTATAATTAAGAAATTATATAAAATTGTAGACATTAAACCTAACTTGACAGTGTAAAATGTAGATCTGAAGAAGCTGCATCGACAGCGAAACGCGTCATCGCAATGTAAATAAACTAGTGGAAATTGACTAAAAACAGTCTGTTATTATATATTTATAATGAATTTCCATCAAATAGAAGCTACAACCATCCGAAAATTAAAGCTTAGACTTTTATCTTTCATTTACCACCTGTAAATATTTTAAGTTGTATGATTAATAATAAGGAAAAAAACAATATTATCATGAACACTTTTTAAAAGCAAAATTACAAAAAAAGAGAAAGTTTGTAAGTTTTTAACGATGTTCTGATATCAAGTATACTTTTAACTCTAACTAAAAAACAAGATTATCCGATTTTTTTGACCATTTCGTACTGTTTTGAACGTAAAATTGCCGGCGGCGCACTACAGCATGCAAATTTTCATATTTTCATATTTTAAATAACACAGACAATGTGGGTATTTTTAATTATTCTTATATTGAAATTTAGGATATAATAATGATATATATATATACAAGGATTTTTTTTTCAATACTATATTTTATTACATATTTATAATTTACTGTATGCCCGTTAAAATCATGCAAATTTCGTTTTACGTTTTACAAATTATAAAGCAACAAAAATAAAAACTGTTAGTATCGTCGGAAAGCTGAAAGTCTCCCCTTCAAAAAGCTATATTTTAGTTTAACTTTCGAGCGGTGCGCGTAGACTTTCAAATTAATCTGTTTGGCGCTGCTGGCTACTCTTTTTGAATCACCTATGCGAATTTTTAATAAATTCTCGCGCTAATAAAAAACATCGGGAAAAAAATCTATATATTATTTTTTTCTAAAATTTCCCGCTCTTTCAGGTGATGCTATTAGTTTTTTGATATCTTTTTTATTTTTCGAGAAATTACGGAAAAACCGAATTTTTTATTTTATTTTGGATTTTGTGGGCTTAGCGTACATCAAACTTTAGAAAACTTTTTCATGGTATTCTACGTCCAAAAAACTACCTGTTTGCAAAAATGCAGCCTGTTAACGTTTAATGAGAGCTCAAAATCGCTGGCGACTGGGCTAGTTGGATAATAATGTTTTAACGATGATTTTGTTTATTTTCTTTACAGTGTTTGACTTGGACGTGATAATTCAAAACGGACAGTTTTACGAAGCCAAGGTCCCCGTGCAACACTGTCCCTCCATATCGGGATGTAGATCTTTGGTTTCACAAAATGACAGAAACAACAAATTTAATTTATTGGAGAATTTCATGATTACATTCAAGGTACGTTGTTTCATTTAATTTTTAACGCGTTTGTTGATGCAGTTGATGGCAGTATTTCTTTTCTTCAAACGCATTTTCAATAACAGCTGTCGCTCCATGCACTTGGTCTACTGTTGAGTGGCGATTTCGGAATCCAAACTGGAAATCTGGTATATTTATAAGTGGTTTAAGACGTTTAACAGTAGTTTTTCAAACAATTTTGATAAGGCAGGTAGCAACGAGATTGGCCTATATGACCCGACTTGTTCTGCCGGTTTGTCAGGTTTTTTTAAGCATAATTATTTGTGCCGTTTTAAAACATCTCGGAACATGCTTCAGTCGCAAATAGGCATTAAATATGTTTTTTAATATGATGATTGTTTTTCGTGGCAGTTCTTTCAATAAGCCAGGTGAAATTTTATCAATTCCAGGAGCTTTTTTAGGGTTGAGGTTGTTGTCAATTTCCATGGCAATTTCCATAGGAGAAACCATCTTTATAGCTTTTGTGCGTTGATCAGCAGGTGTTGTATCCATTGTAGATTCGATATTGTTCGGTTTAAATATACTAGCTAAATGTTGTGCAAATAATTCAGCTTTTTCATCATGGCGTCTAACCCATTCATTTCTTGCATTTCTAATAGGCACTCGAACTAATTCAACAAATATGTGGATATTTTTACACTTGTATTATTAGATTCTAGATTGAGCTAGATTGATTTATCGGCTAGGTAGCTAAGATAATATAACTATTATACATTACTAAGAAAAAACCTGAAAATACATATTGGATCTCTATTAAATTAGCGTAGGTAAGGATTTTATTTAATTTTAAAAGCAATCACCGTACGAACACTAATTGCGCAAGTTCGACTTGCCGGTTTTTTTGAAGTAATCATTTGTTTAATTACTTTGTATTATTTCATCAATATTTTTTAGCAACCTGAAAATA
Organism: Pachyrhynchus sulphureomaculatus; assembly: GCA_019049505.1. Taxonomy (NCBI): domain Eukaryota; kingdom Metazoa; phylum Arthropoda; class Insecta; order Coleoptera; family Curculionidae; genus Pachyrhynchus; species Pachyrhynchus sulphureomaculatus. Next base: position 73,212,987 of record CM032451.1, read on the forward strand.
AAAACGTTTATCTGGACTATATTTTAATAATCCCAGCTGACCTTTACGCAGAAAGAAGTTTAGAAGAAGAAGAACTAGACCGTACCGGAGAATTTATATCAACTTGTGGCAGCAACAATTTCAATATCGACACTAGTCATCAAGGTTAGTAATACTAAAGCCGGGTTTCCACCAAACGGACAGTTTAAAAAAACAGTTCTGTTTTTAATAAACAAAACAAAACATGTTTTGTTTTTTCAAACAGTTTCGGTAGACTGTTCCAAAAGTTTTGTTGCTAGTGTTTGTTCGCTTTTTCCCATTTTGTTTAGTCCCGCAAGACGACGATTTTTTATAATTAGCTGTGGTTTGTTTTTAATTAATGGCCAAAACAGAAAAAACCATGCTATTGGGTCAGTTCTCTATTAAAAAGGAGAGTTAATTACGGCACAGCAGAATTATTGGCTGATTTAAGCACTGGCGATATTGGGTTAAATGGAGAATTGAGATCTTCCTTCCACAATTTTACCAGAATGTTAAGTAGCGATTTTGATTTGTTCATTAATTTGTTAGGACCTAAAATTGCCAGTCAACTCTTTTAATCATCATTGTAACTAAATATATATATATATATATATATATATATATATATATATATATATATATATATATATATATATATATATATATATATATGTATATTTGAATAAAAAGTTTAACTATTAAATATAAAAAATGGTACTTACTTTTTAAATGTTTTTATAAAAATTGCATACATTTAATAAAAAGTTGATAACTAGTTGAAAGAGTAGAGTACAAATGTCGCCGAGAACAAAACTACAACATTCAGGTGTTTCAACCAAACCGACTAAAAAACACGAACAAATTTGTTTTCCTTTGATGTACCGAGTTGAGATGGGAAAGTGTTTTGTTTACTAAAAACACTGTTCCCCGACAAACATGTTTTCGGAACTGTTTATTTTTTACAAAACATGGCTCTTTTTGTTGAGAAAAACAGTTTTTGTTTGTGTTTCGTGCTATGTCTGTTTGGTGGAAACCCGGCTTATCTTTTCTTTATAAAGGGTTTTCCATTACGGATGTCCGACTTTTGAAAGCTAATAGCGGCCATGTTGGTTGGCAGATGTTTGACATCTGATGTCAGTTATGTTTAGTAAGGTTTGCAATTAAATCATGAATCCTTTCACGTTAAAAGAACGCTTGAAAATTACTATGCAAATTCACATTCAGTTCGCGCTACGCAATGATAACACGGTCGTCATTCTGCTCCAATTGATCGTGCTATTCAGCCTATAATTAAAGAGGTTGAAAGTGAATTTACTCTCCACGATAAAAAGGTACCTAAACGTGTAAGAAACGCTCGCAGTGAAGAGAATATCGCCGCCGTTCGAGCCAGTGTTCGTGAGAACAAAAATATGTCGATTCCGCGCCGTTCTCAAGAGTTGGGCTAATCTCGAACGACAACTTGGCGAATTTTGCGACTAGACTTGGGTTTGTATCCGTATAAGATGGTACTGGCCCAACAACTAAAGTCTACGGACCATCGTTTGCGCCGGGAATTCGCCAATTAGGCTCTGGAGATGATGGAAGCTGACAATGGAAAATCATCTTTCGCCCATTTTTTAATAATGGCTTCGTTAATAAGCAAAATTGCCGTTATAGGGGCGAATCCAATCCACAAGTGATTCATGAAACTCCCTTGCATCAGCAGAAAATCACACTTTGGTGTGGATTATGGCACGGAGGCATCTTCGGACCTTATTTCTTTAAAAATGAGGAAGAAGCTACCGTTACCGTGAATAGCGAGCGCTATAACTCGATGCTGCAGGAATATTTCTTCCCAGAATTTGACAAAATGGACAGGATGGCGCACCGCCCCATATTTCCGGCCCAAACATGGCTTTGTTGTGCGCTAAGTTTGGTGAGTCATTAATTTCACGAAATGGCCCTACGGCTTGGCCGCCGAGATCGTGCGATTTAACGCCTTTGGACTATTTTCTTTGGGGCCACGTTAAATCACAAGTTTACAACAACAAACCAACAGAGTGGTTGGATGATGCACTTGAAGCCAACATTCGTTGTGCCATAGCCGGCGTAAGGCCGGAAATGCTGGCCCGAGTCATAGAAAATTGGTGTAAGCGGATTCGTGTCTGCAAAAAGAGCCGCAGCGGCCATTCGAGCGATATCTTGTTTAAATCTTAAATGGCATAAAATTTCCCATTAAATAAAAGTTTCAGAATGAATTTTGCTTAAAAACTCCTTGTTTTATTCAATTTTAAAGTTAGGACGCCCTAATGAAGCATATAAAAACCCTCTATTACTTAACAGCGAAATTTCCGGTCAAAGAACACACATATACACACATACACATATAACCCTACTAATTCTACATTAAAAATGTCTTTTTGTAATTCGCTACTAGCGTTACTGTTTGCACCGTACAAGCAGCGTTGATTTAATTTTCGGACTTCAAAGGTTTGAAGCATCAAGTGATATTTACGTTGGTTGCCATGGCAACAGCATGTATAGTCTATATGGCGGCGACGTAGCGAAATTTGATGAACGTAGTGAAACGGAGTTTTCAACGATGCGTCTACACTAGCAGCTGACAGTATTACCAGGTTTAGTGAAATTTCCCCAGATTTAGGAATTTTATGTGCAAAATGAAACGATTTTAACCAATTTTTTTTATAGGATTCTGCCGGGACTCTGTATTTTCCATCACGGCAGCTCACAATACCGGCGCCTTACCTTGTCAATGTGACTACGCAGGTTCGGCCAGTTTTGAATGTGAAAAATTCGGCGGACAGTGTCGGTGCAAGGACCATATTATTGGAAGACAATGTACAGCGTGTAAAACTGGTTACTATGGTTTCCCTGAATGTAGACCTTGTAATTGCCCTACTACGGCATATTGTGAACCTCAGACAGGTATGGATTCATTTATAATGTTATAAGATATCTGATATTAGATAAGTTAATTTTTTTATATCTTCCAAGCCTATGTATATATATATATATATATATATATATATATATATATATATATATATATATATATATATATATATATATATATATATATATATAAAACACATGGGCTGAAAAGTCCCGGGGCCTAACACATAGATGGCGCTAGTTTTATTGCAGTCACCAAAGTATTAAACCTTTTTTTCAGTTAATACTAACCTTCAAAAGACAGCTGTTAAAATTTCATGATATTCTATTCATTAGTTTGTGAGTTATTGTGCTAAGAGTGACGCGGTAACACCAGAAAACATCAAAAAAATCCATAAAATCGTTTTGAATGATCGAAAAGTGAAGTTGCGTGAGTTAGCTGACATCGTAAAGATATCAAAAGAACGTGTTGGCTTTATATTGCATGAGCATTTGACTATGAGAAAGCTCTGTTCAAAGTGGGTGCCGCGTTTGCTCACTGTCGATCAAAAACAAGAACGTGTTGATGATTCTGAGCAGTGTTTGGCCATGTTTAAACGTAACAAACCGGAATTTTTGCGTCGATATGTGACAATGGATGAAACATGGATCCATCACTTCACTCCGGAATCAAAACGATCGTCATCTGAGTGGACAGCAACTGGTGAACCTCGTCCAAAGCGCCCGAAAGCACAACAATCGGCTGGAAAGGTTATGGCCTCGGTATTTTGGGATGTGCGTGGTGTAATATTCATCGACTATCTTGAGAAAGGAAATACCATCAACAGTGAATATTATATAGCGTTATTGGAGCGTTTGAAGGCCGAAATTGCAAAGAAACGACCGCATATGGCAAAGAAAAAAATTTTGTTTCATCAAGACAACGCACCGTGTCACAAGTCAATCAAAACAATGGCAAAACTACATGAATTGAACTTCGAATTGCTCCCACATCCACCGTATTCGCCAGATTTGGCTCCCAGCGACTACTGGCTGTTCGCAGACCTGAAAAAAATGCTCGCCGGTAAGAAATTTCGCACGAATGAAGAGGTTATCGCTGAAACTGAGGCCTATTTTGAGGCAAAAGATAAATCGTTCTACAAAAGTGGTATTGAAATGTTAGAGCGGCGCTGGAATGATTGCGTTGCTCTTGATGGAGATTACGGTGATGAAATAAAGCTAATTTTGAACCAAAAAAAAAAAAACCGTGTTTTCTTTGTTAGGCCCGGGACTTTTCAGCCCATGTGTTATATAGTGTTATAAATCGTTTATTGTATTGAAATGGGCGATTTCTTTGGTTAAATACAGAAACATTCACTACTTCTTTCTCAATTCGGACATTTGTAAAATTTGATAAAACTTTCATTTACCGGCTCATGTTACGCACCAATGTTGCCAAATATTTATCTTATTTTCTAGTTACATAATCTTCGATTAAAAATATTTTCTTTAAAGAACGACGTTGACTTAAACTGTTGTTAAATAAGACCACTAGTGACAAAATATATTTTCTCAAAGTATTATTGGAAATATTTTTCATAAAAAAGATTAAGGGGGGGAGGGGGGGGAGAGAGAGAGAGAGCGACAAAGGACTGTATTTCTTTCAGAAAGATTATTTTGTAAATACTTCTTATTGGTCACCCTGTATATTTACCGTAAAAAGCGTTGTTTTCAACCAGAAATCTATTTTTTAGGACAATGTATCTGCCCACCACACGTCACCGGCGAAAAATGCGACCAATGTGAACCACTAACTTACGGCTACGACTCTTTGATTGGCTGTCAAGAATGCAACTGTAACACCTTAGGTGTTGTCAATAATACCGTGCAGGCTCTGCAGTGCGATCTGTTGAATGGAGCTTGCCCGTAAGTATTTCAATCAGATTTGTTCCTCTACTACTTTTTTATTTTGTTATAATTTTTTATCATGCCTTTAGATGCAAAGACAACGTCGTCGGTCGAACATGCGACAGCTGTCAACATGGATACTACGCATTCCCTTACTGTGAATCATGTGATTGTAACTTAAATGGTACAGACGGTGAAATCTGTGACAAAAACACAGCAGAATGTTTCTGTAAGAAAAACGTTGTCGGGTTCCACTGTGACAGTTGTAAAGAGGGCTCCTTCAATTTACAGGTAAAAAAAAATTATGTGAATGAACCTTTATTTATTATAGGTTATGTGTTCGTACTTTTCAAATATACTTATTCTTCCTTTTTTTTTTTTATTGTAGGCATCAAACCCGGACGGCTGTACTCAGTGTTTCTGTTCTGGCAAAGCCACGCGATGTTACAGTGCTGCTTACGTTAACGATCCCATCTATGACTTAACAAATTGGACTTTAGTAGCCCTAGACACTGCTGAGGAGACCCTCAATGTTACTAAGTTATCCGTTAACGTGGAAAATGTTGGAGACGACACCAACGCCATAGGAGCAGTTTTATCCGATCTAAACGCAACTACTACGGCGTATTTTTCTGCTCCAAAACCGTTTTTGGGCAAAAAACTACCGTCATACGGAGGTTTCTTGAGATACACCATATTTTACAGCATAGGTTTCAACGGATCTGCGGTCAGCGGACCAGACGTCATTTTACAAGGCGCCAACACCTACATAACGTACTCTAGCATCGAACAGCCGCCTCCAGTTGTCAAATATACAAGTGAAGTCCAGTTTGTCGAAAGTATTTTTGACACGTCTTCTGGTGAACAAGCGAGGAGGGATCAAATCATGGAGGTTCTCAAAGATTTGAGAGGAGTGTATATTAGAGCGAGCTATTGGACTAAAGGAGAAACCACACGGCTTCAAGATGTTACACAGGACGAAGGTATACCGAGCGAGGAGTACAGGTCAAGGTATCCTGGTTATGCCCTTCCTCCGCCGATGCCTTCGGTTGAAAGATGCGCTTGTGAATTGAACTATCAGGGACTGTCATGTGAAGAATGTTCTCCTGGATATTATAGGTAACTATTAGCTTTTTACCTTCAGTGGTTTAACTGGTTTTTGTATCAGGGAGTCATCGGCGAAGATGTCATTAGACTCTCCAACACTGCCCTTATTTTCGTCATCAGAGTAATATTAACATTCTACATCTCAAATTACAGAGTAAAATCCGAAGGATCCCATGGCGGTGCCTGTGTACCATGCGACTGTAACGGACACGCTTCGGAATGTGACGTCAACACGGGAGTTTGTATCAACTGTCAACACAGTACTAGAGGTGACCATTGTGAACTTTGCGATATCGGTTACCATGGAGACGCGAGAGTTGGAACACCGAAGGACTGTCTAATCTGCGCCTGTCCGTTACCAATCACCAGTAATAACTTTGCTACAGCTTGTGATGTTAGTTCGGACGGTGAACATATTAGCTGTGAATGCAGTGAAGGCTATTTTGGTGTTAGATGTCAGTCCTGTGCTCCTGGGTTCTATGGACGACCAGAAACAGCAGGTAACATATTATAGAATGATTAGAGGAATGCGAAATCAATGATTTTCTAAAAAGTATGATTTCCTTTACAACAATATATTATATCATTACAGGAGACTATTGTAAACCTTGTCAATGCTCTGGAAACATCGATTCGGAAGACCCAAGCTCCTGCGACACTACATCGGGCCGGTGTCTGAGATGTCTAAACAACACCTTCGGTGAAGCCTGCGCTCTCTGCGCCCCAGGATACTTCGGAGATGCCATTGACCGCAAAGATTGTCAGGCATGCATTTGCGATGAATTGGGTACTGCCCGTTGCGAACACACAACAGGACAGTGCATTTGTAAGCCGAACGTCGTTGGGGAGAAATGCGACAGGTGTTTGGAAGAACATTATGGTTTCCAATCGGGACTAGGTTGCGTCCGATGCGATTGTTCTGTTGCGTCTGATAGTAACCAATGTGATGATGTTAACGGACAGTGTAAATGTAAGCCCGGTGTGACAGGGCGAGCTTGTGACCGATGTACGGCTGGTTATTGGAATTATACTTCAGAAGGATGTGTGTGTAAGTATCTTTAATATTATCCAGGATCAATGTCAGATATGTTTGCTGCTTATATATACAGGGTGTTATGAAAATCATTTAGTATTTTTTAGTGATTTTTTGAGCCCAGTAATGAAATATTCACTTTTTTTAAAGACCACAATGCGAAAAACGTATTGGGGTTACAATCTTCAGTCTGTCATGAATATTTAGATTGTTAGCCACAGAAAACTACTTTCTATATGAACTACAAAAAAAATCTACTCCTGCTAACTTCTCGCTGTATATTGTCGAATAAGAATTGTCGAGTCAAAATTGTTCTTATATCTTGAAAAAACTTAAAACAAATACGTGCCATTTTGTTCTACGATCTTCTGCCATTTTTCTGGCAACACCAGCATCTTTGACATCGAAATTTCCAAAACGAAAGCGATTGAACCATTTTTTAGCTGTTGTTTTTGATAATGTGCCTTGATCATAAACAGCACAAATTTCTTCATAAGTCAGTATCTGTGCCTTTATCGAAATAAAATTATAAATGCAGCAAACTTTTGCAAAAATTTAACTCATCTTAAGGTGTTCTAAATTAAGTCTGAATAAGCGAATTCCCACAGTTTTTGCACGTCTATTACTGTCAAATATCAGCTTTCAACTAACACTAAGTATGACACGATGGGACTTATATTACCTGAGATATATGACACTAAAGAGAAAAAAGCTTAATAGTTTTATGACTTTATAATTTATATTAACAGTGCACTTCCTTTTTTCTAGCATGTGGATGTAAGAGCGAATATTCTCTAGGATTCGGCTGTAACGCATTGACCGGTCAATGCGAATGTCTTCCGGGAGTGGTCGGAGAAAAGTGCGACCAGTGTCCCCATAGATGGGCGTTTGTTCCTGACATCGGATGTCATCAGTGTGACAGCTGCCATCATGCACTCCTAGATGATACTGACGCCTTGGCTGCTTTGATCGATCCTGTCATTATTGAATTTGACGTAAGTTACTAGGAAATAAACAAAAAAAAAATCCAAATGCTGGCAACATTGTTAGGAAAGCCTTTAGGTTTCTTTAATCAACGTTGCTAAATACTATCTCAACGTTGCTATTTCCATAAAAATAGCAGAAACGGACAGATCCGTGATATTTTTGAACTCACTCACTTTCTAGTCTAAATTCGGATTTCAGAATGCAAAAGTTTGTTTTTTATTTTTGATTCTAGTCGACTCAATCGGGTTATTTCACGAGAAGAAAACTGGACAACATGAAAGAACAGTTAGAAAAATTAAAGCCGAAATTTGATGAAGTTGACCCCAGACACGTGAACCTGACGGGCCCCATTCAAGAGTAAGTATTTTCTTCTTTATACACCACTGTTACAGAGTAATAACTACAAAGTCAGAAAAGGAAGGTCCAGAAGGTAAGGCCGTTATCAGAAGTAGAGGTTGTATGCTTTGGAACTAGGTCAGTTAAATATAAAAATTAAATAAAATAGAAAAGAAAAAACAGTTTTTTTTATTCTTTGTAGGTTGGAAAGCTTAGAACAAGACTCGAAGAACCTCAATAGGAAATCAAACTATTCGTTACAAAACGCCGAGGAACGTCGTGTCGAATCTATGCAACTTAAAAATAGAGCTGAAGAACTGTTGGACAGTCTTAACAAAGCTGAAGAAGACTGCTTTAGAGCCATTGAAGATATCGATAAAGTAACTGGGCAGTTAACCGAGGAAGCAGGTAGAGACATATGCGTTTTAATAAAATATATGCCGCGCGTAAATATGTAGAGTTTAGGAAAATTTGTAGTGCACTGGAATCCGTTTAATACTTTTAATCGACACAGATATATATATATATATATATATATATATATATATATATATATAATCTATATATATATATATATATATATACGAGGGTAGTTCAATAAGTACCCGTGTTTGAAGACAAATGGCGTTACTGCTAAGGCAAGTTGATGTTACCATCGTGTGCTGTCATCTAATAGATGACACCAAAACAAATTTGACACTGATTCATAGGTTAGTTTGCATTTGGTAACCATTTTAGTAAGTAGTGTAACGTGCTTGTCGCGAAGATGGAAAAAGTACAATATCGTTCGCTTTTTGCTTTTGGATGGAAAAACGTGTGAAGAGACAAAAGCGAAATTGGATACTGTTTATGGAGACCCTTCGCCATCCATGATGACAGTCAGATATTAGTTCAACGAATTTACACGTGGTCGAACATCCGTTTGATGAGGAAATCATTGAAAAAGTCCACGACATGATTCTCGTTCATCGTCGAACGAAAGTGCGCGAATTAGCAGAGACCATAAGTGTGTCGACGGGAACGGTAATTAATATTGTACATGATAAGTTGGCTATGAAAAAGTTGTCGGCCCGATGGGTGCCTCGATTGCTCACCGTGGACAACAAGCAGGTGTGGCTTTCAACTTCGAAGCTGTGTTTGGAGCAATTTAAGCGAAATCCGAAGGACTCTGCGTCGAGTTATCACCGTCGATGAGACCTGGATTCATCATTATACACCCGAAACCTAGCAATAATCAAAACAATGGGTTACTTCCGGTGAATCTGTTCCAAGGAGGGCGAAGACGGTCCCATTGACCGGAAAAGTTATGGCGACGATTTTTTTGGGATGCAAAGAGCATCATACTTATTGACTTCTTAGAAAAGTGAAGAACGATCACTGGACTAAATATAGTCGAAGCGGTCCAATAACTCACTATAGTAATAGTGAGTTATTGCATCGCTTCGACAAGAAATTGAAGGAAACACGGCTCCATTTAGGGAAGAAGAAAGTGCTGTTTCACCACGACAATGCTCCAGCACCTTCATCCGGAATTGTCGCCGCCAAACTGCATGAATCATGTTATTAATTGCTGCCACACCCATGCCGTATTTGCCTGACCTGGCTCCCTGCGATTTCTTCTTGTTCT